>OZ018332.1:78405790-79130190 GCA_963969495.1 Ceratothoa steindachneri
GGCGTGATATTGAGTGTCCGAATAGCACAAATAATGGGCTCCTGGATAAGGTTCAGCGTATTCACCAGACGGATTTTGTCCATCAAACGTTCTTCTTCACCTCTTTACTCGGTAGGTCAGTGAGCGCCTCAAGGAACTCTTGCACAAGGGCGGAATTTCGCTCGAGGGTGTCTACTACCAAGTCTTTGTTCACCATCAGCCAATACACTTCCATCTAGAACGGGGGAACTTCCGGAGATGACGACCGGATACTCAATGGGCCTCTGGCCCGTAGTAAACGTCATTGGGGCTGGCAAGCTGAGCTCCATTCGGAAAATGTGGGGAGCGTTCATGCCGGCTTTCATCAATTTTACGAACATCGGGCCTATGAGATGTTTTTACAAGTCTTAGGTGATAACGCCGCCCCTAGCTCCTTTAAGGGAGTTCTTCTGGTTCACCTAGGCCCAATGGGGAGCGGGAAGCGAAACGGTGCATCATTTGCCTAACAAAGTTAATTTTTCACACAGCAAAAGAGGTATAGGAACAATCTCTGGCAATGGAAATTGCTTACACAATCTAAGGCGTTTAGATTAGTAAACGTAAACTAATTAAGATCACAAGAACAAAATAAATAGAGATAATCAAATAGGATAGGGAATGGAGCAAATCCCTAACGCATAAGCAACCGAGTGGCATAAAGATACACAATAGAATGGAAGGCCTTCCTTCTTTTGCTTTCCATCGTAAGAGACAAACGTTACAGTTGGTTCGTGATCAGGAAAACCAGGATCATTAACCAAATCGTTGCATAAATTTGCGACAGTTGTCTAGATAAGCTCCGATCCCAAATTCCATCTTTGTAAAGCCCTGAGGGGAAAGTAATACCCCTAAACCACTGCCAGGTGTTT
This sequence comes from Ceratothoa steindachneri, assembly GCA_963969495.1. NCBI lineage: Eukaryota > Metazoa > Arthropoda > Malacostraca > Isopoda > Cymothoidae > Ceratothoa > Ceratothoa steindachneri. Next base: position 78,406,678 of record OZ018332.1, read on the forward strand.
ATAATGAAGCCCAGGCAAAATAGAAAGAGCCAACAAGATTAAATCACCACCACAAAATTGTCCATAATTCATTGCTTTCTTTTTTAGCGTTAAGTATCTAGTAGTAAGTTATTTTGTGTTCTTTCTAAATAAACACCATTCGAAGTTGATCTTGTTGGGTGGGTGTAGAGCAAGAAATTTAGCAACACACTATTACCATGCTTAACACCGCGACTTTGCAGTGAGCTGGACAGCGACCAACCCGTATATGTTTATGGTGACAAAAGCTGAGATGCGAGGGTGGTTTTGCTTGAGGCCCATGCCCAGCTGGAGACCGAGGTGTATTCATTATTCTACCGATTGTTCGCCCTTCAATTTGAACAGTGAAAAGAGAAGTACAGCGCACAGCCTATTTAAGTTCCATACCTATAGAAGCAGCGAACATTATTCACTTCTTAAAGTGCAGCCTCATGAGGCAAGACCTGCGAAAGCCAATCCTTATCCATATAGCTTTCAGCGCCAAACGTCGGCTCATCGGATTCATAAATTGGGAGGGCAAGTTGAAATATTCTGCATAATTGCATTTTTCATGCATATTAATTATCGTGTAATTATCGAAAACAAAGAATAGAATTATATTTACACCTATTGTGAACTAAATTAACTGACCAATGTATAATTTAATTCTCACTACTACATACGTGAACTAAGCTTCAAAAGACACTCAGCTTATAAGTCGATTTTGTTACTACTCACACAAGCTAAACCACATAAGAGGGAGAGCAAACTAGATGACCAGCTAGAAAAAAAGAGCACTCCTCGTAAGAAGGCATAACATCCACTGCAATCATGCTCGTTGTAGACTGGAACAAACATCGATAGACGTGTCCAAGAGTGGACAAAAATAAAGCTCGTGTAGTGAGGCCCTTGTGCTCAGGCTGAAGTCATTATTATAAACTGCCCTGTCCCAATCAATTTGCTTGACCCACAATGCAGTCTGTTCTGTCTTTAAAACCAGTAGAGCACAGAAGAACTCTACATGATTAGAAATGAAGCAGACTCTCCTCTTATGATGACCATAATTCATCTGCATTCCTCGTTGAAGTCGTATTCATAAACGGTATGACGACTACGGTTCGTTATCCTTTCCTCATTCCTTTGACACCTAAACACATCAAAGTTGAAACACCTTAGTCTGCCTTCTGTCCAATTGTTTATTCAACGCTTGGACGTGCAGTCCATGATACTCCGTGCGAACCTTTTGCCTCGTGCTTTTTCATCGCAACCAACCTATGTGACTTTCTGAAAGAGGATAAGCGACTATAGATCTTCGAAAGATATTCACTTCCTCTATCTCCATCACTCTATAAACCTCTAATTGCAAACATCTTGCAGGTTATTTTACCTCTTAATTACAGGAAAATTTGGACCCATTTTCTTTAAAGGTGATTATCGTCATTTGCTATTATTGTTCTTAACATAGGTCCGACGTCATTTAATTAGTTAAACAAACCTTTAAAACCATAGAGTATCATCCTTTAACTTATAAAGAGGAAATCTAAACTTCTATCGATGTTTCTCCATTAATATTGTCGTAGAATGCCCTCCCCTTTTTGTTCTAAGAGTGCTAAGAGTGCTAATATATAGATATCTGTATATCTTAACGAACAGAGCCGTTCCGAAACACGTAAGGATATAGAGAAAAGCAATAATTCCCAAAATAAACTTATATTTTACCTTTATCAATTGAATACATAACATTTAAACATTAACTACAGCAATACTCTGAATATTATTATAAACAAGAATTAATTAAATTTACTTGACCCTCAAAAATTGGTTAATTTCTCTATGCACAACAATAATATAAGAATCAGGCTTACGGACTCATCTGGAGTTTAAAAGGTCTCAGGAATGTTATTGACTCACGACGCGTGCCACCTGGCCAGATGTAGATGGGCAGGATTACAAGGTCGTTTTGTCGAGGGTAGCAGCTCGGGGGTCCACACGGTATTCCGGGGGTTGTTCTTCACGGACGAGAACAATTACAGTGCTTTATGCTGCACCAAGGTAGTCATGGTCTTTCTGGCAAAAGGGAGTCGAACTTGGTTCTTAAGCCAAGTTAACTTAGAGTGCGGTGTGACCACCGAGTAACGAGCTCAAGGGGGAGATTTTCTCCTTCGTTACTTAATTCCCCATGGACGCGGACTGAACTTGGGGAGGGTCTTCTTCAAGGGCGAGGATAACGGAGATGGATTTCTCTGGCTAGAATAAGTTACTTAAAGTTCGGTTTGGTAACCAGGAACTAGCTCGAGGATAAGCTTCTTCTTAGTTCCAGTCTTCTTCAAGGGCGAGTATAACGGAGGGGGATTTCTCTGACGAGAATAATTTAAACTTGGTTCCTTACCAAGTTAATTTATGAGTTCGGTGTGGCCACCGAGTAACGGGCTCGAGGGGGAGCCTTTTCCTTCTTCTTTTCTTGATTCCTCAAGGACGAGGAATACCCCTGGTGTTTAAGGTGCACCAGGATATGAGGAGTCTCTCTGACGAGAGTAAGTTGAACTTAACAAAGTTAACAGCGTTCGGTTTGATAACCAGGGACTAGCTCGAGGATGAGCTTCTTCTTAGCCCCTTAAGGTAGGTAACCCTGCCCTTCTTGCAGGGTACTTCTTGGTCTGGCGACCCAAGTAAACTACCTCTCCAGTCTCGGTAGCTCGGTTTTGATCCGAGGACTTCGTCACCTGGAATCTGACGTATACTACCTCGATTTTCATCAGAGTTCCTCATTTATACCTCGTCACCCCACTGGGGGAGTGGTAAGGTGGGGGAGGGGCTTGAGGACTGCCCCAGGAGAGTTCTTATGCCCAACGGTTTTTCCCACCGAGTCGTACATCGGCTCCTCGTTAGCCTTCGAGCTTGGGAGAAACACGTCTCCAATTTCTTATTTGACGTGAAAGTGGGTCTCACTCTCCTGGGGGAGATCTTGCATTTTGAACTTTAGGGTCTTTTATGGCACCGAGTTTTGCGACGCTGTGGTTACGCTTTTGATCCGCCGATGCCCTGGCCGGATGTCTTTGCGGTAACCGCCTTGTGACTCCACCAATAGTGAACGGGGGGGGGGGGGAAGTGACGATTCCCCTACAAATAGTATCAAATGATCTTCCTTTAATTGTGTCAGGTCAAAATCTACCCCCGCACAAACTAAAAAGGACTACACCATAAACGGGACTGATGCTATTTGAATAATTCAAGCTTTATTCGAGTATATTTTTTCTTTTCTGTTCCTAAAAGTTCTGTTTTCTATTCTGTTCATATCTTCTTAAGGCTTTCTTATGTTTCAGTTCTCTCAAATGGCCTTATGATCTCCTTTTCTCGTAAGAGGTTTTTGTTGACACTACAGAAAACATCAAGTATGTACTTGTATATGCAGACTGCCTTAAATATGCATATAAACACACTCTCTCTCTCTCTCTCATGGTATTAAGGGTATATACTGAACAGTCCTCTTGAATTGCCGGCAACAAAGTGCCCGTATCCGCAGCATGAGCGAGCCGCCGCATTATAATTGCTTTTTATGTGATCCTCTCCATAGACATCGGATTTGCATTATTGATTCCTTCTTTGCTTTGAGAGAAATAAAGTGAGTAGAGGAAATATAGGAAACAATAAATATAATGAATATGCATGAATCTTTTGCACATTGTTATAAAATTGCTATGATCCTTCACTTATTATAGATGATACTATATACGCGTTTAACATAATGTTATATGTAATAATATATTTAAAAGAAAGTTGAGCTAGCAAAGGCCACCCAATCTTTTAAGCAAACCTCATTTAGGTAAAATTCCCTTTTTTTACTTATTGTCATCGAAAAGAGTTCTTTCCGCTATTTCTAGTGGTCCTATTAACCAACTCTTTAAATATAACACAAACGTACATTATCGTAAATCGATTAAAGGAAATTATGTACAAGACTTCGAGTTAGGAAGACAGAATGTACTCATCTCCCCAGATAGATATACGCCATTTAGTTTTGCGCCTAGTAGTTTCCGCTTTATAACCTCTCGTTTACGGAATTACAATTGGTGGCAAAACATACATGAAACTTCTCAGCTTTCCTGAGCAAAAGACACAACACAAATTTGGAATAAGGGAAAAGGGTCCAGCGAGAAAAGTTTCTTAACAGCATCAATCATATTGTCATGTCAAAAGGAGAGCTGGCAGAAATTGCTCATTTGCCGTGGATCTTGAACTAAATACTAGATGCTAGATCCAATCCTTTTAAATTATGAGGAAACGTATTAGTTCATAAATCAATAGAGGCGAAGTGTATACTCCAGAAGTATGATTATATTGTAAAGTTAAACCTGCCAATCCTGGATAAAAGCAAGTCATGAGCAAGACAAGAGCTTAGAAGTCCCCAGAAATTAAGTTTTAAAACACTTTTTCTGAGGTTTAAAACTTGTGAGCTGGCAGCAAACAAGTCACCCATCGGGAATCACCTCACAACTTTTAATGCACCCATGATATATCTTGATTTGACTTCTTAAGTCGAACTGCAAATATATAAATTCATGTTTATAGTAGTGGTGGTAATAAAAATATTAATTCCTTTATGGCAGTGATAATAGTAAAACATGTTAAAAAATGGGGGGAGTCTAAGAAAAGGACTAAAAAGTACGATTTTACAACTTATAATATTAGCAAAACACAAATTGATTCATGAACGCGCAAATCTTTAATCAATAGCTTATTGTGATGCACCTAGGAACCGAACCGAGAACCGAAAAATATTCCCGGTTCCTAAAAAGATAAAATAATTTTTAATCAAACATAAAAATCTAGAATACTTCAATGCTACCCATAGGCAAAAGTCCAAACCCCTTGTTTCGAATAGTTTCTTGCAGGCCGCAGCGCGAAAAGTGAAAACTAATTTTCTTATTGCCAAATACCAAGTTAACTAACATGCAAAGCAAAATTAATGTGGACAGGGGTGGTACGACTTCAAGACTCAGCAAGTCAAAATGAAGCTAAATTAATCAACCATCCTTTCCTTGAAAAATACTACGATGAACTAAATAAATTTGCATCTCCCAACACCTCAAATATAAGAAATAAAGAAAAGTTTGATGCTAACAAAGAATTCAAACTTTTTGAAGCGACTGCCAAACGCACAAAAAAACTGAATAGATTGCGAGCTGCATTTGTTAAATCAAACATACAAGTGTCAAAAGTGAAACAGCTTTTCGGAGCTTTTGGACTTGTTCTATCAAAATTCGGTCTCGCATATCTGATTCAACCTTAAATGACTTTTTTTTAATTATTACTCTAAAAATTGCGAGGAACAAGAGGATTAGAGTAATTAATTTCAAAATTCTAATACTAATTATTTACAGCTATAATTTAATGCAAAAGTATGTTTATCAGTTTGATTAATTACTTTCAAAGTATGTTTATTAATTAAATTTCTTCCAAAAGTTTTATATTTTTTAAAGGCCTGTTTATTTTTTAAATTGTATGATCTTCTAAATCTTCCTAAGTTATTTAACAAGTGATGTTAAACATAATTTATATTAATGGTTAGGTTTTTAGACCATTTATAAAAATAAACATTGGTTAGAAATAAAAATATTTAGTTTTATGAACCGGATTTTCCTGGGTCCGGAAAGATTTCTTGATATCAGTCCTGGTTCCTAATTTTCGGTATTTTTGCAAACCCTACTCTGGAGTGTTGTTCAGGACTCTAACTGGATTTCGTTTTAGGGAAAAATTGATAGAAAAATAGATAAAGACTTTTATATCAGGATCAATAAAGGACTCATTATAATTGGATTATTTTAATAAAAAATTGATTGACGTATATTTAGAATTTAATTTCACTCCCTCATGTGGATTTGGCCGTTTTTAAATAAATAAATATCTCCTTCTCTTTTATTCCAACTATCTCTCTATTTATCTCTTTATATTTTCACCCAATCGTGTGTTCAAGACTTTAATTCCTTTTGCTAAATAACAATAAAATGCTTCGTAGTCTGACCAAAGTCAAACATGAAACGAACTTCTCAACCAAATACGAAAAATATCGAGTATTCTTTCATTAAAAAACAAATTACCACGTAGAATTAATATAAAACTATAAAAAGTATTAAATCACCATAACATAGTACCTTTACAAATATTAATTACCTGTCTATTTCAATTCTTCCGCTCAAAATAAGTCTCTCCCTGAGTCAATCCACTCTTTGCACTGCTTTTTCAAGTCAGTTAAAAGCTTTATACGCATCTTCCAAACTGCCACGAAGTCCCTTGCTTAATGTTTTCTGAATTTATCGGATATCAAAACTGCGTTTTCCTTTCAAAGTGCACTTGAACTGTGCAAACAAAAAGTCACAGGGCGATAAATCTGGGGAATAGGGAGCGTGATACAGTAGATGGCCTTGATTTTTGCTTGAGAGTTTTATTTTAGAGGGACAAATACCTTTATGGCGCCTCCTCACTCAGCAGTCCGTCTTCTCGGTTGTGGATCATATTGAAGACACCATGTTTCATCCTCAGTAATGATGGATGAGCAGATGTTTCATCATTGTTTGCACTTTTTATAAGATCAGCTCAAATAGCAGAACAAACTTTTATTTGTTCCTGCGTAACAAAGCGAGGTAGGAGCCATGGATTCAATTTGCTTTGCCAAGGATTTATCACAAAATTTCATAAAAAAACACCTACCTATTGATAATGCCCAGTTCTTCGGTTAATATTTTAACAGTGACTTGGCTATTAGAGTGAAGATAATCTTTATTTACTCAATATTTTCAGCCTTACGAGTGGTAGCAGGACGACCTAATCTTCTATCGAAACGTTTATGCCACTCAAAGAAATGTGTTTGTAACGATGCATTTTGTCCATATTCCTAAGGTAGCATAAAGTACGTTACAGATGTAGTTTTTCCAGGTTTCACGCAAAACTTTATATTACTTCTTTATTCTTCCATTATATGAAGAAAGGAAATCATAAAAAACACAAATTATGAAAATAGGTTGATGCGAATAATCACACCTCGGAATCAAAGGGAGGAAGGAGAGATGAATGAGGTTTGCGTTGGTGGAAAGAATAAGAACTTGCAAAAACGCCAGAATTATTTAGTAATTAGACATAATCCAATAACTTAACAGCTTCCCTGACGTTTTGAATGCTATATTTATATCTCTTTTCATGGCACCATTTTCGGAACCTACCAAGACAAAGGTTGTATGTCATAGGTGACATCAAATTTATACTTAATTTAGAAACTGATGTATATCTATATATCAGTTTCTAAATGAGGGTCAGACCCCATCAAGATTAACAAATATGCTCTATATGTGACCCATGTCAATTAAGAATCACAGACACTATTCAAACATGAATTCATTTTAAATTTTAGTTTGAAATTGAGAGGTTATTTGTGGTGGATCTTTTACTGAGACGTAATTAATTTGATCTCTTGAGCAACAGTTTACACATTTCTAAAGCCATTTTATAACAGGAATCATGGAAACACTCATTAGATATGCTATTAAGATGTGTTCTATTTTTCGCCTTTCTAAATAATGGCAATTTTCACGGTTAGGCAGATTTTGCATATACTATCTTTTATATTTAACGTCCCAAATAATGAAAACGTTGTTTGTACCTCTACATTTAGATGTGATAATCCTGTCTTCCTATTTTATTCAAAATTATGCGATACCATTTAAGGCACTTTGCAACCTTAGAACGAAAGACCAAGAGAAAAGAAATGAATTGAGCTTCCACACAAAAATAGAACATTAATTTATGCACACATTATCATAAATCTCATTTTCTAAATGGTTTCGGGTGAAAAACTACGAGAAGTTCGAGGCAGATAAGAAATAAGAAAAGTAAAAATTTTACGACTTCATATTTTCTTTCAAACCACTCATTTTACAACGCCAAGAGCTGTATCTGATGCTTACGAGGGTGATTTTTCAAATGCTTTCCTACTTTCCTACGATACACGATGGCTTCTCTTCATCCAAGAGATGTGATTGTTTTTGTTCATGTCATTAGATATGCCGTGCACTAAATTGAGGGTTGTATACATTAGCTTGCATTCATAAGTTAAAATAAAACTCGTAGCTTATTAATTAAATTTCCTGAAGATTATATTAATGTGGTATTTTCTTACGACTAGTCATCTTACCATCTTCTTCCATTAGTATAATTATTTAATTACCACTATTCACGTAAATACACAAGGAATTGCAGTAAAAATAAATGTTAAAATGCAAGAAACCCTGCGTACCAGGCCACATACACACCTGCATCTAAAGGGACTATAGGGGCAAACAGGGTATTCGAACCCTATTCGTCAAGTGAACGACTACTTATCTTCATTATTTACTGAAGAAAGTGGGCCTATTCCCCAGCCCACGGATTCTTACTTGGGGGAAAGGCTGGAGGAAATGGACTTCACTCAAGGCGAAATAGAAAAAAAATCACTGGTCTAAGGACGAATAAGTCCCCTGGTCTGGACAGGTTTCTACTTAAAGTGTTGAAAGAAGTGCGCGATGAAGTGTCACGACATCTGAGCACAATCTTCAACATGTCAATCTGGACCGAATGCGTTCCTAGAGACTGGCATAAAGCGGAGTTGACTCCTATCTTTAAGAAAGGAGACCCTAGCCAGCCGTTGAACTACCGACCTATTATTAGCTTAACCTCAATAGTCGGTAAAATCATGGAAAGCATCTTGGTGGACAAAATGACGTCAAATTTAGACTCCAAATTGCGATTGAGGAGTTACCAGCATGGCATCTGAAGGCACCGGTCATGCCTAACGAATCTTTGGAATTCCTTACACTTCGTTTTTACTGAGCACGATCGGGATAAGGCGGTGGATATTATATACTTAGACTTTCAAAAAGCCTTCGATAAGGTACCACACCGCCACCTCATTTGGAAAGTGCGTGCGCTGGGCGTAGAGGGAAATGTAGCAAGTTGGATAGAGAACTGGCTAAGCGGCAGACGGCAACAGGTGGTGCTGAATGAACAGGTTTCTAACTGGATGCCCGTCACCAGCGGTGTACACAAAGGTTCTGTCCTGGGACCATTAATTTTCATCATCTATGTTAATGACATGGATGGTGACATGGTTGTGAAGATTTCTAAATTTGCCAACGATACCAAGCTTGGTATAAACGTTGCAAATGGAGGAACACTGCCCGCCTAAAAGAAGATCTCCGGAAGATTGGGGAGTGGTCGGACACGTGTAAAATTCCTTTTAACGTGAATAAATGCAAAGTGATGCATATCGGCCACCGGTATATTCATAAGGGCACTGCTCTAGAACGCACTGATATCGAGAAGGACTTGTGTATAACAATCACTAGTGACCTCAAGTTTTCGAAACAGTGCATAGAAGCGAAGAAGAAGGCCCAAAGGATGTTAGGATATATAAAGCGACAGTTTGATATCGAAACAGAGAAATAGTACTCTGTTTGTATAACTCCCTTGTCGGACCGACCTGAAGTATGCCGTACAATTTTGGAGTCGTTCGTTTCGAAAGGATATCGCGAGATTGGAATGTGTGCAAGCCAGGGCAACCAAACTGATTCCCTCTATCAGACAAAAATGTAACGATGATAAATTAAGGGAACTAGATCTGTTCTCGTTGGAGACCCCGAGACTGCGTGGTCAGCATATCGAAGTGTTTAAAATACTTTGAGGCTTCGACAATGTTGACTACAGAGATATTTTCACACTTGTTGAGAGCATAACTAGAAATCACGGCTACAAACTTGAGCTGAAGCGTTACCACCGCGATCTATGTGGAAAATTGTTCACATACAGCATCTGTGGTAGCTAGAACGCACTTCCAGTGGAAATTGTCAGCAGCAATTCTGTTGATCAGTTCAAGTCAAGACTAGACAAAGTATTGAAAAGTGGCCGTTTGGGCACGTAAGCCGTTGAGCATAACTGTGCCTGCTCGATGGCTAGTCCAAAGATACCCTCTCTGAATGGACTGTAAATTCTGCTAGGGTAATTTTATCCTTGTAGCTCCTTGTAACACATCTTAACGAGCAATTTTGTCCCTTGGCGACCACCACTATTCAAAGGATTTACCTAAAAATTCATAAATGAATTAGATTTTACCTCAGTTTCTTTAGTAAGACTGATTCGTCTCTGATTTGTCAGAATCATAACGTGAAGAGAAATATTATCGAGACATTGCAATTATCTTAAGTAACTCAGTCACATGAAAAGTTACCTCTTGAAAGGAGGAAAGTTGAGCAATCCAAATAAATTACTACTTTTGTTCCTTTCTTTTTCTTGAGAAATGAAATATAAATCAGAACCTAAATCTCACGATATTTCAGAATTGAGTTTGTGTAAGTTGCACTAAGAGATGAAAAAGTTTTCATTCCCCTGCCCCTGATAGATTAATTATGAGTTACGCCAATCTTGTCTTATAATGGAATACATATCCACTAATATTTGATATAGAATTAAAACATCGACCATCGGAAATTTTCAATTTGTATATCTGTCTGTCTGTTTGTATATTTTAGAGAAAAGTGCCAAAATTCATAAGTAACCTTTAGCCTAATGTGTTAATAATTTTACTACGTACCAAGGACAGTTGGATATTGATATCAATTATTCCCTCCTAAATAATACCTTTCCACTAAACTTTGTGTAGCAACATGATTAAAAAAAATATTACGGAATCAGTATTAAAATTGTGGCCTGATTGTTTTTTTTATAGGGATAGACATAATTTAGGAAAGATATTTCACCTCATCTACAGAGAGAATCTCCGTTTGTATGTCAACAGAGCTACACATAAAGCTTTGAAAGCAACATCTGAATTTGTTAGAGGTTTGCCGTGAATCAAAAAACGACCATTAAGATATATTAAAAACCCAAAAGCTCCCTTTCCTAGAAATTCTTGGCTGTATTTTTCCTCGCAGTAAGATTAAGAAATATGTATTAACGGGCCTTTATGATTTTTGATTAATAAACTTGGCTCTTGTCGAGACCGTCGGGAGGTTAAGAATACTCGATGTAAGATTCTGTTTGTATTTATTAGAAAGCGAAATAAATAAACAATATTACAATAAGGCAATATGCAGAATTCACCGTACAAAGAAGAGTTTAGACATGACAATAATAGGAATTCTAATTTCAAGGAGAGCAGAGCCTGTATTTTACACATCTAAATTATACAAGTGGCTAAAGGTATAAGTCTATATAATTTCTGGAATAATAGAGAGAGAGTTGGTGACAAATCACAACACCCTCTCAATAACGAAAAAGGATATACATAGCGAGCAATAAAGTATCATGTAGCGCTCGATGGGTCTTGGAACGGGTGCTGAGCGACGGGAAAAGCCTCCCAAGTCACAAACCTCGGGCACGAGCTCATTCGGTACGGGAGAAGGTGAAATCGAAGGTTTCCGGGGCGTTGGGGCTGGAGGTCTTTATGGGTTTCAGTTTTTTCATCCGGTGGGCAGATCTCAGAAGGTAGGAGGTCCATATTGTCGCGCTTTGGGGCCATCTATCCTTTATTTTGTGCTCTTTCTGGAGGGTGGGCACATCAGAGGTTAGCCACAATGAACTCCATCTCCCGCACCAAAGTTTCGTCCTCGCAGCGAATATGCTTGCGGAGGAGAACTGTACCCCGAGAAGAAAGCCCAGTAGGCAAGTTCTGTCCCGATTAAGTTCTCCGTGGGTAGGAAAATAGTCTCTCGTGAAGAGTGGCATTGGTCGAAGTGCATACAGGAGAGCAAATAGAATGCGAAACTTCAGGGAACACAAATTCCCAGGCTGAAATGGGCAGGTTTGATAGAATCTAATGAAAGATTTACTGCTTTCCAAATAATACCTACATATTGCTCCCATTATCCATTTCCAGTTTTGTTGTAAGGAGTATTGCAACTTTTAGCTGCCTCCTTTTCATATAGGAAGGATCTGCAATCTGAGGACATAAAAGACGTCACACGATCGGAGTGGACGTATGCTGAAATCCCGAATATGGAGAACAAGTTAGCCAATTAGGAGATCACTGTAGATGATTACGAATCCGTAGAGGGCTAAGCAAAAGGGAAACGCGAATACTCGTCAACGATGATCAGAAGATACTTGTTTTAGGAAGATGAAGGATATCGATGGCCAACCGATCGAATGGCCCGAGAGCTCGAATGAGCTCTAGCATGTCTGGACGATGGTACTGATGCTTATGTCTGCAACTCGTGTCGTACGTCGATAGAATGCTCCTAAACTCTTTTCAAGAATAGGATGAATTTTACGTCCGCACAAAATTTATCAGACGAGAAGACCTGGATTGCAGAGAGACCGATGTAAATTGGTGAGATTACGTGCAATAGTGGAATTGACAGAGGAGCAAAATACACGTGAAAGAGCGTCAGCGGTCGAGTCCTAGGATCCAAACCTATACATAACCTCGTAGCTGAAAGCCATAATTTCTAAACACTACCGAGTGATTTTCCCATCCTTGATTTTGCTCTGGTTCTGGCGGTCGAATATGTAGGAGCCTAAACACTGATCGGTGATTAGGGTAAAATCGCGTCCAAAAAGGAACTGGCGCATTTAACTGATTCTATGATTTCATAGGCTTCTTTCTCTGCCTCGTAGTACCTTCTCTCAGACAAATAATGGTTTAAAAGAAAACTTTGTTAAGCGGTCCGCTCTGATTTAAAGTAGCTCCGATCGCCGACTCAGAGGTATCAAATTCAATATTGAACGATTCCCTTTCATCGACCTTCACTCTGACCGCTGAGATAATAGCAAACTTTACGTTCAAAATGGCGACTTTATTCTCTTCCGGCAAGGAGAATAAGTATTTAACTAAAGCTCGTATTCTTTGGAAGAACCCCTTTACCCTTTGGGCGTAGTATGCAACTGTGAGAAAGATTTTTTATTAGATGAGATTAAAGCGAGTCTTGCCTGGTCGCAACTCCTTATAGTGCACATAATACGCCGGTAAGTTGAGAGTGTCGGAGGAGAACTTAAAAATTTCTTTGTTCAATTTTAAGTTGTAGGTATGTGCGGCTTCAATGAAACAGGCAAGATTAGAGTCATGCTCTTCTAAATTACGCCCCCAAATAGTGACATCTTCCAAGTAAGCAAATGTGGCTTTAAGCCCGTTGGATCGGATGAAGTACTCCATGATTCTTTGAAAAAATGACACTCCATTTGTGAGTTCGAAGCTTAAACATCTGAACTGTAAAATTCCACTGTCGGCCTCGAAGGCAGTGTAAATTTTATACCCCTGGTGTAAGGGGATGCAGTGGTAGGCACTACACAATTCGATAGTGCTAAAGAATTTATAGGTGGAAAACCTTGTTAACAAATTCGTCAAGGTTTGGCAGTGGGTAGGCATCGAGGTAGGTAAATCTATTGATAGTTCGAGAGTAGTTGACGCTCAACCTTTTCTTTTCTCTGTTATTCACAACATGTATTTGTGCCTTGCAGGGTACAATTAGGAGATAAATGCGAAAAGACACTCGGTGGATCAATTGATATTGATTTCAAAGAACAAACTTTCAAGAATAAGGAATGAGGGCCGCTGAAGTCAAGCCTAAGCGAAGAATGCTGAGTGAGGAACGGGATCCAGGGGATGATATCAGAACAACAGTCGACCAGTACCAAGCAGTAAACTTTTTTATAGTTTCAAGCCTTAAATTTAACATCGAGGTAGCAACACTCTGTAACTTGGATTAAAAGTTCATTCGATGCCGTTGTAATTGCTACATCAAATCTTCTAAGGGAGAGCTTAGGATTGCCCAAACTCTACTAGAGACGAAGTTCGAGCACTATGTGTCCACCAAGGTTTTTCGTGTCATCCCGGCGATGGCCAACTTCATAGATGATTCCAAGAGTGGGGAGAGCATAGAAGCTAAGGTGACTTTTGACACAAAGCTCGTTTGCCAGGGTTACCTGGGGATTTAGCCTCAATTGTATTCGACCGGCATACTTCCGCGTAATACCTCCTTTTGGGCAACGTAAACATTTAGCCTTTTTATCTGGATATTTAGCACTAGGTAACAACGGTTGCAGACACAGCAACAGCATTCCGCTCTTAGTTATCGAGGCATGCAGAGAATGCTTTGGGACTGACAGCTTAGATGTATCGTTCGAGACAGAGGTGACAGGCGTTAGGGTGGCATAAACCTAAGGAATCTCGCTCGGCAATTTCTAAGGTTCAGGGCTGGTCAACCGCGTGTGTTAGAGTGAGTGTTAGCTTCTTCTAGCAGCCGTATACAGATTCGGATGGAAGCTAGACCAGTTATAAAGGCATAACTGACACACTCATTTTTTTTAGGTGTCCGCGGGCAGTGGTATTTGTCTGTGGCTGCGGATGGTGAGCGAGTAAAGGAAACGCAATACTTATTATGATGCTACTTTATGCAAAGATAAGTGCTAGTTTTGGGCAATTTAGGGCTGTTGGATATCTTAAAGCCAACGCTGAGTGTTCCCTGGCGTGTATTTGGATGTATTTAGGTTATCTTGTAAGTTATTCCAACTGTCTTGTTAAGCAAGTATTGGTAAATATATATATTAAGAGGTGTTAGTTTGCTGTTTTCATGTAATGGGGCAAATATATGTATCGAGGAGAGCACCATTTGCGTTTCAGCGCAGAATTCTGAATTCTACGTTCTCTCCTATGCTATGTAAGACTCGCAGTTTATAATGTAATGGGTAGGCATCTGTAGAGTGGTCTGATTATATAGGTGTAGTTTTATTTTACGGCTATCTTGGTAAAACCTTGACAACATTTTGTTTGTGCGCTTGGATTTTGTGTGTAATATTTTAGTATAGGTGGAAATTTAGGTATTTTTCTAATGTAGCCTCAAGTAACTTATTGTGCGATGTGGGTGTAAATATTGACTGTGGGGGTTGGGTAGTTTAACTCTGATGTGTGTATATTTTTATGTTTTGCGTGTAGTGATCTCGCGCACCGTACAGTTTCATCTTTGTCTTCAAAGGATTCATGGCTATGAGTCAATTGTCCTGAAGCGAGAATCGTCTCGTCCTTGGCATAGGGCAATGTGTATGTGTGTCTGCAGTACGCCGGTGCGTGGTGTAAATTAATGTGATTTGTTTTGTTGTATTTTATGTGATAACTCCTGTAGGTAAGGTAGTGAGAGAACAGCCTTCTGATGCACAGAGAGAGCTCCGTGTTGTTGGCATGTTTCCACCGACGTCGCTTGCGTCTTACCTTGCCGAATATATTCTCCACATCTTTGCTGATGTTAAAGGTTCTTTGTCATGCGTATCATGCTTTATGTATGATGTCATGAACGTTGCTCACAACCACTTGAGTGGACCGGTTTTTTTCTGAAGCTATATTACCAGGGGGAGAACTAACTACTCTCTTCCATAAAAATCCGGCGTTGGGTGTTAACCATACGTTTGAGTATTTGCCTACGTACCTAAGTAGAATGCTATATTATCTTTTAAACATTTGTAAAGAATGCCCAAGGACAAGTGTCGATGAAGGTCCGGTTATTGTA
This sequence comes from Ceratothoa steindachneri, assembly GCA_963969495.1. Taxonomy (NCBI): domain Eukaryota; kingdom Metazoa; phylum Arthropoda; class Malacostraca; order Isopoda; family Cymothoidae; genus Ceratothoa; species Ceratothoa steindachneri. The sequence continues at coordinate 78,422,196 of OZ018332.1, forward strand.
GTGTAAGATTATGGGTTTCGTGGATCCGTCTCTAACATCCTCAATATGCTCCCACAGAAGAAAGAATGGTTAGTGCAGCGAATGCCACCCTCCATGTGGGTCACCTCGCGCTACTGACAGCTCCGATCCAGTTACTCGCATTGTAGAATTCGAGAACGTTGTCGTTAACGTCTGCCATATTGCTTATTGTACATGGTTATCAGTCTTTGTGTGTATAGAGAATGTGAAGTTTTCAATGCATGCGTGTGTCTTGCGTGGTCTGTACATGTTAATGCTGTGTTTATGGTATTCATAAGTGTGCCTCAGTGGTTGTCTCAATGTATACAGTTGGTGTCCTGGTGATGCGTATTGCTTTCGTGGCCAGGTGTCTTTTGAAATCTTCTCTGTTTGTGTTTGAGTAGTGGTAAAGGGAGGGCGTGAGTATGATGAGAGGTGAATATAATAATAGGAAGCATATAGAAATGTAGTATGATAATCCATGGGAACCTAGGAATATGTGGGTATGGAAGCATCTAGCTTGGCCATTGCGGAAGACTATGTCCGGGGACTAATTTAAGCTCGGTTGTTTTATGTGAGGATATTTCGAAGTTTATTAACTTTCTTTTTAAGCATAAAAGTATACTAAACATACTTAAATACCGTACTAATCCTAACCTTCTAGCTCGTAGTTAGGAAAATAGAAGTAATTAAAATTACATAAAATTAAAAACAGTTAATATCTTTACGTTTTGAGCAAGGATTTATAGGGCTAGGGGTAGCTGTTTATTTAAGCATGTTTAGTTTGTTTACTGATTAACACCAACATATTGTGTAACGTGAACTTATTTTATATTTTAAGCAATGATGTATAAGGTTTAGGGCTGGCAGGTTATCTAAACAGGTTTATTTTTGATAATTTTACAGAATACCGGGTTATAAGAAAGTTCTTTTACACTTGATTTTTTTTATCTTTCGAGAAGTTTACGCGTAGGATAGAAAAGGTTCCGTCAAAAAAACTTAAAGTTCTACTTTTACAGTGCTGATATTCAAAGGTCTTTTCCATTGTGTGTCGAGAAAAGAATCAAGAGCTCTGCTCTCCTGCGAACAGAGTTGCGAAGAGGCTCAATAACAGGAGAGGACCTCAAAGATAGACCTGCTTCAGATAGACTTCAAAGATCGTCCTGCTTCATATAGACTTCAAGTTGTCAACCGTTTAGCTGTGACTGCGCTCTTGAAGAAGAAAATCTTGGTGGCCATGGTGTCCAAGGCCGTCAAGGAGGCGGGCGGCAAGAGTTTTAGGTGCGTGGAAACGCTAATATTCACTCACCGTATATGAGAACAACGTCGGAGCGGTGTATTAGCCTTCTCAATGACTTGAATTTTCATGGCAATCGAATTCTCTTTTTTGATGAAAATTACTTCGCGGTCTATCCGATCATCAACAAGCAAAACAAACGCGTGATAAGCTGTGGCCAGACGTCTCCGAGGTCCGCTATGTGTCCACGATTAAGCACCCGGCCTCTGTGATGATGTTCGGGGTTGTGGCTTCGAATAGCGAGTAGTTGCCGCATGTGTAGTTTGAGGTCGGCTATAGGCACACCGCGACCGATTAGCTGGACACCTTGGCCACAAAGGTCCTTCCCTGGATGAAAATAATCATGAGAAAAGTGGACTACTTTTAGCAGGACGGTGCCACGGCGGACCACACGTCCAAGAACGTGCAAGAGTGGTTGGGGCCCGAACATTGAACTTCTGATCCAAAGAAGTTTGGCTGCCGCAGTCGCCCGACCTCATTCCCCTCCACTTCAGCTTGTGAGCGCATATCGAGAGCAAGACCTGCAAGGTTCTCTACAGGAACGCAACGAGTTGAAGGCCTCCGTCAACCGCATGTGGGCCAGCATGAGGAATGACTCCGTCCCCAACGTGACCGTAGCCTTCTGGTCTCGCCTAGAACGCGTGTTCGTCGTCGAGTGAGAATAAATTGATTAATATTACAATTCCAAAACATATTTATATGTTTAAACAATACAAATGTGTCTACCTACATTAAACAATCAATGTGTCCTTTGTTGTGATAGTCGTATAAAGTGTAACAGGATTTGTACAATACCCGGTAACGTCACAAAATCGGCAACAGATCTTGTTATTAAATATGCTTAACTACCATACTACACTTAACATTCTAACCATAGCATCGTTGTTCGAAAAATAAAAATTAATACTAATATTGAAAACAAATGCGCGAGCGTAAATTAGGCGCTGTCATGTCATTTCAAGATGGCATCGTTAAAGAATACATGAGTTGCAGTATTAGAATAAAATGTTGCCTTTTGGGGAATTAATAAAGCGTGATTCGTGTCTTGAGATTTAAACGCAACCTTTTATCATGTTTGCCTTTTCTCTTTTCACCTCGATTAATATTTCTTTGTTTATTATTCAGAATACTTGTGTACAGTTCATCATGGAGTAGTTTACACCTAAACAGCGCGTTCTCATCGTGAAGACGTTTTACCAAAACGGAGAAAGTGCGACGCCAAAAGTTCGAACGGTCTAAGCACTCCACCTGACCAAAAATCGTACGGCACAGTCCTTTCAGTGGATGCATTTCACGCCGCATTTCCCAAATCCGGCTGTTGTGTTTAGTGACAAATCCACTCCAGTGGAAGTGGGCCTCGTCACTGACGATGATTTTCTTTGCAAAATTTTCGTCGGCTTGAAAGGGTCTCCACAACAGGCCAGCAAATTGCTTCCGCTTCCCGTGGTCAGGTGGCCGAGAATGCTGCGTAAGTTAAATTTTGTACTCATATATATGGAGATCTCTATGCAGAATTCGATGTAATGAAGTGGTTGGGATGTCTAACTGCTGCGAAGGTCAGCAAATCGATTTTCCCGAACTCAGAGTGAAATTTAATAACTTTGAAAAAGTAGGGCAAAAGTTGCAACTTTACCGAGAAGCAATTTAATTGTTTAAAATATAAGTATTGATATAATGTTTTCTTTGCATTTTTCTTTTTTCTTTTATTTTTGCTTATCTTAACATTTAATTTACAATCTCAAAATTAATTAAACACTGAAAGATATCTATACATCAAAATTTTTACAGTTCAGTAGCAGCAAAACTCAAAATGAGAAATTAAGTTCGCATGACGATATGTAGGAATGAGAAAGAAAGAAAGAATCAGGAAATCCGTCCTCACCATCTAGTATACAACTGCTACCTACAGAAGATAGCGCATAGCCTTTTCTACTTGAAGGCTTTATTCACAATGGAAACCGGAGACTAGACCTTAGTTATATCAGTTTCATCCCCCGAATTCTAGGACTTTAAGCATATGTATCATACATGATCCCCCTCCCCACCTCCCACCATCATAAACTCTTGTATGTATACAATCTTATGTTTTACATCTTTATTTCGCAATTCAATATGTTCGTTTTCATCTAAGAAATAGCGGTTCTGCTGAGTTTATTTTCCTGAAATTTCTCAGACTAACCATTTTAAACGGAAATAACCATAATAAAAATGGGGTTAAGAGGCCGAATCAAAATGGACAAAGAACGAAAAATATGTGGAATGGATGGGAATACTCAGGAAGCCCCCTCAATGATAAACCCCTGAGTACACGACTTTCCCTGTCACACCAGCGTTTCAGACTTCTGGTCAGTACATGTTTGCAATGTTAGCCTCAGAATGTATGGTTGGGCGAGGTTGCTGCCTTTGTCTCACTTAAGCTTCTTCCCTATGCGTTTTTTACTATTTATCCACTTTTCATGTTCTTTTTTTTCTCCCCTGGTTTTTGTCTACAGAAAAAATGCTTTCTGTTCCTGCCCGTGTACTTTTTTCTTAAAAGTAACAAAAAATCATAAAATTTATCCGAAGGTACCGAACTGAGCGCCCATTCCGGGTTTAAATCCGATTAAAGAGATAAATCTTTTTCTTTTTACCTTCATTTGTGCTTACCATTTATAAACTCTTTTACACTTTTGAATTGTTTTCATTTTGCCTGATCGTTTAAAGATATGTAAATGCTTTATTTTCTTTGCTTCTTTAAATTAACAAAGAACTCTTTTTTTTATTTCTTGCTCCCTACTTTCACGCATTTCTTGTTTCATACTTTCCTACATTTCTCGGGATCCCTTAAAGATTTTACGTCTATAATTTCGCCGCTTCATTTGTTGCAGGATTTCTTCTCGTACTTATTTAGACGCTTTGAACGAGAGTGAAAAAGGGAGAAAACCATTGCAAACTTCATCTTCCGGCTTCCTTCAAAGACCTCTGTTCCAGGTGGCCTTTTATGTTAGGTCTCAGTTTCTTCAGTCATTTTGGATAAAGTTCTAAACCTTGAAACTCTTATCAAACTTTGCTTAATTAAGCTTAGTAATTCAAACTCCTCTCACCATACTCCCCATATCTTTGCCTTCTAGGATATTTTCGAGCTTTACCTCAACTCTTTCCATTTACCTCCAGCAAAAGCCAACTAAAAGAAAATCTATTGAATTGTATCGTTTTCTCCTTCCCATTTGATAACCTCTCCTCAATGGCGCCCTCAACGGCAATTTCAGTCAATTTAGTTTTAACACTTCTTCTTTCCTCCTCTTTCACCCAACCTTAGCTTATTCCTTCTCCTCCCCCCCATGTAATGTAATATTTTGTGCCTGGAAAATCATTACGCCATCAAGGCCTTAGTAACCCAATGTTTCAAAATTAGAGTGAGACTGCCTGAGCTTTATTCGTCCTTTATTTTTTCGACACTTATTTGAAAGACTCCTCTTGCCTCTTTTGTGGTCTCACAGATAATACGAGGCGGGGGGGGGGGGCAATATGTTTTGCAAAACGGTAGGGCAAAACAGAGGAAGGGGGAATGCCTGTTTGTGGGGGTGTTTGGACAAGTTATGACAAGTCAGGACCTGCAGCCGCACGCTCCTGCCTCATCTATTTAAGAAGCAGTAGCTGATTGCAGATCGTCAGTCACAAATCTATCAACAATGGAGAAGGTTGAGCACCGCGCAGTGATCAGATTTGTGACCAAGGAAGGCAAGAATGCAAAAGAGAGCAATGAACGCATGGTTTCACTGTAAACCGACACCGCCCCTCCCTATGCAACCATTGCTCGTTGGAATAGGGAGTTCCGCCATGGTCGTGAGTCCCTTAAAGATGACCCCCGTCCAGGACGCCCGTCATACGTGACCAACGAGAACAATGTGGCCCGTGTGGGGAGGATGATCCTCGAAAATCGACGGGTGAAGGTCGAAGAAATCGAGCTAGAACTTGGAATATCCCATAGAAGTGTTATCAACATCATCCAAGACAATTTGGCTATGACTAAGGTCTCTGCCAGTTGGGTCTCTAGAAACCTCACGCCCCATGATCGACTTCAACGTCGTCAAAGTCCAAAAGGCCAGAGTTCCACAAGCTTCTCTGCGCGAGTGCAGATTCGAGGAGCTCAACCATCCTCCCTACAGTCCAGATCTAGGCCCCTAGTGACTACTTTTTATTCCGCCAGCTCAAGGTTGCACTGCGTGAACTCCGGTTTGGAGGTGATGAAGATGTCCAGCTCGCTGTCCAGGAGTGGATTGAACAGCAGTCGGGAGATTTCCGGTTGTTGGGAATTTGAAGCCTCGGGGACAAGTGGCGCAAGTGCATTGAAGTCGAAGGTAGTTATATTGAAAAATAATAAAACACTTTTCCTCATATCTCGTTTCCTTATATTCGAATTGCAAAACTTATTGCCTGCCCTTCGTATCACAAGAAACTCGCCGACGAGGTTTTGCTCATTCATCTTTGGGGAGGAAGGGGAAGGCTTTTTCACCGCTTCATTTTCTCTCCTGAGGGGTAGTTAGGAGTTTTTAACATGCCTGTATTTTTAGGGCCTTTTCTCTTTATTCGAAGTATTATTGGAAATTTGCAAGTCAAAACACGTTGGATCATATCTTTGTTTTTTTTCAGATACCTGCAAAACTGTCATTTATTCCTTTGATGCATTTCAGGTAGCAAGTGAATGCTTAGAAGTAATTAGCTTTAATATATCCATGGAAAAGCAAACTTTTGACATGAAAGCTGTTCTCAAATTTTAAAAACAATTGATTGGAAATTTTCTGCTATTGTCCATTCTTTTCAACATCTTTATGGTGAGTCTACACAACATAGAAACACTATTTAGACGTAGATGAAACGTTCTAAACAAGGAAGTTTTCTCGATGAAGATTGCAGGATTAGCGTTGAATTTATTACCAAAGAAGTCGATATTTCCCAAGGATCGCCATATGCAATTTTATCAGAGCATCTTAGTCTCAGCAATCTTCCTGTCCGTTGGGGGCCAAAAGCGCTGCGGAATGATCAGCTTACACAGAGGATTCATGTTCCATCATGACAATACACCACTCCATTCTTCACGGCTAACAAGAGAAACTTTGAGGGAATTTAGGTGACAAATCATAGCCCATCTACGCTATAGCCCTGATCTTGCCCCCTTAGACAATTTCTTGTTTCCTAAACTTAAGGAACATTTAAAAGGAACAAGATTTCAATCGATCGAAGAGGCAAAACGTGAAGTCAAGACGAGGTGCAATTCGAAAATACAAAAGTTTTTCAAAGGGACTTGTCAGGTGGAAACATCGCCTTCAGCAGTGCATTGACCTAAATGGAAACTATGTTGAGAAATATTAGTGACATTTGTGTTATTTTAATTTTGAATAAATATTTCTTTCATTTTTCACTAAGATCTTTTGAAGATCCCTGATAATTCATATCAATCTTTATTTTCCTTATCTATTTTTTTGCATACACCTCCAAGGGTACATCGGGTGTATTATGGGTAATCTTGCTTCGGCTCGTATCTCGAGTATTTTGTGACCTTCCTTTCACAACACCCAGCGTTTACTCCATTGGCCCCAATGACAGCAGAAGGATTTACTGCTATATATCTTATACTCATCACTTTACAGGCTTCCCCTTACAAACCTTCTTCGTGATTCGCTATCGTTGGTATGCGCTTAAGATGGAGGAAAAAAGTCTTCTCGTCTCATTATCTTCGAATTTTCCCAATTCAGCCTCTGGATCTTATATCCAACCCAACTCCAAAACTCTTTTTAATGTGCCTCCTCGCACTTTTCCCTGGTGGTTCTTCTAGATGATCTAGCCAGAGATGTCTTAAGGCTACTCGGGCTTGTAGCACTAAGCAGGTTACAGATTAACTCATACACTCTTGATATTTAATCCCAGAGGGTCATTTTTAAATCGTCCCGTGAAACACACACCCACCGTATCCTCGCTAATAACAAAAGAAATCCACAAGGGTTCAAGCATTTTTTCATATGTCTTGCCCTCTGGCGCTCTTACACTTTGCTCTCTATCATCCTTACCGATTTATCTGCCTTATTATTCGAAAAGATACTTAACCCATTAGTGCATAGCGTCCAGAAAAATAGATGCTAGCAAAATATTCACCAAAAAACAAGCTTGGTAATAATTACTTATTTTTTTGTTTCAGTTTACCTGTAATACAGTTCTCTATCACGTTTTCTATGAATAATTTAAGCAAAATATAATTTTCTTTGAAATAAATCAGTTTATTTCAAGATGTTGTCTAGTAAGCGTGTTGCCTCCCGATCTGGGTAAGTAAACTACTATTATTCTACATGTAAATTTATTATTATTGCTTATTTTTTCTTTTATATATTTAAATGAAATGATAATTATCGTGGTTAAGCTATAGATTTATATAGATATTGATAAACATACATTCCATAGAGAATAAAATTCTAGTGTCCAGAAAAACGAACGCTATGCAGTCAGACTACATTTTTGTTCAACTGCTCCATATTTGTATAATATAAATAACTATTCCCATATTTATTTATTTTTATTTAGTTATTTATATTTGATATCTTGTTTTTTGCGTAGTGTTTAAGTTTTAGTTCTATGTTTGTCAATGATATAAAAAATCAAGTTAAGAGTGGAGTTAGGTATAATGGTTTGGGGTATTTGTAGTAAAGCTCGAACACAAGGAGATGTGAAAATTGTTCCGGAAAAGAAGCAGCATTTACTTGTGTTAAGGGTGATGTAGGACTACATCCTAAATGCAATTTTAGTTATTACACGAAAGACTAAATATACATATGTTTAAAATGAATAAAATTACCTTTTTTCATAGCTAAATTCCGTTAAGTATTAACTTGTTTGTAAGTAAATTGAAATGTTCAACTTTTCTTTTTTTTATATTGCATAGCGTCCTGTTTTCTGGACATCTTATATCTCAACATATAAAAATATGAGAATCATAAAATCTTGTACAAATACTCCCATTAAGGTATCCAGGAGCATATAAAAATATTAAACTTTTATCTCAAGAATTGTATTATTATTCTAGATGCACTTTATGCACTAATGGGTTATTATCCGACCTAGGGATCACTCACTCTTGTTCTTCGCCACTTGAAATTAAACCTTCCCTCCATCTAAACAAATTCTTCCTCTCACCACTGATATTTTGAGTAAATAACCTCCATCGAGCTCTTTTAAAAAATACCTTTTTTTCTCAAAGTTCCTATCCCGAATTTTTAGCTGTTCTTTCTTCTTCAACTCATTGTTTTTTTTAACTCCCTCCAATTTGGCATTGTTCCATCAGATTTTAAATAATCTGCTGTTCACCCATCCTTAAATAAAAGTTTCTTTTATCTTAACGGGTGTGCAAACGATCACCAAGTTGTAGATCACACTTCATCCTTCAATGTTGATAGGATAATCCAGTCTAGTTTCAAGGCTGGAAACAGAAGTTAATTAGTTCTGCTAAATATAACATAACACCTTCGTCTAGTGGTTAGTGCTGCTCTGCTTCCATTCTAGTGAATTTCGATATCTCGGCCCCATTCGATATTGATTATCACATTGTTTCTCTATGACTACCTTGAACTGGTTATACTTGTAAATATCATATTACACTCAGTCTGTTCATATCGGGAATGATATATGTAGGCTCTCGCAATGCGTTTTGGTGTTCCATAAGACTTAGTTCTTGGCATTATATTTTGTATCAATCTTCTTTCCTTCGACATTTTTATGCATTTCGTAAATCTTTCACTCCATCTCTATACTAATAACACGAAAATCTATCTCTCTCTCTTCCCCAACCTTGTTTGCTAAAACTACTAAAGAATATTTTAGGCGCGCACTAATTCATTACTAAACGACTCTCAGATAACAACTTTTCAAAACTCAATCATGAGCAAAACTGAGGTGCAACTAAATGGTACTCCTTTGGGGTTATCATATTATCTCTCAGAACCATATTGCTAATATCTGCAAATTCACTTGCATTTCTCTAATCTTCCCAGTATTCGTGACACAATAATTTCAAGATTACAATCTACTCTTTCTTTGACACCCTACTAACTATCTCCTATTGTAACTATCTCCTCGCTGAAGCCTAAGTTTCCAATCTTCTACATTTCAACTAGTTCGAAACTTGTTCATTTCCGACGTGGTCATTTCTCTCGTGCAGCCGCTGTGGTTCGTGAACTGCAGCGTTAATCTGTTAAACCAAGATTTACCTGCAAAGTTTTCTTCCTCTTAACTGCCTTACTAACTTAACCTATCCCGGAACTTGAAAGGACTACGCTCCAGTTTTACGCATTACTACATGTTCCTACGTTAGTCAACAATCGCTCTCTGAAAGTCTACAGTGGTGTAAAGCGCCATACAAAAGCGGATTTGGGATTAGATTATGGAAACAAAGACTGATGTAAATTGATAGTGTTCAAAGAGCCATTTCATCCTTCTTTCTTCGCTCACTCTCTCATTGCTGAATTTCACGTAGTGATTGACAGAAATATTCATTTCTATGCTTTTAGTTCGCAACATACTATTATTAAGGCATTGCGTGTCGTCATTAATTACTCGGAACATTCTGCTTTTTAAGCCTTTTATAAAATCAACTAAGAATACGAGCCAAATACCACGATAATGGCAACTGCTCAGCGTTTATTCAAAGATGAAGACTAATTGGATGCAGCGACAAATAACCCTTGAAAACAGATCCAGCACGTGATGAAGTCATTGCAATTTGAAAAACCACTATGATAATGGTGAAACCCCTTGGTTTCATGTATGTAAATCGAATGAAATTTTTAAATTATCACACCATCACATCTCTCTCTCTCTCTCTCTCTCTCTCTCTCTCTCTATCTCTCTCTCTCTCTCTCTCTCTCTTTCTCTTTCTCTCTTTCTCTCTCTCTCTCTCTCTCTCTCTCTCTCTCTCTCTCTCTCTCTCTCTCTCTGACGCCCCCTTGTGGCGGGAAGAGAGCTTGTGTGTACCTTTGACTTTTCGAGCTATGTCGGCGGGGGTACCCAGAAGAGGTACCCCTGGTAGGGCTTCCCTTGTCGATTTAGTCGAAAACGAGATTCCAGACTAAGTGCGTCACTCCTTCCTTTTTTACTTTCATCCTAGCTCTCCCACTTATACAAAAAGAAAAAACAAACAAAGCCTACTCCTATCATGTCATTCTTTCCCTTTTTTTCCCTCTATCTACATATAAGGACCTGGCAGCCTCCTAACGCGTCAAAGGAGAGGCTTTGGAACCTCTATAAACAACGCCAATCGACGCTCACTGGTTGCGAGAGACTAGGACTAGAGGTGTCCAGGGCGTTGGGGCACGACGAATGGGATGAGGGTAGTGCCCCGTTAACCCCTTCCCTGGCTGTATTTATTGACCGTTCCCAGTGCCCGTTGACGGGTGCCTCTGATAGCATCGGTCTGAGGTGACGGCCCTTTGTTCCCAGGTTGGTTGCCAGGCCAATAAAAAGCCTTGGATCGAGTCTCTTGGTGTGGCTGGATATCCATTGAACGCTGCTCCGAGATCCTGGCCGTTGTGAAGGGAACTAGTAGGAGTTTTAGTAAGGGGTGTGCTTCGTTGTTGTTCACCTGGTGAGAAATCGATAGCCCCTTCGGGGACCGTCTGTGCTGCTTGGTTGGGAGCCACGGCACGCCGAGGCTTGACGACTCGGTCGGACGAACAGCAGCACATGGAGCGTGCCTTCTGGAAGACTCCAAAACGACTCCGATCAATAGGCGGGCGCAACTCACGCGGGGAGAACTCACCAACCCCCCTTTTTATCATTGATTGGTCGCAAAGTATTAAAAGAGAGACAATGTTCAAAATGACCGGCAAGAAAGGACAAGGAGCTCTAAAATACACGTGCACAATATGCCACATAGATAAGTGGTGCGTGGACTTTCCGGATGGTTTTATTTTTGAAATGCCACCCGGCCAGTTGTTCCTGCACCGACTGTATTTTAAACGGACAAATCAAGGAGCTAAAGGAAACATGCACCGTGTACAAAGAAAGATCCAGGAAGTTGAAGGAGAAAATAGCAGTCTCAAATTAGAACACGCCGGACTGATTCGCAGGATAAAGGTCAGAATAGCAGAGCTAACGTCAAGCCCTGTACTAAACACTGCATCTGCAGTATTACCCCCAGAGCTAGGTCCGCATGATACGGATAAATCCTAAAAGGAAAAGAAAAGAAAGGGAAAGAAACAGGAAGAAGAGAATGTTGAAACAGAAGATAAAGTAGAAGCTGAAAAAGAGAAAGTTGAAGCAGAAGAAGAAAAGAGAAAAACAGAAGAGTATGTAACAATGAAACATAGAGGGGAAAAGATGAATAAGAAAAAGAAGAACAAGAAAAATAAGATGGAGAAGAAAGAGGGAACCGAGAGTTCGCTTCCGCAAGGAAAGCCTTAAACCTCTGCACGGAAATGTCCGAGGGTTACCCTTGTGGGCGATTTCCAAGCACAAGGTTTGCAGCCCCTGCTAGCGGCCCGCCTTCGCACTAGTGTGGAGGTATGCTGCCAGCCAGGATGGGGAAACCACCACATTAGGGTAGAGGCTGAGAAATCTCAGATCTCCGAGAATTCAGTCGTTGCCCTGATGGTGAGTGGGAATGACCTCTACGTCCGAGGAGGCAAAGTAGGCCCCAACGAGAAAATTCTCAACACGGTCATGGGAGCCGTGAACGACTGCGGATTGAGAACTCGAAAACATGTCGTTGTAGGGATGCTCACAAGAAGAGGTCTTAGCTGGACAGCTCACTCAAGGAACGTGACCCTGAACCAGCGCCTGTCCGACCTCTGTACGGCAAAAGGGGTCTTCTTTCTGGACCCTTACTGCACCTTTCACGGTCGAAACGACCTTTACCAAAGGGACGGAGTGCACCTTTCATTCAAGGGAAAGTCTGTACTCTGTAACTTAATCCAGGATGTCGTAGAGCGGACGCAGAGGAGCGTCCGACCCAGAGTGAAGGCGGACATAAGACAGTATGCCCGTGTCACTCCTGCAACGACGTTATTAGATGTGGCAAAGAGGGGTACTGCAACACAAAAGAAGCCGGGAAACGGAAGAGCGTAGGGAGTCCTACACTGGGGGACTCCCTATAAGTTCTTCTGTTCAACGCGAGGTCAATCAGGAATAAGTTTCTTGAGCTCCGTGGCCTCGTAGCAACAGAGGAACCTGAGATGGTGGCCATAACGGAGACGTGGATTAAAACCTCAAGCCGAGATTTTTAAGGTGAATTCACGATTCCCGGTTACCAGCTCTTCCAGAAAGATAGACCAGACAGACAGGGTGGTGGTGTGATGTTGTATTTCAAGGATACTCTCAACTCGACGGATTGCAACATCGTATCCGACCATAAACTACCCTAGGTGTTGACCTAGAGATAGGTCCTGCCAAATACAGGACCCTGGTGCTTTATAGACCTCCTGTAACTCGTTGAAAAGGACCCAAATCTGTACCAGCTACTAGAAGAACTTGTCGAAGACAGAGTGTGTATCGTCATGGGGGATTTCAACACACAAGTTGAAGGGAAACCAGAGAACCCTGTGGCGAGAACGCACTACTCCTGGAGTTCACGAACAACGAGTTCCTGACTCAATGGGTGAGAGAGCCAATGAGAGGAGACAATATCCTCGACTTCGTTTTCACCTCTGAGGATGACATCGTTGAAGGACCTATCTGTTGGCGAAGAGGTCGATGGCAGTGACCACCGACTAATTAGATTTGTAGTCAAAGTCCCTAAGGCAGAGCCTGCAACTAGTAAATCAAGCAAACTCGATTTGAGAAAAACAGAATTTGCAGGTCTACGCGCGGGACTGACTGACGCGAAGCTAGAAGAGTGCGAGGCTGTTTAAGACTCGTGGAACAGTTTGAAAACCACATTCATGAGTCTTCAATCGCGTTTCATCCCTCTGAAATGCCCCCGTCGGTCCTCTGTTCAACCAAAGTGGTTTAATCGAGAAATCGGGCAACTGCTTAGGGAGAAGAGAAATGTGTACCGGCAATCGAAGATGTCGGGTGACTTTGACGAATACCGGAGGCTAGCCAGGAGAGTGAAGTCCAGCATGAGGGCGGCTAAGTGGTCTGAGGAACTCCGAGTGGCAAGACTCTGTAAAGAGAATCCCAAGGAGTTTTTTAGATATGTAAACAGCCGTAAACCAATCCGTCGAACGATTGGCCCTTTGAGGAATGAGGAGGGGACATTAAAGCATTCAGATGCAGAAAATGCTAACCTCTTCAACAACTACTTCTCTTCAGTGTTTACTGAAGAGTGTGGTCCCATTCCCCAGCCGACGGATTCATACTCGAGGGAAAAGCTGGAGGCAATGGACTTCACCGAAGGAGAAATAAAGAAAAATATCGCTGACCTAAAGACGAATAAGTCCCCTGGACCGGACGTGTTTCTATCCAAAGTGTTGAAGGAAGTGTGCGATCAAGTATTACGACATCTGTGCGCTATCTTTAACATGTCAATCCGGACCAAATGCGTTCCTAGAGACTGGCGTGAGGCAGAGGTGACTCCTATCTTCAAGAAAAGACACCGTAACCAACCGTCGAACTACCGACCTCTCAGTCTGACTTCTATAGTCAGTAAACTCATGGAAAGCATTATGGTGGGCAAAGTGACGTCGTATTTAGAGTCAAACCTGCTACTGAGGAGTTCCCAGCACGGCTTCCGAAGGCAACGGTCATGCCTGACGAACCTTGTGGAATTCTTCTACTTCGTTTTCAGTGAGCACGATCGGGACAAGGCGGTGGATGTGGTCTACCTAGACTTTCAGAAAGCCTTTGATAAGGTACCACACCGCCGCCTTCTCCGGAAAGTGCGAGCGCTTTGCATAGATGGAAAGTAGCCGGCTGGATCGAGAACTGGCTAAGTGGCAGACGGCAACGGGTGGTGGTGAATGCACAGTCTTCTGAGTGGGTGCCCGTTACTAGCGTGGTGCCTCAAGGTTCTGTCCTGGGACCACTACTATTCATCATCTACGTCAACGACATGGACGGTGACATGGTTGCCAAGATTTCCAAATTTGCCGACGATACCAAGCTTGGTATGAACGTTGTAAAGGATGGAAATACTGTTCGCCTGCAGGAAGATCTTGGGAAGATTGAGGAGTGGTCGGACACGTGGCAAATGCCTTTTAACGTGGGCAAATGCAAAGTGATGCATATCGGCCGCAGAAACCCCCAATATCAGTATATCTTTAAGGGCACTGCTATTGAATCCACCGACACTGAGAAGGACTTGGGTGTAACAATCACTAGTGACCTCAAGTTCTCGAAACAGTGCATTGAGGCGGAGAAAAAGGCCCAAAGGATGCTAGGCTATATTAAGCGCCAGTTTGTTTATCGGAACCAGGAGATTGTACTGTGCCTGTACAACTCACTTGTCCGACCGCACCTGGAGTATCTTGTACAATTTTGGAGTCCTTCATTGCGAAAGGACATCGCGAGATTGGAACGCGTACAAGCCAGGGTAACCAAGCTGATTCCCTCTATCCGACATAAAAGTTATGAGGATAGACTAAGGGAATTAGATCTGTTCTCGCTGGAAACCCGTAGACTGCGTGGTCAGCTCATCGAAGTCTTCAAAATACTTCGAGGGTTCGACAATGTTGACTACCGGGATATTTTTACACTGAGTGAGAACAGAACGCGCAATCACGGCTTCAAACTTGAACTGAAGCGTTACAACCGCAATCTGTGTGGAAATTTTTTCACCTACAGTATCTGCAGTAAGTGGAACGCACTTCTATTGGAAGTTGTAAACAGTGAATCTGTTGACCAGTTCAAGTCAAGACTAGACAAAGTCTTGAAAAGTGGCCGTTTAGGGACGCATAACAATTGAGCAGCCATGTGCCCGCTCGATTGCTAGTCCAAAGGTACCTTATTTGAATGGACCGTAAGGGCTCCTAGGGTACTTTCTTTCATTGTAACTCATTGTAACTCTCTCTCTCTCTCTCTCTCTTTCTCTCTCTCTCTCTCTCTCTCTCTCTCTCTCTCTCTCTCTCTCTCTCTCTCTCTCTTCACAAACACAGACAACACATGAATTTTCCAACTCGAAGAATATACTAGAACAATTTTGTTAGTATTTCTCACACCGTTTATTCCACAGCACTAATTTTGAGCAAAAAGAATTCTTTTTGTTCCCCAAACTAAATGAGAATTTATAAGCGGCAGGACTTGATTCTCACGATGATGCGAAAACTGCCGTATTGACATGGTGTAAAAAGAAAGACTCAGAATTCTTCAGACAGCATGATAAAGATAGAAAGAACAGCGCATTTATCAATGTATAGAAGAGCTATGTTCGGGCTCACATTTATCAATGTATAGTAGAGCTATGTTGTGGGTTATGCTAAGAAACGATAGTTCGCACTTTCGAGTTTTTTTATTTAATGAAGCTTTCAGTGATTTTATAGTTATGCCAGGAAAATGACGATGCGTTAAAAAAGGAATCATTTTCTTAACATCAGTTAGAAAATTGCGTATGTGCAAGAATGACTTACCATACTGAAGTTCAAGTAAATACGTACAACTGACAAGGTATTAAACGTGTATATCAGAAAGTTAATCTTTATGTCAATCATTTTTAGATGAGAAGGCAGCAGAAATAGGGTCGCAGTGTTTATCTAGTGAGTCCCGTGTCATTATGGAATGGGATAAAACTAACTGAAGGGAAACACTATGTTTAAGAATGTGTTTTGCGTTAAGACGCTGCATGTTGCGTAAGAATTCTTGAAGTGAAATTCAGGTGTGTAAGAGTTGCGATTGCGATGGCCAGGCGGCTCGAAACTACAAGGGCCACGTTATGACGAAAACCAAAACATATGGCAAATAAATGGTAATACATGTGCAGAGATAGAGTTTCAGGATTGAGAAAAGCGTGAACAGATGATTTTGCATTATGAAAATGGCAGAGAGGGATGAACGACACTTTGATTTGGATATCTCCAATGTCGAGTGCAAGACGGAATTTCATCCTGAGTTATCCGTTGGTACTCGGTCTTCCCTAGTTCTTCCCTAATATCATGATGGGAGCTGTGACGAAGAAATCAATTTTTAAGGCTTGTCTCCTATTGTCGAAATATGGTGTTGGTCAGTAGCCCGATTGCTGTGATTACCTCATGATTGATTTCGTAACGTCAATAATAATTGAAGCTTTAGACAATTATTATTAATGTTACGAAATCAATCTTGACGTAATCACAGAAATCGGGCTACCAACCAACACCATATTTCGACAATAGGAGACATAGCTAAGAGTAAATTGCACCCTATGGAATAATTCATATCATGAAATTAGACATTGGTGGTAAATAAATTCTATATAAACATATATTACTGGGGGGCATTGGGTAAAGTGTCGCCTTTGGCAGTTCTAAATTGCGTGCATGGATTTTGTCTGGCGTCGGTTCTCTCTTCTTCATATCATAATAGAGTTTGTTGTGCATCATCTGTGAAAAGATGCAATGCCATGGTTGAATTCAAGCCTCCAAATATTTGGAAAAGGCAAGTTGGGCTGCTGGGTATTCACGCTTGGAGCTCTAATGCGAAGATCTTTCAGTATTTGGGTCTCAAGCTGAAGAGTGTGCAAAGAATCAGGAAAGAGTTGCAATTGCGATTGGCAGGTGGCTCTATCTACAAGGGCCACGTTATGACCCCATTTATCTTTCTAGAGTGCCTCAGAACCAATAAGGAGGGATAGATTAAGTGCCTGGAGGAGTTAATGCAACCTTGGATCCAAGAGATATCCGTAGGAAGGCTGTACTATGGCAGCAGAAATGTACCATGCTACATAAGCAGGGAGACAGGTTCTGGCTGTCAGACAATTTCTTTGACCACATCACTTCAAACATCTTGCCTCCCAACTCCCCAGACTGCAACCCTCTGGTATTATGTGTGAGGTGTGGTAGAGAGAGAGACCAACAAAAAGTCTCGCCTTTCATCCTGACTATGAAGAATTTGGATTTGTGCTCTTTGTGATTCTGTAAGTTTATTATGTTTTAGACATATTACTTGTTTCAAACGATATTGAATACACAATAATTATAAATTTAAGCCAAAACATAAATATTGATTAAATTATGATTTTAGAAAACACTATTCTATTAATTACCCAAGATTTAATAATTCTAGCATATTAACAAAATATTCGCACATATTAGCAGAATAGACATTATTATCATACATATTTATGAATAATATGATAAATTATAAAAAGTCTGATTAAATATGTTAAATGATGGGTGCACTTTACTTTGAGCCAAAGGTGTATATAGTAGAAAGCGTTAGTACTTACAAAAAATTAATAGATTGTTAATGATAGTTTTCCTTTGAGATGCATTGGGAAGTTTTTCATTATATAACCTAAACGTTTGAAAACTATATCCAATAAAAGGATATCTCCCTCCCTTCAATGAAACGACCCCTTTTCATTCAATCAATTATTTAGTAAAATATCAGATTTTTTTTCTATTCCCCTCGTGTTAGAAGCTTCAAAGAAAATCATTTAAATAACTTTGTATATTAATAATTGACTTTTTTTTGTCATAATTCAAAGAAATGATGGTCCAACGAGGAATTGAAACTAGGAGAGAAAGATAAAGAGGAGGACAAATATAGTGAATGAGGTGAAATAGTGAAAGAGGTTATGATGACATCATGTAATAGAAAACATCGTAGACTCTAAAGCTAAATACATGAAGGAAAAAAGTGTATTATAAAACTCCAAGAACAATTTCGTAGTAAGATAATAAGTTCTCAAGTTCTCAAGTTCTCTTGGTATTTTAAAATTTAAAGCAAAAACAAACGAGGGAGGGTTTAGCACCCAAAAAGTTTGTAAGGACAGTTCTGTAAAGAAAATGGTGAAAGCAGAGGAACTGAAAATGTGTGGAAAATATAGAGCCGCGGATCCTTTAGCAGGCATAGTGGACAGCAAGGCACGCAATACTCAGATGTCACTTGCTTCTTGCGGTCCTATGCACATCATTATGGGGAAAAAGTAGCGAAACCTTTGGAATCCTTTCTGATGCTTTTTAAAAAGTTGTATCAATGAGCTTTGATCTCGAGACAAGCAAAAATGCCTCTTTCCTTTTATGACTCGCAGGAAAATCTAATGAAATATTACTAGTCATTAGTGATTGGCTTACTCTTTTATTAGCCTTCCTAATATAAATATCTTTGGGTGACCAACTCCCATTATCAACTTATATTATAGCTCGAATCAAGTTCATTTGATTAAAATAACAGATTGTAGGTGAGAGCTGTTTGAGTGATTGAATGATATGGGGAGTAGGAATAGTATCCTACATTTCTTCCAACCAATCCTTTCAATTCTAGCTTCCATCGCATCCTTAAGCAATTCTTAAATATGGAATAAACACAAAAGCACTCGAGACATCTCAAAGACCAAGGACCTGAGGTTACCAAATCCATAGTATCTGCAGCGATACAAATTTAAATAGTAAGGGGCTGATAGTAATTCAAAGAAGATAAGATGTAAGAATTGTTCTTAGATATTATAATGCATGCGCATGCCATGTCTGGTCCCGAGAAATCCACTGACCAAAATGGTTCCTATTAGATGGGTTATTAGTTATCCTTTGTTCGGATATTTCAATTAATATATGTTTGCTCGAGTGATATAAAGTGAACATTTTAATTTACAGATTTAGTGTTATTTTCGTTCATTGAATCGAGGCACACCTTTGTAATGCTTAGCGCAAAGATGCTAGCATTTCCATAATCATTTTTGTTATAAATTTTCTAAGGAAAAGGTATATTGGACTTGCAGTTGAACACAACGTTGCACTACAATTAGGCGACTAAATAATTGTTAAACAAAACTGTCAAAGAGAAATTTGTTGATGTCATTGAAATAGGAAGCTTTCCTGTCTTTTTTATAGCATTTAATTTCTTCATTTGTTGGCGAAGATGTAAATGAAATGTAACTTCATAATTGAGAACAAAATAAAAGGAATCGGAACATTAAATTTTTGAAAAATAAAAGTTTAAAACGTATTAAGATTTACCTGATGGAAGCTACAACGAATAAAATGCCACTGACTGAACAATAAATTATAATGCTAAATAGAAAAAAAAACAATAAACTCGAGAGAAAATGAAAATTAAAATTTAATGAGATATATTAATATATAATACATCCCCCCCTCCTCCCAACACTACCAGAAAAGTTGCTAATATCAAAATTCGTAATAACACAAGGTGTGCCAAGTATTTGAGAGCACAATTTTAGTCAGACATATATAACGCAATTCTACTCAGCAATAAATAACATAAAAGCCCCAAACTTTATCATCTCTCTATTTAAGCCTTACAAATCGCAGCTTTCAATACGATGCACTTAACAGACAAAAACCTTTCTCGGAGATTGCCAACTTTCTAAACGTGACAAGGTCCTTCACACTCCAAGTTACAAATTTACACACTTTTAGTTAACGCAGATTAATGAAATTTACAATGCGCGTGAAACATGATATAATAAATACAAGATGATAATCAAAAAATAAAAATGTTGAACTCGAAATCTTTATAGGGACAACGGTGAAACTTGACAACGCAAAAGTTTACAACACATTAATGTAAGCATGGTTTAATACTTACTTGCTAACCCTTGCTGTCAATAACAACTTACAAGCGCTTTGGGCAGTTAGTCTCTTACAATCTTTCTACAGGTGATTGGGCTCATTTTATTATATTCCTCCAAACTTATTATTGTAAATCAGATAAGTTACGCGAATTTCGTTTCTGGACCATGAGTTCAATTCTCTCCACAGTTCCCCGATAGATTCAGGTCAAGAGATTGACTTGGCTTTCTAAAAACATTAATTCTACTTACATGCAGCCACTTCTTAGTTTTGTATCGCTGTATGCTTGGGGTCATTGTCTTGTTAAAATACCCGTCCTGGTTTTAAGCTCAGAGAGCCAAATATAGATAACAAATTTCTTTCCAAAATTCCCCTGTACATTTCTCCGTTCATTTTTCCTTCAATTGCCTCCATTCTTCCAACTCCTGATTATCAAAAAACAAAACAAAACCATACCATCATTTATCTACCACCGAATTTAACTGCTAGGATCGTATGCTTTGGCACGTAAGTTGCATACCGACTGAACCTGCTGATAGAATTTTGACCGAAGAGTTCTATTTTTTGTTTCATCTGACCAAAGGACTTGTTCCCAGAACATTGGCAGTTTATTTCAATGTTCATTTGCAAACGTCCAGCGAGCTTTACACTGAGTTTTCGTTTTCTTAAGAAGTGGGGATTTTTTGGAGTACGAGAAAAGAAATTATAGTGACGCAGCGCTCTACTTATTGGATCCTTGCTAACTGATACTCCACTTGTTGCCAGATCTTCCTGTAGTCTGTAGTTTATCATATACTGTTATAGTAAGTTTTCGAGCTGCACGTTACATTAATATCCGAGACCGACCTAAACAATCCAAACGATGAAATGAATTACGATGACGAAAGAAGCCTATCGCATTTAGTTTAGAATATTCTAGTTATTCAGGAACAAATGAAGATTAGATTTTAATGCGACATTTTGCATATGTAACCTATTTATATGTATCTATATGAATGTGTTTTAAACCTTTGCGTTGCGAAATTTCCTTATTGTCCTTATAAATTTTTCCTCTTCACAATTTTGCATTTATGATTATTTCATTTGATAAAGTTCATAAATTTCCACGTGGGTTGTAAATTTAATTAACCTGCGTTAACTAAAAGTATTGTAAATTTGCTTTTGTAACAGTGTGTTGTAAACTTCTCCTCATGTTTTAGCTTTAGTGAGTTGAGTGGAATGATCATGTCTTTAGTTCGGAAGATAATGTTCATTTGTGTGAATTTCTAAGCTCTTATTTCCTGCCTATCTGATAATCTTTTAATTATTGTTATTATTACTTACATAATTATTACCATTATTATTATTATCATTTTTATTAATATTATTATCATTATTATTATCATTATTGTTATTATTATCATTATTATTATTATCATTATTATCATCATCATTATTATTATCATTATTAATATTATTATAGCATAGTACAGTTGGAGTTTGATTATATGCAAGAATGAAATCCTAACATATGTGTAGGAGATTATGTCAATGTATGTTCTGTTAAATCCTTTTATCTGTAGTGCATTTATAACTGAAAGATCGTTGTCTGGTGTATAAACAGTTTTTCATATACAAAAGTATTTATTCGTATTATTTTGTTCCCGCAATATTTGTTAAAAAGTTTGAAGATGATCATAAATACTATAGTTATTTCTACACATACATGTTCAGGTGGCTCTTTTCAATCGATTATTTGTGCCAGTCTGCTGATTTAGGTTTTGCAGGAAATTTAAAAAGAAGTAGACAGAAACGTTTGACTATAAAATTGCAACTTTACATTTGCTTCCTTAAAAATTTTGTAAACAGATTTGGTGTCAGGTAAACAAGGCGTTCCCCACAAGGCTTTGTAATGCCGATTGTTGCCTTATAATCACAAGGCCTTTAACGTGAAAAAATTTAACCTTCTTTACTAGTGGTGCTCCGTTCTTAATTATTGAGAACTTTTGATCTGGTTTAGCTATTGCAATCGTATAATTTATTACAATTTTTCAATTCTCTTTATGATATTTTCTCTCTGTGTGTTATTGGCTATATTTTTGTTATTGCTATTTGCTACCACTTAATCTTTAGGCATTCTTAATTTAATTTTATTAATTTAAGGGTTAACAAATTTTTACTATATATATAAGATATGCTTCATGTTTTACCCTTAGTTATTTGTTTAAAAAGGTTGGTAAGTTCAGTGGACTTGATCATGTCTTTAATTGTTCCATTGTTTCTCATTTTTCAGCTTTTCTCTATAAGTATTTTCGTAGCCTCACTTATTTTTGTGATACATGACATTTTCTCTTTCCTTTTTCCCAAAGTTGTACATATATTGTTGAATAATTATTATTATATTATTTTCGCAGTTTTCTAATGATTATTCGGTCAATTGATCATTAAATTCTTTAAATTGGTTCGCTCGTGTAATGTGAATAATACTTATTTTACATTTGGTATCAACTTTTAGCCATTTTTTTTATATTATTAGAAGCTTAGCACTCTTGTGTTTAAGGCGTATTTTGATGTTGCTCCCGAAGTAACCTGTTGCTGCTGAGTTAAAGAAGCCTATAATAAATATATCTTTAATGAATTTTTTTCCTTTGGAGATTTAGTAATCGATTTCATTCCTTTTCCTCTTTAGCTCCATACATGCCCTTCTTCAGCTTTGTTTATTTAGACGAAGGAGTTGATAATCTGAAGCTTTGCCTCAATTAGGTGCGTAGGCTTGATTTAACTTGCAGAAAATACCTATTTTATATTTTAACTACTATTTTTCTTAATCTATAGGTTATTTATTTTGATTTCTGTTATGAATGATGCAATGAATTGGCGTTTGCGGAATTCTACGTGACTTGTATTTGTGTCGTTTCTACCTTCATAAGATACTATGTTATCATTTTTTAATCGTCTACTTGTTCCTCATTTCCTTCTTACTTCGCTAAGGTTAATGATGTCGATATTTTCATCTTAGGTTCTTATGGTTCTTTGAGACTCCAAATCTTGTAAGAGGCCAGATTCGTCAGACTTTGGCAGCCGGGTCTGTAAACCCACTAACTTTTGCACCCTTTTTCCCTGAGCTTACGTGTTATTTGCAAGGGAAGGGGGAGTTTGGCCCATGGAATAAGGGCTGTATTCCCAGGTGTATTATCATGAAAATAATGGGCGGTATAACTCAACGCGTTCACTCATTTCGGCAGGTAAGGGGATGAGGATGGTGACCGAGTGGTCCGATTGGTGGTCTGAAAAGTGAAGAGCGCTCAATGGCATAAGTTCTAAGATCTAAACTGTAACTGTATTGATAATATACCTTGTTGTATAAGAGGGGGTCATTCACCAAGGCAAGTTTTACTCTTGTCTTGATTTAGGTTAATACAATTAATAGTTTTATTTTTGAGACATTGTGTAGACATGAGCCTAATCTTATGTCTAA
This sequence comes from Ceratothoa steindachneri, assembly GCA_963969495.1. Taxonomy (NCBI): domain Eukaryota; kingdom Metazoa; phylum Arthropoda; class Malacostraca; order Isopoda; family Cymothoidae; genus Ceratothoa; species Ceratothoa steindachneri. The sequence continues at coordinate 78,445,573 of OZ018332.1, forward strand.
CTACAATATACCCTACACCGTTATATAGATTGAGTAAAAAGCCCATGAAACAACTGGATCTGCTTCATCCGAGTAGTCTATTTGAGGTGGCATTTCAACTTCATTTCCGTTTGTACAGATACGATCAACATACGAATGTTCAAATTTAAAAAGTGATGCATCATAACTACCAGAAAATGCTGAATGGTCAATCATAGCAATCACTCTCCACAAAGGTATTCTCTCAATTAAAATATTATCCTCCCTCTTCATTTATATTCCATTGAACAATTGTAAAATTTCGTATACAAATTTTTGTGAGAGGGTACTTAGCGTTTGATGTAAGCAACCTACAGCAACAGGCACGGAAACCTCGTTAATTTATGCTATGGGATCGCGTATAGACCATAAAAAGTTTAGCTTAGTAAAGTTGTCTCTGAGCTTTCACGGTTTATATTGAATGTGAAATGGGTTCAGGTGAAAAATTATCGTGTAAATATGTTTTAAAATTAAGAAAGCTACCGGTGATATTATCTATTTACACAATCCATTCCTCCGAAGGCATGAATCGACACTTTTTGATTATATTATGGGACGATTCGAGAGAGAAATTCAGTCTACGGAATAATTGAATTTGGAACCTTCGATCTCATAATTCGCATATACGTGATTAAAAAGTAACTCCATATCGTATTTTAAGATACTTATAATTAATTTATATATTGAAATATTTTACTAATTTTTTTTCTATATTCCTTGATGTATAGAAATTGAGTCTATGTTGTTGTTTTCTTTTCAGATCGATTAATTTTTTTGAAATTTGAAAGCCCTATAAACATGGATGCACGTCTTACACTACAGAGCCGTGCCCAGCTAGCGGCACGTTACTAAGTTTAAAGACCATTGAAGGAAAACGTGCTCAAATTGACGTTAAGACGATCAATAATTGTCATATAAAACTCATGTGTACAGGACCTGTAACTGATACTTGAAAAAGCGGTCGCTCTGGCTTGGTATGAAGATTTGTCTTATCTCTTTACAAATATCTTCTGGAGTGATGAAGCGGTATTCGAATTCTGTAGGCTTGTGAACGTCACAATTGCCACTAACTAGCGGGAGAAGATCCTTGTATTACCTCTTCAAAATGCAGAATCGTCTTAAGGTAAAGGTATGGTGTGGAATGACTTCGGACAGGATTGTGTGTCCCTTCATCCTTCGTGATACCATGAATACAGTGAGGTACTTCACCATGCTGCAACACGAATTCTGACCAGTTATCAGTACTTTAGAGAATATTGAAAAATAGATTTTTATGCAAGATGGCGCTCCTCCACATTTTGCTATTGTTGTTTGTGAATAGCTGAATGCACACTTCTCTTGGAGATGGATGGGTAGTTGTGGTCCGCATGACATGAGTGGCCAGCCAGAAATCCTAACTTAACACCTTGGGACTTTTTTCTTTGGAGTTGGTTAAAGGAACAACTCTATTCTACCAAACTAGCGCTTTTGGAAAAATTTGAAGGGAGAATACGAGAAGTTGTCTTCCATCACACAATAGTTCCTTTTGAAATAAGCTGATGCTGTTCCTGGGCAGCTTGAGAAGCTTGTGGTGAAAGCTGACACTCATACGGTATTTAAAATAAAACTCCATGTTATACACTTTCTTCTCATATTTATTTCTTGTGAGAATTATAGTTCATAAATAAATTACAAGAATTTTAAAATACAGTCACTTTTCAATAACCCATATGATTTCTGCAAAACATGTGAAAATACCACCTAATGTTTAATTTGATCACTATAGAATCTATACAGGAAATACAAATTTTACAAGAGGCATTTTATTTCCTCTCCTCGAAAAAAAAGAGGTCCAGTCGGCTCACGATGGATCTCCCACTGACGTGGGTGGATCCGCCGACGAACCCCTCGTCCAAGAAGCGATCACTGCATCGGCAGTGCCAAACCAGCCTTCCAACGTCCCAGAGCTGGAGCCAGCTGCTGCGAGACTGGCTCAATGGGCCAAAAAGAAGAGAAAGAGGAAGAAGGGAAAGAAAAAGAGAAGAAGGGTGAAACGGAAGAATAGAAAGTAGAAACAGAAGAAGTGAAAAAAGAGGGAGATAGGAAAAAAGAAAGAAGAAGAAAAATATAGAGATTAAAGAGGAAACAGACAAGTCGTTTCCTAAAGGGAAGACTCTGTATTCTGCAACCTAATGTGCGTGAGTCAACCTTATTGGCGATCTTTAATGATGGCGTCTGCAACCACCATTAGCGGGCCGCCTTCGAACCAGTGTAAAGGTAAGCTGCCTGCCAAGACGGAGAAACCACAGAATCAGGGTAGAGGCGGAGAAATCTCAGATTTCTGAGAACTCAGTCGTTGGCCTGATGATAAGTAGCAAAGACCTCTACATCAAAGAAGGTACGGTAGATCCCGAAGGAAAGATTTTACACACTGTCATGGAAGCCATGGACGACTCTGGGTTCAAAACTCGTAGATGTGTCGTGGTTGGGAGACTCCCAAGAGGTCCAAGCCGGATAGCTTACTCGAGAAACATGTCCTTGAACCGACACCTGTCAGATTTGTGTACGGTGGAGGGGGTCTTTTTTGTAGACCCATACCGCAGCTTTTATGGTAGAAAGGATCTCTACCAAAGGTGGACTGCATCTTTCCTTTAAAGGAAAGGCTGTACTCTGAAACATGAGAGAGGATATCATGGAGTGGACCCAAAGGAGTGTCCGGCCCAGAGTCAAGGGGGACGTGTTCCAGTACGCCCGTGTCACTCTTGGAACGACCTTTTTGGAGGTCGCCAAGAGGGGTGCCTCCTCGCCACCAAATAGGCCGAGAAACGGAAGAGCGTATGGAGTCCTACATTCAGGGACTCTCTAAAAGTTCTTCTATTTAATGCGAGGTCGATCAGGAACAAGGTTCTTGAGCTTCGAGGCCTCTTAGCAACGGAAGAACCTGAGATGGTGGCCATAACTGAGTCGTAGGTAAAAATCTCAAACCGAGATTTCGAGGGTAAATTTACGATTCCCGGTTACCAGCTCTTCCTAAAAGATAGGCCAGACAGAGAGGGTGGTGGTGTGAAGTTGTATGTCAATGATACACACAAATCAATAAACTGCAACATCGTATCTGACCATGAACTACTAGGTGTTGACCTAGATATAGGTCCTGTCAGATAGAGGACCCTGGTGCTTTACAGACCCCCTACCCAGCTTGTTGAAAAGAACAAGGATCTGTACCGACTGCTGGGTGAACTTGTTGAAGGAAGAGTGCGTATTGTCATGGGAGATTTCAACACCCAAATTGACTGGGAAACCAGAGAACATCGTGCCGAGAATGCGTGTGCTTGTGGAGTTCGTGAACAACGAGTTCCTGACTCAATGGGTAGGAGAGCCGGCGAGAGGCGAAAATGTTCTCGACTTGCTTTTCATCTCTGAGGACGTCATTGTTGACGAACTCTTATGTAGGCAAGGAACTCAATAGCAGTGACTACCGACTAGTTAGATTTATAGTCAAAGTTCCCAAGGTAGAGTTTGCGACTCGTGAATCGAGGAAACTTGATTTAAGAAGAGCAGACTTTGCAGGTCTCCGTACACGATTGGCTACATTGAGGCTGGAAGGGTGTAATAATGTTGAAGATTTGTGGAATCGCTACAAAACTACGTTCATGGGTCTTCAAACTCAATTTATCCCTGTAAAAGGGCTACGTCTGTTTTCCTTTTAACCAAGATCGTTTAATCGAGAAATTGGTCAACTGCTGAGCGAGAAGAGAACTGTTTACACGCAGCCAAAGACTTCTGGAGACTTTGATGAGTATGGAGGGCGACAAAACGTACCGCGGAGCTTCGAGTGGCGAGACTCAGCAAAGAGAATCCCAAGAAGTTCTTTGGATATGTAAATAGCAGTAAACCAATCCGTCGAATGATTGGCCCTTCGATGAATGAGGAGGGGGTATTAAAGCACTCAGATGCAGAAAATTCAAACCTAACTGAAAAGTGTGGTCTCATCTCCCAGCCCACGGATTCATACTTAAGTGAGAAGCTGGAGTAAATAGACTTACCCAAACCGAAGTAGAGGAAAAAATCACCGATATCTGGGCACAATCTTCAAAATGTCAATCCGGACTGGATGCGCATCTTGAGACTGGAGTCAGGCGGAAGTGACTCCTATCTTCAAGAAAGGAGATTCGAGCCAACCGTCGAACTACAGACCTATTAGTTTAACTTTGATATTTGGTAAACTCATGGAAAGCATCATGGTTGAAAAATTACCTTCTTATTGGGAGTCAAACCTGCTATTGAAAAGTTCACAGGACGGTTTCCGAAGGAACCAGTTATGCCTAACGAACATTGTGGAATTCTTCCACTTCGTTTTCAGTGAACACGACCGGGAAAAGCGGTGGATGTTGATTACTTACACTTTCAAAAAACCTTTGATAAGGTACCACACCGCCGCCTCCTCCGGAAAGTGCGTGCGCTGGGTATAGACGGAAATATAGCAGGTTGGAAAGAGAACTGGCTAAGCAGCAGCCGCCAACGGGTGGTTTTGAATGGACAGGCTTCTAAGTGGGTGCCTGTTACTAGCGATGTTCCTCAAGCTCCTGTCCTAGGATCAGTACCTTTCATCATCTATGTTAACGACATGGATGGTGACATAGTTGCGAAGATTTCTAAATATGCAGACCATACCAAGCTTGGTATAAACGTTACAGAGGGAGGAAATAATGCTCACCTACAAGAAGATCTCCGGAAGATTGGGGAGTGTTCGGACACGTGTCAAATTCCTTTTAACGTGAAGAAATGCAAAGTGATGCATATCGGCCACCGAAACCCCAAATCACCGTATATTCTTAATGGCACCACTTTTGAATGCACTGATCCCAAGAATGATTTGGGTGTAACTATCACTAGTGAACTCAAGTTCTCGAAACAGTGCATTGAGTCGGAAAAGAAAGCCTGAATAATGCTAGGCTACATAAAGCGACAGTTTTGATATCTGAACAAGGAGATAGTACTCTGTTTGTACAACTCTTTTGTCCGACCGCATTTGGAATACGCCGTACAATTTGGATTCCTTCGTTACGAAAGGATATCGCGAGATTGGAACGTGTGCAAGCCAGAGCAACCAAACTGATTTCCTCTATCAGACACAAGTTACGAAGATAGGTTATGCAAATTAGATTTGTTCTCGTTGGGGACCCGCAGGCTGCGTGGTCAGCTCATCGAAGCGTTTAGAATTCTTCGAGGCTTCGCCAATGCGGACTACAGGGATATTTTCCAGCTAAGCGAGAACAGAATAAGAAATCACAGCTACAAGCTTGAACTGAAGCGTTACCACCGCGATCTGTGTGGGAAATCTTTCACATATAGCATCTGTTGTACTTGGAGCGCACTTCCAGTGGAAGTTGTCAGCAGCAATTCTGTTGAGCAGTTCAAGTCGAGACTAGACAAAGTCTTGAAAAGTCACTGATGGGCACATAAACCGTTTTGCGTGTGTTCATCGAGGGTGTCAATTGACACTTTCAAAAACTAGGCCTGCTCAGCTGTAAACCAAAGGCACCTTGTTTGAATAGACCGTAAGGTCTACTAGGGTACTTAGTTTCCTTGTGAATCCCTGTGACTTGTACGAAGATTTTGATGCGTCGTATATTTAGTCACAGAATCACCCAGAGTACAAATAGAATGACACAATGCTAGTGCGATAGGTTGTTCTCTTGTAAATGCTATACATATTAAAAGGGGGTGGGACTGAACATATATGCTGGATGACGATGTCGAAGAAGCTAGTGGTCAAAGAATAGAGCACCCTGTATTATGACATTAAATCCTATAAAAAGTGAGATCATTCATTCTCTTTCCTTGTATGTTGGTTATGAAGATTATCTGTGAAATATGTTTTAATAAGGATGATGACACATATAGTAAATGCAAGAATTGTTCTCTACAAACAATGAGTTTTGAAAGAAATGGTAAGTCTCCTTGTAAACCTTTTATCAAAGACATGGAATGAATAAAGGGATCGAGAAAATGTGAAAACGTATGTGATAACACATAATAATGCAAAATTCGATTGACAATTCATTTATGACGAGTTATTTCAATATTTCAACCCTAATATTACTCTTCACTTTGGGTTTAATGAGGTGGATACAAAACTTCTTCTCTGGAAGAAAAAATAGAGGTTTCTGGATTATCTCGACACAGTTTAGATGAAATATCATCTGATACCGTCTGGCACAAATAAGTAAACTCTATGCGGTTGATTTGGGAGAAGGAGATTTCGCCCAGGTTTGAATATTTATGTATTCTTTCGTTTTAGCATACCGGCGGAATTACCACTTTACTTTTTCTCAAGATTCTAAATCAGTTTTGGTTCTAAATCGTTTAAGCTGATTCTTATAATAAGCAAATAAACGAAGAGATCGTACTATGGAAGACTCGTATAACATAAAGAAATTAGTATTATATGTTCATTAATTATTCATTATAAAGAACTAAAAAACAGATATATGCTATAGAAGAGGATGAGTTTTTGCTTCACTTTATACAAATCTTTAATTGATCCGCGTAGTTGCCATGTCTTCAAAACGTCCTCATGGACAAAATGGTGTGCGTATGAGGTGGAGGGCTCTTATGACGTCAAACCAATCACTGACTTACTCCGATAAAGTTTGCTATCTTCATCAAAACCGAATTCCGTAGACGGAGGACTAATGCGTTTGTGCGAAAAGGGAAGAGTGAAATTACATCGAGTCATTATTGGCTATTTAGGTGATAGCGTATTTGGATAGAATCTCGTACTACGAGGTGATTGGCAACAGGTCCTTTCTAGTGTGTCAATTTAATTATTGCATTGATTTCGTATTAACATTATTTTATTTCTCTTCCTCTCCCCTTCGTTTCAATTTACTTCTCGTGTCTCTCCTATTTCCCTCTTTAGACTATCGCTTTATCTGTTAATCGTTTTAACCCTTTTGTCTCTTTTCTTGACTCTTTCTTGCCTCTCGATTTGACCTTGCTACCTGTTATAGCTAAATCTTAATGTGAATCTACCCGTCCCCCTCCTACTTCCTCATTGAGGATTTCTTGTCTTAGAGGCGGTCCTTTATCTTTTACTAGCTTATATATACCCTTATTCTATTATTTTCTCTTGTAGTTATCCTTGAGAATGAACTGAATAAAGTTCGAAAGTACTTGGAATCACCTTTTCATTTTTCCTGCGGGACATTGCATTCATTGCGAACTTCACGTGCTACTTTGTGGGTTATTCATTTCATATATATATATATATATATATATATATATATATATATATATATATATATATATTATCATCACTAACTCTATAATTTAAGAAGGGGATTTTTTGAGTATTTGAATAATAATTTCATCTTAGTTTAGTTAGGGCTTATGTTTTTTTATCAAAGTTATTTCTAATAATTCTTAATAATATCAAGAAACAAAATGGTGAAGTTCAGAAATAAATATAAGTATGGAAATTTTGTGAAATTTTTAAACCCCAAAGAAATACAAATGGTGAAGTTCAGAAAATTTGTTTTTATATATTTTCTTCTTCTATAACTCTATATTTTAGCAACGTGATATTTTGAAAGGGAGGAAATTTATTTTAGAGTTCCTTTTTAAAATTATTATAATTGGCAAAGTTCAGAAAATTTATAAAATTTAACCATGGCTGTTTTTTTTAGATTTTAGATTTTAATCTTAGTAGGGAAGCGCAAGCTCCACATAGTGTCGAGAATATTGTAGAGAATAGAGGTTCTTTGCCTTCATGCTTCGCGTCGAAACCACGAGGCCAGGCAACGCTGAGCGAGAGCCGTGGAAACAGTCTGAATATAAAACTGCTTTCACCGATAAGAGAGGGATTAGAATGTCAAACACGTGCCTCTGTTGCCTCCCAGGGAGTTATCAAGAAGCCCCCGCGGGGATAATTCCCATCCCTCAGTTCCGTGTTTGATCAAGGAGAGCCCCTTCCTCCTTGGCCTGAGGCAGTAATGGTTCCGGCTAGTCTCTATATATTGTTGGTCCGGACTGGGCATCGATAGTATAGGCCTACCACTCTCATCGCGACACTTCATTCTCGATCGCGCTCCATTTCCCTACGAGCCCGAAGGAAAGAATTATGCCAAAGGATCTGAGCCCCAGTCAATTTGCCCATGCTTGGTTTCGGTACATTTCGTTTGGCACTAATACTCCCTCCAGTTAGTGTTATTACTAGAGGTTAAACTCCCTCTGGTTAAAGTCACTCGAATACCAACCGTCCCCCGTTTCATTCCTCAAAGCCTCGAAACCAAACCAGGCTGAGACGAATTATCTGTGGCATCATTGCCAGTCATCCCCAACTGTGCACATACGTACCGAGGCTCGTTATAACCTCCCGAACACTCAAGTAGAGCTCGCCTTCTTCGCTCCAAGTAGCTCTTTTAGATCGATTACTGTAAACATCGAGTATACATTGCCATTATTTCATTCTAATTATTTAAAATTTATTAAAATTACCAAAATATATTTTGTAAAAGCCAACTGCACTCTATTGTTTGTTATTTAAATTCCTCGCACTCATTTTGGGAAGGTTGTCCTCAACCCCTTCCCTACTTGAAATCCCATTTCTGTCGCGACCAGAATTGAGCCTAGGTCACTCATTTGACCTTGAGCGCTCATACATTTCAGGTAGAAGTAAACATATATTTGTTGGTCATTCTACGACATAATATATACATATATATATATATATATATATATATATATATATATTAACTGGTGTCAGGTTTATAGGGTCTTTAAAAGGTTCCTTTTAAGGTCTTTTAAAGGTGTTAAGGTATTAAGAAAGTAAGCAGCAATAATCTTGCGAATTATTTTCCCCATTTGTTGTGTGTACCCGTTTTTATAAATACCGTGTGTAAGTTTAGAAACCACGCTTATCATTTATTCCCCCAGCAAAATTTTACCCTCTTGTACCAATAAAGGCTCAGTCGAGATTTGTTCTCTGTGTTGTGAGCAAAGTTAAAGGCCCTCGCGTTAATTCGTGTATTTCCGAGTGCTCCCGATCCACCTTGTGAAACGTGCCTTAAAAGCTTGTTTATTCGGAAGATTTTTTGGTTTTCTACGTAGCCGAGTTGTCTAAAGGGCGATTAAATTGATACCAAAGCGGTTACTCGCTGCCTCAGTGTGTTTGAATTCGAATCCAACCCTTGTACGGAATTTTTTGAATTAGGAAATAACTTTTTCCGAAGAAAAATTATCCTGTTTTTCTGTTTCTTGCTGTTTGCAGGATTCGTTTCATCATTCTTTCGCACTCCTGAAAGATTTATATATATATATATATATATATATATATATATATATATATATATATATATATATATATTCATTGAGCAAGCTATTGATATGCATGTGAGGCATTTTATATTAATTTTGTTTTCCTACTGAATGATATAAATACTTCTGCTAAGCTTTTATGCTCTGTATTATAATGATAAATTTATGAATTAATTTTATGTTATCTTAGAATTGTTTGTTTTTTCTTCTTTCAGATACCTCGTAGTTGTGTAAATAAAGCAGATAACTTCTGCTACATTTGTGGTGGGGTGACTTTTGCATCACAGAAGCGCCGTATAATTACTATGGTTAGAGAGGCATATCATCGAAATATCGGATGCAAGATTGGTGACCAGGATAAGAACTGGGTTACTCACATATGCTGCAACACTTGTGCTACTAAAATACGCCAATGGTCGAACAGTAAGAGGAAAGGAATGTCTTTTGCTGTGCCAATAACGTGGTGTGAGCCAACAGACCATACCAACAATTGTTATTTCTACATGGTACTTCCAGTACAAAATGGCTTGTCAAAGAAGAAGAAGGAGTCCATTGAATATCCAAACTCTCCATCAGCTCTTCGCCCAGTTCATATGGAGAAGGTCTACCTGTTCCTAATGCACCAACTTCGGTATCTTTTTATGTCAGATGAAGCAGAGAAGGGTGGGAATACTGGATTACAATGTGACACAAATTTTGATGAAGCACACTTCTCTAGGCCACATCTCATAACGCAAGGGGAACTCCATGAACTTGTCAGGGGTCTGAAATTACCTAAGAATAAGGCAGAGCTGCTAGTCTCTTGTCTTCAACAGTGGAATTTCCTAGCAACTAAAATGGAAATTTTAAAATTGCGTGATTTTCAGCAGCAATTCATCGATTTCTTTGTAATGGAAGGTGATTTAGGGGCCTGCAATAATATTAATGGTCTGATGGAAGCACTTGTCATCGAATACGAACCCAGACACTGGAGGATATTCATTGATTCATCAAAAACGAGTCTGAAAGTTATCCTGCTACACAACGGCAACAGTAAACCGTCAGTTTCTGTGAGCTATATACCACATATGAAGGAAACTTATGAGAATTTAAAGCATATTTTACAATGCATAAAATATGATGAACATCAATGGCATCTCTGTGGTGACTCAAAGGTTTTTGCTCTGTAATAGGCTTGCAGAGCGGATACATCAAGTACTGCTTTTTTATGTATGAATGGGACAGCCGTGCAAGAGGTTTCCACTATATCAAGAGACACTGGCCACCTCGTTAATCACTGGAGCCTGAGATGAAAAATGTTCACCATCCATCCTCTCATTGAACCAAACAAAATTTTGTTACCACCACTAAACATTAAACTGGGGCACGTGAAAAACGTTGTAAAAACTATGGACAAATCTGGTCAGGGATTCAAGTATTTAACATCATAACCCTCCTCACTGAGTGATGCTAAGATAAAAGAGGGAGTTTTCTTTGGTTCGCAGATTTGAGAGTTTCTTAAAGATGGTGACTTTGAATCAGCCCTTCATTGGGGGGAGAAAGCTGCTTAGGAAGCGTTAAAATTAGTAGCGAAGGGATTTCTCGGGAACAGAAGGGAAGGAAACTATGAAGAGTTGTGGGAAACCTCATCAAGGCTTACAAGAACATGGGATGTAACATGTCACTTAAAATCCACCTTTTGGATTCACATTTAGACTTTTTCCAGCGAACTGTGGGGCAGTTAGTAACGAACATGGTGAAACGTTTCACCGAGATATTTCAACCATGAAAAAGCGGTACCAGGGTAAATAGAACACAACAATGCTTGCAGACTATTGCTGGACATTGGGAAGAGATGATTCTTCAGCCCACTCTAAGCGTCAAGCAAAGAGGCAGAGAGTGGATATGGATTAGAGTTTAAAACATAATGACACATACTGTACGTTATAATAAAATAATCAAATATTACATGCCACGAATCTTTAAACCTATAGCCAATAAGCATTTTTCAGGGCGATATTTGGATACAGTGCTTGGAAATACATAAGAATTAACTACTCTCATTTAAGAAGCACACAACCTTTCAAAAATTGTTGACTAGTGCTATCAGTTAAACTGTATTGGACAAACAAGATCGTGCTATCTGGTTTCGGTCATGCCTCGAGGAGATCCCTACCTCAGATTCAGCAAGCAGCTATATCTAATTAACTAATCTAACAATCCTTAATCGTAATGTCTGAATTAGGTAATTTGTCCTTTACTTTTTGTATCGCCCTTCACGGAGTTATTCATCGACTTACTGGTGCTCCTTCTATGTTAAATATGCTAGGGTAGCGACTTTTAAACTTATAAAAGGAGAGAAATCAATCAGAAAACAGAAGCTTTATTTGTTAAGGTTTCACTCATCTCGAGCTTATTCAGTCGTCGTTGGATGTTCCGCGACAAATGGCAGATAATAGTACTAACAAGGTGATTTCGCAAAGGTTCATACAAAAGATTTTCTAATGAATGGTAGAGTTTGTCGTCCTAATGTAAAATAGTAGTATCGAATGTTGTGACCCTATGAGACCTTTCAAAAGTGACGGCGATTGACATTTTTAACTCTTTTAGTGAAATTTGTATAAACCCCTTAACGAGAATACCATCAAAATTTAGGGCCCAGGTAAAATTGTTCAAATTGATGTGGGTTGTTTTAGCCACATCAATTACATATCATCAGAGACGTGTACCTCAAACTCTTTAATGGTTTGGTCGAATTGTTTTTATTCTTCCTCCTCTCCCTCCATGGATTGTATGAAGATCATTGATCCACACAGTGCAGCGACACTCCTGTCAATAGTCGAGAAAGATGTCCGCCCTGTAACAACCATGTACATATTGACTTATCGAAACATCGAAAATGACCTTGGCTATACCCATTATACTCTCAATAATATATTAATATTAAATAATTAATCGAAATAAATATTCATATAAAATTAATTAGTATTAAAAATTTATTTAAATTCTTTAAATATACAATAAGATTCTTTTAATTTTTATGCTTATGTCACACTGCTTCATTATTTACTTTCTTGGGGGGGGGAAGTATCTTTACTTAGTTATTTTGGAGAAAATTGTCTTCACTATTACGACCTTGAGCCGAGAAAAGTTTATTAGCCTTCAATATGAGAATGATGCCGGATCAAATTAAAAGGAAGATTTCGTGTATTAACTTGTTTTAGCTGCTACATGCCTGCAAATTACTAAAGCCCAATTCGACTTCATGAAACTCTACCAACTACGACGCCTAAAAAAAAAAAAAAAAAAAGCTGTACTATTCGCTTTTTGTTTATCATGAACACATAAAAAATAAAAACATGCAAAGGTTACAGATAAAAATAAATAAATGATTCCTCTTAATACCAAAAACTTAGATCTCCTACTACAGACAGAACTATACCAGGGAGCAAACCTCAAAGTTGCGAAATATGTGGTATAAAAGAGAGCAAGTGCTCTTTGATAGAAAATAAAAGGTCTAATTTCGAATGAAGAGCTAAATAAAAAGTGCAAGTTTAACAAGAGAATATTTCTGTATCAAGAGACAAATTTCCAAGAATATTCTGTCCAATTTTAGGGAAAATGTATACTCTGGTATTTTTTTCACTTGTTTTGTAAGTTACTGTAAATATATAACATTTAAACGTGAATTATTACTGAAATTTTAAAAAATTTATAATTAATATATTATTAGACTTATATCATATTAAATTAAATTAGATTACACTCTGTAAAATAATTTTACTTTTGTCTTGTTCTTGGGTTAAAAGTATTATTACCTAATTGTTTGTAGATCTATTAAATAAAAAAAAAATCAATTTTAATCCCTAAAATTTGCTTTTGTGGCTAGGACATTGAATTTTTAAATTAGCCCATTTACCACCGGTAACTAGTATTATTTTCATGCAAATAGTAAAAATATATCAAAAGTTTCAAGAGTTATGTTTTTTTCAGTTATGGTATAAACATGATATACTGTACTTAAAAAGTTATAGATTACCTTAAATTCCCTATAGATTCAGCACTAATTTGGTGAAAAATAAACTGTAGAGCTTTCTAGAAATTTCGAGAGTTTTTTATGTTAGAAGAATTTCCAGAACATTCTGAAAACGTAGATGACTGTATAAATAAAAAATGGTCTACTCAACAGATCAGTTTAACTCTAGCCGTCACTCGTCATTGATAGAAGCATTCGTCTCATATGGCATCAAGAGGTTGTAAGCATTCGACAGACGCATGTTCCGGTCTCTGCGGCGAATTTATTAAGACAAGAGCGAAAGGTACTCTTTAGAGAGATGAGCTAGAATTTTTTAGGCCTACAAAGTATATTTCGCCATGTCAGTCGGAGATCAAGACAAACCTTGGACACCTCATTTCACCTGCGAGCTCTGCAAAAGAACTCTAGAAGGTTATATATATATATATATATATATATATATATATATATATATATATATATATATATATAATGTTTTGTTTATTTGGATACTGGATTTTTTTAACTTTTCTAATAAAACTAAGCGAAACGGATTTGTATATCTATACTTATGTTTTCATTTTGTTTTTTTACAGGATGGTACAGAAGAGAAAAGAGAGCTATGAATTTCGCAATGCCATCAATTTGGAGGGAACCAAATGACCACTCAAGCATTTGTATCTTCTGCATGGTGAATCCTTCCAAACGTCGAGCAGGCAAAAATGCGCCTGTTATCATGTATCCAGGCCTTCAGTCATCTATTGCGTAGGTGCCACACAGTTCTGAGCTCCCCTTGCCCACTCCCCCCCAAAAAGAGCAGCAGCTTTTATAAATGATATGCAGTTCAGAAGAGGATGAAATCATTGATCCAGATTACAGAGGTGCAATTGAGGAGAGAAACCCATATTACCCCAACCAAAAAGATTTCAACGATCTTGTCAGAGATCTTAGTCTCGGTAAGTCCAATGCCGATCTTTTAACTTCAGACTCAAGCAGTGGGATCTTATAGATTACAGTGTGAAAATAATAGGTCAGAGAAAGCGTCACCAGCGTTTTGCAACCTTTTTTACACGTCAAGATGAGCTTTGCTTTTGTCACAATGTGACTGGTCTGTTTGAGGCAATCGGAACTGCCTGTAACCCAAACGACTCTCGCCTCTTCATTGGCAGCTCGTCCAGGAGCCTAAAAGCAGTGGTGCTTCATAACGGGAACATGTATTCATCTCTTCCCCTTGCTTACTCGGTCCAGCTCAAAAAGGAATACAGCAGTGTCAAGATCTTGCTAGATGCATTGAAATATGAAGAGTACGGTTGGGAGGTTATTGGAGACTTTAAAATGGTGGCCTTCTTGATGGGTATTCAAGGCGGCTTTACAAAGTTTCCCTGTTATTTTTGCCTTTGGGATAGCAGGGAAAACCTAGCACACTACCATCAGCGGGATTGGCCACAACGGACCGAGTTTAGTGTGGGGAGAAACCACGTCAAAGGAACCTTTGTTGGACCGCCCAAAAGTACTGTTTCTTCCTCTCCACTTAAAATTGGGCCTTGTGAAACAATTCGTCAGAGCTCTCGATAAGGAGTCTGCAGCTTTCAAGTATCGCCAAGATTCCTTTTCAAGCTATCCGCAGCAAAGGTGAAAGCCGGCTTCTTCATCGGTCCACAAATAAAAAAAGATCATGGAGTGCAAGGAGTTTCACGAGAAGCTCACTAGGATGGACCAAGCAGCATGGGACAGCTTTATCTCAGTGGTTCTGTTCGTCCTAGGTAATCACAAAGCAGAAAATTATGAAGATCTTGTTGAAAACTTGGTGAGAAACTACGGCAAGTTGGGCTGCAGGATGGCCATAAAAGTCCATTTTCTTAACGCTCATCTTGATAAATTTAAGGAGAACATGAGAGCAGACTCTGAGGGGCATGGCAAGCGCTTTCACCAAGATCTACAGGACTTTGAACGAGGCTATCAAGGATAGTATAGTAAAAATCTGATTCGAGACTATATTTGGGGGCTGATTCGTGAAAGCAATTTACAGTATAAGCGTAAATCACGGACAACTACTCATTTCTAAAATTTTAATTGTCTCACTTATGTAATTCTAGAATAAATAAATGCTACTTTTGTATCATGTCGTTTTTTTCTACTGTATGTAAATGAAAGTTTAAATTTTCCACTTGCTTCCAGAGGAAATAGGTAAATTTCATATAAATATCATTACACTGGACACAAAAGCAAAGTTTGAAATAAATAACAGTGTTTTTTCATGTATTCCAGATAAGCAAATAGGAAATAACAGTTGCTACTCAAAGACAAAAATTCGTGTTATACAGTGTTATTATATCATTAATTATTATTCAAACATTTAATATTTAAATAGATTATCTTTTAATAGGAATTTATGAGTATAATAAACGATTTGTAATCCGCAAGAACATCACAAGAAAAAATTCTCATTAGCTGATGCGAAAAACTTGCTATTAATAAATAAGTGATAAAAAAAGAGATATTTTCCCTATGTAAATAAACTCTCACGTGCTGGCTCAAAGGCCACACCCAGGTACACCGCCTCATCCGGCGGACTAAACCACGTGAGGGGATGCTGCTTACACTGCACCACTAAGCTAGGTGGAGGAACTGTCTCTAGTAGTCAAGGGCTAGACGAGCAGAGGAGATCGTTGACTGATCCAACGGCCAAATGGGAGTAAACCTTCTAAATCAGGAGTGGAGCCCCAAAGGCGGACCAGTGCGCTCACTGACTCTGGCAGCTCCTGCAGCCAACCTGGTGCCAAAGTTACTGCTCTACATTCCTTTGAATAACACCGGCGAGGTCAAGAGGGATATCTTGACGCCGGGCAACTCAGGATCTCCATACAATTACACCAGTCCTGCGCTTCCATGGCGTAATCTCCATTGTCTTCCGAGACAGAAGGTGCCAATATGTTATAAGTGTATTCAGGAGATGCTCGGTCAAAGGTGAACTACATATAATAATTAATTTTACTCCTCCCTTTTCAGATGTCTCTTTTTTCTTTTCACTAATGTGCATTCTACTTTATAATTTCTAATGTATTCATGACGTACAGACGTGGGTAGTCCACTTTGACTGATGATGTGCCCAGGTAAAAAAAGAAAGGTGTCACAAAAACAACCCTCATAAATCCCGTGATGGTACCATTAAGCAATCTATTATGCTGCCTGTTTGGCTCAAACGGCCTTCTTTCTCATCTATTGTTAAAAGCCTCTGTACATTTAATCAGTTTAATTGGCTCTTTGATGTGTTCTTTCTCTTTGTTTCAAAATTTCTTTGTACAATTTGGATGTTGTCTCAGTCAGAATCCAATGACAGCAACCATTTGGCGGGCCTTTGTCATGCGCTGAATAAACATGGATATAGGCATCCGTGTTAGTTGGCTTCCGATGAACCGAGAATTGTATTCCCTCGTTCAATATCTGAACAAGGGCTTAGAGCAGTAAAGATAAGTGATTTGCAAAAGCTGATGCTTTCTCATAAAAATGGAGTGGGTAGGCATTGCAAAAGTGTGTGTAATTCTCCCATTCTAATATATATACGAACCCAATGGCAAATTTCTGTACCTAACTTGAAATACTTTTAGATACAATTTGAGAGCCGATTAATTATATATTTAAATGTGATCCCCTTCCTAACACGTCACCGATCAGGTTACCCGGAATTCACAAGGAACTTTCTTCTTCTAGGTTTAACTTGATAGAGTTATATATGGTGTTGAGCCACTTTAGAAGAACTCAGGAGCCGAAGTCACCACGGAGAATGACCAGCAGGAGTTCACGTAACAGAGGGATTGTATGTGATTGTCGAAAGCCTCCATTGTATTTTCGACCTAGGGTTTATCTATGAATGTCAAAGCCAGCACAGCAAACAGCGGAGAACTCATAGCCATGCCGTATACCTGTCCATATTCCTTCCTCTGGGAAGCGAAATTGTTAAATTTCACTCTCAACTCCACTCATTCAAGGAAGCGCCTTCATTCCCCTCGACGGCCTCCTTGCTCTTACTTCCTCGATGTGACGTCTTGTAAAAAGCGAAGCCTATATAGGAACATATGTGACCTCACAGTCGCATTGCCTCGAAGGTCCTTTAGACGAGCGAAACGTCGCGAGTAAAACCTCAAGTTTTTATAGTTTTCTCTCCTCCTTTCTATTAATCATTGTCGTAAGACGCTACATCATCTTCGACCTTGTGCAATGCGCACACGCCACAGTGTGCACAACCCACATCACGAAGCGTTCTTTTACTTGAAAAATCTATTAGCAAAGGGTGTTAACAACAAGTCTGTGAATGCTTTAATTAATAATCTAATGAGTGGCAACTTAAAGGGGTTTAAAGACGAATCGGGCTGGCCTTCTTTAACTTACTGCCAACAGATTTGTAAGGAGTAAAAGAAGTAAGTTGCACTCTCCATCATTCGCATGGTGGAAAAGATCTACGGACCGCATAGTGAAATCCACATAAAGATCAAAATAACAAAACCTGAAAAGGTCGAAGTCACTAGGATTTGGTCCTCGTTGGGAGTGTGGAAGATTCAGTGAAGTATTCTGTGTTGGCATCGACGCTTCGGTGGTTCAGTGCAGGAGTATCTGGGTGTGAGTGGCCCAATAGAGGCTTTTAGTACTCTACCAATGATTATCTAGATTTGAATCCCCCTATAAAGGGCAAGAGCAATTCAAGAGCATGAGAAGAGTGGATATTTTAGGCTTTGACGGGGGAAAATAAATGATAGCGGTGTTGTGATTGGTGGTGTACGTGATGATGTGTGGGGAGTTAAATGCCCTGGAGTAAGCAAGCTTGCGCCTACCTGTCGATAGGTGTTCAGCTAGTAATGCTGCTAAAAGCTGTGTGTCCGCCATTTCTGGAGTAAAACCCGTGCCTCGACGCTAGAAGTCCAAAGCCGTCTCCACTCGGTTAGCGAGATCTTAGGGCAGCAGATTTCGTTGCGCCAATTAAGAATCCGATTAAAACCATTGCCCTTCTTCGAGTTTGACTTCGCCATATGATCACCATACTCTACAACGCCACGTTTTGGCACTCAAAAATATTTCTCTTTCGATCGATGTCATTCTCTTCTGAATTTTCTCTGCCACTGAATTTCCTTAAATTTCACCTGATTAATAATAAAAAAACACTTCATCTCTTATGTTTTAATGATTCCACTACATTTCTTTTACAAGAGTTTATTAGTAAATAAGATTAATTGGATCAGCCTGACGAAAATGCCATCTGGTTTGGCATAATATATTTTCTTCCAACGCTCTTTTCAGCTCACTTGATTCCATTAACACAAAAAATATACGAGGGCATATTCATATCGCTCCTATTGTTGGGTAAAACGCGTCGTCACACTCATGAATGTGTGGTTGTACATTATATACAATCTAAAGCAGCATCGTTCATCTTTGCTTTAAAATATCATTCTATGTATTTTTACAAGTAGTAACTGTGGTGGTAGTATTTTCATTTTGTATGTTTAAGCGATTGTGGCTGTTTTTGATATTCTATACTTCTCCCATTTACATTTTTTATTTAATCCCAAACTAACACACATAACCTTTCTTTCTCCTTTGAAGAATGGAGCTTCTTTTCACCGAGAGAGATGGTGTAAAACTTAAAAAGAGATGAAAAAATAAAATTAACAGAAATAATTCGAAATATCTGAAAGGTAACATTAGATCTTGCAGGTCGTTAGAGTCAGGACAATTCTGTGAGCAAAGCTGGAGATCTTTCCCACATTTGAAATCCTTTGCGTAATTAAATAAATGTAAGTAAAATTTTCTTCCAAAATATTTGTTAAAAGGAAACAAACTGAAACTTATTTCAGTTATTTATGTACAGTAATCTTTAATATGAGATATAAAGTCACAATTTAATCATTTAATTCCACGTTTATGAAGTCTAATATTTATAACAAACCTTCTGTGCTAAACTATGGCTTGAAAAGAACAAGACTAAAATGATTTTCTCGATATTTAGTGAAAGGAAATATTTATCTAGATTTAAAAATATCCTAAAAGTCAATAGATTTTCCTTCGACACTGCAAATGCAAAAACGTGCCTCTCTGGAATTTTCCTTCAGATGCTATAACACAATGAATCTTCATTAATAATTATAGGCAAAAAGGCTTCTATGCTGTTAACTAGGAGTCATTATGAGCTATAACAATTGTGCAAAGGTTGTTGTGTGTGATTCATTAAAAGCGAATTCATTCAGAGCAAAGTTTTAGACCATTTTGAGCGAAACCATTTTTTTGGGCGAACTAATAGTCTCCTAATCACTTGGTAACATTCAGTCACAATTAAACTGAAAGCCATCAAGAAAATATTTGGTCGAAACTTGTCCCAAACAAAGTAGCATCAAATGGATATATTATAATCTAACCAAGTGATATTTTGCCTTAATTTAATGAATAAATCATTATTTTTTTTTTTATACTGTCCTTTCATAGTTTCATTGTTTCTTGCAGGCTCAATCTGTTAATCGTTGTAAATGTTTCGCTTGAAATGACCTTTGATCAATTGGTCTCGTTCAATCGGTCTTGGTCGGAAGGAATTTCACACACACGACCGCCTACTGGATTAACCTGTCCCCAAATTATAGCATGAGATACAACAACTGATCATGGTTGACGAAAATTTTGAGAGTAGTTTCGTATGTGTGTTCTTTAAGCTAAACTTGTCCATTTGTGTCCATCTGTGTTCTAAGAGGTATATATATGTCAACGTTATGACATGGCTGTGTAGGTCGTTTGACACAATTTACATCTCTAATTTCTGCTACTCATAAGGATTATTTTCATATCTAAAAACAACCCATTTCTTGAGTAAGGAGGTGGAAACCTTTCGCAATGGAACCGATTACTCCAAGAGTAGTAGCTTTTTAACAGGTGGACAATTCGCCGCCTATTCCACGAAAATTATGTTTGAAAAGCATAAAGTTTCGTAGGAAATTTCATATATCATCCTCGGTATATTCGGGATCCCTAGGTTACAATATATATATATATATATATATATATATATATATATATATATATATATATATATATATATGGTTAATGTAGTGGCATTATTAGACAACTGCTCTAATTCAGCTCTAGCATAACATCAATTCGTCCTCGAACTGGAAGACTACATTTATAGGATTAGCTATCCTATAAATGTAGTCTTCCAGTTCGAGGACGAAAGAATGTCACGCTGGACCTGAAGTAGAGCAGTTTTCTAATAATGCCGCTACATTAACCGTACCAATTTGTCTTGGATCTTTATATATATATATATATATATATATATATATATATATATATATATATATATTAACTAATTTAAATATTTTTAAATCTTCCTAGTCTTTTTTAGTGTAAATTTAAGCCCAATTTCTAAGAAAACTTATTTAACTAGCTATCAAAGTTCTAGTTGTATCTTTAAAATTGTGCTGTCTTAACATTGCTTAATATTTTCTTTGTTTATTTGTTTTGTACGCCTAACAATATGACCTTATTATTATTGTCTCTGCACTGCAAAATCTCCTCGGATGACTCGGGAATCGTATCGCATTTCATGCGTCAAGTTGCATTGTAATAAATTTCGAAATGAACTTATATATATTTCTTATTTTCACAGAATTTAAACTTTAATAAACTCTGACAATCATTATATATTTTTATAAAGTATATTGAATATTTACTTATTTGATGCATGAAATTCACAGCGGTGGCAGTTTGGAACATGCTTTATTTCTTCTTTAATAAATATAGTCGTCGTATTTTACGCCAAGTGTTTCTTAGTAAAAAATAATATTTGAATATGTAAAATAAATTAAAACTAGTCATATATAAGTAAACTCCCATGTGTTAATGTTTTCTTTATAACCAGGAGAACGAAATCCCTCGAATATTGAACCACTTTCTTAGAAAAGGAGTTCTGTCTGAATTCAAAATCGCTCGTGAAGCCAAATGTGGATTTCTTATATAGACTTTTTAAAAAAAAGACAAAACTAATTTATAAATGGTCGTAATAAAAGAGTCAAGATAGGGAAAGTATAAATGTGAGAAAGGCACATGAACCGAGAAAACGCCTCGTCTCTCTTGATTCCGACCCATTTCCGCCAGATTCAGTTCGTTACGATTGCCTGGAGAGGACTTCTTCATCGACTCGTCAAACACCTGTACGCGCAGCTGCTTATGCCATCGAGAGCTTAGCTACGATTCTACTATTTTAATAGGACTGACGTTTTATCTGATTGTTTGTCTACTTAATCATTTAGCTACAAGGAATTTGTCATTAGTTCTTCTATTTTAAAAGACCTGGCGTATTATAAGAGTGACGGTTTACGCGTACATCCAGAAGTGCTATTGCACAATTGCACGTAATTTGCAAATACTGTTTGTTTCCTTGCCTGTACTTTCGCCTTAATCCACATATTTTACATGGACAATTTTCTTAGTTCGCTACTTATGAATATATCTTCAAGTACTTTCCGCCAAATTTTACATGGATTGACCTCTCATTCTTATGACCAATCGTTTGATTGCAGAAAATAATAGACTTTCCCTACATAACCATCCTTCGTTTTGTTAAAATATATACTACTCATCTGCAAATTCTCAATAATCACAATGAAATACGGACTGTCACTCACCCATTGGTTTACAGATTCTAACCCTACTTTAAATCAATCAGAACTGTTAAACAAAATACACCCAATTTGGGGTAATGGGGACAAATTAGGGGAGGAACAAGTAGTCTTCCGCTTCCAATTTCATTTTGGAAAAATAGTAAAAGATTGACTTGTTGATCTCCGATGATAGTATTACTCATTATTTGTACTCATTCGTTTTCGTTTGTTTCGTATCTTCGTTTTAATTACTCTAAATGCCGAATATTCGAAACCTTGATGTTTTCTGTTCGTGTGCTGATAAAGAGACTTTATGGACGTAAATTTGAACAGAAATGGCACCAATCCTGTCAAAAATCAAAAACCATTTTCTCGGAATTAAGGCTGAGATGTCGCGTTTATATGAATATATATAGAGTGGACCGACTTCAAAATCAATGGAGCATTTTTTAAAAAATGTCTGCTTCCAAGATTAGCGAGATGGATTTAACTAATGACACTAGAATGAAAAGCAAGAAGTAAAGGAAAACTAAAATTTTAGGAGGAAATGTATATTTTATTTATGACTATTATTTTGAAAAAAGTAGTTTCATTTATTTATAATATTAAATTATTAGCATGGAAATAACAAACAACTAGTAAGTTTTCAACAACTCAGTCTACAATTAACAGAAATAGAGACCATTTCAAAGCGTAAAGAACTAATTGATTCATAACTTGGTTGAAGGATTTTTAATAAGCATTTTGTCTATTATTTCGAGAAAGCGTTGTGAATAAATTTATTTAGGTTTCAAAAATAGTCAGATAAACCCCAAATTAACAAAAGAACACCGGTTAAATATCTTCATATTTTTTATTACATTCAACTCGGATGAAGACGAGGCTCCTTGTATCAAGGCACGAATACAAGGACGAGGCTAACGATATAAGCAACAAACCTTTGGCTTTCGTAGAACAACACATGTGTCTGGATTCGTTTATCTTTTGGATACTTAACACAGTCTACGATTAATCTAATAAGAGTTTCACATAAATAAACTATAACAACCAGTCAAACTTGGGAATAATTATGTTCTTTCCATGATAAGGACTTATAGCACTATAGATAAGTTATTAAAGTTCAAAAGACAGATGCTTGGTCATAAAAATTGAGATTCGTAGCCATTGCATACCTCTGGGGAATGGGGGTTGGAGGGTAAATTGCAAAATTGCTACCTTTCTAACAGCAATACAAACACAATGGTTAAATTCTTTGTGCCTAAAATCAGATACATTTAGCTATAAATTGAGAGCTTATTAATTATATGCTTAAATGAGCTCCACTTCTCAACATGTGGCCCTTTCTGTTACCCAATATTCATAAGTTATGAAGGATTTGTATTCATTTCGAATACATACATAGATGTCATGGTCGGGTCGAGATTAAAATGGAGTCCTACCAGATCACTTTCAACTGAATTGGTCAAGGATGTCCGCCGCTTCTCCTGAGGCTTAGTTGATGGTTGCCTCTGGCGAACTAAGGAAATAATTTAGACTTTGTGATTTTACTCTCTTTTGGAAAATTAAATTCTTTAACATAATTACTGTCGGAAATCACCTGTAAGCACAACAATGGCTTTGAGACAACGCTTATGATTAACCGAATTGAGGAAATAGGACGATCAAGGTTGAGTATTGAAATGGAATAGTTAATTGACGAATGAATGAAAAGGAATTAATGAAAATTTGCTTAGAAAATTATGTTAAATTAGACGAAAATCGGCCCATTTACAATTGTTTTACAGTATCATCCCATGATGAATTTATAATAGTGCTGTTATCATGTGAACAAAGGAATGAATGTGCAGTTAACAAAATGGTGGTGGGATATTTATTCTAAATGGTGTTTTCTTGAAGGGGCTCTGTTAATCCTCTATGCGAATCTAAAAAATAACATATAACTCAACTTTGGCTTCGCGTTAATGAGCTGTAAATTCTGCGGCATACTTTAAGAGGTATAATTTAATCAATGGTGGATCATATTATTTCTGCAGCATGCATAGATTTCTGAGGAAATAAATAATTTTGATTAATTATTTGCAGAACTCCATTCACAGTTTCCCTAAAGGCTAAGGTAATATTAAATATGTAAGTGCCCTTTAGGGTAAAAATATTTATTTCCTTATGATTGTTTTAACAGATTAAATGAATTATAAAAAAGAGCATATTTAGTATACCAGAGTATGAGAAAAACATGAACTTGGCAACATAGGGCTCGATTTGAACTAAAATTATCTTTTATTATTCATATTCGCATTTTAGGAGTACAATATTCTTAAGAATATACATACCACTAGTTTACGCCGATTTTGACGCTCATATATCTATCATATAAATACCTAACTTGTCCTGATATTTCAGAGTCACGTGCAATTCAGGAGTTATGCTGTTTTTCGATCTATCACTCAGTACCCTTTTCTGAGTAATTTGTGTCACAAAGGTTTTCAAAGAGGTTTAAAGTGTATTTGGCCGTCCCACGCACATACATAGGTATCTGAAATAGCTATTTTTTTTGTATATTTCATGGAAAAAGTAAAATAAACTAGTTTTCTTTTGCAATTAAATAATCCTTCCTATACTGGCATAAGCCATTATTCATGGGAAATAAAAGTTCACAGGACAAAAAATGAGAGAATCGGGAGGTTACTACCTAACGAGTATGCAATAGGATTCATAAATTTCGCTTAGGTTAAATGCTGGTCTCGCATGCTGTGTGTAAAATTGGGCGCAAAGCAGATGTCAATGAGTGTCAAAAAGACTGATTGCATTTGGGCGTGCCAAAGGCCACCCTGTGAAGGATGCAGCTAGACTGTCATACCAGTCTACTTGCCAAGGCAAAAATCCCTCTCTACAAGAAATTCACGCCAGATTTGTGGCTGAAAGACGATACTGATGGACCTGCGCCGCCGGAGTGTTGTGACACGACTTGTGGCTAAAAATGACTTCGATGGAAGGCAGGATTTGCTAGAAGAATTAAACCACAGGCCTTCCCCACTCATTCCTGAAAAGACACTGGAGGAAACTACATAGCCTGAACATATGGAGAAGATTGGCACAAAAAAGGACCTTTATACACTTCCCCCACCATGTTACCTCACTAGAGTGGGCATGAAAGACACGAACAGTGGACCGTAGAAGCCTAGAAACGTGTTATTTAGTCCGAGGAATCGTGTCCATCGGAGAGCTCATGAAGTTTTCAAAGATGATTTCTTACAGAGTGCCGTTCATGCAAAAAGAGGCTTTTTTATGTACTCGAGGTGTTTTAATTATGCAGAAATAGGTCATTTGGTTGAGTTGAAAAACAAATGGAACTTGTATGATACATTGATCTGTTAGATAACCAGGTTTTTCCGTTTTCCATTTATCTAAACGCGGGACGTAACATTTCAATCCCTGCTTTCTAGGATGACACCTGTAAAAATTCACAGGGCCAAAACTGTGACTGCTGGCATGATGAACAAACAGAAACAATCACACTTCAAGAATATCCCGCAAAATTAGCGGATCTGAACCATTTCGAAATTCTATATTACTACATCGAACAACGTGTCAAACTGTCAGGGAGAGTATTCATGCAATATGGTCATATTGCATAATATTTTCATGGGTGAAGTGTGGGTGAACATTGATGTTTCCTACATCAAGAACCTTATCTAGTCCATGCAACGTCGAATCGCAGTTGATATCAAGGCTCTTGGATGCATTACATTTATTAGGTACGCTCCCATCCTAGGTGACTAATTCTTTGTCCGATGAGCTAACTATATTTCTCGAAATTACCAAGGCATTCAATTAAGTAGGATCATCAAGTACTTTGAGAAGTTTTCGAAACCAAAACACAATACTATCATGTTTATTTTTTATTTTTAGACCTTTTTTATGAATCTCTTAGTTGAGTAATTGTAGGCATTATTTGTATATTATTCAAGAGATAAAAAATCGAGAGGCATCAGTAATATTATGTATGCTGTTCACTCAAAGTCATAAGTTTGTTGTTTATTTTGTTTATTTTAAAACTACCGAGACATCACGTAATATTCTCTTCCTATTTCCTCTGTTCTTACATGAAAATTCTTGAGAGCCAAACGAAATGACAGTAGAGAAAGTTTCAACTTCTACATGAATTTCTTCAAATTTTTCTATCATATTTTAACCTTTCAGTTATTATTTTGTGCTGGATGTATGGACATCTTACTCGAGGTGATATTTGATTGAGAGGTGAAAGCGAACGAGAGCTGTCGACCTTCCCACAACTAAGTTATAGAGCCTTACATGGTTCTACTCATTTTACACATTTACTCATTTTAGAAATTTAAAGCAAAAACCAACGATGGCCTAGCTCGCAGAAAGTTTGTATGATATCTGTAAAAAGAGTGAGAAAGATGGAGGAAGAGAACATGTGTAGAGGACATATAGCTGCAGAGCTATTTTCCCCGGGAGGGCATATTTAATTAAAAGGACCAGTGAAAATAACTTAATTATACAGCAGGATTGAAACACGAAGTGTATGGTGCTTTTTCCAAATCATTATAAATATGTTTCCATAATATTAAGTTATTACTTTCTTGCAGGTTTTTTCGATATTTATTGAAGCGTGTGAATCAAATGGTAAGTTAATAAAAAACAACACTCGTTTACAACTATTAGTGGGAAATTTGAAGCACTCGAAAACCTGTAAAGGAGCAAGAAGGAAGCGGGCAATATTTTCAAAGTATTCAACCACATTCTGAGAAAATCTGAGTTTTTTAAAGCTACCATAAGGCTTAAAGAGATAAGCAGTTGTCTTCCAAGAGTGACGACCACCCAGACCCGATGAATGAGGTTTCCAAAATTAATGAAGAAGACGATAAAAAAGATCAGGTGAAGTCCAAAGAAATCCAGACAACTAAATGAGATAGCTAAATGATATTTGCTTTCCAACTCTACCAGAGAGAAGAGAATCGAAAGAGCGAAGCTGTTTATTCCATGGCTACTTGATGACTCGCAGCCTCCAGTTCTGTGGAGGGATGAGAAATTAGCCACTGCCAAGGACACCCGCAACACAGAATGATGCGTGTTAATGAGATTCTGGTTGAACAGCAGACATCTTTTAGGAGAGAGAAGTCAGCTTCAGTGAGGGTGTGAGCGGGCATAATATCAACGGGCCAAAAATACCTTTTATTTTCATTGAAAGAGGGTAAAGATTAATCAACATGGAGATGTTGAATGAGAGAGTCATCCCCTGGATGGATGCCAAGATAGGAAATGTCTGTGCAATATTTAGTAAGATGGAGGAACTTCACGCACAGAAAAAGATTTCAAAACTGGTGCCATACAAATTTTAAGGTGTTTTGGTCAACGTAACTTAGGTCTCCTAGTTAACCATATTCAAACCTTATGGACTTTGGAGTAAGATGGTCTGTACCAAATTTCATAAAAATGTCAATGTCTGAAGTGCAAACTGGTTAAATGCTGGGATAAAATATCAGCTGAACCCCAGCGTGCCATTTGCGCTCAGGTTTTACCCGGACTTCATCGTCTCATCAATGCAAAAGACGATCTAATTGATCTTAGTTAAATCATCTAGTAGCATATAAAATTTTATTTCATTTTACCCTAAGCAATATTTAATATTATTAATATTATAATTGCTAAATATTATTGCAATTATTTCATCAATATAAATAGCAGAAACAAACAAGGACATCTCTGCCTGAAACTTTTCTGGGAGAAGATAAAGGGATTACCTATGAGAGGCCCTTATGGTTTTTGTCATCCGTGAAATTATGTTATGTGAAATTATGTTACTCAACTCGCCTCATTCCTGCATAATTTAAAATCCATCGGGTGAAATACAATAATAAATCTTGAAAGTAAAATAGGAACCATTTATAAAACTGCTCTTCTATAGTACTCTGTTCCCACATTAACATAATTTCATATTGTTCCCGTCTTAATTTTAAGTGTTTGGACCTAATAGCTACTAGATTCACAAAAAAAGAATTAATAATTAACTTTTAAAAGTTCTGGAAAAAGAATAAGTTTATAATTATTTATTTTAACTTGCAATCTTTCAAAATTATTACTTCAAAGAGATTTTCTATGGTAGGGGCTTTTATAGTAATTCTGTTTCACCCTTTAATACACCTATTTTTTAATGAACGTCTATGGTATGTTTTAGAAATGCGAGTAGATTTTTCTTTTTAAAGAAGGGATTGCTTAGGTTTTTTAATTTCTTACCACCAAAATTTGAAAATAAATATATTTCTTTTATTATTTAAAAAGGAATACATTTTCCTTATGACAAAAATCATCCTGAAACTATTAAAAAATTAGAAGAAATTATTATTTACATAATTTTTGTGAACTCCTTAGAATATGTTGTAATAGACCAAAAATGATATGAAACTATCCATCCATTAGCAGTTCCTAAACGTCGCAATTTTAGTTGTACTTTTTATAAGCAATTTGTTTCCTTAGTTTTTATTTCGCATCGTTGATAGATATGAGAACGAGTTTTGCTCCCATAAGTTTCTCAAAAGGTTTCAAGGGCTTTACGTACCAAAAACGGTTAGTTTTTTATATTGTATAGCGAGGGTCCACTTGCTATGAGTTTTTCGGTCAAACAGAAGAGGGTGTATGTATAGAATAAAAATAAAATAAAGGAGGATGTTGTGGAGTCATTGTGTTTACATTTCAAAATAATTTGTTTTATAATTTTAGGAACCCATCTGGCGACTGCCTCCTTGGGGCATAAGTCCCCGCATTTCCAAATGAAAGATTTTACATCTGTCAGAAGAGAAATACTATGTATTTATTTACTCTGGTTCCAATCTTTCCCTCCTTGCTATGCAGAAATAGAAAATGAGAAAAGAGATGCGTTAAATTCAAAGACCTTTCCTAAACTGTTCTTCACGCACAAACCTGCACATTACTCTGTAATTGGCAATTATAAACTCTAATTTAATATTATTTTTATTAAAATGATTCCAATTACCTTAGTTTTGTTCTTGCTTTCTAATTGACTTTTGTTTGCCTGTTCAAAACGATTTGACATAATTGACTGACTTGGGTCTGTTTCTTGTAATTTCTATGGTACTCTGTTCGTAGATGTTATTCAAATTAGATTAAATCACGGTGGATCACATTTCTAACCTAACCATGAGTAGCAACAGGTATAACGTAGAGATTATAGTAAACTCAGATGAGCATCGTCTATGAAGGAAGCAATACCATGGCTGAATTCAATCCTCTAAAAATTTGGAAATACCAAGCATTGCTGCTTGGGATTCACAACAGTAGCTGTTAGTTGTTAGTTTTGTCTCTGGGCCTTCTTTGTTTTCTGTGATTTTTCAACTAAAATTGTGTTATTATTGTTAGTCAAAGTTTTATTTCTTTGAAATCACCTGAGAAATTAAAAAAATAGCAAACAGAAATTAAATAACATATGGGGAAAGACTCTTCTAACAGTTGAAACTGAAATGAGCGAAGTGAAGATTTAGATTTAACATGGGGAATTAGTATAAAGTTAGAAACAGTTATTATGAAACATGAATATTGAATCATTTTAACGTTTTAAAGGAAATAACCTATTCAAATTTAAAAAGATAGTAAATATTTAAGATTTTAATTTATAATACCAACTTAAACTAATGTCTATAGGTTATCTTCTGATCTAAATTTCTCTCTTCGTAAAAATTTTAAGGCTTAAGAATCTAGTAATATGAAATTCAATCGTGAGCATGGATTGAAATAGTACCGTTCCCAATATTCAAAGTGACTATTTCCTTGCTAAGTGCGCATATTTCAATACATAAAGAAATAGTTGATTTTTCTAGAAAGTTAATTAAAAAGAAATACTGAATAAAAACGTAATAAATTTAAAGGATATAAGTCTGACCTGAATGATTACAGAAATGTTGATACTTGTTTTTACGGACAGCATGGAATAACGAAATTAATGTATGCTGCCAAACCATATATATATATATATATATATATATATATATATATATATATATATATATATATATATATATATATATATATATATATATATATATATACATATATATATATATATATATACATATATATATATATATATATATATATATATATTATATATAAAGAAATAACAAAGGCAAGTTCTGCGGGTGGTAACAACCACCGCAGCGCTTTCGCCATATTTAATTTCTGTCTTTCAAAAACCTTTTGAAGACAGAAATAAAGATGCAGAACCTTGTATTGCAGACCATATAACAATACAGTACAAAAGAAAGGGAAATTTGCCGGAAATGAGCAATAAGACAGGAAATAGTAGTTTTTGGGAATAAGTCTTTAAATTGTAAGCGGGTAAGAAGATATGGTATAAAAATCCTTGGAGGTTCCTAGCCTAGGAAGGGACTGTGTTTGATTTTGTAACCCTTTGGGTAGAATTGAGTCACTGTGAAGGTTCTGGGATATCAAAACTGAATAAATAAAAGAAACTTTAATACTATACAACCCATATATATAAATTAATAAAAGGGGTTTCATATAAGTACCCCATCGGAGTATATGTATTCGGGAATGATTTAATGGGACGCTCGGATGCAGCTACGAATACCGACAAACTAATAAACTGTCCACAGAACGGGATACTTGAATCGCGATTGAGTCGTTGACGAAGCCTTAATTAGCGGTAAGCTTAGTGAGAGAGAGAGAGGTAGTGCAAATGGGAATTACAATCACTATGGTTAACCTCGAGATTATGGGTCGAGGGAGTATCTTTCTGAGGCGAGAACGGAGCCGAAATTCAGAACAAGTCTTTTGTCGCTAGACTCAATTAAACTGAATAGAAATCTTGCCTTCCTGCTCTTGGGAGGCAGGAGCCGATCGAGAATTACGCATCGCGTTCAGGGTAGGCTGATACCAAATTTCTAAGTACAGCGTCTGATTATTTATTCGTGTTCACCGGAAGCGGCTTGCCCCGGGCGTTGGAAGGGAGGTTCCAGTTTATCAGACGCGTCGCCGGAAGAAGTGAACCTTGGCTCAGTTCACACAGTCTTGTGATGCTTCCGTCGAGACCAAAAGCTAGTTGCCTATGGTAGATACGCGTAAGCTCAGACCAAATATCTGCTTGCGAAGCGAACACTCCTTCTGGAAGGAGTTGTGGAAAGGCAGTTCTTCTTGTTTATATACTTTTAATTAATTCTCTCTAAATGAAAAATATTTACTAAAAATTCAGCAAAATCTCGACAACAAACTTGAAATTTGATCAAACTAATACAGAAAAGTAACTATAGAAAACAAAATGAATCCTAGTAATAAAGAATATATCCGATAAAAATAGATTTAAAAGAAAAATGTGTTAAAATGTAAATATTAATAAACGTTTGATGTGCGTAAACACTGTTTTAACAGCCAACGAGGGGCATAAAGACAATAAATCTCGGAAATTATATTACAGGGGGCAAAGAAGTGAAAACTAAAAATTGAGTGTTATTTTTAATTTCCTGATTTAATTATCAATTATGTCTTCGCAACCACTAATATATTATATATACAGGCTGCGTAAGTATTTTTAGGTCATTTGTAGGAATGTAGAAAAGACGCATAGCACATTAGACAAAAGTTGTATTTAAATGAAAATCGGTAAAAATGATCTTTTGGATACTTATAACACGGCCATTCAATTAATCCACCATGAGCCTCAAGGACTGCTTCAATTTTGGTTCTGAAGCGTTCGCATGCCCGAATCAGGTGATCTTTATCAATCTCGGACATATCTTTGACATAGCAGACTTGAGAGATTGAATGGTGTTATTGGGAGTGTTAATTGAGCGCTCCTTCGATGGCGCTCGATGCGTAATAGTCAAGTAGAATGAGGTCGGATATGTAGGAGGCCATGTGTCTGGAAGAACATTTTCGTGAAAATTAGCACGCATCTAAGTTTGGGATGCTCTAGCCTTCTCGCTGACGCCATTGGATTGACCTCTCCTTCTCACATAATCAATCTCTCTGATTTCATTGAAAAATTTAGAAAGAATAACATAGAAGCTAGCCGTTTAGTTAGCTTAATGTAGATAGCCTGTTCACCAATTTCCCAGTTAATGAAGCCCTTGATGTTCTATCTAAGATATTAGACTGTCCGATATTAAACCTCCAACTAGGCTAAAATATAATTATAAATCTTGTAAAACTTGGTATTACTGACAATGCATAATTAGTGAAATGGGTTTTTTTCGTCAAAAATTAATACCCATAATTTGTAACCATTTAATGAAACATTTTGAAGTTACTTTACTCCCTTCTCTCATTCTACATCCACATTTTGTATGGTTCAGGTATGTAGACGATCTCATATCGATTTGGCCTATCAAAAATTTAAATTCATTCGGAAATTTCCTTAAAAATCTTAACGACCTCCATCCCACCATTAATTTTAAAGTAGAATGGGAAAAAGATAATTGTATAGCCTTTGTCGATGTCAAAATTGTAAGCGTTATTGACCAAATTAGATTCACTATGTACCTCAAACCGAGCCATCTTAACTCTTACATCCATTTCTTATCACATTATGATGTTAGCATTTAAAAGGTCGTTGCAACAGGTTTGTTCTTGAGAGCACTTAGTTATTTCTCCAGGTCGAGACACGTTTAAATACCCGTATTCCATCCTCAAATATTTCCCTTAGACTAACTCCATGGATCAGCCAAATGAGGCAGGTGTATATGTAATCCCGTAGGAATCCACTAACTGTTCCTCGTTCTATATAGGAGAGACTGGGTTAAAATTTTAAAAAATCGAATATACGAACAGTAACGGAATATATGAACATCCAGTATTTTTAATCACATTAGCAATTACAACCACCGAATAGATTAATCGAAGTCGCAAATAATATGCAATTGTAAGGATTTCCGTAAAAGAAAAATTGTAGAATCGATACTAATAGGAGAAATTCCCAATTTCAATCTTTCTGACGGTCAATTTAAATGTATCTCCTATTCTCGTAACCTGATCGCAAACACTATTTTTAATGATCTCAGAAAAACACACCCTGATTAATTACCTTTTTCTTCTTTTTTGTCCTGATTTTGAGGCTGTGTAGCGACTTTTGTATCTATTCCATTAGCAGTATAAGACTGAAGAGGGTATGGTAAACTTCATTGCCGAAACTAGTCTCGTAAATAAATTCTATACTCTTATACATTGGTTTCACTATCATAGACCATAACTCGCTGTCAAGTTCTTTCATTTATATACATATATATATATATATATATATATATATATATATATATATATATATATATATATATATATATATATATATATATACAAGTATATATATATTAATCGAAAATCACATGACACCATGATATATAATAAATGTATTTAAAGGCCACCCAAAGAAATGAAAACTGGTAACACAACCCGGAAAAACGCAAATAAATTAATTACGTGGTTAAAATAGGTTCCCTATTGTCCGTTTCTATAATTCTCCCATTTTCTTTCTTAAGCTTTAATGGACCACGTAATTATCTTCCTTAGCGTTTTTCCGGGTTGTGTTACCAGTTTTCATTTCTTTGGGCCTTTAAATATATATATATATATATATATATATATATATATATATATATATATCGGTGTATGATAAGAATAGCTTCTTTTCTATACATTTTTTGTTAAGGACTAGGTTATATTTCGACTTTACCAATTTTATTTTAGTATGTTCTAACTGTCAAATGTAGTTTTTTATGAGGTTAAAAAACTACATTCGTCAGTTAGAGCGTGCTAATATAAAATTGGTAAATTCGAAATACAACCTAGCGTTTAACAATATATATATATATTTTATAAAGAGGCCATGTTGGATATAGTAATTGTTATATTTGAAAGAATTTTTTAGTCTCTTGATAATTTTCATAAATGACTATCCCTTAAAAGAGGGGGCCCATAAATATTATTTATATATATGAAAATGAACCTACAGGTGTATCATGAGAGCAGCTGCTCTTTTATACATGTTTTTTTAAAGACTAGGTTGTATTTCTACTTCATTTATTTTATTTTGGAATGTTTTAACTGGTGGATGCAGTTTTTATTATCTGGCTGTGGATTAAAAACAGCGGAGGGAGTACCATTATATTTGATCGTATTTAAAAACTAATTCAAATTTTGGCCCGGAGCTTTCGCCTTTCTTCAGATATCTTCAGACATACATAAGTCTTCATTGTTGTTGAGGCGGCATTCATGTAAAGTTGTCCATTCATGCTGTATCCTTTTAGTGGCGAAGGAGTTGTTTGGTGGTGGTGGGCAGCAAAGAAGGAAGTTATAATTCAAATTCCAATTAATATGTGTATGTAGGTCTAGAGAGGGGGACAAGGCATGTGTGGAATAGATAGAAAGAACTGTTACTGGTGAAAAGAGAAGTTAGTATAAGAAATTTGCAGAGGGATGCAATGCGCCTGGAGATCAGGCTTATCGCGTTCATTTATTTTATTGTTTGTTTATATCTTTGTTGTTTTTTTCTCTTGTTTTAAACGGCTTTCAAGCCTTTGTCTTAAATTTTAATATTTATTGTTTTTTTCTTTGCATTTATTTTTGTTTTATGATTCAAGTACTTGTAATTAATTGTGCAATTATATGTGTTATATGTATGAAGCTTAGTTAGTGAGAAAATGTAAGTGTATATGAATAGTGGTTTTGTTATAACTGGATTTTTGTATTCAGAGTTCCGAAAAATTACAGAATTTGTTCCACGTTCGAGTATTGACTAGATGAAGGAAAATGCTGAAAATAGTGGCCAAATCAATTACCACTACCCTGGTTCCACCACATTTCCGGTTTCTTACACCAGAATCAGTTCAAACGTACACAACGTACTTATATTGTCTTGGTTCGAACCTCGGGTGGGAGAAGTACTCCCCCAAAATAAGGTTGCAGTTAAATCACATAACGAAATGTTTTCTGACCTTTAGTTCTACTCTGGGCTAATCCTCAAACCAGTTTGCTCATAGGCCCATAATATGTCCGTACCATGTGGCAGGTATAGTTCGGATGAAATTAATGCATTGCAGACACCTCGGGCGAGTTCCCACGTTGATTCATGGGGGGAACAATGAGAGCTTTTAAGCCCTCATTTGGTGTATTGACTCTCTTTTAAAAGTATTATTTCTCTCTTTTTTGAAAGAGCGTTGCTCTCAGTCCTTGGTACACAAAAATATTAGAGATTGAGGAAAGATTATAGAAGGAACCGATTAAAGATTGGTAAGTTGTGAAAAAGTTTTTGGAGTAATTTATGAAATCAGAAAGGCAAAAGCAGTTGAATAAGAATTTAAACTGGTATTTAGTTGTTTTATAAATAATGATTCGAGAATGCGAGGGAAAGTGGAGTCCTTTGCATGTCCTATAAGTTGAAAGTTTTTGTGAGAAGTTTCTGTCTTACATTTAAAGAAACTTCTCCCATTCGAGATCATTTAATTAAATGTAAGGCAGAAATTTCCCACAAAATCTTTCAAATGATAGGACATGCAAAGGACTCCACTTCCCTCCGCATTCTCGAATCATTACTTATAAAACAACTAAATACTATTTTAAATTCTGATTCAACTGCTTTGCCTTTCTGATTTTATAAATCACTCAAAAACCTTTTTCACAACTTACCAATCTTTAATCGGTTCCTTCTATAATCTTTCTTCAGTCTCTCCGCTTGTGCCGTCCACTAAATGTGACTAATATTTCTGTGTACCAATCAATTGACCCAATTAGTATTTTATATTTATCCCTATTTAAAGCATCTATATTTAGTGTCAACAGTTTTCAAAGGATTTTTTTACATTTTCAATTAATTAAATAATTTATTACTATTGCTGCTTCATTAAGTGACTAATATCTGTGTCAACCAATAATTGCATGAACTATATTTATCCATATTTAAAGTACCCATAATTGATCCATATCTAAAGTTTCAATAGTTTTCAAACGATTTATCAAAATTTCAAAATTTCAATTAACTAAATAATTTATTCTAATCCTTGTGTGCACTATAATTTTCGTATGCTTAAACTTGTTCTAAATCTATCTTATAGACCAGAAGATGGGTAAGGTACCCGAAACGTTGTATTTAATTAATGAGAAATTTTACACGTCTCATTTTGGGATTTATCCTCAACCTGAAAATAAGCCTTTTTAGAAGCAAGCCTATAGAATATATATATATATATATATATATATATATATATATATATATATATATATACATATATATATATATATATAGTTACCTAAATATACAACACGTTTTTCTCAATTCATTATAGAAAGTTGTTTTAAATCTCTAGTCACATGGACTCAAATAAAAGCTACAAGATTCAACGTCAAAGCTGATACCATTTGTTTTTTGACGGGAAATATTCTTTCACAAGCTGCTTTTATTTCTTACAAACAAACTCGGTCAAATTTGATCACTTATACAACGCATGATTTCACAGAAATTTGTCTTTCTGTTATTTCCAAGTATTCTTCTTCATTTTAAGTTCCGTCAAAAAAATTGGTCCAATCATTTTAACATTATCACCAAATACAGCGCAGAAAGTTTTTCTCTACTCATATTTTTTTTTATAGATGATATGTTGAGGATGATGTTTATTTATTTACTATCCCGCTTAATCAGCAATCATTAACTGCCCACTTAATATTCCTGCGTGTTCAAGAACCCATTTAGAAACACTCGTAAGTTCAAGTAAACCTCACCAAAGTGTTGATGTCTGATTTCTCCCTTGTCCGGATACCAACTCAAATCCTTTGAAACTACTTTATTAAATAACAAGAGTGACCGATTCGTCTCAATTCGTCGGATAAAAGCGTTTTAATCTTCTTTTAAATCTTAGGAAAGTAATCGACAGATTACTCCTTTTTGCGAAATCTTTTGATATTTTTTTTCAAAACTGGGGCGGCGAAAGGCCATTAGGAAATTGTTGCTCCAAAAGGTTTTGAACTCACTGCAAACCTTTACTGTGCAGATAAGTTTTGTTGATAAAACTGTGTTTTTCTGTTTGTAACTTCATGGTGATGGCTTCATTAAATAAGGAAGATTGATTATTCAGTCTACTATAAGTCTCCTGCTCTGTGTGAAGATTACCAAAAGTCAGGTTCTTAGCTTAAAATTATTTTTAATAAGCCATCTTTAATAATCGATTAAATAATTTCAGTTAACCTGTGCATAGTAAAAGGCAAATACCATTAAATCTTTTTATAAGGAAGACGGTAATTTTTTAATATTTATCATTTTTTTATGAATATAAATCAAACAACTCTTTGAAGTTATTTATATTAAAATAAATATTTATTAATTTAAATAGTAATATAATTTAGCCAGTTTCTACCACTAGTCTTCATATTTCTACTAATTTTTCATTACCATATTTGTAAAAATCGCTGACTTTTATTTAGGTTGCTTCGACTTCTGCTGTTGACATCGTCATTCTCTTCAGGGATTCGCTAAACTCCTAAAACTATATTAATCTGTTGGGGCTAAGTCAGGTGTTTATTGATAATGACTCGTTAGTTCGCAATCTAAATTGTTAAGCTTTTGTATATGTACTATCTCTTGTGATATGCGGTCGCGCGTTGTTTTAAGGAAAGACAACAATTCTTCTGCTGAGCACTGTCAACCTCTTTGCCCCAATCGCGAAACCTCTCCTATCTCCTTTAAATCATGATACATTGTGGAGTGAATTAAATGTAATTTTTTAGCCAATTGTTCAACAAATACAAACCGATTTTCTTCCAATGTTATTTTTAAAAGATCTTAATCAAATTCCACTGACGGCCCTAAATGGGATTCATCGTTGAGACTAACGTTTCCCGAACGAAAATTCTGAAATAATCTTTCTGTTGTTAACTTAGCTTTGTTGCTTTTTCTAAATTTACAATTCATAGAAGTCTAAATGTGCATTTTTGACACTTCAATAATATTCATTATTTAACGATAGGGCACTAAATTAATAGCTTATAAAATGACGACTACAATATGTGGAAATGTATGTAAGTCTTTGATTAAGTTAAAACATATGTGTACGTACCAAGGCTTTGAGTTTCGTAGACTAGTCTTTGTATAAAATCAAACCTTCGTTCGAATATTTTGCGCCATTAAATAATGATAAACATGAACAAAAATGCCGCATTACTAATGGAATGTCTATATAAATCAATTTTTTATTGGATAAGAAAAAGAAGGATCTTAAGTGAACATTTCTACGAAAATAATAAAATATTTATTTGATTGCGTTGAGGTTTGATTTGATTAAATCTAAGGTTTGAGAAGCCACCTCACAATTTATCAAATTTAGCTGTTTGGTCGAGCAGCCACGGGACGCTGAAGAAGGATGTGGCCTTGTCCCTGGATATCCCACAGAACCCAAGAATTATTTTGTACTGCCAATAACATCATAACTATTAGGCCGATTCTAACGGAATTTGAAACCCTTATGTCTTTTTACATTTTATTTTGAATGATATAATTTTCCAGGTCTTTCCAAGGTTATTCTGAGAATTATTAAAATTTTTGAAGGTCGTAAGGTTATAAATCAGAATAAAGGAGAGCACGCGACCTTTTGGTCAGCAGACCTTGTTTATATTACGCCATCTTTATATATGAAAAGGACAGCCGTTGTTTAGTTTGTGGCAACTTTGAGCCAGTGTGTGATGAACCAGGTGTGTAGTATTTCGAAGTAGTATTGTGGGAGATGATAGCAGACTTTTTATTTCGATGGAGTCATGTGAAAAGTATGCGTCTGTGTAAAATCTATGCGTAATTTTGGTGTGTTTGTTATAGCTATGTTATGCATGTGAATGTTAAAGAGGAGAGGGACAATACGGATCCTTGTGGGACACTGAAGTTTTTATGTTCAATATTTGACCAACATATTTCACAAGGGCGTATGGGCCTATGATAATGTCTCATGAGGCCTTGAATTTGTTGGCAACAATTTAGATTTATGCTGACAAAGATTTGAAATAGTTAAATGATCATTCACATTATGGAGTTAGATGCACTAAAGTCTTGAATCATTATTTTTATTTCTTTGATTTAGAGTAATATTTCTTTTGCTAATTCAATAATACTCCCGAGACTTTAGATCTAACACCTTCTTTTATCTTCCTTTGAAAATTCTTGTATATTTTGCATCTGGATTTTATACAAACAATTCCAGAGAGAAAAAAAGGTTTGTTGACCAGATTACTGTTGCTGTAGCTTTTCACACTCGTAAATGTGCTCCATTTACAGGATAATGATTATTAGTTAAACACTATTAATGGAATAAAACTGTGATTACTTAGGCAGTGATTAGTGAAAGTGATAAATTAAAATTCATAAATCAATAATGAAATAATGCCGAAAATTATAGAACTAATGTCATGAATCAGCTCTCGACATTGTATTAAGCATGAGTTGAAAACCCACAGACGTGTCGTGGTCGGGATGCTCCCGAGAAGAGGGCCAAGCTGGATCGCTCACTCGAGGAACGTCGCATTGAACCGACGACTAGCAGATTTATGTACGGCGGAAGGGATGGTTTTGTCCACCCCTACCGCATCTTTTATGGTAGGAACGATCTCTACCTAAAGGTATGGGGTGCACCTTTCCTTTAAAGGAAAGGCTGTACTCTCAAACCTGATACAAGATGTCGTTGAGCAGACTCAAAGGACGGCCGGGCCCAGAGTGAGGGCGGACGTGCGCCAGTACGCGAAAGTCGCCCCTAGAACAACCTTCGCGGAGGTCGCTCGAAAGGGTACCACCGTAGGCAAGCTAGGAGAGTGAAGTCACGCATAAGGGCGGCAAAGCGTGCTGAGGAGCTCCGAGTGGCAAGACTTTGCAAGGAGAATCCCAAGGAGTGCTTTGGATATGTTAAACAGCTGTAAGCCAATCCATCTCACGATTGGCCCTTTAATGAATGAGGAGGGGGCATTGAAGAACTCAGATGCAGAAAATGCTAACTTCCTCAACGACTACTTCTCTTCAGTGTTTACTGGAGAGTAATCCCATCCCCCAGCCCACAGATTCCTACTTGGGTGAAAGGCCGGAGGAAATGGACTTCACTCAAGGAGAAATATGAAAAAGATTACTGATCTAAAGACGAATAAGTCCCCTGAACCGGACAGGTTTTTACCTAAGGTGTTGAAATAAATGCGTGATGAAGTGTCACAACATTTTAGCACAATCTTCAACATGTCAATCTGGAACGGATGCGTTCCTAGAGACTGGCATGAAGCGGAGGTAACTCCTATCCTCAAAAAGGGAGACCCTAGGCAGCCGTCGAACTACCGACCTATTAGCTTAATCTCAATAGTCGGTACATGGAAAGCATCTTGGTGGACAAAATGACCTTATACTAGGAGTCCAACTGGCGATTGAGGAGTTTCCAGCATGGGTTCCGAAGGCACCGGTCATGCCCAACGAATCTTGTGGAATTCTTACACTTCGTTTTTAGTAAGCACGACCGGGATAAGGCGGTGGATGTTATATACTTAGACTTTCAAAAAGCCTTCGATAAGGTACCACACCGCTGCCTCCTTTGGAAAGTGCGTGGGCAGCGCGTAGACGAAAATGTATCAAGTTGTAAAGAGAACTGGCTAAACGGCAGATGGCAACGGTCTCTGTTGAATGGAAAGGCTTCTGAGTGGGTACCCATTACTAGCGGTGTTCCTCAAGGTTCTGTCGTGGGACCAATACTATTTATCATCTACGTCAATGACATGGACGGTGACATGGTTGCTAAGATTTCAAAATTTGCTGATGATACCAAGCTTGGTATGAACTTCGCAAAGAAAGGAAATATGACAGACGCGCTCATCGCCAGAGGATGGTATTTCTGGTGATGAGCGTCTTGGTCATTTTAGCGAAGAGCTCTTAATGACACACGTTCGAATCCAACTCCTTTATTCATTTTCTTATAACGGTTAAAATAATTTTCCCCTATTTTAATGTTACTATTTCTCCCTTTTTCCTTCTTAAGCTTTAATGTACAATTAATAATAATTTCCTTAGCGTTGTGTTACCAGTTTTCATTTCTTCAGATCTTGAAAATACATCTATTATGTATCACGTGTCATGTGATTTTCAATTATTATATATATATATATATATATATATATATATATATATATATATATATATATATATATATATATGTCGAAGTATACTTTTGTTTTAAGGAAGCCGGTCAGATCCTATTATTTATGCAAGACAACAATACTTCAATATTGGCTGAGTTGACTTTTTAAGTACTTCATTGCTGAGAGAGTGTCGCAGCGTTTAATCCATTATTTAAGAAGAGCCGTCTCAAACACGTAAGGATTTAGTGAAACGCCCAGGAATTATCCCAAAATAAACATATATTTTAAAATTTAACAATTAACTACAAAAAAACAGTTAACACATGTATATCCACCTACTCAGCTAACCGAGGCTAAACATGTTGGCCACTGGGCCTATTACAATATCTATTCATGAAAAACTTAAACAAATAGAATCACGTAAACAAGCCAATTGCTGATTAGTTATTTTATCGCGACCCATTTAGATTAGCGTTATACATCAAATTTAAATACACTCTTCTACTAGTAAATATGACGGGGTTCACGCACAATTGTTTCTACCTCCTTTAAATCGTGTAACGGAATAAACTCATACTATCGCAATACGAATATAAATGTTCTTTCTAACTTACATGACAGAAGGGATCAGGGCTTGCCTGATGTCACTGGAGGGCTTTTCTCGTGCTTCGGAGAGTTACAAGGAGTTACAAGGAAAGAAAGTACCCTAGGAGACCTTACGGTCCATTCAAAGAGGGTACCTTTGGACTAGCAATCGAGCGGGCACATCGCTGCTCAATTGTTTTGCGTCCCTAAACGGCCACTTTTCAAGACTTTGTCTAGTCTCGACTTGAACTGGTCAACAGATTCACTGTTGACAACTTCCACTGGAAGTGCGTTCCACTTA
The DNA here is from genome assembly GCA_963969495.1 of Ceratothoa steindachneri. Taxonomy (NCBI): domain Eukaryota; kingdom Metazoa; phylum Arthropoda; class Malacostraca; order Isopoda; family Cymothoidae; genus Ceratothoa; species Ceratothoa steindachneri. Next base: position 78,487,538 of record OZ018332.1, read on the forward strand.
CCGCAGATACTGTAGGGGAAAAAATTTCCACACAGATTGCGGTTGTAACGCTTCAGTTCAAGTTTGAAGCCGTGATTGCGCGTTCTGTTCTTACTCAGTGTGAAAATATTCCGGTAGTCAACATTGTCGAACTCTCGAAGTATTTTGAAAACTTCGATGAGCTGACCACGCAGTCTACGGGTTTCCAGCGAGAACAGATCTAATTCCCTTAGTCTATCCTCATAACTTTTATGAGTTGGAGTGGCCGATGATAGATTTTCTTCGAGAAGGATGGAGGTAAGGGGGGGTAGGGGGCGATGTCAACTTCTTATTCCAACTTTGCCTCCTGTTACTTTTAAAATACTTAGAGAGTTGTAGTGCTCTCTAGCTTAAAGAGTCCTCTTCTGGATACTTTTAAAGCATATACGTATCCTATTCTTTAACGCCGGGTACCCAACTATGTTTTGGGTATACGAGGGGATTTCTACCTTACTGAACAAATGGAACCTCGTTGGGGGCTTGGTTCTTCTCCTCTCACTCTTACAGAGCTTGCGCTGTGAGAGTCACTCGAATGTCAGTGGGTTATCTTTTCTCCATTCAGACTTCTTCTAAGGCTGTAAAGGATTCTTCGGTATGAGACCGATACAAAACTTAACGTTCTATGTTAATTCGGCACTGAGGGGGGGCGGATGATCGATCTCCTCAAATTAATCCTTTATCTTCTCTCCTTCATAATCTTGACTGGCTGAAGGATCGATCTTCTCGAACTGATCCTCTATCGTCCCCCACCGAATAATCATCCTTCTCTTTCCTTCAGGGGCTTATTTATAGGCGGACGATCGCCCCATCTAAGGGGTAAGAGGCGAGGCCGCAGAGGAGAGAGCGCGTAGTGAGGCCGCATCTGGGAGAGCGAGGAGTGAGGAGGTTGGCACCGAGGTGCCCAAGTCGGCTTGTTAATTAGAGGAACGACCAACCGTCGCCATCCTTGCCGTGCCTTTTGACTGGCACCGCTTTTTGGTGATATAACCACGAGCCTACGGATCTCGTAAGTAATTAGATCTTCTGAGCGCCGTTTAAGGGCCTTTGGTGGTTATCTTAACACAGATGGTAGCTTCAACTACCTATGCGGCGGGCAGATCAAACAGGGTAGGCAGTTAGACTGTTATTCGCCGGCTACCGTTACCACGAGTCTCCTCATGTAGCTTGATTCTCCGGCATTCTCCACAAGGGGGGGGAAAACTTTAATGTATATGTACGCCTGGCCCTCCGGAAGGCTTTATGATGCAATTCCTCAACAATATATATATGTATATATATATATATATATATATATATATATACATATGTTTTGCATCTGGATTTCAAACAAACAATTCCAGAGAGAAAAATAGGTTTGTGGACACCTGATTAATATATATATATATATATATATATATATATATATATATATATATATATATATATATATATATATATATAATTTACATCTGTGTACGCGAATAGCAATTTATTTACTATACTTGAGTAGAAGCCCCTAACAACAGAGCAAAGATTTTCTGCCCTTGCCAACGACAGTCTCCATTTAGCCAAATTCTAATATTTCCGTTTGCAAAATCAGTCCTGCCTCGCGACTAGTTTTATTTTAATAGATTTGCTTTGAAAACACTCTTGGGCGAGTCGTGCCAAGCTACTCAAAATAAGAGTAGGCGAACAAATTCAATCCGATCTTAATATCTCCGGGCATAACTGATCGAGTGGATAAAAATGTTCCGTGTCTTTTGGAATTTGCTATTCATTAGTCAGCAAAGGAACACTCACTTCGCTAATAAAGACTATGAAGACCAGGCAATGGATTCGCCACTCCCCCCCCCCTACGGGGAAAGCTTGTGCTTCTTTACTAAGATTAAAAGTTAAAATCTAAAAAAAAACAGCCATGGTTAAATTTTTATGAATTTTCTGAACTTAGCCAACTATAATAATTTAAAAAAAAAACTCTAAACTAAATTTCCGCCCTTTCAAAATATCATGTTGCTAAAATATTGAGTTATAGAAGATATATAATAATAAAATTCTGATAAAAAAACATAAGTCATAACCAAACTAAGATGAAATTATTATTCAACTACTCAAAAAGATCCCCTTCTTAAATTATAGAGTTAGTGATAGCATAAATTCGAAGAAAAAGCGAAGAAATGAAATAACAGTAAGTTTTTTGTAAAGATATAAATAAGCCTGAAACTGATGCCGTATGAAAAAGATATTAAGTCTAAATGCGCGGCTTCAAAAAATTTATTTTAATAATCCAGCCACAGCAGATATGTTGCTCCCCCTCTCCTCCCCACCCCCCCCCCAAACATTTATTCATTATTGTAAGTTCTTTACCCAAAAAATTTTAAACTTCAGCAAAAAAAAGTCCTGTTCATCTTCCTCAATAAATCTATATTTCAGGAATGTAATTTTTTTAAAGCTTTTATCCATGTTCTTTCTAAGTGTTCAAGAAAAATATTATTATCCGATGTTTTTGAATTTTTTAAAACATATTAATTACAAATCGTGAAGTTCAGAATATGTATTAGAATTAAGGCATGGCTGTTTTGTTTATTTTCGTATTTATAAGCAAATTTAGCTGATGATGTTTTTATAATATATATAAATCTAATTGAACAAAATAATTATCATTATTACTTCACTAACTCTATAATTGTATAACTTGATTTTTGACGATGGGTGAATGTTTTTTTTCCTTAGTGGACAAATGACTTATGTTTTTTTTATCAAAGTTATTTCTAATAATTCTTTTATAATATAAAAAAAAAAATGGCGAAGTTGAAAAATAAATATAAGGATCGAAATTTTGTGAATTTTTTTTAAACTCAGAATTCAAATGGTGAAGTTCAGAAAAAACTTTATATATCTTCTTCTATAACTATATTTTAGCAACGTGATATTTTGAAAGGAGGAAAATTTAGTTTAGAGTTCCTTTTTAAAATTATTATAATTGAGGAAGTTCAGAAAATTTATAAAAATTTAACCATTGCTGCTTTTTACATAGTAGATTTTAAATTTTAATCTTATCAGCGTAGCGCAAGCAACCCCCGTAGGGGGGGGGGAGGCGAAGCCATAGCCTGGTATTCATATATAAACGTTTCCTCATTTCTATAATTGAAATTAATTATAAAATTTACTAGATCATTCTTATATTATTAACCTTTGTCTTTTGGGGTTTGTTGTTCTTTCTCCCATCTTTTTGTAACTGCCACAACTAATGCAGTTTCTCAAGCCGATTCCATATTTGTATCCCCTTTTTTTGGAGAAATTATTAGAGTTAGGTAAGGTTAGGTTAGGATATCTTATTATGATACAAATAATATGTATACCATTTTTCGGGATTCACTTTTAGAGACATTAAATTAATCTTTAATTCTCTGCTTAAACTTCTAAAATTATCGCGAAATCTTCATAGATAGGTAGGTCTGTATTTTCGTATTTACTCGCCCATACAAAATGACTTAATGAAGAAGTGGACGATGCTAATTCAAGGATCCAGTTTTGTTGAACCAAAATTTGCAATCAACTTGAAAGATTAAGGAGAATATATTTTGGATCATTTTTGTTTGATGCACGGTCTTCGATCTTTTTGTAAACTATTAACACCGGTGAACAATTTTGACTTTTTTTCTGCTGACTTAAGTTTGAGACTTGTTCTTAGGAAATTCGGGATCACTGAGTTTAAAAATGGCAGTAGTTTTCTTCTATTATTTCAAGTTTTTTATTTATGGACTGGTCCGTATTGCTCCCATTCATAGTAGCAGGCTATCTTACGAGCAAGTTGAACGGAAGTGGAGGCGTTTGGTATTCTTCTTATTTTATTTTATTTATGTATTTAGACTTCTCTTTATTCATCTCTAAATATATAAAGCACTTGTATATAATATAATTTTGTGTTTTTTCAGATTTGTTTTATGAAATAACATTCAGTAGTATGGCCTCATTACGAAGGAAATGTTTGAATTCCCCTGACTTCTTTTGCTATATTTGTGGTTGTTTTGCTGCACGAACTCAAAGAATTAACATTAGTATCTTTGTAAAAGAGCATACTTGGCTTAATTTATGATTAACTTAGGTGATCAGGAAAAACCGTGGGCCCCATACAATGTTTATAAACGATGTGTCGAAAATCTACGCCAATGGACAAAGGGCACACGAAAATAATTAGGATTTGGCATACCTTTGTCTCAAAAAGACCCCTGGTTATAGTCATAAAATAGGTTACTCAAATCCTGATTCACCAATTTGTCCCATGCTTCATTCAGATGAAATTCTAGTACCTGTATTCAAGGAACTTCCTTTACTGGACCATTTAAGTGATAATGTGAATCTGATGCAAGCAATGAACTTGACAGTGATCCAGACTTTGTACATACATCGACCGAAGAACGTGGAAACTTCAGCCAATTAGAACCGAATTATTTAGTTAGAGATCTAGGCCTGTCAAAAGAGTAAGCAGAAGTGTTAGCTTCTAGACGTAAAAAGAGGAATTTGTTGCAGGAAAAATATGTAACTTTGTATCATAACAGGGAGAGAGACCTCTTGGCATTCTTTAAAACTAAAGAATATTTTTTTTGACCACTTTAATTTCACCCCCACAAAAGAAAGACAAATTTTGATTCAGTGGAAGAAACTGAAGTAGTTGTGGCATTTACAGAAAGATGGGAAAACGCGTAACAACCCCCCCCCCCCCTAAAAAAAATCCTTCGTCGACGTTGCCAGGATCAATTATACTCGTTCACATCTTTTATCACAACACAGGGCACTTGTTATATCTGAGTGAAATTCATGTTTATTCCTTTCATAGTTTACGTTATTATTCCGGAGTCTCCCGAATCACACTCATTTATCCGTTGCCTACCGAAGCAAGTTCATTTTTATGTTGCCACCCGAGGTACGCTAATTTCTCCGTTGCTTCCAGAGGCACACGCATTTCTCCGTTGCCTCCCGAGGTAAGTTCATTTCTCCGTGGGCCTTAGAGGCACGCTCATTTCTCCGTTGCCTCCTAATGCACGCTAAATTCTCCATTGACACCCGAAGTACGTTCATTTCTCAGTTGTCTCCCGAGGCACGCTCATTTTTTCATCGTCTATCAAGGCATGCTCTTTTCTCCGTTTCCCCCGAGGCACGCTCACTTACCCGTTGCATCTCGAGGCACATTCAATTCTCCATTGGCACCCGAAGCATGCTAATTTCTCTCATGCCTCCACAGGCACGCTTATTTCTCCATTAGCACTCTAGGCACACTCATTTCAACATTGCCTCACGAGGAAGGCTCACTTTTCCGTTGCCTCCTGAGGCACACTCATATCAACATTACCTCACGAGGAAGGCTCACATCTCCGTTGCCTCCTCCCTAGGCACGCTAAATTCTTCATTGACTCTAAAGTAAAGCTCATTTCTCCATTGGCTCCCTAGGCACGCTAATCTCTCCGTTGCCTCCCAAGGCAAGTTAATTTTTATGTTGCCACCCGAAGCACGCTAATTTCTCCGCTGCCTGCTGAGGCACGCTCACTGATCCGTTGCCTCCCGAGGCACGCTAATTTCCATGTTGTCTCTCGAGGCATATTTAGTACTCCGTTGCCTCCCGATGCACGCTAAATTCTCCATTGACACTCGAAGTACGCTCATTACTACGTTGCCTTCCGAGGCAGGCTCATTCCTCCGTTGGCTCCGAAGGCACCCTCATTTCTATATTGGCTCTCGAGTCAAGCTCATTTCTCCATTGGCTTCCAAGGCACGCTCAATTATCCGCTGCATCTTGAAGCACGCTCATTTTCCCGCTGCCTCCCAAGGCACATTCACTTCTCCCTTGCTTCCCGAGGCACACTCAATTCTCCATTCACTCTCAAGTCAGCCTCATTTCTCGATTGCTTCCAAGGCACGCTCATTTCTCCGTTGCACACCAAAACAAGTTAATTTATATGTTGCCACCCGAAGCACGCTTATTTGTTCGTTGCCTGATCAGGCATGCTTACTTCTGTGTTACCTTGCGAGGCACGCTCATTTCACCATTGCTTCCCATGCACACCTACATCTCTGTTGACACCCGAAGCCCGCTCAATTATGAGTTGCCTACCGAGACACGCTCATTTCTCAGTTGTCTCCCGAGGCAAGTTAATGTTTCTGTCCCAACCCAAAACACGCTCATTTCTCCGTTAACTGCTGAGGCACGCTCACCTATCCGTTGCCTCCCGAGGAATGCTCATTTTCAAGTTGTCACTTTAGGTAAATTCATTTCACCATTGTCTCCCGAGGAAGGCTCACTTCTCCGTTTCCTCTCGAGGCACGCTCACTTCTCCGTTGCATACCGAGGCACGTTAAATCTCTACTGACACCAGAATCACGCTGATTTCTCCGTTGCCTCCTGAGGCACGCTCACGTGTCTTTTGCCTACAGAGGCACGTTCTTTATTCCGTTGTCTCTCAAGGCACGCTCATTTCTCTTTTTGCTCACGAGGCACGCTCATTTCTCTGTTTGCTCGCGAGGCACGCTCACTTCTACGTTGCCTCCCGAGATACGCTCATTTATCTCTTGCCTCCTGAGGCAAGCTCACTTCTCTGTTGATACCCGAAACACGCTCATTTATCTGTTGGCTATTGAGGCACGCTCATTTCCCCGTTGTTTCCAGAGGCACACTCACTACTCCTTTGTCTCCCAGGTCAAGCTCAATTCTCCGTTGCCTCCCGAGGCACACTCATTTCTCCGTTGGCTCTCGACGACGTTCATTTTTCCGTTCTCTCCCGAGGCACGCTCACTTCTCCGTTGCATCCTGAGGCTTGCTAAATACGCCATTGACTCTCGAGTCAAGCTCATTTCTCCTTTGGCTCAGAGGAAACGCTCATTTTTCCGTTGCCTCCCGAGGCAAGTTTATTTTTCTGTTGCCACCTGAAGCACGCTCATTTCTCCGTTACCTCCAGAGGTACGCTCACTTATCCCTTGCCTCCCAAGGCATGCTCATTTCCCTGTTGTCTCCAGAGGGGCACAAACTAAATTCTCCATTGGCAATCGAAGCAGGCTAATTTCTCCCCTGCCCTCCGAGGCACGCTCATTTCTCCGTTGCCACTCTAGGTACAAGCATTTTACCATGTCCTCCCGAGGAACGTTCACTTCTCTGTTTCCTCCCAAGGCACGCTCACTTCTTCGTTGCCTCCCAAGGCACACTAAATTCTCCATTTACTCTCGAGTCAAGCTCATTGCTCCATTGCTTCCCGAAGCACGCTCATTTCTCCGTTGCCTCTCCTGGCAAATTATTTTTTCTGTTTCCGCTCAAAGCACGCTAATTTCTCGATTGTCTGGTGAGGCACGCTCACTTATCCGTTGCCCCGGGGCACGCTCAATTCCCCGTTGCCTCCCGAGGCACAGTCAATACTGCTTTGTCTCCCGAGGCACACAAATTTTTTCATTAGCACCAGAAACACGGTCACTACTTCGTTGCCTCGCGAGGCACGCTCATTTCTCCGTTGACTCTCTAGGTAAGCTCATTTTTCAGTTGGCTCTCGAGGCACACTCGCTTATCCGTTGCCTCCTGAGTCACGCTCATTTCCACGTTGCCTCCCTATGCACATTCACTTCTTCGTTGCCTCGCGAGTCACACTCAAATCTCCATTGACTCTTGAGTCATTCTTATTTCTCGATTGCCTTCCGAGAATCGCTCATTTCTCCGTTGCCTCTCAAAGCTAGTTCATTTTTTCTGTTGCCAGCAAAGCACGCTTATTTCTTCATTGCCTGCTGAAGCACGCTCAATTCTGTGCTGCCTCCCGACGCACATTCATTTCATCGTTGAGTTTCGAGGCACACTCACTTCTCCAGTCTCTCGAGGCACGGTAAATTCTCCATTAACACCCAAAGCCCGCTTCATTATAAGTTGCCTAACGAGGCATGCTCATTTCTCCGTGGTTTATAGAGGTATGCTCATTTCTCCGTTGCCTCCCGAGGCACGCTTACTTCTCCGTTGCCTACCGAGGTACACTAAATGCTCTACTGACACCAGAAGCACACTTATTTCTCCGTTGCCTCCCGGGGCATGGTCACGCTTGCGTTGCCTACAGAGTCACGTTCTTTATTCCGTTGTCTCCCGAGACACGCTCATTTTTCTGTTTGCTCCTGAGGCACGCTCACTTCTACGTTGCCTCCCAAGGTACGCTCATTTATCCCTTGCCTCCTGAGGCACGCTCACTTCTCTTTTGCTACCCGAAGAACGCTCATTTCTCCGTTGACTATTGAGGGACTCTCATATTTCCCTTGACACCAGAGGCACTCTCAATTTTTCCTTGCCACCCAAAGCACGGTCCTTACTACGTTGCATCCCGATCCACGCCTATTTCTCCGTTGCCAACTTATGTACACTCATTTTTCCGTTGCCTCTAAAAGCACGCACATTTCTCGTTTGCCTCTCGAGGCACGCTCATTTCTCTGTTACCTGCCGAGGCAAACTCCCTTCTCTGTTACCACCCGAAGCACGCTTATTTCTCTGTTACCTCCAGAGGTACGCTCACTTATCCGTTGCCTACCGAGGCACGCTCATTTCCCTGTTGTCTCCAGAATGGCACACTCACTACTCCATTGCCTCCCGAGACAAACTAAATTCTCCATTGGGACCCGAAGCAGGCTAATTTCTCCCCAGCTGCCTCCTGAGGCACGCTCATTTCTCCGAAGGCACTCTAGGCACACTCATTTCACTATTCCCTCCCGTTAAACGTTACCTTCTCTGATTCCTCCCAAGGCATGCTCACTTCTTCGTTGAGACCCGAGGCACACTAAATTCTCCATTTACTCTCGAGTCAAGCTCATTGCTTCATTGCTTCCCGAAGCACGCTCATTTCTCCGTTGCCTCTCCTGGCAAATTAATTTTTCTGTTTCCGCTCAAAGCACGCTAATTTCTCGATTGTCTGGTGAGGCACGCTCACTTATCCGTTGCCCCAAGGCACGCTCAATTTCCCGTTGCCTCCCGAGTCAAACTCAATAATTTTTTGTCTCCCAAGGCACCCAGAATTCTCCATTAGCACCAGAAACACGGTCACAACTTCGTTGCCTCACGAAGCAAGCTCATTTCTCCGTTGACTATTTAGGTAATCTTATTTCTCAGTTGGATCCCGAGGCACGCTCGCTTATCCGTTGCCTACTGAGTCACGCTCATTACCACGTTGCCTCCTAAGGCACATTCATTTCTCCCTTGCTCCCGAGGCACATTCAAATCTCCAATGACTCCCAAGTCAAGCTTATTTCTCAATTGCCTCTCGAGACTCGCTAATTTCTCCGTTTCCTCCCGAGGCAAGTGTATTTTTCTGTCGCCAGCAGAGCACGCTTATTTCTCCGTTGCCTGCTGTGAGGCACGCTCAATTCTGTGTTGCCTCCCAAAGCAGACGCTCGTTTTATCGTTGCGATTCGAGCCACACTCACTTCTCCAGCCTCCCGAGGCACGGTAAATTCTCCATTAACACCCGAAGCCCGCTCCATTGTAAGTTGCCTACCGAGGCATGCTCATTCTCCGTTGTTTCTAGAGGTATGCTCATTTCTCTGTTGCCTCCTGAGGTACGCTTACTTTCCCGTTGTCTCTCGAGGCACACTCACTACTCCGTTGCCTACCGGGGTACACTCAATTTTGCATTGGCACCTGAAGCAGGCTAATTTCTCCCTTGCCTCCGGAGGCACGCTTATTTCTCCGTTAGCGCTATAGGCACACTGATTTCACCATTTCCTCACGAGGAATGCTCAAATCTCCGTTGCCTCCCTAGGCACGCTCACTTCTCCTTTGCCTACCAAGGCACACTAAATGCTCTACTGACACCAGAAGCACGCTCATTTCTCCGTTGCCTTCCAAGGCACAGACGTCTGCGTTGCCTACGGAGTCACCTTCTCTATCCCGTTGACTCCCGAGGCACGCTTATTTTTCTGTTTGCTCCTGAGGCACGCTCACTTCTACGCTCCTTCCAAGGTACGCTCATTTATCCCTTGCCTCCTGAGGTAGAGCTCATTTCTTTGTTGCTACCCGAAGAACGCTCATTTTTCTCCGTTGGCTATTGAGGGACGCTCATTTCTCCGTTGACACCAGAGGCACTCTCAATTTTTCATTGCCACCCAAAGGACGGTCCTTACTACGCTGCATCCCGATCCACGCCTATTTCTCCGTTGCCTCCTTACGTACACTCATTTTTTCGTTGCCTCTCAAAGCACGCACATTTCTCGTTTACCTCTCGAGTCGTGCTCATTTCTCTGTTACCTGCCGAAGCAAACTCCCTTCTCTGTTGCCACCCAAGGCACGCTCATTTCACCGTTGCCTCTCGAGGTACGCTCATTTCTTCGTTGGCTCTCGAGGCACGCTTATTTATCTTTTGCCACCCGAATCACGCTCTTTTTTTCGTTACTTCACGAGGCACGCTCTCCAATCAGGCTCATTTCTTCGAATTCTCCCGAAGCACGCTCATTTCCTCGTTACCTTCCCAGGCACACTGATTTGTCCCGTGCAACCTAAGGCAATCTCATTTCTCCCTGGTTTCTCGCGGCAAACTTATTTCACTGTTACTACGCGAATCACGCACATTTCTCCGTTGCTTTCAGAGCCACTTTAATTTTTCCGTCGCCACACGAAGCACGCTCGTTTCTCTGTTGCCACTCAAGGCACGCTCATTTTCATATTCCCTGTCGAGCCACGCACGTTTCTTCATTTCATTCCAAGGCACGCTCATTTCTCCGTTTCCTCACGATTCACGCTCATATATTCCTTGCCTCTTGAAGCACGCTAATTTTCCGTTGCCACCCGAGGCACGCGTATTTCTCCCTTGCCTCTTCAGGCACGCTTATTAGTTTTCTCCTAAGCCTCCCGAGATACGTTCATTTCTTCGTTGGCTATTGATGCACTCTCATTATCTTTTGCCAGCCGAAGCACGCTCATTCCTCAGTTGCCTCCCGAGGCACGCTCATTTCCCTGTTGCCTTTCGAAGCACGCTCATTTCTCCGAATCCTCTCGTTGCGCGCTCATTTCTCCGTTGCCTCCCAAGCACAGTCATTTCTCCCCTGCAATCTGAGGCAAGCTCATTTCTCCCTGGCTTCACGAGGCACACTCATTTCTCTTTTACCACCCGAGTCACGCTCATTTCTCCCTTGCATCCTGAGGCAAGCTCATTTTTCCGAATCCTTCTGAGGCACACTCATTTCTCTGTTGCTCTCCGAGGGTAACTCATTTCTCCGTTGCATCTCGAAACACGTTCATATCTCCTTTACCTCTCGAGGCACTCTCATTTCTCCGTTACCAGCTGAGTCACACTCATTTTTCCTTGCATCCCGAGGCGAGCTCATTTCTTCCTGGCCAACGAGGCAGACTCATTTCTCTGTTACCACTTGAGATACACATTTCTTTATTATCACCGAGTCATGGTCATTTTTCCCTTTCATCCTGAGGCAAGCTCATTTCTCCCTTGCATCCCGAGGCGCACTCATTTCTCCGTCGCCTCTTGAAGCAGGCTAATTTCTCCTTTGCCTCCAGAGGCATGCTTACTCCCCATTGCCTCTCGAGGCACGCTCATTTATCCGTTGACGCCCGAAGGACGCTCATTTCTCTGTTGTCCCTTGAGGCAGTCTCATTTTTCCCTTGCACCTAAAGGCACGCTCATTTCTCCCTTGCTTCTCGATGCATGCTCATTTCTTCGTTGCCACCCAAGGGATGTTCATTTATCCGTTGCCTCTTGAAACACGCTCATTTCCTCGTTTCTTGCAAGTCACACATATTTTTCCTTTGCCTCTAGAGGCATGCTCATTTCTCTGTGGGCTCACGAAGCACGCTCATTTCTCCGTTGCCTCTCGAGGCACGCTGATTTCTCCCATGCATCCCAAGGCGCACTCATTTCTCCTTTGCTTCTTGAAGCAGGCTCATTTCTCCATTGCCTCCAGAGGCATGCTTACTCCCCATTGCCTCTCGAGGCACGCTCATTTCTCCGTTAACGCCCGAAGGACGCTCATTTCTCTGTTGTCTCTTGAGGCAGTCTCATTTTTCCCTTGCACCTAGAGGCACGCTCATTTTTCCGTTGCCTCACGAAGCACGGTCATTTCTCCCTTGCTTCTTGATGCATGCTCATTTCTTTGTTGCCACCCGAGGGATGTTCATTTATCCGTTGCCTCTTAAAACACGCTCATTTCTCCGTTGCTTCCAAGTTACACATATTTTTCCTTTGCCTCCAGAGGCATGCTCATTTCTCCGTGGGCTCACGAAGCACGCTCATTTCTCTGTTGCCAGCTGAAGCACGTTCATTTCTCCGTTGCCTCTAGAGGCACGCTCATTTCTCCCTTGCATCCCGAGGCGCACTCATTTCTCCGTCGCTTCTTGAAGCAGGCTAATTTCTCCTTTGCCTTCAGAGACATGCTTACTCCCCATTGCCTCTCAAGGCACGCTCATTTCTCCGTTGACACCCGAAGGACGCTCATTTCTCTGTTGTCTCTTGAGGCAGTCTCATTTTTCCCTTGCACCTAGAGGTACGCTCATTTTTCCGTTGCCTCACGAAGCACGGTCATTTCTCCCTTGCTTCTCGATGCATGCTCATTTCTCCTTTGCCACCCGAGGGATGTTTATTTATCCGTTGCCTCTTGAAACACGCTCATTTCTCCGTTGCTTCCAAGTCACACATATTTTTCCTTTGCCTCCAGAGGCATGCTCATTTCTCCGTTGGCTCACGAATCACGCTCATTTCTCTGTTTCCAGCCGAAGCACGTTCATTTCTCCGTTGCCTCTCGAGGCATGCTCATTTCTCCGTTGCCACCCGAAGCAGGCTCATTTCTACGTTGCCTCCCAAGGCTCATTTCTATAGACTCGACTTCCCCGATCGATGGCGTCACAAAGAAAATGCATAACATTAACACAAATCATTACAAATGTGCATATATCTCTTTTATTTGTACACATTTATTTCGTCTCGCATTCATATAGTTTCAGGTCAGGAGAAATTCAAAGGAATTTAGCTTCAAATTCAATTTGAGATTAATTATTCGATGGTAAATGAATAATCATAATATGTATGTAGTTTTCCCAAGTTGCCATCCCACAAATTACGCTGAATTTCTTTCAGAGTGGAAATATAATATATTATTATTATTATTTTATGAGAGATGGAGTGTCTTCGGTATATTTACTTCTAAATAAACTACGTAATTATGATATTTAAAAAATAAACAAATCAAATTTTGTATAATAGTTTTCCCTTAATCCAAGTGGTACTGTCGAAACATTTTGTTTCTAGAGATTCAGGTGAACTACTATATATGAGCTTTGACTACCAGGTAAGTCCTGAGCCTTAGCCTTATATAAATGGGCTACCAGGTATTACTGGCTAAACACTGAGAGGGAGTCTTTTATTTTCTCACTGATATGCTTAATTACACCCGAATGTTGTCAATTATAATGTATTTCTGAATGACAATACGCCCACACTCACTCACTCGAATAACTGGCCCCAGGGACGCCCGGACTGACTCGATGGATTAGTTGATTTGTGAGTCGCTGCACATGAGTGAAATTTAATTCATTAATACCATTTAATATAACATCTTAACTTTACTCAATATTATAATAAATATTTAAATATTAAAATCTTATTTTGTCTTAGTAAAACTCGAATAATTATATTATTATATCTTTCAATAATGCCGCCATTGTTTTCACCTCTGTTCATTTACTCCACTTTTCGATACTTCCAATATTCCCTTTCATGTGCCAGTGTTAAAAGAAACTGGCAAACGAGTTTGCTTCAATGTTGACATGCTAATATATGTGCACGTGGTGCCTGTTAAAATATTTACTGGAAGTGAATTGCGTAGCTCTTTGAATCATACTGGAACGGTTGGTTATGTATGAATGCTGCAATTATAGATTATCTGTATTAACAATTTCAGGTCGGAATTATTTTTGATTGCATAAGTTAAGTTGCTGCAGCACACGTGAATGGAGAGTTTGGAGTTTGACGTGTGAGGCTGACACTTGGCATGGCAAGAGCGAGTAAGTAAAACGAAAGGCGATGCGATGACATCACAATATTATTCGAATCTCTTCTCAGTGCCACTAAATAGGCCCTAATTGCGTGAAGTTGCTAGATGTCGTTATGGGACAAAAGAATCTGCTATAGAAATCAAGGTTAAATTTAATCACAAGTAAATGTTTGCTCCAGTGAAATGTCATAGAGTAAATTCAACCTTGATTTTTAGTGAACCTTTTTCGACCCATCCGATATCCATCGCGCATTCTCCTTTCACCTAAATTCACCACTTCCGCTACAAACCTTTTTGAATAACAACGCTCTAGGAAGTTTCTTTTTCTTATTTTATTATAAGATTTTTTTTTACTAGCCTCTAGTACTAGCCTGTGTGGCACTTGTACACTATCCTCTTTATTTCGTGCCTTTATTCTTTCCAATAAATTAATTGATCGGGTGGGGCACTGTTATGGCGTCCTATCCACTCACTTCTTCCAGCTGATTTGCCTTAAAAGTCCATTGATGCGTATGTTACAGTGATTTCAGAGGGCCATTTCTCCCTAATAGTTAATAGAAAACTGACGCTCTGAGTTTAAAGAACGCAAACGATATAGCCTTACCTGCTTTGTCACACTGTAAGTCATCGTGCTTTTGAATTAATTCTTTGTGACGATATAAAGATATGATGAGAGATAATAAAGAGAGAGAGAGAGAGAGAGACAGAAAGAGAGAAGCAGGGAACAAAGAACCAAACGTGAGGAGTATCCCTCTAAGCATCTTTTAAAGTAGTCAGTTTATAGGATTAGTCACCGGTTGGGGGGTGATGATGGGTTAGCAGTGTATGGATGCTAGGCTAAGGCGGTTAAGGCGGCCTTACAGTCGAGTTTGGTCTGACTCCAAAGTGTTCTTTCGGGTAATCCGACTCTAGGCTGGGTTCGAATGGTAACCTGGTTTTTGCTTGGCAGAAGGATCGACTCGGAAGAAAAATGATGGTTTTGTAGGCTTTAATCTCGGCTTAGGGCTACCTACGTTCGAGCAAAGAAATAGTTGAGTCTTCCATGGTGCGTATGTGCACTCACACCTTTAGGGTTGACTATCAGTGTTAATGTTTAGTGTTTCTTGTAAGTCTCCTTCCGTGGCAGATTGTTGGGACTATGGACGGATGGATAGAGGACGAGAAACGTACTCGTGATGTTAATAATAAATAACGCTACTAATATACAGATCAGAATGAAAATAATAATGTTTAGGTAAGGCACTAAAGGAGTATTTTTATTTAGACATCTGACTGAGCTTATCAAGCCGACATTCATATCAAGATTGATTTCGCCGTTTCACAGGTTACTGTAAAGTCTGCCTGGTGAGATCCGTTTCCGTTCTCTGTGTGTCGAGCTGTTTTCCATTGCCTCCGTTTTCTGTCTTCAGACCTTCGGCTCACATTTGTTTCCTCATGTGTGCATGTTTGTACATTTCACTTGCATCCTAAACATATTCTGTTTTTGATTTCCACATATTTAATTGCGATTTAACATTATTTACAAGTATTTTTATCGCCCTCATTGCAAGCTACTGATAAAAGAAGCGATTAGCGATTGGCATCTTAAAAAGATCGAACTCCAGACTGAATCCTTGGTTTAGTACTAAACAACAGTCCTTGCATTCCACCTCTTCCACTGGGTTATCCAAATAAGAATGATTACTTCCGCTACGCGAGATGAGACAACCTTTAAATAAACCTCTTTACCACCGCCTCCTTTTGATCAAGTCGACGATGCATCCAAAGGATAAAGGTCCATACCCTAACAGGAAAATAGCCCCCAGGATAGCTTTAACAAGCCAGTGGGGTGTTTATTTGTTCTCAAGAAGCACACGAGGTACTTAAACAAAATAGCCCCGTTTTCGGCAGGCCCTAAGTGTGCAGAGGGTGCGAAAATTCCCCAAGTCCGAATCACTGAATATACTTAAAATCGCGATAATAAATGTATCAACTGCTAACGTTAAGGAAGAACTAATTAAAGTTATGGAAGGGAGAGGGTTGTCTGTATTGGCACTCTGTGAGCGAGGATCTAAGGGAGCTGTGACAGAATGTTGCACAAGAATTATAGAATGATATGCAGTGGAAGAAAATATGGAAGACATGGCGTGGGAATTCTACTTCACCCAGACATTGCAATGAACGTCGAACAGATTCGTCAGGTAGATGAAAGGATTTTATGCATTAATTTTAAATTTAACTATAAAAGTGTCAGTTTCCTTCAAGCCTCTGCGCCACACTCAGGAAGACCATCAACCCCAAAAATACAATTTCTACCAAAGATTGCAAGATACCTTAGACCTGTATGATGATAGGAACTGGCGTGTGGGGTTTGACAGACGGAATCACGAAAATATAATTGGAGAATGAAATCTAAATAGCAAAAGATTTATTGATTTAGCGACAATTAACAACATGGCAGTAATGATTACCTTCTATAAACATAAAGAGAGGCATAAGTGGACTTGGTATCGCTGAAATAACCAACATCAACGATACCCAGAAAAATCTATGATATATCTTTTCTTGAGCAACAGAAATATTTATTTAGGTACGGAAAGCCGAATGTAAAAATCAAAGCTAAACAACGGGGAAAAACTGAAGGATCCCAGTTACACAAATAGGTTAACAAACAAAGTAAATGAATTCTTAAACGGCAATATAGTGGAAGATGAATAGTTAAATAGAAATTGAGAAAACGAAAGAACATTCTTACCATTACAGTTGAAGAAACGCTTGGTTTCAGAGGTCTTTATCAGAAAAATAGGAAAAGTATTCCCTGTTGGACAGAGAGAGTGAGAGAGACAGTTAAAAATAAAATGAAACAGTTTAGGAAATAAATGAAAACCAGAAGTCAAGAAGACAGGGTTGCTTATGTAGAAGCTAGAAAAGAATCAGAAAGAGTAAAAGATCATAAAAAGAAGAAACGTTAAGAAAAACAGACGACCTGATAAGTGTATGAAGGGAACAACGAAGAGAGCATGGCAAAAAGTTGTCGCCTGAACAGTGCAGCGAAACAGACCTTTAATATTAAAGATTAGAATGACAACCTGCTAGCGAAACCAGAGGAAGTGGTAGAAAGATAGCTTGAATATTTTGTGGAACCCTTGAACTGCGGAGGGAGATAACAGGAACTTCAAACAATCAGAGTGAATGCCGGTGATACGGTTGAAGAAAATGAACTAATCACAGAGAGAGAACTGCAAACAGCTCTGGCAAAGATAAGGAAAGGAAAAGCGGTAGGCGAGGATGAAATACCTGCGGAGATCATCAAGGCGGCAGAACCACGCGCCTTAAGTCTAGTGATGGACATGCTCAATAAGGCATTATAGCACAGAGCAAATTCCTAAAGACTCTCAAAAAGGAGTCATATGTCCAATATTGAAAAAGGGAGATAAAGCTTCATGCAGAAATTACAAAGGCATATCGCTACTTTCTTACACAGGAAAAATATATGGACAGAGGTTAAGAAATTGTGTAGAACACATCATAGGAGAACTATAACATGGATTTAGCCCTGGCATAAGTACCTCCGAACTGAACTTTACGGTGAAGATGATACTGGAAAAGAGTTGGGAATCGGGATTAGATAGATTTGTCCTATACGTTGACTTGGAAAAGGTGTTCGATATGGTTGACAGAGAATCACTGAGGGAGGTACTGGCTGAAGAATATTATGCTATACCACCTAAACTTATACGGATCAGTAAATGTCTGTATTATGTGTGCATTAGTAAAGTCAGAGGTAATGGTTTTGAAAGCGAATGGTTCAGGATAAACACAGCAGTACGGCAAGGAGATGTCATCTCACCACTGCTTTCTATCATATTTATTAAAAAATGTCTGGGAAGACATAAATATTGGAAGACAGGAGGAAGTTACGCTAGTTTATGCCAACGACGTAGTTGTGGTAACCAACAATATATTGGATGTGCAGGAACTTATAAATGATTGGTATAGAGGTATGAACGGAAATAGAATGAAAATAAACACTGTTAAGGGTAAAAGGGAATTCATCACTGTTAGTAGGACGAATGAAGAATACGAGGAAGGCTTGGACACCAAAAAAATCCAACAGGTTAGCTGCTATACATACCTGGAAGTGAAGATGGACGATAAAAATACTCCAGATTGAAATAAACAACCATATAATAAAATATAATAATAACCTAATGTTGATGTACCCATAATTAAAAGATGAACACATCCCGAACGAAAGTAAGCTGCAAATTTACAACTCAATCCTGAAACCAATACTGACATATGGCAACGAGAATTGGGCATTGACCACCAGAACAGAATAAAAGGATTCGAGCCGCCGAGACGCGAGCATTGAGAACAATAAAGGGAGTTACAAAGGGAGAACGACTTCAGAATGTGAGGATATGAGCTGCTCTGGGCGTCGAGTCAATACTGAACACCGTAAATAAAAGTAAACTGAGATGGTATGGCCATGTAATGGATCGAGGATGTGGAGAGGGCGCTGATACAAAGAAGAACAACACTGACGGAAGTGGACGAGCAAAGAAGATACGAAGATCGAGTAGAATGGAGGGTGCTTCAGACGAGTACGCTAACTGACAGATATGCACTATCTACCAGGCAGATGATATATATATATATATATATATATATATATATATATATATATATATATATATATATATATATATATATATATAATTCAGGTAGTTTCCACTTTGAAGCCTTAATTTAATTTTCAATAAGAAACCAATTGCAAGGAGCAAACTTAAATCCAACATAAAAGATTGAGTAGTGCAACGTTTCGACCTTACGGTCATCTTCTAGCTTTAGAAAAAAGATTAAGATAAACAAATATACAAAATAGGTTTAAGTGTTCACCACGAATTTTAATTATAATATCAGAGGAGTAAAATACAACTATTTAAGGGAAGAAGTAATGTAAAATTGTACAGAAAACCCCCCTAAAAAAACTGGCTAATAAAAGTTTAAAAAACAACAAAACAAAAATCAGTACAAAACCAAACGGATCAAATGGGAAACATACCTTGGATCTTTGATATCCAGTGAGAATATGGTGTGGTAGAGAGGTGACGGGAAATAGAACAGTTTCACTAGTAGTGGTCGCTTAAAGGAAGTTTAATGTAATAGAAGAGGAATAAGAATTGAGTGAGGGAGATAGTGTTTTGATATCAATAGATTCAGAGATACGTAGTCACTACGAATTGAGTGAGGTGGATAGTGTTTTGATATAAAATAGATTCAAAATACTTAAATAGTATTCGAAGGTGAGTCATATATTTCTGAAAAAAGAAACGCGGTAGAAAAACTAGAGACCTGAAGACAATTAGTAATAGCCGTTTGATTTCGAATCTAATGTTAGGCATTCGAACTAGGAATATTACGAGTTTATTTAACAAGGTCTGCTGACCAAGTCGCTTGCACTCACTTATTATGATTTATGACCTTATGATCTACCAAACTTTAAATAATTTCGGAAGTTATTTTGGGAGGACCTTGGAAATTATATTTTCCGAAAGAGAATGTAAAACAACATAAAGGTTTCAAATATTGTTAAAATTGGCCGAATAGTTATGATGTTATTGCAATATATTTCCAGGCTAACCTTAGGAAGACTTTGTCCTCCTAAAGAAAGAGAATGTCAAACAACGTAACGTTTTCAAATTTCGTTAGAATCGGCCGAAAAGTTACGATATTATTTCCAACTAATTCCCCGGCTAACCTTGGGAGGACTTTGGCAATTATATCATTCGAAATAAAATGCAAAACAACATTTGGGTTTCAAATTTTGTTAAAATCGGCCGAATAGTTTTGATATTATTGGCAAAACAAAATGATTCCAGGAATAACCTTGTGAGGATCTTGCCAATTATATCATTCGAAAGAGAATGTAAAACAACATAAGGATTTCAAATTTTGTTAGAATCGGCCGAATAGTTACAATATTATTACCAAAACAAAGAAATAGCAAAACGGGGACCGACCGACCGATATATTGAGATATAGAGTCACATGCGACTAGACTCGCGCGAGACTGAAAATTACTAGTAAAAATTTGTGACTAAAAATTGCGATTAAAAATTTGTTACTAGAGAAGCTTTGATTTACTATTGTTGTTTTTTAGTCTAAAAAAAACAACCAACACTAAATCAAAGCTTTCCTAGTTAGAAATTTTAAAATTTCATTCAGTCAGCTCACAGCTTTCTCCGAATCACGTAATATGTGATACTATATTAATTGTGTTTACCTCTGTATCCACTTCTATAGCCATTAATGCCATTTGAATTCATTTTGTTGTTATTTTTTGACTCAAACTACAGTAATATTTCCTTCATGTTAATTTTTTTAGCTTTTTATTGTTTGCATTTTTAGTATTTTTACAAAAAAAAACCTTAGCTGTCGTATTTATTCTCTTTTGTAAAAACCAATTATTTTTTATATTTATGTTTTATTGTTCTAACCCAGAAGGTGGGTCTAGAGCCCGAAACGTTGGCCAATATATGTTGAATTCAGTGCTTGCTCTTCTTTTCCTGCTGACATATTGACAGGTGATCGAAAATAACGTTGACTAAATTGTTAATTTATGTTTCTTTGTTCGCTGCATTGTTTTGTGGTAAATCATTGTATATATATATATATATATATATATATATATATATATATATATATATATATATATATATATATATATATATATATATATATATATATATATATATATATATATATATATATTATATATATATATATATATATATATATATATATATATATATATATATATATATATATATATATATATGTTTATTTACACAGAAACAGAAGAGCAGATATCTTAGAGGAGGTTACTCGAGAAAAAAACACAAGCCTCAGGCCTCTGGTTATCTATACAACAAGAAAAGACGAAACATCTTCCACAAATAGATTTGCCGGGTTGATGTGGGATTTTTTTTTTCTCCTGGATTTTCTCGGGTCACCTCCTGTAAGTTCTCTGCTCTTTTGTTTCTGTGTAAAATTTTCACACGCCTATCCGGATCATGGAACGTGATAGATGCTTGCTAGCTTCCACGCTAACCACAACCGGCCGCTAGTCATCGGTCGTACAATGAATGCATGAGCAACCACCTGGTATAGTTGTTATAACTGTCTTAATTTTTACAGGGGCTGCAAGAATGAAGACGCTTAGAAAAGTCATTACACCATTTGATAATGGACGCATCGTCGACTTCCATGAATATGGCAAGTCAACACGTGATATCTCAACAGCAACACGTATAGGCATGAGGTCTATACATAGAACAATTGCACGCCGGAAACAAGATAGCGAAGCTGGTTCATCTCGTAGCAAATGTGGTAGGCATCAAAATTTTGACAGAAGAGACAGGCGCTCCTTGAAGCGTTTGGTCAAGAAAAATCGGCGTTTCTCGTCGTAGCAGTTAACCAGCATTTTCTGTGAAGGTCCAAAAACGATTTCGACGAGAGCTATGCGTTGGAAACAAAAAAATGCATGTACGCAGCTGTGCCCCAATCAGGAAGCCACTTGTGACTGCAACAAATCCCCAAAAGGCTTCAGTTTGCCAAAGAACATAAAAACTGGAATGTAGAGGATTAGAAACCTGTTATGTGGCCCGATGAATCTAGGTTAACCCTCTTTCAGAGTGATGCACGCATTAGAGTATGACGAGAACCTCATGAGGCATTGCATCTTTTATGCATCGTCCCTTCCGTGCAGTCATCTGGAGTTAATGTGATTGCCTGTGGCTGGTTTACCTGGGCTGGGCATGGATCTTCCACCCTCTGCAGCAACAAAATGAAGTCCCGCAACTATTTGTCGATTCTGGACGATCAAGTTCCCCCTGCAATGAACTTTGTTTTCCTAATTGCGATGGAATGTTTCAGGACGATAACGCGCGTATCCACCGGTCTAACCTCGTCAAGGATTGGCTCACCCAGCATGAGGGATCATTTCGGCATATCGAGTGGCCACAGTCCCCAGATTTAAAACCCATAGAGAATTTATGAGATCTGCTTGAGTGGGACCTGCGTGACTCATCTCCTCTTACATCATCATTGAACGATTTCGGAATATAGAAAATCTTGTAGAATCAATGCCAGATAGGATGAGAGCTGTGATTCTATTAAGGGGAGCACCAATACCTTATTAAATAATTATTACACTGAACGACCTTTTGGGGGCGCCAGGCAGTATATATTCAACCTAAAGGTCTTCTACTCTTTGGCTATTGGTACTGTGTACCTTTCACACATTTACACTTCCCTTAACTTCACTCTTTTCTTTAGGAACTTTTGTTAATTACTTCAATGTTGAGGTGCAGCCTCTGTTAATTTGAAGCCTTTGTGTAATTATGGAAATGATGACTTCGCCTGATTCTTAGTGATATTCTGGGTTGTCTTCGTCTCAACTTTTCATTGAAGAAAACTAAAACTCATTTTGCTTCATCCGTGTAAGAGAGGAAAGATTCGGGGACTCAGTCTCATCTCCCTATTATTATTATTATAGTAAAGTTTACCGCCATCTTTTACCTTTTGTTCGGTCTACCTAGATGTGAAAAAGTTAGTGGTAGATTTAAAAGACAAAGCAAAAGAGAGCACTAGATTCTAGAGGGGCACTGGGGTCGGAACAGCTTGCCGCTACCCAGGCTTCAGTTGTAGCAGTAACATTGCCACTGCTACACCATCCTTGCCCCCTCTTACAAGGGTCTTATATCATATGAATTAATTCGTTAGCTAGGAATAGAGTGGCTAAGATGTCTTCTTTAGCATGAAGTAGAGAAAGTGAAGGGAAACGCTCAATTTCAGGTATTTATTAACTTACGAGTATCAATGAGAAGTCTTGGGAAGAATTTTATAAAGAATGCCGAAAATTGAAGGATAGGAGGTTCTATACCCTACAACTGAGGATGATAAGGGGCTCAATGTTCTCGAAATTCATATCCTTCGATAAGTATCTCCCATCAAACCTTAGGTCTCCTTTATTCATTGAATATTTCAAACAAAATGTACTAAAGTTAGAGAAAGTGAAAATGAATGAAGCCACACAGTTGAGAAGACTAGTTAAAGGAGAGTAGTAAATAGAACTGAGGTTAGTGTATAGAACCTTTGCCTGTTCTACGATTGAAGCAGGATCCATGGTGTGGCGCAGACCACACATTTGCATGCGCCAGGTATTGGTGAGGATTTTCTGACCCTCGCCGCCGCATGAAACTTGGCGCTCTCGTTCCCGTTCACAAAGTCCATTTGGAGAAGCTTTAAACAAAAAAATGTTTCAAACTTCAGAGAAATTGCTTTTCTTACTCATTTAAATGGTTTAAGTCGGGTTGGAGTCTGTTGAACAGAAATACAAGTTAATTACCAGGCGTTGCAACAGGAAAAAGGAACCTTAGCGTTGAGAGATAAGTAGAAAACTTGTCACCAAAATCTTAATGACTAATTGCTGTTAATGGCAAGTAATTGTGTCACGTGAAAAGCCCATAAAATAAGGATATTCCGTAAGTTGCTCCAACAAGTTATTGTATTTAAATTGGCGATAAAGAAATTCAAGAATATTTGTGTATATCAGTATTAAAGGGCCGTTTTGTGCTTCTCAAATGAGGATATTCTCCAATTATGTTTATTTAAAATGGCTTTGGCTTTGAGATCGATGATAACGGATGCCGTCTTGAGGGCCTCAACCTGCACTAAGTTTAAATGGGTAGGAATGTGTGCAGTCATTGGACCCGTATCTGGACCGAAGAGAGAAGGACCATTGTGGGAGTAGAGGCTCAAGACGATTAGGCATCATCCTCGGCTGCTGGGAGCTTCAGAGACATGGGTCTGTTGTTGCTCGCCAAAAGGCACTCCCGATCCTGGTTTGTGATCAAGGTATCCTTCCTCTAGCCTTCGCCTAAAAAGGCAGAACCCACAAGGCCGTGTGGGAGGGGGGGGATTAGGCGCCAGGGCGTGGCCACACACCGGTAAGTCTGCACTTTAGTGTTAAATGCCTGCTTTGCTTGTCTTCTCACTTTGTAGCCTCTGCTACTGGCTAGCCCTTGTGGTGAAACGTAAAGCCGAGTGCGTAAGTCTTCCTCTGTCAGTACATATCTTTTCCATTACCAAGACTCCTGCTGTGCCTCTTCGTGGCCACAGACGGTAGTTGGGGCTGCAAATTTTGCAGCAGCCTCTCGGTTTTCGTCTCGTCTCTATAGATTCACTAGAGGAGTAGCTTCGCAACTACTCCTTACAGGAGCATGGCGAGAGATTCCATCACGGCATCGCAACAATAGAGAGAAGATAACAAGAGATAGAGGATCGGCTTCGCCATTTGTCCTTAGGGGAGGATCTTTTTCTTCGCAGGCAGACCTTCGGTGGGTGGCTTGCGCCCTAACTGGCTCAAGCAATGGAGTTTTCATGTAAAAAAATTAAAATGTTTCCAGTACATATCTCTAATAATAATATACTCTTGGTCTATGTTTTTCTAAGATCCATGCTTATTTCCTAGGTCTAAAGGCAAGAAAAGTCTTTTATCACCTAAATTTGATTTATATACGGAAAAATACCCCCCCAAAAGCCATTTTTAATTTTAATGCATTTTCTAAACTTTACAATTAGTTTTATTTTTAATTTACAAATATTTGATAATCATAATTATTTTCCTGAACTTTTAGAAATAACTAATAAAAGCTTGCAAATATACGAAACACCAGCCTTAATTTTAATATTTTTGGAAAATCTCTGAATCTCTCTCTTTCCCAATACTTTTTTCTTTGAAAAACTCCATAATATTGAATAATAGCCTTTAATTTCAAAAGTTTTATTATGTTAAATTTTTTTAATAAAATACAATAAAAAAGTCACACTTGAAGAAAAAGAATCTTTTTTTAGAACTTCAAATTGCTATAGAAATTGCCTTCCTAAAATAAAGTCTCTGGGATTAAGGATAGGCAAGATCCTATATAGATCTCTCGAACAATGAGAATTCGTTTGCGACGTTCAAAAAACTTTTCAACGTCAACCTTTCAAATGATTGCTATCGACATCATTTCATTAAGATGCCATAGACAAAGAAAATTTAAATTATCACTCCCATTTCCTCGAATAAGCTACCAGATGCAAATATCTTCTATTTTTTTAATATACAATTTAAACTTATCTGCTTCAATGTTTTATTCATAAATTAAAAGTGGAAGTCAAATTGACGTTCTTCAACTTCAACTCCTCTAGAAACCCAATAAAACTAGTCCTTTAGCTGCTTCAAGTCTGTTAACATAAACAACTTATTTATGGCGTGTCATGGGAAGTAACCAAAAGAAATCAGTTCAAAGAAATGTTGGTTTTACAAATTCTCCAACTTAAAAAGGCCTCCCAGACATCATTTTACAGTGGGAGCAAGGCATCCGATGTGAAATGGAACTTGCGTTAGCGGCACTGTGCTGAAGACAGTGGCTTCCACTGTGCAAGCAAAGGGCCAATCTAACGGATACTGATTTCTCCTATCAACTTGCATACCCAGGATGTTAGAAAAATTAGGTGGAAACCTGCAGGGGTAGAGTGATATCTCCCCAGTTTGCGAACTCGAACACAGTAGTCATTAACCAGAAGACGGAGGGTACTATTTGTCCATATCATGTTGAACAAATTTAGCAGAAATTCCATGCATCGCTTACCTAGGTTTCGAAGCATGGTATACGGGACAAGGGACCAGGGGCTGTGTCCTCGCATTTAGCGAGAGCGGAACGAACTCACTCAATGTTAACTTGTCGTTGAAGAGTTCTCTGTTTTTGAAGGGAAAGTCCAGTCGTGCCCTTCAGCGACATCACCACGTGCATTAAATGCTGGTGGAGCTGGATTC
Source organism: Ceratothoa steindachneri (assembly GCA_963969495.1). Taxonomy (NCBI): domain Eukaryota; kingdom Metazoa; phylum Arthropoda; class Malacostraca; order Isopoda; family Cymothoidae; genus Ceratothoa; species Ceratothoa steindachneri. The sequence goes on from OZ018332.1 coordinate 78,513,408, forward strand.
CCGAACTAAAACGTAAAAAAAGCGGTCGCAAAATACTCCGCCTCGGACCCAGTGTCTGAGTTTGCAGTCCCAACCTCATGAAGAATGAGAGGAAAGACCTGCAAATTCCTAAGCCAAATCTTTTTGAATTCCTTCCACACCTCTGAAAGAGGGGTCTTCTCGTTAAGTCAAGACACTTATGCCCGTCAGAAATAGTGGCAGGCATGCTTCGAAATATACCAGAGCGTAACAGTAAGTCGAGGAAATTCACCAACAGCGAAGTTGTTCAGGTGGCATTTATTTCACATGTAGGAATAATGCTTCTGTCCCAGAGCCGTCTCACACTCGCCGACCCACCAATGTAGCGGACGACGTGCAAAATGACCATATGTTCTAAGAATTGGTAGTTCGGCTCACGAAAATGAGCTTGCCGAAAATAATCTTAACCGCCTCATCCACCGACATAAACTCAACTGGGACAGAGAAATCAGTCCTTGCTTGAAATTTGGACAACCTCGTCCGTGCCAAGCAGCACCCAGGAAGTCTCTTTGGAGGTAGCAGCCTAGAAAATGATAGTTGAATAAGAAGGTAATCAATACCATTGAAGTAAGTCATCGACTACCTACCACCCAATACCAGGGTATACCTCGGGAAAGTAATGGGATAGATCGAGGTAAGAAAATGAAGCAATTCTCAGACAGCAACGCATAAACTCGTTCACATTTACAACACCTATCTCCAGCTTGTAAATCAGTCGGGAAGAACCTGACCCCTGAGATTGATCGAGAAGTCTTCCTGAGAGAAAGTCTATTGTCAAACTCTCCGAGAATTAGTAAGGGCCTTGGCAACCGTGATACGACACGTCTGAAATCCCTACTATACAGGTGTATCTGCACTGCCACTGCCTGAAAGGCGTATTTAAAACATATATTAGAACAAAGACATCACGCCGGGTATAAATCGCGCATCCTCTTGCCCGGCCACTATCCCGTGCTATCCCGTGGTGGTGGGGTTGAAAAACCCTTATACCTCGGTAGGGTGGGCAGGCAGAACTCTCCTAGCATAGTCTAATGCAGAAAGATAGCTAACGGGATGGAGTAGGAGAGGAGCTTCTAAAGCTCTACCAGTTTGCACAGATTCGGCGGAAATACCATTGAGGAAATCTTTTCCACAGACCTAGCTCGAATGAGATGCGGGACTCTTGAAGAGAAGGCCTTAACGCGATTGACCGTACACTTCATGGAGATAGAACGTAGGGCATTGTTTGGCCAAACAAGACGCTAAAGGTTATGTCGCCTTTAAGTGATAAACCTGTTATATTGGACTCGTTATGCGTGTCTTTCGCCCCTCTCCTCTTTGAAACCTTTGGCTGGAGGGGCAGCTTCGAAGGTGAGAGGCACTCTTTTTGAACATACACCGTCTTCTAGGCACCCAATCCAGCCTTGGGTCGGGGCGTAGGAGTCGGAGCTCTTTTGGTGTTGTCCTCTTTTCTGGGGGCATCTTTAGAAACCCCGGAAGACAGCCTAACGACTTCTTTCGGCGGGTTTGCAACTTAAGGGAAACGGTCACGCTGAGGGAGTGGGGAACTACTGGTTTTATTAGGTGTGAACATTTTTTGCTGTCAGCTCTACCAAAGACTTTCCCAGCTGGGTAGAACCAACAGAAGGGTGCCGAATAGCACCGAACTCCCGAGTTTGTAGGCATGAAGGGGCCAGGAATAGAGGGTTATTTTAGAATTTAGGCATATGACGTCCCAAGTAACACTGTGCGTGACAGTTACCAAATTCCTTGCCTCGCGGAATCAAAGATGATTCACACACTTAACGAACAGAATTTTCCTCTCCTGGAGATACGTAGTACATTTCTTCGAAGAAGCAGGGTGCGACTCTCCACAATTGACGCAGTTGGTCATATACGATAGGCACTTATCGTGTACAGCCTTGGATCAGCAACTTACACAGACTTCCGGTAATGTCCCTACAGGAGCGATTTCTATGGTCGAAGCGATGGCAGTAGTAGCACCCGCGCGGCAGTGGCACGATCGTCTTCACGCGGTAGCAATACCAACCGGCACGCACCGATTCAGGGAGCTCGTCACGGTCAAACGTGACGAAGAGTGTATGGAAGAGTCTCGAGACCTCTCCCTCTTTTATCACCACACGTTCGACCTTGCCTGCACTGTGGTCGGATAGCTCTAAGGAGTCTTTTAAGTAGTAGCTTAGAATTCCTCGCATAAACCACTCCTCTCACAAATTTCATGGTAGAGTGCGGCAACACACTTACCCGTGAGCCATTGAATATCTGAATAGAACCAATCAAGGCCGCCTCAAAGGGGTCCGACGCATTTACCAGAAGGCTCTCTCCGACAAGGTGGTCAATTTTGGCTCTCTACCAATCAAATTATCTAATGCTCTCCTCTGTTTGACCCCGCGTAATTAAGGCTCCGCTTAGCGCACTTCCGACTTGAGTTTGGTTTGGGATTTCCCTTCCGAAGGCGCCTCGGGGCCAGATGTACCGCCCTTGGGCTGGTCGAAGGCCGAAGAGGTAGTGGACTCGTTATTGCCCAGGGCCCATGCGTAGGGAGAGGAACCTCCAGTCCTCCTTGACTTCTTTTTCTTTTAGGAGAGGATGGCAGGGAGGGAATTTAAATTTGAGCTGTCCGTCAACCAACTATTGAAAATGATAGAATATTCCCAACTTCATTGAAGTACTTTGAAGATGATAAACACTATAAGCAACATTGAAAGAAACTACAATGCATTGTAATAAATATTTGTTTCATTGGTTTGACCTCTCTTTGACACTCTCTCAAACATTTTCACTAGGATTCATGTCTCGACTATGTGCAAGCCAGTTAATACAGTGGTGTGCTAATCGTTGAAGAATGTCATCGCCGACCTAGCCGTGTGGGAAAAGGTAATATGCTGCAGGAAAATAGTAATTCGGGCTTTGGAGACTCGTTGATGGGTCATAGCCTGCTGTCACAACAATTCCTTGTATACATATGCATTCATTCTACACTATAAGCGCACAATTAGCCATTTGTCTTTATCCTAAATCACGCCACAGAGAAAGACACTTAATCTGCCAAGCTTCACACTTTTTGCTGCAATTAACAGACAATCTTTCACCTGCTTTGCGAAGAACGAAACTCTTGCCATCGGATCCAAATAAATTAGGATTAGATTCGTCATTGAAGTGGACTTAGCTCCATTGGTCATCCCGTCCTTGAACCAAGTAACTAGGCTTACTCTTTTATGAGACCCATGTATCTGGTCTAGTCGTTCAGTTGGGCTTGATTTAAAGGATTAGGTTGGTTTAATTTCAAACTTGAAGAGTATAAATGATGAAGGAGTGACCATTTCTCCATACTCCTCATCACTCTGTTTAAAAATATCCTGAGTAACTGGCGATGCTGGTATTGGTACCTTTCAGTCGTGAGAAACTGGTCGTCTGCTAGAAGGAAGATCAGAATAAACAAAATATTGCTTCTTTTTCCTCTTTACTCCTAAAATAAAATGCGAAAGTTAAAAATCTGGGAGTAAAACATATCATACGATAAATCTATTAAAAAGATAAAATGATATATTATTATAATTATATATAAAATAAAAATCTTGTCTATTAAGAAAGTGGGCAAAAAAGAACAATCTGTCACATGATCTTTGCCTTCTTGCCACTGCATCGGTATAGCAAAAGGTAGTGAATTGATTTTGCCTTAATTCCATCTTCTTAGATTTTCCACACACATCTTGCAACAGAACTGAGGAGCAATATTTTTTATCTTGCTCCACTAATTTCATCCCAAAATATGCGTGGTAACTTGCTTACACAAATGACGTTATTTTCGATTGATGTCCAGGCAAAGTTACTTGCCCACAGATAAAACAAAAATTATTTGGGTCATTTGGACTATTCACTTTTAAAATCTTCTGAAATATATAGAAAGACATTTAAACATTTATAATTCAGAAATATATTGGTGTTAAGGAAAGCATTTAAAATAAAATCATTTTAGAATAGTCAATTGTAGATTTTTACTAAACTAATCATTGAACCATACATACACTAAAATAGATGGAAAAATAGATTTTTTTATTGGTCTTTAATTTTGAACATATTTTTAACATTTTTAGCATTTATTTTAAATATATATTTTTTATTACGTCTAGGGGTAGGATTTGATCAAAAACATATGTATAAAAAACACGCACAGTATAACATCACCAATTACGAGGCATAGTAAAAAAAACACCAATTGATAGCAACCATATCAATGGCAATTTGTAATCTAATTATGATAGTTAATACTAAGGACTTATATACGGCTTCACACAAAGAGATGCGCTTTTAAATACAAACATATTCGTGACGTAACGATGATGTAATGCCACATGCTTGTTGGATACTGTAGAAATAACATCAAATAATAGTCAAACTTTGTACTTATATGACATTTCACAAATCCTAGGTTTTAGAGAGAAAAAGTTCATAACAAAGAAAATTAAGGATATAAAAAAATAATGCCAGATTTAAATTCAGGGCATTGGAATACATAAGAATCAATTGAAAAAACTTTGACATCAAAAATGTCACAGAGACATGTATGAAAATAGCACAAAAACAAGTAATAGTTCTAATTTTTAAAGAAAAAAGGACATAAAAAAATTATAACCTGATTAAAGGAACAAAAAACAATACGAGATTTGAATTCAGCACATTGAAATAAATATAAATCAGTTGACAAAAAAATTAACAGAAAAATGTCGCAGACTAATGTTAGAGGCCATAAATCAGGATTACTAAAAGTACCTATTGTAAGAAAAGAAATTAAGATGAGTACATTGATTTGTAAGTTATCTAGGTTTACATGCCCTGAATTTAAATCTGGCATTATTTTTTTATATCATTAATTTTCTTTGTTATGAACTTTTTTTCTCTCTACAACCTAGGATTTGTGAAATGTCATATAAGTACAAATTTTGACTATTATTTGATGTTATTTCTACAGTATCCAACAAACATGTGGCATTACATCATCGTTACGTCACGAATATGTTTGTATATAAAAAGCGCATCTCTTTGTGTGAAGCCGTATATAAGTCCTTAGTATTGACTATCATAATTAGATTACTAATTGCCATTGATATAGTTGCTATCAATTGGTGTTTTTTTCCTATGCCTTGTAATCGGTGATGTTATACTGTGCGTTTTTTTTATACATATGTTTTTGATCAAATTTTCCCCTTAGACGTAATAAAAAATATATATTTAAAATAAATGCTAAAAATGTTAAAAATATGTTCAAAATTAAAGACCAATAAAAAAATCTATTTTTCCATCTATTTTAGTGTGTGTATGGTTCAATGATTAGTTTAGTAAAAATCTACAATTGACTATTCTAAAATGATTTTATTTTAAATGCTTTCCTTAACGCCAATTTATTTCTGAATTATAAATGTTTAAATGTCTTTCTATATATTTCAGAAGATTTTAAAAGTGAATAGCCCAAATGACCCAAATAATTTTTGTTTTATCTGTGGGCAAGTAACTTTGCCTGGACATCAATCGAAAATAACGTCATTTGTGTAAGCAAGTTACCACGCATATTTTGGGATGAAATTAGTGGAGCAAGATAAAAAATATTGCTCCTCAGTTCTGTTGCAAGATGTGTGTGGAAAATCTAAGAAGATGGAATTAAGGCAAAATCAATTCACTACCTTTTGCTATACCGATGCAGTGGCAAGAAGGCAAAGATCATGTGACAGATTGTTCTTTTTTGCCTCACTGGCTTAATAGACAAGATTTTTATTTTATATATAATTATAATAATATATCATTTTATCTTTTTAATAGATTTATCGTATGATATGTTTTACTCCCAGATTTTTAACTTTCGCATTTTATTTTAGGAGTAAAGAGGAAAAAGAAGCAATATTTTGTTTATTCTGATCTTCCTTCTAGCAGACGACCAGTTTCTCACGACTGAAAGGTACCAATACCAGCATCGCCAGTTACTCAGGATATTATTAAACAGAGTGATGAGGAATATGGAGAAATGGTCACTCCTTCACCATTTATACTCTTCAAGTTTGGAATTAAACCAACCTAATCCTTTAAATCAAGCCCAACTGAACGACTAGACCAGATACATGGGTCTCATAAAAGAGTAAGCCTAGTTACTTGGTTCAAGGACGGGATGACCAATGGAGCCAAGTCCACTTCAATGACGAATCTAAATCCAATTTGATTTGGATCCGATGGCATGAGTTTCGTTCTTCGCAAAGCAGGTGAAAGATTGTCAGTTAATTGCAGCAAAAAGTGTGAAGCTTGGCAGATTAAGTGTCTTTCTTTGTGCGTGATCTAGGATAAAGACAAATGGCTAATTGTGCGCTTATAGTGTATAATGAATGCATATGTGTACAAGAAATTGTTGTGACAGCAGGCTATGACCCATCAACGAGTCTCCAAAGCCCAAATTACTATTTTCCTGCAGCATATTACCTTTTCCCACACGGCTAGGTCGGCGAGGACATTCTTGAACGATTAGCACACCACTGTATTAACTGGCTTGCACATAGTCGAGACATGAATCCTAGTGAAAATGTTTGGGAGAGTGTCAAAGAGAGGTCAAACCAATGAAACAAATATTTATTACAATGCATTGTAGTTTCTTTCAATGTTGCTTATAGTGTTTATCATCTTCAAAGTACTTTAATGAAGTTGGGAATATTCTATCATTTTCAATAGTTGGTTGACGGACAGCTCAAATTTAAATTCCCTCCCTACCAACCTCTCCTAAAAGAAAAAGAAGTCAAGGAGGACTGAAGGTTCGTCTCCCTACGCATGGGCTCCGGGCAAGAACGAGTCCACTACCTCTTCTGCCTTCGACCAGCCCAAGGGCGGCACATCTGGCCCCGAGGCGCCTTCGGAAGGGAAATCCCAAACCAAACTCAAGTCGGAAGTGCGCTAAGCGGAGCCTTAATTACGCTGGGGTCCCCATTTAAAGCGCACCTAGCTTTTTCAGCCCGCTGGCTTAAAATGCTTTCTGATTATTCGCTCTATAGATGAAAGCATTTTGGCAAAATTATCAATCAGAGGAGAGCATTAGATAATTTGATTGGTAGAGAGCCGAAATTGACCACCTTGTCGGAGGGAGACTTGTGGTGAATGCGTCGGACCCCTCTGAGGCGGCCTTGATTGGTACCATTCGGATATTCAATGGCTCACGTGTCAGTGTGTTGCCGCACTCTACCATGCAATTTGTAAGAGGAGTGGTTTATTCGAAGGAATTCTGGACTACTACTTAGAAGACTCCTTAGAGCTATCAGACCACAGTGCGGGCAAGGTCGAACGTGTGGTGATAAAAGAGGGAGAGGTCTCGAGACTCTTCCATACACTCTTCGTCACGTTTGACTGTGACGAGCTCCCTGAATCGGTGCGTGCCGGTTGGTATTGCTACCGCGTGAAGACGATCGTGCCACTGCCGCGCGGGTGCTACTACTGCCATCGCTTCGACCATAGGAATCGCTCCTGTAGGGACATTACCGGAAGTCTGTGTAAGTTGCTGATCCAAGGCTGTACACGATAAGTGCCTATCGTGTATGACCAACTGCGTCAATTGTGGAGAGTCGCACCCTGCTTCTTCGAAGCAATGTACTACGTATCTCCAGGAGAGGAAAATTCTGTTCGTTAAGTGTGTGAATCATCTTTGATTCCGCGAGGCTAGGAATTTGGTAACTGTCACGCACAGTGTTACTTGGGACGTCATATGCCTAAATTCTAAAATAACCTTCTATTCCTGGCCCCTTCATGCCCACGAACTCGGGAGTTCGGTGCTCATTCGGCACCCTTCTGTTGGTTCTACCCAGCTGGGAAAGTCCTTGGTAGTGCTGACAGCAAAAAGTGTTCACACCTAATAAAACCAGTAGTTCCCCACTCCCTCAGCGTGACCGTTTTCCGTAAGTTGCAAACCCACTGAAAGAAGTCGTAAGGCTGTCTTCCGGGGCTTCTAAAGATGCCCCCAGAAAAGATGACAACACCAAAAGAGCTCCGACTCCTACGCCTCGACCCAAGGCTGGATTGGGTGCCTAGAAGACGGTGTATGTTCAAAAAGAGTGCCTCTCGCCTTCGAAGCCGCCCTTCCAACCAGAGGTTTCAAAGAGGAGGGGCGGGAAAGACACGCATAACGAGTCCAATATAACAGGTTTATCATTTAAAGGCGACATAACCTTTAGCGTCTTGTTTGGCCAAACAATGCCCTACGTTCTATCTCCATGAAGTGTACGCTCATTCGCTTGAAGGCCTTCTCTTCTCATTCAAGCTAGGTCTGTGGGGAAGATTCCTTCAATGGTATTTCCGCTGAATCTGGGCAAACTGGTAGAGCTTTAGAAGCTCCTCTCCTACTCCATCCCGTTAGCTATCTTTCTGCATTAGACTATGCTAGGAGAGTTCCGCCTGCCCACCCTACCGAGGTATAAGGGTTTTTTAACCCCACCACCACGGGATAGTGGCCGGGCAAGAGGATGCGCGGTTTATACCCGGCGTGATGTCTTTGTTCTAATATATGATATAAATAAGCCTTTCAGGCAGTGGCAGTGCTTATACACCTGTATAGGAGGTATACTGTAATTCCTGCGTACATTCCACCGTCAGGCGACTTCATAGCGGGGGATTTCAGACGTGTTGTATCACAGTTGCCAAGGCCCTTACTAATTCTCGGAGAGTTTGACAATAGACTTTCTCTCAGGGAGACTTCTCGATCAATCTCAGGGGTCAGGTTCTTTCTGACTTGATTTACAAGCTGGAGATAGGTGTTGTAAATGTGAACGAGTTTATGCGTTGCTGTCTGAGAATTGCTTCATTTTCTTACCTCGATCTATCCCTGTACTTTCCCGAGGTATACCCTGGTATCGGGTGGTAGGTAGTCGATGACTTACTTCGATGGTATTGATTACTTTCTTATTCAACTATCGTTTTTTGGGCTGCTACCTCCGAAGAGACTTCCTGGGTGCTGCTTGGCACGGACGGGGTTGTCCAAATTTCAAGCAAAGACTGATTTCTCTGTCCCAGTTGAGTTTATGTCGGTGAATGAGGCGGTTAAGATTATATCCGGCAACCTCATTTTCGTGAGCCTAACTACCAATTCTTAGAACATATGGTCATTTTGCACGTCGTCCGCTACATTGGTGGTCGGGCGAGTGTGAGACGGCTCTGGGACAGAAGCATTATTCCTACATACGCTATAAATGCCGCCTGAACAACTTCGCTGTTGGTGAATTTCCTCGATTTACTGTTACGCTCTGGTATATTTCGAAGCATGCCTGCCACTATTTCTGACGGGCATAAGTGTCTTGACTTAACGAGAAGACCCCTCTTTCAGAGGTGTGGAAGGGATTCAAAAGGATTTGGCTTAAGTTTTTGCAGGTCTTTCCTCTCATTCTTCATGAGGTTGGGACTGCAAACTCAGACACTGGGTCCGAGGCGGAGTATTTTGCGACCGCTTTCTTTACGTTTTAGTTCGGGAATCCAGCTCCACAATGATTTAATGTACGTCATGATGTCGCTGAAGGGCACGACTGGACTTTCCCTTCAAAAACAGAGAACTCTTCAACGACAAGTTCACATTGAGTGAGTTCATTCCGCTCTCGCTAAATGCGAAGACACAGCCCCTGGTCCCTTGTCCCGTATACCATGCTTCGAAACCTAGGTAAGCGATGCATGGAATTTCTGCTAAATTTGTTCAACATGATATGGACAAATAGTACCCTCTGTCTTCTGGTTAATGACTACTGTGTTCGAGTTCGCAAACCAGGGAGATATCACTCTACCTCTGCAGGTTTCCACCTAATTTTTCTAACATCCTGGGTATGCAAGTTGATAGGAGAAATCAGTATCCGTTAGATTGGCCCGTTGCTTGCACAGTGGAGGCAACTGTCTTCAGCACAGTGCGGCTAATGCAAGTTCCATTTCACATCGGATGCTCTGTTCCCACTGTAAAATGATGTCTGGGAGGCCTTTTTAAGTTGGAGAATTTGTAAAACCAACATTTCTTTGAACTGATTTCTTTTGGTTACTTCCCATGACAAGCCATAAATAAGTTGTTTATGTTAACAGACTTGAAGCAGCTAAAGGACTAGTTTAATTGGGTTTTTAGAGGAGTTGAAGTTGAAGAACGTCAATTTGACTTCCACCTTTAATTTATGAATAAAACATTGAAGCAGATAAGTTTAAATTGTATATTAAAAAAATAGAAGATATTTGCATCTGGTAGCTAATTCGAGGAAATGGGAGTGATAATTTAAATTTTCTTTGTCTATGGCATCTTAATGAAATGATGTCGATAGCAATCATTTGAAAGGTTGACGTTGAAAAGTTTTTTGAACGTCGCAAACGAATTCTCATTGTTCGAGAGATCTATATAGGATCTTGCCTATCCTTAATCCCAGAGACTTTATTTTAGGAAGGCAATTTCTATAGCAATTTGAAGTTCTAAAAAAAGATTCTTTTTCTTCAAGTGTGACTTTTTTATTGTATTTTATTAAAAAAATTTAACATAATAAAACTTTTGAAATTAAAGGCTATTATTCAATATTATGGAGTTTTTCAAAGAAAAAAGTATTGGGAAAGAGAGAGATTCAGAGATTTTCCAAAATTATTAAAATTAAGGCTGGTGTTTCGTATATTTGAAGCTTTTATTAGTTATTTCTAAAAGTTCAGGAAAATAATTATGATTATCAAATATTTGTGAATTAAAAATAAAACTAATTGTAAAGTTTAGAAAATGCATTAAAATTAAAAATGGCTTTTGGGGGGGTATTTTTCCGTATATAAATCAAATTTAGGTGATAAAAGACTTTTCTTGCCTTTAGACCTAGGAAATAAGCATGGATCTTAGAAAAACATAGACCAAGAGTATATTATTATTAGAGATATGTACTGGAAACCTTTTAATTTTTTTACATGAAAACTCCATTGCTTGAGCCAGTTAGGGCGCAAGCCACCCACCGAAGGTCTGCCTGCGAAGAAAAAGATCCTCCCCTAAGGACAAATGGCAAAGCCGATCCTCTATCTCTTGTTATCTTCTCTCTATTGTTGCGATGCCGTGATGGAATCTCTCGCCATGCTCCTGTAAGGAGTAGTTGCGAAGCTACTCCTCTAGTGAATCTATAGAGACGAGACGAAAACCGAGAGGCTGCTGCAAAATTTGCAGCCCCAACTACCGTCTGTGGCCACGAAGAGGCACAGCAGGAGTCTTGGTAATGGAAAAGATATGTACTGACAGAGGAAGACTTACGCACTCGGCTTTACGTTTCACCACAAGGGCTAGCCAGTAGCAGAGGCTACAAAGTGAGAAGACAAGCAAAGCAGGCATTTAACACTAAAGTGCAGACTTACCGGTGTGTGGCCACGCCCTGGCGCCTAATCCCCCCCCCTCCCACACGGCCTTGTGGGTTCTGCCTTTTTAGGAGAAGGCTCGAGGAAGGATACCTTGATCACAAACCAGGATCGGGAGTGCCTTTTGGCGAGCAACAACAGACCCATGTCTCTGAAGCTCCCAGCAGCCGAGGATGATGCCTAATCGTCTTGAGCCTCTACTCCCACAATGGTCCTTCTCTCTTCGGTCCAGATACGGGTCCAATGACTGCACACATTCCTACCCATTTAAACTTAGTGCAGGTTGAGGCCATCAAGACGGCATCCGTTATCATCGATCTCAAAGCCAAAGCCATTTTAAATAAACATAATTGGCGAATATCCTCATTTGAGAAGCACAAAACGGCCCTTTAATACTGATATACACAAATATTCTTGAATTTCTTTATCGCCAATTTAAATACAATAACTTGTTGGAGCAACTTACGGAATATCCTTATTTTATGGGCTTTTCACGTGACACAATTACTTGCCATTAACAGCAATTAGTCATTAAGATTTTGGTGACAAGTTTTCTACTTATCTCTCAACGCTAAGGTTTCTTTTTCCTGTTGCAACGCCTGGTAATTAACTTGTATTTCTGTTCAGACAGACTCCAACCCGACTTTAACCATTTAAATGAGTAAGAAAAGCAATTTCTCTGAAGTTTGAAACATTTTTTTGTTTAAAGCTTCTCCAAATGGACTTTGTGAATGGGAACGAGAGCGCCAAGTTTCATGCGGCTGCGAGGGTCAGAAAATCCTCACCAATACCTGGCGCATGCAAATGTGTGGTCTGCGCCACACCATGGATCCTGCTTCAATCGTAGAATAGGCAAAGGTTCTATACACTAACCTCAGTTCTATTTACTACTCTCCTTTAACTAGTCTTCTCAACTGTGTGGCTTCATTCATTTTCACTTTCTCTAACTTTAGTACATTTTGTTTGAAATATTCAATGAATAAAGGAGACCTAAGGTTTGATGGGAGATACTTATCGAAGGATATGAATTTCGAGAACATTAAGCCCCTTATCATCCTCAGTTGTAGGGTATAGAACCTCCTATCCTTCAATTTTCGGCATTCTTTATAAAATTCTTCCCAAGACTTCTCATTGATACTCGTAAGTTAATAAATACCTGAAATTGAGCGTTTCCCTTCACTTTCTCTACTTCATGCTAAAGAAGACATCTTAGCCACTCTATTCCTTGCTAACGAATTAATTCATATGATATAAGACCCTTGTAAGAGGGGGCAAGGATGGTGTAGCAGTGGCAATGTTACTGCTACAACTGAAGCCTGGGTAGCGGCAAGCTGTTCCGACCCCAGTGCCCCTTGAGAATCTGGTTCTCTTTTGCTTTGTCTTTTAAATCTACCACTGCCTTTTTCACATCTAGGTAGACCGAACAAAAGGTAAAAGATGGCGGTAAACTTTTCTATGATAATAATAATAGGGAGATGAGACTGAGTCCCCGAATCTTTCCTCTCTTACACGGATGAAGCAAAATGAGTTTTAGTTTTCTTCAATGAAAAGTTGAGACGAAGACAACCCAGAATATCACTAAGAATCAGGCGAAGTCATCATTTCCATAATTACACAAAGGCTTCAAATTAACAGAGGCTGCACCTCAACATTGAAGTAATTAACAAAAGTTCCTAAAGAAAAGAGTGAAGTTAAGGGAAGTGTAAATATGTGAAAGGTACACAGTACCAATAGCCAAAGAGTAGAAGACCTTTAGGTTGAATATATACTGCCTGGCGCCCCCAAAAGGTCGTTCAGTGTAATAATTATTTAATAAGGTATTGGTGCTCCCCTTAATAGAATCACAGCTCTCATCCTATCTGGCATTGATTCTACAAGATTTTCTATATTCCGAAATCGTTCAATAATGATGTAAGAGGAGATGAGTCACGCAGGTCCCACTCAAGCAGATCTCATAAATTCTCTATGGGTTTTAAATCTGGGAACTGTGGCCACTCGATATGCTGAAATGATCCCTCATGCTGGGTGAGCCAATCCTTGACGAGGTTAGACCGGTGGATACGCGCGTTATCGTCCTGAAACATTCCATCGCAATTAGGAAAACAAAGTTCATTGCAGGGGGAACTTGATCGTCCAGAATCGACAAATAGTTGCGGGACTTCATTTTGTTGCTGCAGAGGGTGGAAGATCCATGCCCAGCCCAGGTAAACCAGCCACAGGCAATCACATTAACTCCAGATGACTGCACGGAAGGGACGATGCATAAAAGATGCAATGCCTCATGAGGTTCTCGTCATACTCTAATGCGTGCATCACTCTGAAAGAGGGTTAACCTAGATTCATCGGGCCACATAACAGGTTTCCAATCCTCTACATTCCAGTTTTTATGTTCTTTGGCAAACTGAAGCCTTTTGGGGATTTGTTGCAGTCACAAGTGGCTTCCTGATTGGGGCACAGCTGCGTACATGCATTTTTTTGTTTCCAACGCATAGCTCTCGTCGAAATCGTTTTTGGACCTTCACAGAAAATGCTGGTTAACTGCTACGACGAGAAACGCCGATTTTTCTTGACCAAACGCTTCAAGGAGCGCCTGTCTCTTCTGTCAAAATTTTGATGCCTACCACATTTGCTACGAGATGAACCAGCTTCGCTATCTCTTTTCCGGCGTGCAATTGTTCTATGTATAGACCTCATGCCTATACGTGTTGCTGTTGAGATATCACGTGTTGACTTGCCATATTCATGGAAGTCGACGATGCGTCCATTATCAAATGGTGTAATGACTTTTCTAAGCGTCGTCATTCTTGCAGCCCCTGTAAAAATTAAGACAGTTATAACAACTATACCAGGTGGTTGCTCATGCATTCATTGTACGACCGATGACTAGCGGCCGGTTGTGGTTAGCGTGGAAGCTAGCAAGCATCTACCACGTTCCATGATCCGGATAGGCGTGTGAAAATTTTACACAGAAACAAAAGAGCAGAGAACTTACAGGAGGTGACCCGAGAAAATCCAGGAGAAAAAAAAATCCCACATCAACCCGGCAAATCTATTTGTGGAAGATGTTTCGTCTTTTCTTGTTGTATAGATAACCAGAGGCCTGAGGCTTGTGTTTTTTTCTCGAGTAACCTCCTCTAAGATATCTGCTCTTCTGTTTCTGTGTAAATATACATATATATATATATATATATATATATATATATATATATATATATATATATATATACAATGATTTACCACAAAACAATGCAGCGAACAAAGAAACATAAATTAACAATTTAGTCAACGTTATTTTCGATCACCTGTCAATATGTCAGCAGGAAAAGGAGAGCAAGCTCTAGAACCACCTTCTGGGTTAGAACAATAAAACATAAATATAAAAAATAATTGGTTTTTACAAAAGAGAATAAATACGACAGCTAAGGTTTTTTTTTGTAAAAATACTAAAAATGCAAACAATAAAAAGCTAAAAAAATTAACATGAAGGAAATATTACTGTAGTTTGAGTCAAAAAATAACAACAAAATGAATTCAAATGGCATTAATGGCTATAGAAGTGGATACAGAGGTAAACACAATTAATATAGTATCACATATTACGTGATTCGGAGAAAGCTGTGAGCTGACTGAATGAAATTTTAAAATTTCTAACTAGGAAAGCTTTGATTTAGTGTTGGTTGTTTTTTTTAGACTAAAAAACAACATTAGTAAATCAAAGCTTCTCTAGTAACAAATTTTTAATCGCAATTTTTAGTCACAAATTTTTACTAGTAATTTTCAGTCTCGCGCGAGTCTAGTCGCATGTGACTCTATATCTCAATATGTCGGTCGGTCGGTCCCCGTTTTGCTATTTCTTTGTTTTGGTAATAATATTGTAACTATTCGGCCGATTCTAACAAAATTTGAAATCCTTATGTTGTTTTACAGTCCCTTTCGAATGATATAATTGGCAAGATCCTCACAAGGTTATTCCTGGAATCATTTTGTTTTGCCAATAATATCAAAACTATTCGGCCGATTTTAACAAAATTTGAAACCCAAATGTTGTTTTGCATTTTATTTCGAATGATATAATTGCCAAAGTCCTCCCAAGGTTAGCCGGGGAATTAGTTGGAAATAATATCGTAACTTTTCGGCCGATTCTAACGAAATTTGAAAACGTTACGTTGTTTGACATTCTCTTTCTTTAGGAGGACAAAGTCTTCCTAAGGTTAGCCTGGAAATATATTGCAATAACATCATAACTATTCGGCCAATTTTAACAATATTTGAAACCTTTATGTTGTTTTACATTCTCTTTCGGAAAATATAATTTCCAAGGTCCTCCCAAAATAACTTCTGAAATTATTTAAAGTTTGGTAGATCATAAGGTCATAAATCATAATAAGTGAGTGCAAGCGACTTGGTCAGCAGACCTTGTTAAATAAACTCGTAATATTCCTAGTTCGAATGCCTAACATTAGATTCGAAATCAAACGGCTATTACTAATTGTCTTCAGGTCTCTAGTTTTTCTACCGCGTTTCTTTTTTCAGAAATATATGACTCACCTTCGAATACTATTTAAGTATTTTGAATCTATTTTATATCAAAACACTATCCACCTCACTCAATTCGTAGTGACTACGTATCTCTGAATCTATTGATATCAAAACACTATCTCCCTCACTCAATTCTTATTCCTCTTCTATTACATTAAACTTCCTTTAAGCGACCACTACTAGTGAAACTGTTCTATTTCCCGTCACCTCTCTACCACACCATATTCTCACTGGATATCAAAGATCCAAGGTATGTTTCCCATTTGATCCGTTTGGTTTTGTACTGATTTTTGTTTTGTTGTTTTTTAAACTTTTATTAGCCAGTTTTTTTAGGGGGGTTTTCTGTACAATTTTACATTACTTCTTCCCTTAAATAGTTGTATTTTACTCCTCTGATATTATAATTAAAATTCGTGGTGAACACTTAAACCTATTTTGTATATTTGTTTATCTTAATCTTTTTTCTAAAGCTAGAAGATGACCGTAAGGTCGAAACGTTGCACTACTCAATCTTTTATGTTGGATTTAAGTTTGCTCCTTGCAATTGGTTTCTTATTGAAAATTAAATTAAGGCTTCAAAGTGGAAACTACCTGAATTATATATATATATATATATATATATATATATATATATATATATATATATATATATATATATATATATATATCATCTGCCTGGTAGATAGTGCATATCTGTCAGTTAGCGTACTCGTCTGAAGCACCCTCCATTCTACTCGATCTTCGTATCTTCTTTGCTCGTCCACTTCCGTCAGTGTTGTTCTTCTTTGTATCAGCGCCCTCTCCACATCCTCGATCCATTACATGGCCATACCATCTCAGTTTACTTTTATTTACGGTGTTCAGTATTGACTCGACGCCCAGAGCAGCTCATATCCTCACATTCTGAAGTCGTTCTCCCTTTGTAACTCCCTTTATTGTTCTCAATGCTCGCGTCTCGGCGGCTCGAATCCTTTTATTCTGTTCTGGTGGTCAATGCCCAATTCTCGTTGCCATATGTCAGTATTGGTTTCAGGATTGAGTTGTAAATTTGCAGCTTACTTTCGTTCGGGATGTGTTCATCTTTTAATTATGGGTACATCAACATTAGGTTATTATTATATTTTATTATATGGTTGTTTATTTCAATCTGGAGTATTTTTATCGTCCATCTTCACTTCCAGGTATGTATAGCAGCTAACCTGTTGGATTTTTTTGGTGTCCAAGCCTTCCTCGCATTCTTCATTCGTCCTACTAACAGTGATGAATTCCCTTTTACCCTTAACAGTGTTTATTTTCATTCTATTTCCGTTCATACCTCTATACCAATCATTTATAAGTTCCTGCACATCCAATATATTGTTGGTTACCACAACTACGTCGTTGGCATAAGCTAGCGTAACTTCCTCCTGTCTTCCAATATTTATGTCTTCCCAGACATTTTTTAATAAATATGATAGAAAGCAGTGGTGAGATGACATCTCCTTGCCGTACTGCTGTGTTTATCCTGAACCATTCGCTTTCAAAACCATTACCTCTGACTTTACTAATGCACACATAATACAGACATTTACTGATCCATATAATTTTAGGTGGTATAGCATAATATTCTTCAGCCAGTACCTCCCTCAGTGATTCTCTGTCAACCATATCGAAAGCCTTTTCCAAGTCAACGAATAGGACAAATCTATCTAATCCCGATTCCCAACTCTTTTCCAGTATCATCTTCACCGTAAAGTTCATTTTGGAGGTACTTCTGCCAGGGCTAAATCCATGTTATAGTTCTCCTATGATGTGTTCTACACAATTTCTTAACCTCTGTCCATATATTTTTCCTGTGTGAGAAAGTAGCGATATGCCTTTGTAATTTCTGCATGAAGCTTTATCTCCCCTTTTCAATATTGGACATAAACTCCTTTTTTCAAGTCTTTAGGAATTTGCTCTGTGCCATAATGCCTTATTGAGCATGTCCATCACTAGACTTAAGGCGCGTGGTCCTGCCGCCTTTATGATCTCCGCAGGTATTTCATCCTCGCCTACCGCTTTTTCTTTCCTTATCTTTGCCAGAGCTGTTTGCAGTTCTCTCTCTGTGATTAGTTCATTTTCTTCAACCGTATCACTGGCATTTACTCTGATTGTTCCTGTTATCTCCCTCCGCAGTTCAAGGGTTCCACAAAATATTCAAGCTATCTTTCTACCACTTCCTCTGATTTCGCTAGCAGGTTGTCATTCTAATCTTTAATATCAAAGGTCTGTTTCGCTGCACTGTTCAGGCGACAACTTTTTGCCATGCTCTCTTCGTTGTTCTCTTCATACTCTTATCAGGTCATCTGTTTTTCTTAACGTTTCTTCTTTTTATGATCTTTTACTCTCCCTGATTCTTTTCTAGCTTCTACATAAGCAACCCTTTCTTCTTGACTTCTGGTTTTCATTTATTTCCTAAACTGTTTCACTTTATTTTTAACTGTCTCTCTTACTCTCTTTGTCCACCAGGGAATACTTTTCCTCTTTTTCTGATAAAGACCTCTGAAACCAAGCGTTTCTTCAACTGTAATGGTAAGAATGTTCTTTCGTTTTCTCAATTTCTCTTTAACTATTCATCTTCCACTATATTGCCGTTTAAGAATTCATTTACTTTGTTTGTTAACCTATTTGTGTAACTGGGATCCTTCAGTTTTTCCCGTTGTTTAGCTTTGATTTTTACATTTGTCTTTCCGTTCCTAAATAAATATTTCTGTTGCTCAAGAAAAGATATATCATAGATTTTTCTGGGTATCGTTGATGTTGGTTATTTCAGCGATACCAAGTCCACTTATGCCTCTCTTTATGTTTATAGAAGGTAATCATTACTGCCATGTTGTTAATTGTCGCTAAATCAATAAATCTTTTGCTATTTTTATTTCATTCTCCAATTATATTTTCGTGATTCCGTCTGTCAAACCCCACAAGCCAGTTCCTATCATCATACAGGTCTAAGGTATCTTGCAATCTTTGGTAGAAATTGTATTTTTTGGGTTGATGGTCTTCCTGAGTGTGGCGCAGAGGCTTGAAGGAAACGGACACTTTTATTTTTGAATTTAAAATTAATGCATAAAATCCTTTAATCCACCTGACGAATCTGTTCGACGTTCATTGAAATGTCTGGGTGAAGTAGAATTCTCACGCCGTGTCTTCCGTATTTTCTTTCACTGCATATCCTTCTATAATTCTTGTGCAACATTCTGTCACAGCTCCCTTAGATTCTCGCTCACAGAGTGCCAATACAGACAACCCTCTCCCTTCCATAACTTCAATTAGTTCTTCCTTAACGTTAGCAGTTGATACATTTATTATCGCGATTTTAAGTATATTCAGTGATTCGGACTTGGGGATTTTTCGCACCCTCTGCACACTTAGGGCCTGCCGAAAACTGGGGCTATTTTGTTTGAGTACCTCGTGTGTTTCTTGAGAACAAATAAACACCCCACTGGCTTGTTAAAGCTATCCTGGGGGCTATTTTCCTGTTAGGGTATGGACCTTTATCCTTTGGATGCATCGTCGACTTGATCAAAAGGCAGCGGTGGTAAAGAGGTTAATTTGAAGGTTGTCTCATCTCGCGTAGCGGAAGTAATCATTCTTATTTGGATAACTTAGTGGAAGAGGTGGAATGCAAGGACTGTTGTTTAGTACTAAACCAAGGATTCAGTCTGGAGTTCGATCTTTTTAAGATGCCAATCGCTAATCGCTTATTTTATCAGTAGCTTGCAATGAGGGCGATAAAAATACTTGTAAATAATGTTAAATCGCAATTTAATATGTAGCAATGAAAAACAGAATATGTTTAAGAATGCAAGTGAAATGTACAAACATGCACACATGAGGAAACAAATGTGAGCCAAAGGTCTGGAGACAGAAAACGGAGGCAATGGAAAACAGCTCGACACACAGAGAACGGAAACGGATCTCACCAGGCAGACTTTACAGTAACCTGTGAAACGGCGAAATCAATCTTGATATGAATGTCGGCTTGATAAGCTCAGTCAGATGTCCAAATAAAAATACTCCTTTAGTGCCTACACTAAATATTATTATTCTCATTCTGATCTGTATATTAGTAGCGTTATTTATTATTAACATCACGAGTCCGTTTCTCGTCCTCTATCCATCCGTCCATAGTCCCAACAATCTGCCACGGAAGGAGACTTACAAGAAACACTAAACATTAACACTGATAGTCAACCCTAAAGGTGTGAGTGCACAACGCACCATGGAAGACTCAACTATTTCTTTGCTCGAACGTAGGTAGCCCTAAGCCGAGATTAAAGCCTACAAAACCATCTTTTTCCTTCCGAGTCGATCCTTCTGCCAAGCAAAAACCAGGTTACCATTCGAACCCAGCCTAGAGTCGGATTACCCGAAAGAACATTTTGGAGTCAGACCAAACTCGACTGTAAGGCCATCTTAACCGCCTTAGCCTAGCATCCATACACTGCTAACCCATCATCACCCCCCAACCGGTGACTAATCCTATAAACTGACTACTTTAAAAGATGCTTAGAGGGATACTCCTCACGTTTGGTTCTTTGTTCCCTGCTTCTCTCTTTCTCTCTCTCTCTCTCTCTCTCTCTCTCTCTCTCTCTCTCTCTTTATTATCTCTCATCATATCTTTATATCGCCACAAAGAATTAATTCAAAAGCACGATGACTTACAGTGTGACAAAGCAGGTAAGGTTATATCGTTTGCGTTCTTTAAACTCAGAGCGTCAGTTTTCTATTAACTATTAGGGAGAAATGGCCCTCTGAAATCACTGTAACATACGCATCAATGGACTTTTAAGGCAAATCAGCTGGAAGAAGTGAGTGGATAGGACGCCATAACAGTGCCCCACCCGATCAATTAATTTATTGGAAAGAATAAAGGCACGAAATAAAGAGGATAGTGTACAAGTGCCACACAGGCTAGTACTAGAGGCTAGTAAAAAAAAATCTTATAATAAAATAAGAAAAAGAAACTTCCTAGAGCGTTGTTATTCAAAAAGGTTTGTAGCGGAAGTGGTGAATTTAGGTGAAATGAGAATGCGCGAGGGATATCGGATGGGCCGAAAACGGTTCACTAAAAGTCAAGGTTAAATTTACTCTATGAAATTTGACTGGAGCAAACATTTACTTGTGATTAAATTTAACCTTGATTTCTATAGCAGATTCTTTTGTCCCATAACGACATCTAGCAACTTCACGCAATTAGGGCCTATTTAGTGGCACTGAGAAGAGATTCGAATAATATTGTGATGTGTTCGCATCGCCTTTCGTTTTACTTACTCGCTCTTGCCACGCCAAGTGTCAGCCTCACACGTCAAACTCCAAACTGTCCATTCACGTGTGTGCAGCATCTTAACTTATGCAATCAAAAATAATTCCGACCTGAAATTGTTAATACAGATAATCTATAATTGCAGCATTCATACATAACCAACCGTTCCAGTATGATTCAAAGAGCTACGCAATTCACTTCCAGTAAATATTTTAACAGGCACCACGTGCACTTATATTAGCATGTCAACATTGAAGCAAACTCGTTGGCCAGTTTCTTTTAACACTGGCACATGAAAGGAGATATTGGAAGTATCGAAAAGTGGAGTAAATGAACAGAGGTGAAAACAATGGCGGCATTATTGAAAGATATAATAATATAATTATTCGAGTTTTACTAAGACAAAATAAGATTTCAATATTTAAATATTTATTATAAGAATGAGTAAAGTTAAGATGTTATATTAAATAGTATTAATGAATTAAATTTCACTCATGTGCAGCGACTCACAAATCAACTAATCCATCGAGTCAGTCCGGGCGTCCCGGGGGCCAGTTATTCGAGTGAGTGAGTGTGGGCGTATTGTCATTCAGAAATACATTATAATTGACAACATTCGGGTGTAATTAAGCATATCAGAGAGGAAATAAAAGACTCCCTCTCAGTGTTTAGCCAGTAATACCTGGTAGCCCATTTATATAAGGCTAAGGCTCAGGACTTACCTGGTAGTCAAAGCTCATATATAGTAGTTCACCTGAATCTCTAGAAACAAAATGTTTCGACAGTACCACTTGATTTGTTTATTTTTTAAATATCATAATTACGTAGTTTATTTAGAAGTAAATATACCGAAGACACTCCATCTCTCATAAAATAATAATAATAATATATTATATTTCCACTCTGAAAGAAATTCAGCGTAATTTGTGGGATGGCAACTTAGGAAAACTACATACATATTATGATTATTCATTTACCATCGAATAATTAATCTCAAATTGAATTTGAAGCTAAATTCCTTTGAATTTCTCCTGACCTGAAACTATATGAATGCGAGACGAAATAAATGTGTACAAATAAAAGAAATATATGCACATTTGTAATGATTTGTGTTAATGTTATGCATTTTCTTTGTGACGCCATCGATCGGGGAAGTCGAGTCTATAGAAATGAGCCTTGGGAGGCAACGTAGAAATGAGCCTGCTTCGGATGGCAACGGAGAAATGAGCGTGCCTCGAGAGGCAACGGAGAAATGAACGTGCTTCGGCTGGGAACAGAGAAATGAGCGTGCTTCGTGAGCCAACGGAGAAATGAGCATGCCTCTGGAGGCAAAGGAAAAATATGTGTGACTTGGAAGCAACGGAGAAATGAGCGTGTTTCAAGAGGCAACGGATAAATCAACATCCCTCGGGTGGCAACGAAGAAATGAGCATGCATCGAGAAGCAAGGAAGAAATGACCGTGCTTCGTGAGGCAACGGAAAAATGAGCGTGCCTCTAGGGGCAAGGGCAAAATTAGACTGCCTCAAGAGACAAAAGAGAAATGAGCGTCCTTCGGGCGTCAACGGATAAATGAGCGTGCCTCGAGAGGCAATGGGGAGTAAGCATGCCTCTGGAGGCAAAGGAGAAATTAGCCTGCTTCAAGAGGCGACGGAGAAATGAGTGCGCCTCGGGATGCAGGGGAGAAATGAGCTTGCCTCAGGATGCAAGGGAAAAATGACCATGACTCGGTGATAATAAAGAAATGTGTATCTCAAGTGGTAACAGAGAAATGAGTCTGCCTCGTTGGCCAGGAAGAAATGAGCTCGCCTCGGGATGCAAGGAAAAATGAGTGTGACTCAGCTGGTAACGGAGAAATGAGAGTGCCTCGAGAGGTAAAGGAGATATGAACGTGTTTCGAGATGCAACGGAGAAATGAGTTACCCTCGGAGAGCAACAGAGAAATGAGTGTGCCTCAGAAGGATTCGGAAAAATGAGCTTGCCTCAGGATGCAAGGGAGAAATGAGCGTGACTCGGGTGGTAAAAGAGAAATGAGTGTGCCTCGTGAAGCCAGGGAGAAATGAGCTTGCCTCAGATTGCAGGGGAGAAATGACTGTGCTTGGGAGGCAACGGAGAAATGAGCGCGCAACGAGAGGATTCGGAGAAATGAGCGTGCTTTGAAAGGCAACAGGGAAATGAGCGTGCCTCGGGAGGCAACTGAGGAATGAGCGTGCTTCGGCTGGCAAAAGATAATGAGAGTGTATCAAGACCCAACGAAGAAATGAGCGTATCTCGGGAGGCTTAGGAGAAAACGAGTAAGCGTGCCTGAAGAGGCAAGGGAGAAATACGCGTGCCTTGGGTGGCAACGGAAAATTAGCGTGCTTCAGGAGGCAAGGAATATATGAGCGTGACTCATGAGGAAACGGAGAAATGAGCGTGCCTTGGAAAGAAATGAAGAAACGTGCGTGGCTCTACAGGAAATATGAAAATGAGCGTGCCTTGAGTGGCAACAGCGAATTTCTACTAAATCCCGAATGATATATCTGTCTCCTTTAGGTGGGGTTAAACATTTTCTGCCTCAGTAGTTTGGACAGCATATCCTAAACATTTTATTTTTATAGCAATTTCTACTTGCACTAACCATTGCTATGAAAAATTTAGATGTGTGCTCTTTGTAGTTCTCTAAGTTCTTTAGTCTTAGTCATATTACTTATTTAGAAAGATATTAAATACATAGTAGTTAGAAATTTAAGCTGAAACAAGAAATATCGGTTAAATTCTGATTTTAGAAAACACTATTTTATTATTAACTACACAGCATTAAGTTAAATGATAAGTAATTCAAACATATAAACAAATTATTCAAGCATATTTATGAATAATATGATCAATTCTAAGAAGTTTGCTTAATGTTAAATACAAGGTATATTCAAAAGGTTTTGGTACAAAATCAGTGCACTTATGAAGGCGATGTTTCCACCTGACAAGTCCCTCTCTGAAGAACTCTTGGATTTTCGAATTACACCTGGTCTTGACTTTACATTTTGTCTCTTCGATCGATTGAAATCTTGTTCCTTTTAAATGTTCCTTAAGCTTAGGAAACCAGAAATAGTCCGAGAAACTTCCATCAAAGTTTCTCTTGTTAGCCATGAAGAATGGGCTGGAGCATTCTCAAGATGGAACATGACTCCTATGTAAAAGCTGATTATCTCGCAACGCTTTTGGCACCCAACGGGCAGGAAGTTTGCCTAGACCAAGATGCTCTGTTAAAATAGCATATGGTGACCCTTTGAAAATATAGACTTCTTTCGCAATAAATTCAACGCTAATCCTGCAATCTTTTTCCAGAAGTGTTTGAACGGTGCGACCTTTTGGGGGCATGAGTTGAAGCGGATGGTCTCACTTCTCTCTCCTCGTCATTAAGGTCTTTTCTTTCTTCTTTAAAATGTTTCACCAACCTCAAAACAGTGTTTCTATGTGGTATAGACTCACCATAAACATGTTGCAAAGAATCGATAATAGCAGGGCAATTCTGATCAAGTTTTGTTAAAAATTTTATAACAGCTTTGATCTCAAAAGTTCGCTTTTCCACGGATAAAAATAGATAAATCCTTGTAAGCAGTCACTTGCTACCTGAAATGCGTCAGGGGAACAAATGATGGTTTTGTAGATTTCAGCACAAACCAAAGATATGATCAAACTTTTTTTGACTAAAAAATCTTCGATAATCTATTAAATTAAAGACTTATCCCTCGTATATAAATCTATGCCGGGTTATTTATACTTTTTGGCCAAGGGTGTATAATAATATGTAACATATTCGAAAAAGTTTTTACTTCATTCAAAATTTTAGGTAATATTAAATTCATTGAGAATAAAAACATGTGAGATTAACATGTGTTTCTATTATTTTGTCCAAACCCTGTATCGTATCCTTACAATAAGGTGTCAATTGGTGGTGAAGGTCAGGCGTAAGATCGCTTTCCTCTATCATACAAGAACCATTTGTCATCGCAGCTGACTAAATCTACTGCTAAATCTACACTTCCTAAGACTATTTGGTAAGAATCGATTTTCATAAATTTCATGTTACTAAAATGGGTTTCGAACCTGTGACATTTGATAGTTTAATATTTAAAATCTCACAAACTAAAAATAAATGAACTCCTTTTGTTACCCGAAATGAATGAAAAGATGTACGCGTATGTAAAAAATGAATATGTTATACTTAGTTTGCTCTCTTAGCCATGAATTGAGTTGCATTAATTAAATTTCGGCGAACTTGAATAAAATCAAATATTTTTTTTTTCAATCTCGCAATTAAAATTAAATTTTAATATATTTTATGAAAAGGAAAAGTAACACCTCGACCAAATTACCTCTGTATCTCAGAAACCTCCCGAGACCATTGTAAATATGGATGGAGCAGTCGTGCAACTAATCGCCCTCAAATGGCGCTTGTTGGCGCCTACCCATCCGAACGACTCAATCTTCGAAGTGGCTGAGCGTGGATCGATGGGCCAACCTGGTTCTTTCCCCCTGATTTATGGCCCCTTAACGTCGGCGATGAATTTTCAATTCATTAACAGGATTGTGAGCAACCCCTCGTTCATTTTGAAGCACCCTAGTGTCTTATCATCCATTTCGAGAGATTGAGAAAACAGCAAGTTATTAAGAGAGATGACAGTTCAAAAGCTGTGTCGTAGATCCTTCTTCCGTCGATCCCGTCTGCCTGTTTGTATCATATTCCCAGCGGCGAAGACTCCCGCTGTGTCTTAGATCCTTCTTCCGTCGATCCCGTCTGCCTGTTTGTCTCATATTCCCAGCAGCGAAGACTCCCCGCCCCGTAAAGGCACGAGTTAATGGCAGCTAGCTTGTTAAGGAACTTTATTAGACCTCCCCATTAGATACACAGAAAACATCCCTTCAACAAACAGTAATGAAAAACCAACGCAAAGACGATCCGCAGCGTCTCGTAATGGGTGCGTCTTAGACCCCAGGAGAGCATGAATGGCAGTTCGACCTCGATTCAACTTAGGCAAACACAGGACCGATTTATGGCTGGCAGAAAAAGGCTCTAAATTAAGGAAGTTGTTTCTTTGATTGTGCCAGATGTTATTATCATCAGTTTCCCTGATCTCTTAATTATACCTTCAGTTCGCATAAGTGCTCCATTTGTCTAAAGCTTCTCCCAAAGGAAATCTTGAAGAGGATCTTTGGTCCTATCAAATGGAAGGCCAAAATTTAAATATGCCAAAGAGCAGACTCGCGCGCGCGCAAAAACTAGTTGAGGCTTTTCAAATTTAGCCAAAATAATCTTAAACCTTTAAAATTTAGCAAACAACTAATTTAAAATAAACTCATTTAACTTGGTGCCAATAAATATTTTACTATAGTATGAAGCTAAAGTTATGAGTGATACAATACGAAAAGAACGAACATACTGATATTAATATTTTGAAAAAAGAACTTTCAGTGAATCACGGGGCAGGGGATGGAGCAGGTGGAATGCCCCTGCTTCAACTGAAAGTTCGAGGGGCGGCAAACCCTTCCGACCCCACTGCCCCTTGAGAAACTATATATTCTCTCTCTTAAGTCGTATTTTTCACCTCTTCTTAATCTCTCACAATATTTTCCGCGTATGTATAGACCCAAAAGAGGGAGAAAGAGGGCGTTAAATGTTCTAAAGTCCATGGAAAAATATTACCGAATAAAACTGAAAAATTCATATAATGATAATGCAAGATTTAAACAACAGTAATTAATAAAAGAAGAACGTTTGGTTAAACTAATGGGGAAAATTAGCCGGATGAATTTCTACCCATTGAGAAATTGAAAATTTAAGCCCATTTATAAGGAAGAAAAATGACAATGAAGAAGAGAAGATTGCGGAAGCATTAAGAGCACAAAGACAAAGGCAGAAGAGGAACAAGCGAAAGGAGAGCAAGAAAAAGGAAAACCTGCCGATCAATCCGTCTCTGATTCACAATCATGAAACAACCAGTTACTCTCATAACCAACATATGATGCAAACGCGATTCTAAAGTACATATGATCACCCTCAGGGTCTTCATTATACTATAATATCGCTCTTTACCTGGTAGGTTGTGTGATATTAAAATTTAAATATCTTTCATCTAATGAAGTTACCTTAGTAAATGCACTCGAGACAAAATTAATAAATAAAATAGAAGTGGTCTTCCTCAACCAAAGGCCATAAGCACACAAAATAATAAATTATATATATATATATATATATATATATATATATATATATATAATCGAAAATCACATGCTACCTTGATATATAATATATGTATTTTAAAGGCCCCAAAAAAAGAAAACTGGTAACACAGCCGAGAAAAGCCCTAAGGAAATGATTACGTGTAACATTGAAGCTTTAATGAATTTCCTTATCGTATTTCCGGGTTGTGTTACCAATGTTCATTTCTTTTAGCCTTTAAATATATATATATATATATATATATATATATATATATATATATATATATATATATATATATATATATATATATATATATGGATAAAACCACAGTAATAGGACTAATTTTATATTTGAAACCAGGTTTTAACGGAAACATCGGTCATCATCAGTCGCTGATGGACAAATGAAATACAGAAGTTGCTTAACGTACAAACACACAAATCAGTGGAGTTAAGGTGGATGAAGGGGGATTGTAGCGGCATTTTTGAGAAGCGGAAGTATGAATTTCTTGCTTATTAAAGTCTTAGTATGAAATTGGCCGTCGGGAGTATTAAAGTTGGGAATTTCTTTTATAAGTGCCGATTTCATTAAACCTCGACGCTTAGCCCCATTGACTTGTGTGTTTGTACGTTAAGCAACTTCTGTATTTCACTTGTCCACCAGCAACTGACGATGACGGATGTTTCCGTGAAACCTGGTTTCGCATATAAAATTAGTGCTATTACTGTGGTTTTATCCATATAGTTACACGTACGTTACTGTACTTTTTGAAGATATATAAATACATATATAATAATAATAATAATAATGATAATTGAAAATCACATCACACGTGATATATAGATGTATTTAAAGGCCCAAGGAAGTGAAAATTGGTGACACAACCCGGAAAAACGCTATGGAGAATATTATATGAACCAATGAAAGCTTAAGAAGGAAAATTGGAGATGTAGAGAATGGAAAGTTACGGAAAACTATTTTAACCGTTATAGGAAAATAAATAAAAAAGTTGGATTCGAACCTGTGTCATCTGCCATTTTCCTTCTTAAGCTTTCATTGGTTCATGTAATATTCTCTGTGATAGAACGGGTTGAGGCCGCGTTAATTTCAACTACTATCACATGTTATTTAAAACCAAGATGCTACCCACGTGCATCTTCACTTCGAAGCTGGGCACCTTATCGCAGCCACCTGAGTCAATGTTTAAACAAGGAGGTTTATCTTCCCCCGTCACCCATGCGCTGAACTCGCCAGATTGAGTTAGGCTTATGGGCAGATAAGGCATGTTTCCAGGCTCAGCTGTGCATTCCCTCGAAGCCCCCACTCCATTGTCCCCCACGCCAAGGAGATGTCCCGGCTATTTATTTGGAAACTTTACCACTAAGATCAGATTGGAGATCCAGATTTTCGTCGCGAAACATTACTACGACCCACTCTCACCTTGTGCGCCACGGGACCTCGACCTCGAGATTCATCATCACTTGTCCAGAAGAAGGACAATATCCCTTGAGTGCCAAGGTTCGAGCCTTTCGTGACGCCAAGTCCACAAGGCTTCCCCTGGTTGTTCAGAAAGAGAACAACTTTAGAACAGCCATTGTTCTTTTGAGCCCGTTGACAAGAAACGGTTCTCACCCCACCCCCCCCTCCCTGTTGTTCAGAAGAGAACAACGTAGAACAGTTATTGTTCTTCAAGCTGTTCGTCAAGAAACGGTTCTCATTCCCAAGACGTCACGTTAGGATCATTTAATCCCCCCCCCTTCGGCTGGAACTCGCCAGCGGACCGAAAATTCCTTCACGTCGCCTTCCTCTGCACAACAAGTATAATTACGTAAGCCGAACGTTACCTTTGAGTATTTAACCCTGTTGTCAATTCTATCCTGTGCTTTAAACGGTTTAGCGAACCATCCCCTCCCGTTAACTTTATATTTGTTTTACCTTTTTAAATCTTTTAATCCTCGGATCAGCTCGATTCCCCACGACCCTTTTCATTCTCTGTTTATGTCAATATTTTCCGTTTTGAGTGTTGTTGATAGTTAATATTAATAAAACTCTATTTTATTAATGATAGCAATATTATTATCCTTGAGCTCAGTTCCACTTCTTAAGCATATCGAAGATACATAATATCGGCCAGCCTAGACAATCCACGCACTCTAAAGATAATTAAAGAAGTTCCCTCATCGAATAGTTATATATGGTATATCGTCGAGACTACATTCTAAGACATTCTCCTTAGCGTTTTTTCCGGGTTGTGTTTCCAATTTTCGAATTCCTTGGGCCTTTAAATAAATCAATAAATTACGTGTCATGTGATTTTCAATTATTACAAACAAAAGAGCCCGTGGCCACTTCTACTAGAAAAACACTTGTCTCTCACTGGATAAAAACCTACACTTCGTTATTCAAAAGGCTTCTTGAATCACCTTTCTTGGGGTTGAGGATGGTAGCTCTGGCGATGAGCGTCGTGTTCATATAAGCGATGAGCGCTTGATGACACAGGTTCAAATCCAACTTCTTTATTAATTTTCATATAAAGGTTAAAATAGTTGCCCCTATCTTTCCGTTCTGTACATCTCCCATTTTCCTTCTTATGCTTTCATTGGTTCATGTAATATTCTCCTTCGCGTTTTCCGGGTTGTGTTAACAATTTCCATTTCCTGGGCCTTCATATATATATATATATATATATATATATATATGTGTGTGTGTGTGTGTGTGTGTGTGTGTGTGTGTGTGTGTGGCAGGGAAGATTGCTTCTAGACAGCTTGACTTTAATATTGAGTAAAAAAGATCCCAATAGGAGGTAAATTGGATGAGTCAACATCTTTATTTATTAATATCTGGCGACATTTGGACCTATATGGCCATCTTCTTTGGCCTAAAATATAAACGACTACAAATGAAATCAAGATATTAATGCATAATCAAAACACGTGACAAGAATATTTTAAGTTATTTCGGTGATTTTAAAGCTATTAAAATCGAAAACAGACGAGAGAAAGTGAAAAAAGCACCAACCTAATAAACTAGGAATGTAGATTGAATTTTAACACTTTAAAGTTCAAAAAGAGAGTTGAAAATAAAGTCGTAAATAAGGATGAAATCAATAATGGACTCAGGAAATCATTATTACACAAAAACAAGTATTCAAACTGTTTGTTGTAGAATTGCTCATAGTCTGGTCCAATAATTATTCTAGTCCTTGATAGGCTTTAATTCCTAGGTAGGCTTTAATTCCTTCTGAACGTGCGAAAGCTGGTTAGAGGCGGGTTGTGTCGTAGCCAGGATTCTCATTATAAAAGTCCCACTTGTTACTGGGGGGGAGGTTTGTGATTGTTGAATTCTTAGAGTGCAAAATACAGGTTGAATGAATTAGCCGAAGGCATGCTTAATTAAAGTCTTGCCAAGGGTACGTCAAAAGGGAGGAGCCACAAATAAACACATGTGCAAAAAATAAACTTTACTTTTTACAAATATAATAATTAGCAATAGTTAAACGGGCAAAATTAAGGATTAAATATTAAACACTGACGTTAAGCGTCTAGATTTATAATGACTCCATGGGAGTATCAATCACTGTTAATTAAATAGGTAATTTAAGAATAGGGGGGCACTGGGTTTACAGATTACCATTAATTGTGATGGATTGGAGAGACGACTACTCAGGTCCAGACGGAGTGGTTCGGGTAGCGTTAACACGAGTTCTCGGGGAGATGGGGGATAAGACTTCGAGTTCGGGGCTGCTGGCTGCAGTTCCGGTTGGTTCACTCCTAACTGGATGTGACAAATAGTAACTTCCAGTAACTATTTGGATGTTCCTTTTCTTTCTCAAGTTACGTTGAGCAACAGAGCATACTCTTCTAGTCACAGACTCTGCGAGGCGGGATTTACTTCCAGGAACACTTTAAGACAGCGACCAAGTTGTCTCGGCGGCGCGTTGACAGTCGGTACGTTACGGCAACGACTCTCGTTCAACGTGGGAGTTACGCGTTACGCGAGTTGGTTTGGGACAAAGCTGCTAGAGGGATGAACGGCGTTATTATTTATACCGAGGATTGTGGGAAATCGAGAGAGAGATTCCATTCACGACAATTCGCTTATCGCAGCGCCTTCTGGACAATCTCCATGGTATCATAAAGAAGCCAAATAGAATTTAGGCTTCTCTGTGAGATAGGCCTTCTTTCGTCAGACTTCCTTTCTCCAGTTGGGGGAAGATGGGGGAGAGAAGATGAAGTTCAACTCAAACGACAAATTTCTTTCGTTCCCACGATTGTCTGGCGGCATGCGAGTAAGTACGTTCCATATCCTCACACGGGGGAGAGAGAGAAGACGAAGGTCAACTCAAACGACAAATTTCTTTCGTTCCCACGATTGTCTTGCGGCATGCGAGTATGTACGTTCCATACCCTCACACTGTTGCAGATTAGAATTTTAACACGATCTTTTCTTTTCACCTAACGTATGTGTTTTGGGGAAACTAAAACACTTCATTCCATAGTAGCGAAACACCATGGTATCAGTTAGGTTTCACAATCTAAACGAAGCTTGTTGATGTCGGAATGAGCATTTTATGCGAGAAGAAGGGGAACTGACGATAAATAGATAATTAAACTGAAGAACAATGTTTGATATACATATATGAGTTCTAGTATTCGACGGGTTACCAGGTAAACTATGTGTATTTAAAATTTTCATGTTATCCAATCATATGTTTGTCTTGCATTTTATGACATGGTCTCTTAGTGTAGATTTTCTTTGGTTTGTAGTGGTTTTGCGTTCCGGTTACTAATCTCCATATGAGAGGAGAATTTTGCCTAATTTTCCAAATAAAGCTTCTAAGGAACACCCAGGAGATTAATATAATTAATTTATGGAACTCTTAAGAATTTTAGAGATTAGATCCTTAAAGTTGAAGGATGATTTAATTTTAAATCTGTTTACAAAAGCTATTTGAAATTTAATTTTATAAAAACGTTTTCTTAGTAATAACTTTAAATTACGGTTAAATATTATTATTCATATATGCCCTTTCTATGGCATTTCAAAATAATATTTGTATTTTTCGACTGTTGTTACAGGTACGTTAGAGTGATAAACACCATTCAAAAAAGAATGGATTGACTTATCTACGGTAAGCTTTGGAAAACCGTTGTTAAAAAATTAGACTGAAGACAATGAAATTCTTGGTCTATAGACTTATATGTACGATGAACACAAGTGATATACATGGTGAATAAGAGTTTAAGTGAAGTGATTTTATATTTGAACACTGTGCTACTAAAAAAAATTATTCCCAATCCTGTAAAAGTTGGTTTCCTAGTATAAATCGATATTTCTAAACCGTTTTAATTTTTTCGAATTAAAGAAGGGGGGGGGGTTTCTTTTTCGGTTTCCGTTATGTATAGTAAGTTTAGAAAAATATTTTTTTAAATTTCAAAGAATTGTTTAGCTTGACTACTATGTGGGAAAATTGCCATGGAATCGTCAACAAAATTACTATAAAAGATTGGCTTACAGGATGAGGGAACCTCAGAAAAGATTTTCTCTTCAAGATGAGTCTTCAGAAAATCGTCTGACAAGAGACCTATTGTTAGCCATATCCCGGCTCCATCGATCTGTTTGTATACTAGATGATCAAGAGCATAAGCCGACCCACTAAAAACCATGTCAAGTAGGAAGTTTTATTGAATTCTATCAATCCATGCAAAAGAGGAGAATTCCTAAAAACTGTCTAAAATTATTTTTGGCTTCAGTATTCGGACTGTTTGCAAAAGGTGACTGAACCGTGATAACTCACCAAGAATGGTTTGTACCTATTTTATGTATTTTGGGTAAACATTACATTCTAGCTAGGCCACAACCTGTGGCATACAATTTGGCATAAAGCTCTGAACTGATAAGTGAAAGTGATTTCCAACTCAGGAAAGGCAGTGAAATTGGTTCTTCTCCGTTTTCTAACTTTATAACACGGGTGGAGTCTGCCAAAAGAGTGTTAGTTTTATTTTTGTAATCTTTATAATTTAATAACGCTACTTATTTCCTTTGCCGGGTTTTGTAACGATGATATTTAGGGTTTTCCCCAAATTAAGTAGAAGTTCCAGGTCCGATTTGCAAAAAATAATCAAGGTAAACTTATCGGACTTAAATTTCTGGTACATTTATTGGGAAATATTTGAAAGTTTATACACATATACTAAAATAGCCATAATAAGGAAGATATTCTAGGTCCTTAGCGAGTTTTAAATAAAAGAGACCATAAAATTTGGTTTAGAGTAGGAAATATAAGGAAGATTAAAATCTAAACCAAGTGAAAGCAAATTTCTCTCCCTATGCGATAGATGGTAATCTGAAAGTTCTTGCAACTTTGCTTGAATCCAAAAATCTAGGGGAATTTATTTCAAAGCGATTTCAACATACGTTCATGAATTAATATTGTTTGATTTTTTAAAACACAAGAAATGAGTTTTGTGTAATTGTTTTAATTAGTAGGCCATGCCAAAAAGATAGTTATTAGTCAGTGAATGGAGAGAGGCTTATATTTTTGGGGTGAGTTCTTCGACCCTGTTAATTTTTTAGTTTATTTCCTATTTCAATATATGATATAATCAAGTAAATCCTTGTAAAACTTCGAATTATAAAGGGATTTAGAGTAAAGCTTGAAATACAGAAATTCGGGCTACATTGGACATGTCCTGCATGTCTCTAGAAAAGTTCCCTCGAGATGAGCTTTTAGAAAAGTTCTTTCGTAGAATCGGAAAAGACGCGGCGTTTCCAGTCCAGAGCGGGAATAGATGGAGCGGTATGAATTGCTTCTAGACAGCTTCATTTTTAATATTGAGTAAAAATCCCAGGATAAGGAAAATTGATGAGTCAACATCTTTATTAATATCTGGCGACGTTTCGACTTATATGTTCATCTGCTCTGACTTAAAATATAAACGATAGCAAATTAAATAGTTTACTACTCAACGGATAAATGCATATTTGATTTTGAGTAAGGATTTCCCGAGTACATTATTGATTTCATCCTTATTTCCGCCTTTAATTTCAACTCTTTTTAAAATTTTGAAGTGTTAAAATTGAATTTACATTCCTAGTTTGTGAGGTTGTTGCTCTTTAACATTCTTTCGTTTATTTTTTTATAGCTTCAAAATCATTAAAATAACCTCAAACTATATAGTCCTTTAACGTGTTTTGGTTATGCATTTACGCTTGATTAGTAAACTATTTCATTTTATATTGTTTATATTTTAGGCGAAAGAAGATGACCATATAGGTCAAAACGTCGCCAGATATTAATAAAGATGTTGACTCATCCAATTATCCTCATCCTGGGATATATATATATATATATATATATATATATATATATATATATATATATATATATATATATAAGTAGGAGTGTAATGTTTACGAAGATCCATGATAAACCTATACTATCTTGGAACATTATATTAAGAAAGAGGTTACGATGGGGACCGTCATGTTCTGTCGCTGACAACTGATGAGTAAAAAAGAAGCTCAACATATTCTGATTTATGTCCTTACGACTTTGAAAACTTTGAAAAATTCCTGGAGTAACCCTGGGATGACCTTGGCAATTCTATCATTCGAGAGAGAATGTAAACACCTTAAGGGGTTATTGCCCTCAAAAAATAATTCCTTGGCTAACCTTAGGAAGACCTTAGCTATTATATCATTCGAGAGAGAATGTAAAACAACATAATGGGTTAAATTTTGTTAGAATTGGCTGAATTGTTACAATGTTATTAAAAAATAAGCAAAATGTAGAACGACCAACCGACCGACATAGTGAGATGTAGAGTCGCCCGCGACTAAAAATTCACGACCTAAATTATATTAAAATATATATTTGTTAATTAAAATGGTTGGCCTTAACTTTTTGTCACCCGTCATTTATTTGGATTGGAAAGGCGAAACAATGGTCACACTCTGATTGCATAGTCTAGAATAGTATAGAATAGCACATTATAGCATAGTAAACATGGCATAGTATATTATAGCATAACATAGTATAGTATAGCATAGCGAAACATAGTATAGTAAAGTATAATATAGTATAGTATAGGTAGTATCTTTTTCCCTAGTATAGCATATCTAGTATAGGCTAGTATTGTCTAGCCCATTGGTCGCCTGAGGGCCTTCAGACGTCGTCGATTCAGTGCTCCGTAATCGCCCGAGGGCTTTTTGTGGCCTTTCATTTTTAGACTCATATTCGTTCTGATTATTAAGATAATTCAGCTTCTTTTTTTGCCACACTCTTATGTTAGTAAGTAATCATTTAATTAAAATACATAAATGGCTTAAGTCCTTCTTTGTTTGTAAACAGAGATTTAGCAATGAGAGTAACTTGATTCCGTTCAAGGCCGCGCCATAAATCGAATCGTCCGCAAAAAAAGGGCTGATTCATGGTTCACAAACGTCTAAACAGCCTTTTTTTGTTCAATACATTTATATTTTTACTTTATCATCATATTAAAATCATTTAAAAATCATTCAATTAAAATTAGCATGTTATTCAAAGCGGCCCAAGGGGTAAAAGTCTATTCAGCCCAAAAATAGGTGGAAATGTTTTTTTTTTCTATTTTTTTCGCCGAATTTTAAAAATGATTTCATTTAAAATAGTTAACAAGAAATAACTTTGAGCAACAAGTAAATATTTCCAATTATAATTCTAAATATGTAGAAGTCTATTAATAATTTTTAGGTTAAATCAATAGAATAATTTTTTGCAATTAAAATGATATATTATTTGATATATAATAAAGAATATAAATATTTTATTTTATTATTTTCCATAACGAGGTATCAAGGATAAATTGTTTGAGGGTGATTTCAAATCAATTCGCTCGGTGACTAATGGGTTAAAATAGTATAACAATTTATAGCATAGCCTAGTATAGTCTCGAATAGTAGCCTGGCGAAACCTAGCTTACCGTAGGATAGCCTACCATAGTATTACATCACCTAGCATAATAAAGCCTAGCATAGTATAGACTAGACTAGATTGCCTAACATAGTAGATCCTTCCTAGCCTAGCATAGTATATCATAGCATAATATAGTATCGAATAGTATAACAGTAGATTATGTCATAGCATAGCCTACCATAGTACACTCTAACCTAGTATCGTATATCCTAGTCTAGCGTAGCCTAGTTTAGTATAACCAAGTCTAGCCTATGATTCCTTATACGAGTAGAACTTACCATACCATACTCTAGCGTAGCTAGCATAGTATAGCCTAGCCTTACCTAGTTTAGATAAGCCTGGAATAGTAGGACTTAGCCTAGACTAATCTAGCCTAACCTAGCCTAGAGAACATAGTAAAGCCTTGCCAAACATAGCCTAGTACAGCCTACCATATATAAGATAATAAAGCTTACCATAGTATAGCATAGTATAGCCTAGCCTAGAATAGTATAGTATAGCATAGCCTAAACTAGTATAGTATAGAATAGTTAAACATAGTATAGTTTAGAATAGTTTAACATAGTATTGCCTATCCTATCCTCGTATAGGCTAGCCTAGCCTTGCAATGCCTAGCATAGTATAGCCTATCTACCATAACGTACCTTACCCTAAACTAGCTTAGCATAATATATTATAAACATATTATAACCTAGCCTAGTATATTATAAACTAATATAGCATAGTATAGCCTAAATTAGCATAGTATATCCTATCCTATTCTAGCATGGTATATCTTGGCATAGCACAGCCAACCATGGTCTAGCATAGCGTACCCTAGCCTATGCTAGCTTAATCTAGCGTAGTATAGACCAGTATAGCCTCGCATATCATAACATACCCTTGTATAACCCAGCCTATTATATGAGAGCATATAATGTCCTAGAATAGCATAGTATACTCTATAGTAGAATAGTATACCCCTAGACTTGCATATATAGCCTAGCATAGTATATATTAGAATAACCTACTTTAATGTAGTATACCTGAGCCTATCACAGTGTATCCTAGCCTAGCTTAGCGAAGCCTACAATTGTATATTAAATCTTAGTCTAGTGTAGCCTAGTATATTCTATCCTATCTTAGCATATTCTAGCCTAGACTAGCATAGCCTAGTAGAGTATATCATAGCCCAACTTACCTTATCCTATCCTAGTTAATATAGTATAGTATATCATAGTATTGCCTAGCCTAGACTACACTATTAGATCTTAGCCTAAGCTTGCATAGCATGCATAACATAACTCAGCCTACCTTAGCAAAGCCTCGCGTAACCTAGTCTGGTATAACGAAGACTAGCCTAGTGTAGGATAGCTTGGTATATCATAGCCTAACCTAGCATACCATAACGTAACCTAGCCTAGTATAGCTTAGCATATCCTCTTATAGCATAACCTAGCATAGCATTAACTATCCTAGACATGTATAGCCTATACTATACTATTATACCTAGTCAAGCATAGCTTATTATTGTCTAGCCTAAAATAGTATATGCTATCCTAGCATAGCATAGTCTAGCCTAAATTAGCATAGTATTTCTTACACTTGTACATTATATCTTAGCAGAGCTTAGCATAGTAAAGCCTAGCCTATAATAGCATAGTATAGCCCATTCTAGGCTTGCCTAGCAGAATATAGCATATTATAGCCTATTCTAGTCTAGTCTAACAGAGTATCGGCCGAAAGGTTATGATGTTATTGCCAAAACAAAATAATTCCAGGGATAGGGTTTATATGACTTTGGCAATTATATGATTCGAAAGAGAATGTAAAACAACATAATGGTTTCAAATTTCGTTAGAATCGGCAAAATAGGTATGATGTTATTTCCAAAACAAAATAATTCCCCGGCTAACCTTGGGAGGACTTTGGAAATTATAGAATTCGGAAGAGAATATAAAACAACATAAGTATTTTAAATTCCCTTAGAATCAGTCTAATAGTTACAATGTTATTACATAAAAAAAAGCAAAGTGGTAGACCGATCGACCGAACAACATAGTTAGATGTAGAGTCAATCGCGACCTGACCCACACGCGACTAAAAGGCT
Source organism: Ceratothoa steindachneri (assembly GCA_963969495.1). Taxonomy (NCBI): domain Eukaryota; kingdom Metazoa; phylum Arthropoda; class Malacostraca; order Isopoda; family Cymothoidae; genus Ceratothoa; species Ceratothoa steindachneri. The sequence goes on from OZ018332.1 coordinate 78,551,855, forward strand.
AGAAGATTGGCTGCTCCAGCGTAGGTCGCATTTGTGTATAAAAACTCTACAACATTGACCAATGTGTATTCTATCAGAGTCATTACAAGGAAAAATATAACGCACACCCTGTTTTTTGTCCTAGGGTCTTTTGGGGGCCGAATTACTTCGTATAGTATGTTCCAATTTAAAGGCAAAGTTAAAGTTGCTTGCTTGATTAAATGTTATTTATCGGACAAACTTTTGTAAACAATCCTTTATTTAGAGTAAAGCCTAATGATGATCATTTGGTCCACTCCTCATCACTCGTCAATCTTATATATACGAGGGGTGGTCAATAAGTTTTGCAATTCGGATATAAGGAAACGAGATATAGGAAAAGTAGTTTATTATTTTTCAATATAACCACCCACGACTTCAATGCACTTGCGCCACTTGTCCCTGAGGCTTCGAATTCCCGACAACCAGAAATCTCCCGACTGCTCTTCAATCCACTTCTGGACGGTGAGCTGGACATCTTCATCGTCCCCAAACCGGCGTCCACGCAGTGCAGCCTTGAGCTGGCGGAATAAAAAGTAGTCGCTAAGGGCCAGATCTGGTCTGTAGGGGGATAGCTGAGTTCCTCGAATCAGCACTCGCGCTGGGCAGCTTGTGCATCTCTGGCCTTGTGGAGGAGCAGGACACCACGTGTCAACTTGCCGCGCCGCTTCTGACGGATGCACTTCTTTAACCTAGCCAGTTCCTCGGCGTAATATTGGCCTGTGATGGTCCTTCCACGAGACGCATAGTCCACCATCAACACTCCCTCAGAATCTAGGAAGATCGTGGCCATGATCTTCTCGGCTGAGGGTTGGGTCCGGAAATTGTTGGGGGTCGGAGAGCCCCTGGGCTTCCACGCCATGCTTTTGAGCTTAGTCTCAGGATCCCAGTGATGGGCCCACGTTTCATCACCTGTCACTATGCGTGACTCGAATCCCGCCGGCTCTTGGTTGTACAGGAGAAGCAGCTCCTCCGAACTTTGACGGCGTCCAAGTCAACCATGGGGCGTGAGGTTTCGTAAGGTTTCTAGAGACCCAAATTGTCGTGGATGATGTTGATAACACTTCCATGTGATATTCCAAGTTCTCGCTCGATTTCTTCGACTTTCACCCGTTGATTTTCGAGGATCATCCTCTCCACACGGGCAACATTGTCCTCGTTAGTCACGTCTGACGGGCGTCCTGGACGGGGGTCATGTTCAAGGGCCTCACGACGAGGGCAGAACTCCCTATTCCAGCGAACAATGGTTGCATAGGAAGGGGCGGTGTCGATGTACACTAGGACCATGCGTTCATGGATCTCTTTTGTATTTTTGCCTTCTTTTCTAAAAAAAATTGATCACTGCGCGGTGCTCAACCTTCTCCATTGTTGAAAAATTTGTGACTGACGATCTTCGATCAGCTACTGCTTCTTAAATAGACGAGGAAGGAGCGTGCGGCTGCAGGTCCTGACTTGTCATAACTTGTCCTAACACCCCCCCCTTCCTCTGTTTTGCCCTACCGATTCGGAAAACTTATTGACCCCCCCTCATTTATATATATATATATATATATATATATATATATATATATATATATATATATATATATATATATATATATATATATATATATATATATATATATATATATATATATATATATATATATATATATATATATATATATATATATATATATATTATGTTGATGCCAAAAATTCAAACATCAAAAATTTATTAGGATACTATATTACTTTATTCATTTTGATGTAATAACATTGTAGCAAATATTTTGAGTCAAATAAATAATGTTTAAAGATGGCGCCTGGCACTTGAATATTTTAGATTTATTAAAACTAGAAGTAAACTATCAATGCTTCTTCAATACTTAATTACTCATTGATTATATTTCTCTTGCATTACAGGTATATTTGTGAGTAATATTTTAGGTGTTACAAGCATTTTCAATCCACATAGATTATATAATATAAATTTAAGTTCATTTTTACTAAAAAAATACAAGCTGAACAATTGTTGCAAGAGGTTGACGAAAGGCACACGTGACATGACTTAGTGCGCTGCTTGCAGTCAGAAGAAGAAGTTATGCTACGATGTTCCTGATTTACCCAATTACAAGAATTTCAACTGGATTCACTATGATAACTAGAAATTCCACTAAAGTTTGGTTGATTAGTCAACCAATTACACACCTTAGCTATAGCAATTTACCATGAAAGAAAGAAGTAATCCGTTTCCTGAATAATCATAAAAGTGTTAAACAAGAGTGAGAAGCTTTAAACGTAAAAAAAGCTGAAATACCAACCATTTATAGATGTAATGCAGTAAAGAAACTTAATAGATCGAGACGACGAAATCCGGCTAGAGTGCCCGGCAACCCAACGAAAGGAACACAGAAGAAGCTCATGCTGATCCAGTTCCTGGTGGTCGCACCGAAATTTAGTTTAGCTTGTATTGAGAAACAAGCTCAATCATCTATTGTCAGAGAAACCCCTATCCCGGTTTACAACAAAACTTAGAGATAGTCCTCGCCATTGAGGAATACCCTAAAGTGAACTCCCTCAAACACTCCCCATTCGTTACTGGATTCACTCGTTTGCTCATCGCTCGTCGGTGCGAATCATTCCAAGATTAACCAGAAGATTGGAAGAAGCATACTTTCACGGTCCCGTTGTTAAAATCCTCTGACTAAGGCAATGTGCTTAACGCAATCCATTGCCCGCAACGAAATCACCTGTGGCTTCAAGCCTGTCCCCGCGCCAGCCAAACAGAGGGAGTGTCTGTGAATACGTCCACGCCCCTGGCCGCTAAAAAACATTCTTGCGTCTACATAATAATTGAGGAAAAGGTTAGTCTCCAGCCAGATTCACGTGCGGTTGTTTTATATTAATTTGTTTAAATTAGTAAGTCTCTCTTAAACTCGTTTAATTCATAGCTGTATAGTTTGTTTTGTTAGATTTTTTTTTCATGTTGTAATTAAAGATCTTTTTCTTAGAAGTATTTAATACAATCCTCGAAACGCTGAGCATGGCACTAGAAATCCTCAAAGATTAAAATAACGTAATAATAATAATAATAATATAGCACTCTTAGAGTAAACGTAATCAAGGAGTTCTTGAAGTATGTAACAAACCCATACGTACACCACCACTCGGTACTTTCAATACCATGACATAAATACTTGGTGTCAGGTTTTATGGGTATTGGAAGAACTCAGTATATTTGTTTGTCTTGCTTTCGCTTTAGTAAGAGTAAATGTGTACCTAGCGTTCGAGGAAACATAAAAAGGTCTGTCTATAAATGTGTGGTTAATTAGCGGTGATGAATTAATTTTTTGGGAATGGTATTCAAATTAACAGAAATGTTGGGATAAGGGTGAGTTAGGCAGCGCGCTACTTGTTCGAGGTTGCATAAGTACCTTTAGCATATCAGTGAGTTTTGGTCGAACAGACAGAGGTAAAATTGAATCGTTCGACAGATTCCATCAACAATCCCAAGCTTTTGGACTAAAAGACAAAAAACTAGTTGCCCACGTCCAGGAACGAGAAGACAAACGAGAGCAAGCTGAAAGGGAAGCTGAAAAAGAAAAGGCGCAAGCCGAAGGGAAGCAGAAGAAAGAAAATTACAAAGGGAAGCAAAAGAGAGAGAACGAATACGCGCTCACGAAAGGAAAATGACCAAGGATCAGGCGGACGCCAATTCCATAGGATCCCGAGCTGGAGCTACACAGATAGCTGCGATGAAACTCCTAGCTTATAAAGAAAACGAAGACCTGTGTTCGTAGCTGACACACTTCGAGAAGATATTCGAGTTGAATCATTGGGACATAGAGACAGATGGGATCGACAGATTAGTGCCTCTGCTTAGTACCCGGCTCCGTGATGTATTCATCTCATTACCTTCCGAGGCTTCCGTGGATTACACTACTTACAGACACGAGCTTCTGGCCGCCGTCACTCTAAACCCCGTGGAGTATCGGATGAAGTTTAGACAGGCCAGAATTCAACCAGGTTAAACATACAGGCAATTCGGATTTATCCTCAGAAGGCACCTTTAATTCTAGCTAGAGTCAAAACAAGTGGGGAATGAATTCAACTCCCTCACGACTTCATGCTGTACGCTCCCCACAGAGATACGCGTCTTCGTCAAGGACAGGCGAGCAGCTACATTCAAGGACTGCGTGGAGGAAGCAGAACTGCATGCTTCCAACAATAGATTATGCCCTCGAGAGGTCAGAAAGAACCAGTCCTTATCTCCCAAGAAAGATGGGTATCCCCAGAAACCATTTTATCCAAAGAAAGGGGGGTATCCCCAGAAACCCCCACAAAATAACCCCCCTAAGTTCGTCATGAACTCCGGACACCCCAGAAACACCATAGCAAGCTTTTATTGTGGCATCCCAGGTCACATTAGTTATAATTGCCCCCAAAATTCGAGGATTAGGTCGCCCTCGAGTCAGCAGGTACATAACCTCACTGCAACGCTTAACCAAGAGCAACCTACTAGACCCGCGCCTCCTTTGACCACATCGAAATCCCCTGACTAACAGGTGAACTTTGTATTCAACAAAAATTCTCCCGAAGGACTAAAATTCGAGAGTGGGGCCGTAAATGGTCGCCGAGTCTCAACCTTGTTACGCGATACGGGGTGCACCTGTATCGTGGTGTCTAATAAATTGCTTCTCCCTGTCAGCTCCGAGCCCCAGAAGTTCGTGGTCGTCCTGGACATCCTGGATAAACCAGACAAGTTCCCCGTCGTCAGATGCCACATTCAGTCGCAGTATTTTACTGGCTGGACCGAGGTAGTGACAGCGCCTATTAGATTCTGCTCAGTATTAATCGGCCAGAGCGTGGAGCTCTCTCCGAATTCAATGGCTCAGCTCGTAGTCACCCGGATGCCCGCAACTAAAAGGTCCACGGTCCCGACCCCTTTATCTCCTCGTGAGAACCAAGTAGACGAACAGCTTAGTTCCCAAGCCTTCGATATTGCCTCGAAAGTAGGTCCCACCCTCCCACCCCTGGATGGGAATGCAGTGAAAAAGGAAAAAAAAATCCAAGAAAGGAAGAATACCGAGAGAGGAAGAAGTAGAATAAAGAAGAGTACAGCTAAAAATAGAAGATGAAGAAAGAAGAATACAGACGACAAGAGAAGCGGAAGAAAAAAGTATACAGATGGAAAGAGCACTAGCACAAGCGGAAAGAGAAGATAGAGAAGATAGAGAAGAAAAAGAAAGAATGCTCGCACATGAAAGGGCATCGAGCAAGGATCGGGGGGAAGTCACGGTCGGTGTATCCTGGCCTGGACCTAGGAAAGTACTTACAATGAAAACCCAGCCAAATGGGATGACGATTGAAGAAGAAGGAATTGGGACTGCAGTATACCGAGGTAAAGCGAGTCACATGGTAGAAGCGGATAACGGGTATCCCCTACCCTCAGTAGTCTTCCCACAGAACGAAACGTCCACGGAGTTACAATTAAAACCCTAATTCGCCGTGAGAGCCACGCCCATTAACGCTCCTGTAAAGAAATTTTCCCCGACCCCATTAGATCGAATCCAAACCCGATCTCCCAGGTTAGCATGGTAAAGGATGACGATGGGACTCCTGTTCCCATCACTTATGCAACTATGCAACAGGCCACCCTAGCCATAAGGTGGAGATTAAAGTAAGTCAGTTGCCATAAAAAAGTTAGTAAAAATACGTTGGAATTCCATTACCAGTTTTTGACATACTTAGGTAGACACAATAATCAGGACGGCCGACTCATGCGCCGTAAAGTATTGGTCATCGAGCACCACATTAATATTAATTATATCAAAGGTTCCGATAAGGTAAAGCCTCTGTATAACCTGAGTCGAAACCCCATTCAGGGTTATTTCATCGCCCGTTAATCTTAAAACCATTCCTTTTTGTTGTTGTTTGTGCTTTGTGTATATATTTAAGGTCTTAAGGTTTAGAAATGTAAGAAAGTATTTGGCTAGATACCAATTTTGTTCTTTGTGTAATCGATGATCTGGTTTTCTTTTTTGTGTTTTTCTGTTAAATTGGGTGCTGTGAGACGTACCAGATAGGCTCGCAAAGACTAGGTCGATCACCTGCCTGTGTACGCATGCGCATGTGCGCCCGAGATCAAAAAACTTTAGTTAATAGGATAGTTGACCCAGCTAGCGGTAAGAATCAGTATATGGTCTTAGACATGTTAATTTGCTTTTGTCGATGATGTTTGTTTCTTTGTTTGTTTTTTTCGGGAGTTCGCCCCCATTAACATCTTGGAAGGAAGGAATGTAGGGGAATCGATATCGCATCCTAAAAACTGAGGTCCTGGTTCGGTCACCGCAACGTCCTGGCATTTGGCAGCCTAACCCGATTACGTACCACCCCCTCCTCTCCCCTCGCCTCGCGGATCACCAGAAAGGCCTCCCCACAACCACGAGATGCTCAAATCATCAGATTTCGGGTCCCGCGAGCCTAACATTAGTTAAACCGGCAATATTTGCCCTAAGAATTGGGATTTAATTTCACTTCATAGACGAAATTAGAGGAGCGTCGACCAAAAGCTAGAATATGTCATTAGGGCTAAGTGAAAGACGCTCGGAGAATCGCCGTTAGAGGAGAGAGGCTTAATTCCTAAGACTTCATCGCCCCTCACCTCCTTCCCCTAACCCCAGTGGGGTGGTAAGGTATTAAGGCGGATAACTGTAGAAGAACGAGGAAGATCGAGTGAGCGATTGAGAGGACGAAGTCCTGCTAGAGTGCCCGGCAATTAAAGAAAGGGGCGGAAAAGAAGCTCATCCTGAGCCAGTTCCTAGTGGTCACACCGAAAATTAGCATCTTGTCTCAAGAGAAGATCGAGTTAGCGATTGAGACGACAAAGTCCGGCTAGAGTGCCCTGCAACCCAACGAAAGGAACACAGAAGAAGCTCATACTGAGCCAGTTCCTGGTGGTCACACCGAAATTTAGTTTAGCTTGTATTGAGAAACAAACTCAATTATCTACCGTCAGAGAAACCCCTATCCCGGTTTACAACAAAACTTAGAGATAGTCCTCGCCATTGAGGAATACCCCAAAGTGAACTCCCCAAACACTCCCCATTCGTCAAAGGATTTACTCGTTTGCTCATCGCTCGTCGGTGCGAATCATTCCAAGATTAACCAGAAGATTGGAAGAAGCATACTTTCACGGACTCGTTGTTGAAATCATCTGAGTAAGACAACGTGCTTAACGCCATCCGTCGCCCGCACCCAAATCAGCTGTGGCTTCAAGCCTGTCCCCGCGCTTTTCAAACAGCTGGAGTGTTATTTTTTTGGAAGGTCAATTTGAGTCCAATATTAAAGTGAGCTTTGGGTCAACTATTACTTTATATTTATTTGTAAAAACTAGTAAGTCTCTCTTAAATTGGTTTAATTTATAGCTGAATAGTTTGTTTTGTTAGATTTCTGTTTTTTCATGTTGTAATTAAAGATCTATTTTATTAGAAGTATTTACTTCAATCCTCGAAACGCTGAGCATGGCATTAGAAATCCTCAAAGATTAAAATAACGTAATAATAATAATATAACACTTTTAGAGAAAACGTAATCAAGGAGTTTTTGAAGTACGTATCTAACCTATACGTGCACCACCACTCGGTCCTTGCATTACCACGACATAAATAATTACTAATGAAGAAGATAACGAGTTCCTTTGTTTATAGAGAGAGGGAAGAAAAGGGATAATGATTGGAATAGATAAAAAGGAGCGACAGCGTAAACTTGAAGTACAACTGCAGTAAGAGAAAAGGGAGAAAAAGAGGGACGCCGAGCAGCTTCATTGAATGAAACAGTTGTTTTTGCAAGTAGCACTAGTTCCAGCAAACTTAAAATGAAACAGAAGTACAAGATTTATACCATGAAGCAAAAACCTCAATATCAAACGGTCCTCCAAAGTAAAAGGCTAAAATATTCTTTCACCTTCGATTTTGCCAAAAAAAGTGACTACTCAGCCTCTCTCATTATTTTTTTCTAACATTTTGAGTGTAAGGAACAACCCCAAGGATTATTTTGTCAGTTAATCTACTATTCGTCGAGCTCGACAAAAATCAAGAAGGAGATTCATTGAGAACTGAGAAGCCCTTGATAGCTGTTCATTGGGATGGAAAATTTCTTGAAGACATATCAGGACAAGAAGTCGTGGATCGCCTGCCAATTTTAATATCAGGCAGTGCCATTTCAATCTTCGTAAAGCATTAGTTTTCTACACCAAAGGCAGCCATTGCCGCACAGAAAGATTTTTTGTTTCTTAAATAACTTCATTGATAAAAAAGAACAATGAAATGATTGCTAATGCTGCCTTGAATAAATAGAAAAAACCATCGCTGGTATGTTTCGGGATAGTTAAGTGCACTGGACTTTTTTGATGGTGGTGTCTCATGTGAGACAAAGAAAACATGGAAGATGCCTTGTAGAATCCAACATATTCAGATCTACCCATAAAATCAAAATAGATGATGAAAATTATGGCAAGAAGCACCTTTGGGACTTTGTGACAAAAAAAAAACAGTCCTAAAAAATTGATTGCTTAAAATGTCGTTAATGATCTAAAGGTTGTTAATGACATTGCTGAAAGAGGAGTCAAGCTCATGGAAGACTACAACAAATTTGATAACTAATTACTAGGAGCAAAAACAATATTTGTTAAAAGTTGTGTCGAAATACAGAAAAAAGTTCACTGACAAATCAAAGAAGAGCATTATTGCAGCTGCTTTGAATGAGTAACCAGTTCCAATATAAGTTAAAAAGAAAGTGGTATGGTAGGCATACTAGGGAAGTTCTATTATAAAAAAGTAACATGGTGATTGCTGTACCTCCTGGGTGCCATGGAAATAAGCAATATTCAATTGCTGGGAGCCGCCTCTAAATATTAATTTTTTCATTTCATCTGAATTTTGGGCAAAATAGTTTTACATTAAAATGAATCAAATAAGATGGTATCTCATAAAAATTTAAATAATTTTTTTAACACCTGTTTTGCATCATCCTAATATATATATATATATATATATATATATATATATATATATATATATATATATATATATATATATATATATATATATATATATATATATATATATATATATATATATATATATATATATATATATATATATATATATATATATATATATATATATATACATGTATATATATAGAGAGAGATAAAAAAGAGAGACCTAGAACTCCCTAGAGTAAGAAAGATCCTCGTCATTTTTATATCTTGAGGATCAAAAGAAAGGTAAACTTAGGAGCCAGGAGACCGGTAAGCTGGCATTTCTCCTGAGCTTGAGCCTCTTCTCAGCTAATGGTAGCAGGTTTTATTTTATTTAATGCAGGTGTGCATAGAGATTTCTACCATTGTTTCGTGCATGATATTTTTTTCTTTGTCCTTTTGAAAATAACAACCTTGTCAGCGAGATAATTTTTGTTTTCATTTTGACTAGGCCCTTCCGAGTATTCAAAACCTAATCATCTTTTTTCATATTCAAACAATGTAAAATTTGTCTAATTTCCTCCTCCATAAAATTTTAGCGGTACAGAAGCTAATATGATGATTTCAAAGTTTGTGGAGCTTGTATTCATTCTAATATTGAAACTTTCCTGAAAAATAATGAATACCCCTGATGTTCATCAACTCCTTACATAAGTGATTCCATCCTTTACTTAATGCTTAATTATTTCAAAAACTTTGCAGGTCAAAAAAATAAATTGAACTATGGACTACCCGTTATTTAAGCTATCTTCAATGTATAAGGAAACAGATCCTTGTGCGTGCACTCTTTAAGGAAATAGAGCTTTATATACATTCTAAAGCTGTAATACATGGATTTGACAAGCAACAAAAGCCGTTTTCTTTTCCACTGAAACCATAAGGGTGAAATACTGGTAAACCTGAAACATGAAGGAATGGCACACTTTTCTGACCAGTGTCTACATTACAGGGAATGTTAGGTGTAGTATAGGTCTGCATGCGTATGCCCCCTACCACCAACTCCAATGGTCGCAGGGGATCAGCCCTCTATAGAGATTAGACTGAGAAATGACAAATCTCCAAAGCGGTTATATACTTGCCACCAAACTCATGTTCAGGTGGTTTGTTTAGTTCTCTCTCTTTCTCTTTCTCTCTCCCTCCCTCTATTATCTGCTTTGACGCAGTCAACTAAATTCTCTTGGCCAATATTCCAGTTATTTTTCAAATTTTATTAACGGCCAAAAATATTTTGAATCCATGCTCGGTCATCTAAGCGGCTCCTAACAAACAATTCATGTCAGAGGCTTCACAAGTTTAATGGTAAATAAATATAAGAGAAAAGGTTCCTTGTCTTGACGTCGCAATCGTTTGGGGATAAAATAAATAAAATACAAGATATCCCAAATAATAAATTTCCTCAACCAGTTTTTTTAAATTTAAAATGTGCATTTAATTATGTGCTGAGGAAATTTTATTACACACAAATTTTAGGCTTGAATTGTAATTAATTTTAAACGGGTTATCTTATCTAAATGTGAGGAAAGGTTCCTTCATGAAACTAGTAGTATAAATGTAGATAATTTTACTTGACCTCGTCAGAACAAAGGAACATGCATAGAAAGTACATTGAACATCCTGATTTCATAGTAGTTTCTCATTTCGTATCAGCCTGTGAACGTGAAATTTTAGGTTGTAATAGCGAAGAGTCACTCAACAATATTTAAAATCATAGGGCTTAACCAAGGAGCATTGGTCCTAATTTACTCATCCTAGGTTGCAAGTTTAAGATGAATGTTTTTTTTTTAAATGGATATCTGCTGCGAGTGGAAAATCAGTCACCCTGATGCCGCAAATTACAACCTTACACCATCTGAGCATCTGAGTTGTATGAATTGCCTATGACTAAGAGTACCGATGGGAGGTTTTCTAGTCACTTCTCAAGGCGGCGTTTTGCTAGGAATGACGCTTTCAGAGTTCTGTTTATACGTTCGACTAGCACATTGGCACAGGGATTCCTCGAGGTAATATAGATGTGCCCTTTCAATGTAAGCTACAATATTTGATTAAACAATCCTGACTGGAGATGCAAGGCATTGTCCTTTATGATTGTATCTCGCGGACCGAATCGCGGTGAAACCATTGGAAGAGGCTACAGTAATGGACTATGATGTCATATTTGATATGAAGAAGGCTTCTCCCGCCTTTAGTGTAACTACAAATGAATGTAAGACGGTACCTAAATCATTCTTTGGTAGTGTATACTATATCAACAGGGACAAAACTGAAATTATCATCGGGAGCAATAAATTCTGGAAAGGGGGTTTCATTTGGCGGGGACTTTCGCATTTTGACGTAAGAAACAACTGCAAACCCAATCTATAACTTGGTTGCGCCTGTTGTTGTAAGTCAGGTAGGCTTCACTGATCTTCGTTTGCCCTCCTTAGACACGGGGAAAGGCGACAAGCAGACGTGGGGGAATGCCCCTTTTTAAGCGCGTGGGATATGCAAATGCGTTTTCTACCGTTGGCCGACTTAGTCAAATAGTTCAATGGCCTTTTGTGTAGTTCTAAGATTTAAACAAGGGAAACAAAATAATCGTTACTACTATATAAACAAATAAAAGAATTTAACAATAAATGATACAATATGGGAAAAACTAATCGTTCAGCAAAAGAAAATTAATTTAAAATGAATGCTTCGGCATGATCTGTGAGTAGCACAATATTTACCAGAAAGAAAACGAGAGGAGATGATGAGATGAAGCTTCGTAGTCGAAAAGCGTCATACCTCTTCGACGGTGATAAAGAAAAATGTAATAGGCTTATGATTTTCCAAGAGAGTAGGGGCCTCGAGTGGTTCATCAAGGGAGTATCCTTGCAGGGCATGGAGCGGAGCGGGCCATTCAAGAATGAGTCCTCACGTTAATTACTGCCATAGCGCTGAATAACTGGTTTCTTGATGTGAGCTCTTCGGCTGCCGGGAAGTCGCTTGAGAAGTGGTGCGTCGTGTCATTGGTTGATTCCGACGAATCCTCTCGATTACTACTTGGATACTGTGTGAGCTCGTTCCCATGCTGGGAAATATATACGACTTCTCCCAAAACGATTTTGTTTGCCGTAGGAAGTGGGTCCCACTCCGTCTCAATGGCGTGGCGGGAAAGGGCTTAGTGCCCTTTCGCTGATTTGAGTTTCGGGCTCCAGTTTGACCCGTCACGCCCCGTTATCACCCCGGAAGTTTACCGAAAGACGCTGGTTGAAGGTCCTTTCGTCTGTGAAATACTTCCTAGGCCTCTTTCTCCTCGTGATTCTCTCTCTCTCTCTCTCTCTGACACCTGTTTTCCACACAAGACGGTCCGATATTAACTTTAGAGTAGATCAGGTTCTTATATTATCTGGATTTTATATATTTTTAAATATCAACTTGCACAATTTAGAGGGTGATGTATGGTCATAGTAAACCTTGAGAGAGAGCGAAAATAATAGCGGTGTGAGAGAAGAATAGAATTATTTGGAGTATATTAAACGAAGTTGAAGGATCATCTGACAAATTAATCAATTACTCATCTGAGGAGTGGGTATTGGAATGAGTTGAGTAATCCAGCGTCACAGAGGATGGAGTAGCTGGTAAAATTGGGTAGACTGAAAGGATATGGTTGTCACTTTATGAAACGGAGGATGAGTGTAATTAGAGAGGGCAAAGTTGAACGTGCTCTATCGTAATTGGAGCTTTAGAGAGGGCGTCACTCGGATATTTTTACCCGAAATATGTCTTATTTCAGCGGTGAATTGGTCTATGTATTCCGTTCCTTCCAACTTATGTTTGAAATGTTTGATTGCTAAATTTATGCTTAATAGATATTTGCTTATTGTTGAAGAATTGAGTTCTGGTTATTTTAATGCAAGTGAAATATAACCTATTGTTTCCTAATCTCCATCGCATGTTTGCTCTAAGATTGAATCACTCTCCAATGTTCGAAACGTCACTTGTGAATCGGAAGGAAACAATTTTGGGGGGGAGGGGGGTACTAAAAGTGTAGCTTCTGCTAAGGCTCCTTTGATTTGCTGAAAGGCATTTTCTACAGTCGTCTTATTTTAAAGGGGTTTGAGGTTGTGTTTTGTTCATGTCCTTTGAAAGTCTAATTAATCAGGTAATGTTAGTTCATAATGATTTGAAAAGTCCGTCCTTCAAATCTTTTTTCAATCGTGCAACCTTAAAATATTGGTACCTAATCATTAGGAAAGGGAACAGATATCTGTAGGGGTGCGAAAAATGTATCAGAGAAAAATTCCTTCCAACTCGATAATATAAATAGCCGATAAATTTACCAACTCTAAAACGGACTAAAGCCGGTCATGAGGCTAGAGTATTGGCGTTTAAATCCAACGGTACCGCGTTCGAAACTCAACAGTCCAAAAACTTTTATGAAGAAATCTCAAGAAGAAAACGGAAGTCGAAGAAAATGCTTGAAGCACTTGCTCATCTAAAAGCACGAAGAAATCATCCTCTAAGATAAATGGAATAAAATGAAAGTGCATCAAGAAAGAAGTATACGGAAGTCAAGCTTACTCAACAAGAATCAAGAAGGGCAAAGAAATCATTAACCCAAGATAAATGGAAGAAAAACGAAGATAACACCAGTCAGAGATAAAGGGAAAACCATGTTTGAAGGACCAACTAAAGAAATAAGAAATTAAGTCAAGAAGAAGTAAATAGATTCAATAAAGTGAAAAGCAAGAATAATATTGATAAATACATTAAAATGGGAGATAAGAAGGATATGCCCCCCACCCCATAATCTATCTTTAACAGTGATTAAGTTTAGTAATCTACAATCGTCTGTTACCATATATGATTGATCTTTTTTTCTGAATTAAGTTAAGTGTAGATGCAAAAGCTGACTTTGTAAGTCGAATTTTTCATTCGTGCAATAAAAATCCAATTGTATTTTCTGTTAAGTCATGACACTTGGATGAGCGTCTTCTGGTTCTGCATCTTACTGAGGATCTTCTGTTTTAATATAATAGAAGAAGTATGAATATACTTCTTAATTTTCTGTTCATGTACTTCACCACTCATATTAAGTATCATATAAATTACCATATCGAGATGATACGTCGCTAAAGAGCGAAATCTTCGAAATTGATAATAATATTAACTGCTTTCCTAGTTGTTTAAGTTTAGCCGTCTTTAAATTTAACACTTTTTAAATTACTACAAGATTGTTTTAGGCGATGAAATTGGTACTGATAATACCAGCTTTTACGTCACACACTAGGAACTTCCAAGTAAAATTCTACCTTAGTCTGAGGGAAAGTGTAATTATTCTTTCCCCATACATTTGTTTAGGGGCACCGATAGCAGTTTATGGCAGCACACACGATTCTTCTTCATTTTTGTCTGCAGCCGTCGTGGGTAAGGTGGAAATAACCAATCCCGTGTCGATAAGGTATTTCCTACTTGTTAAGGATCAAAAGTCTTGTAGCAGGCGTATGTTGAGAGAGCATAGCGCACATTACGTGATACTCTCCTTTGGCTCCTTACCAACTAGGACAGCACTGATGAACTTAATCCCTAAATTGCTCATGGTACCAACATAGTCTTCATAGAGATAAGTAGTTGACTCTCTTACGTGGTGTTCGAGATTTTCCTCGTAAAAGATCCTGGCAGTGCCAAATATCATCAACCTATTTTTGAGGGGGGGGGGCGACCTCTGTTATCAAGGAACCACTGAATCTTGTAATCCACGGCAGGTCATTGATAATTGGCTCTTCTTAACAGGTGAAACAGCCTGTGAGTTCCTCTTTCGATGGCTAGGGCTACTGATGTTGATAGTTGATCGAGGGGGTTCTAGGTGCACAAGATTTCCATAGCTTACTAGATTCGTATAGGGAACTGCCACACAAATAAAATGCCAATTGATACTGTCGACAAAGGTATCATGGGGCTTCTTCAGGAGATCCACAGGATGCATGTAGGAGAGTTGCGTTGTTCTAGACAGCTTCTATATCTAATAGACCTCTCTAGAAATGTAATGAGCAAGAAAAGCGGCCTTAAAAGCTCTTTAACACAGGGATTATCCGGGTCGCTTAGGATGGGGAAACAATGTTGATGACTGGATGGAACTGAATTGGGTGCAGTTGTGAGGGAAAACTAAGTTGGATGAGCTAGTGTCTAGATATAGAGATTTGTTAGGAAAGTTTTGGAAGAGTAGTATGAAGTGGGTAATGTCAGGAAATTTACTAGGCTTAAACTAGGCAGTGAGTGGATCTCGCGCCCAGTTTGGATAAATGAGAGAATGAAAGTATTGGGTGATAGTATGGGACTGGTGTGTTTGGATATATGTAGTGAGTTTTTTGGAAGGGGGGATTTGTATGCAATGGATGGGTACACTTGAGTCACAATGGAGTGAAAGTGTTGACTCGAGAGAACTATTGGTATAGGCTGTAGGAGAAAGTAGGGGTGAGGGTATTCAGATGAATTTGGAGAGCAATAGGCTGGAGAATAAGCAGAGGACTAGGAAGGAAGAGTGTAGTAGTAACACTGAAAATATACTACACAAATAGTAGGAGCATAAGGAAGAAGATGGATTTGTTAAGGGTGCTAGTGAGTTTAGAGAATTTTTTATGTCCTTGTGATAACAGAATCATGGCTTGATTTGGCAGGAAAGAGCTTTAGATCTGATGTCCAGATTGATGGTTATGATATGTTTCATACAGAGAGCAATAGGAGGAAAGGAGGAGGGTGATTATTCATATTAGAGATAATCTACAGTCATTATACCTAGATTTTAAGGAGGGAAAGGGTAAACTAGTCATAGGATTATTATATAGACCACCAATTCTTAGTAATGAGGCTTCGTGTCATCTATGGCAGGACATGGAATGTGCATGTAGAAGTAAGCATGTGTATACGTATACTGGGTGATTTTAATTATAGAAATATAGACTAGGAAGCTCTTGTAGTTGATCACGAAACTGTAATTTTTGACTATGGAGCAAAATAACTTTATAGACAGGTTATAAACCAACCCACTCGGGTTAAAAATATATTGGATTTAGTTGTAAAAAATAGGGATGAAGCCATTAGCGATACACAAATTGGGTTGGATTTTGGAAATATCGACCATTGCAAAATTATATTTAAGTTAAAATGGAACTAGGTTATCAGGAGGATAAATAAGGCTTTTTTAAAAATCTAGACTTTCGAAAAGTAGATTATTGTGGTCTGAAGAGGTACCTAGAAACTGTTGCTTGGGAACTAACTAATGAGCTCAGTTCAGGAAATGCGATGTCAATAAGAGCAGTAGCGGGGGAAGATATTCCCCAGGTAGAGAGGAATGGTGTTGATTAGGATTATGAGACAATGATTAAACAGTAATTGCTGGAACAGAATATGAACATTCCATGAATGGAGATTAGAGCCAAGTCTGTCGAGCCTAAATGGATGTAAGATAAAAGTAAGTATTATATCTGCATTAAAATGGGCATTCATAGGAAAATTAAAAAAAGAGGAGGATCAATAAAGACAGGTATAATAAACTAACTTGGGAAATTAAAAAGTTAATTAGGGTAACAAAGAAAACTTATAAAATTAAAGTGTCAAATAAAGCAAAGGCAGATCATTAAAGTTTTTTTCAATTTTACAGTACCAATACTAGAGATAAAATATGTCCACGTAAAACTACAGATAGAGAGTTAGTAAGTGATAGTGATGCAATAGCTGGGGGGTGAAGTAAGTATTTTCTTTCAGTATTTACATTCAAGGATACTTTAACTGTACCTGAGCGGACTTTGCTTTTCGGGGATAATGATAAGGAGAGGGTCGAGGTTATTTTAATCACAAAGCACCTGGACCTGATGAGGTTATTCCTAGGATTTTGAAGGAATGTAAATATGTGTTAAGTGAGCCCTAGCACACCGATTCAGAAAATATTTAGAAACGAACATTGTAGCAACAACATGAAAGAAAGCTTATGTGATACCTATATTTAAGAATGGTGATTAAAAATTATGTCTAATTACCGAGCAATGAGTTTTACATCATTTATGGGGAAAATGTTGGAATCTATAATAGCGAAATCTACTAGGAATCACTTAGATTATAGAGTTGCAGTTTATAGGATGGTCACCAATTTTGGGGTGACGATGGTTTACCGGTGTATGGCTGTCGGGCTAAGGCGGTTAAGGCTACCTTACAGTGGAGTTTGGTGTGACTCCAAAGTGTTCTTTCGGGTAATCCGACTCTAGGCTGGGTTCGAATGATAACCTGGTTTTTGCTTAGCAGAAGGATCGACTATGAAGAAAAATGGCGGTTTTGTAGGCAAGTGAAATAGTTGAGTCTTCCGTGGTTCGTATGTATGCTCCCGCCTCTGGGCTAACTATCAGTGTTATTTTCCTTGTTTCTTGTCAGTCTCCTTCTGTGTCAGTTGTTCGGACTATGGACGGATGGATTGAGGGACTCGTGATGCTAATAATAATAAGGCGATAATATAAAAATCAGAATAAGAATGATAATTCTAATAATGTTTATGTCCGTCTATTTATACCAATGCCAATTAAGTGGGCGTGAATTCTCTTCCCCTAATCTCAATGGGGATGGAGCTTAACGGATGTGTGCGTTCTCTATTAAGACTGTTGGACGGAGTCAAAGGGTTTGCGCATGTTCAGCGTAGGTACGTGTGCGCTAAAAGATTATTTGCATTTGGTCATCGGATCGAGCTTATCAAGCCGACATTCGTAGCAAGATTCATTTTGTCATTTCATAGGTTCATGTAAAGTCGGGCTGGACAGATCATATTCTGTTCTCTATGTGTCCAGCTGTTTTCCACTGCCTCCGTTATCTGTCTTCAGACCTTTGGCTCACATCTGTTTCCTCATGTGCGTATATGTGCATTCACGTGTCAACCCAACGATTTCTCTTGCATCCTTACAACATATTCTATTTTGCATTGTTATATATTAAATTCCAATTTAACACTATTTACAAGTATTTGCTTTGTTCTACATTAGTTCATTGTTACAACGTGGCATATTATTTCAGTGTTCTATTTATGTGCCCAATTTCAAGATTTCATAGGGCTGGGTGCTTATTTGTGAGGTTCCTTATTGAGTCTACTCCATCTTGCAATTGAGCACCACTAGATAAACATAAGTTGTCTAATGAGTCTCCACTCGGTTTTACTAGGAGTAAATCGTGTTTGACTAAATTACTGTCTTTTTATAGAAAGGTGTATGATTCTGCCGATAGAGATGAGAATTGCGATATTGTTTCCTTGGATTTTAGTAAGGCTTTCGACAGGTTGACACCTACTTACGACTTTTGGATAAAGTTAAAGCGCATGGGATCGATGGAAATATATTTAAGTTGATTCAGTCGTGGTTTAGTGACAGAAAACAAATAGTTAGTATAAACGGGATTAAATCTGAATGGGGTAATATTACCAGTGGTGTTCCTTATGGGTCACTGTTGCGATTGTTTATATTCTTGATTTATATTAATGATCTTAACTTAAATATAGGTAGCAAGTTGAGCAAGTTTGTCGATGATAATAAGTAAGGTAGGATTATATGTTTTTCTGAATCTGATGCTGATGTATTACAAGAAGAATTAACCATACCAACCCAATGTGCAGTGAAACGAAAAATGTAATTTAACATAAGCAAGTGTAGGGTACTTAGTATAGCTAAAAGCAATCCACTGATATTTATAAAGTGCCTGAGAGAGTTTTAGGAAGGTCAGAATGTGAAAAAGACTTAGGTGTCCTGCTGCGTTCTGACTTCTGGCATATAGAGCAGTTTATAAGTGTTAGGAATAAAGCTAATAGGGTATTAGAGTTTTGGGGAGAAGTGTAAGTAATAGGAGTCCTGATGTTATTCTGAAACTGTACCTGGCGTAATTTAGACCTCATATTTAATATGCGGAGCAATTTTTGGCCACCATATTATAGGATACCGAGATATTGCTTTGTTTGATTCTGTGCAAAGAAGGATGACTTATCAAGTCTGAGGGGGACTGGATTGAAATCTTTAAATAAGTAAAGGGTTATAATAAGGGAGACTTAGGTAATGTTCTTGTTTTTAGTTAACAGGATAAAAAGGGGAGCAATGGGTTTACGCTGAGCAATTTAGATTAAGGAAAGAGATTGGCAGAAGTTGCTTCACAAATCGAGTGGTTGATGAATGGAATAGACTGACTAGGCATGAGATAGAACCGTCCTCCACGCCCATAGAAGGAAGGCCGCAGCAGCCGTACCTGCACAGCCTGGACAGTTACCCTACCCTTGATACAAACCCTCAACTCTTACCTGTGGCTCCAAGTAGTTGTTAGCTTAGAACAACGGCTACATCCCGGGCAACCATCTCGGCTGATGGGCTAAACCAGGTGAGAGGGCACTACAACTCCAACTGTGGTGTTGAGCAGTGCAAGCCCTACTAAGTGAAGTCTGGAGCAGTGTAAATGTGACAGCAAGGTGGGTGACACACCTTAGGGTGATCCAGTCATCAAAAGTGGTTATCGGCCAGTCAACGCAGAAGAGGAGTGGAGACCTCACTACGTACTAATCCTATGCAGAGTCCTTCTTTGAATTATTTGTTTGCAGCTATTCCTCATTTCTTCTTTGAATTCCCAAATAATTGTCAATTTCTTTCATAGTCCCCGTTCGAGCTTGCGAAAGTGTTCCTTAAAAGCTATTCTATTCAGAGAATTTTTTGGTTGTCTGCGTAGCATAGTGTACTAAAGGCATACTTTTAACTGTGTTTTTTTTTTATTTATCTGCTAGGAAGCGGAAAGTATTAACAAAATTTGGGGAGCTACGGCAACATTAAGTTACAGAAGGGCATACTTAACCATTCATTAAAATTTAAATTTAGTTTAAAGTTCTGAACTTTTTAAAGGTTGCAATTTAGAAATTAATAAAGTTTTTTACTTTGTTTTGTAAAGGATAATTGACTCATTAAATGACTTTAAGACGATTTTTTCAAGGAATAACTATTTATAGATAACGGATTCTTCTTTGATTTTTTTATTTTGTCCTTAGCTACAATACTTAGTGAGATATTGCTTCTCAAATACCGTCCAATTTTTTGGGGGGGTTAACGCCCCAAAAGCTGAGAAATCTAACATACATGTCATCCTAAACGAAGAAGAATACAACATAAAATTTAATAAAATCTTAATTAACATCAGTAAATTTAAGGGAATGAAATAAGATCGAATAGAAGATTTTAAAAAGAAAATAAATGGACGAATAACTAAAACTAATGCACTCATTAGAGAACTTCACTTCTAAAAGATTGTCAGCGATTATACACCAGGATATTCTGTATGGAAACGTAAAAATACATAAGCTGAACAACCAATTGAAGATCATCATTTCTCAAGTCAGACACCAATGTACGGTTTAGCAAAACCCGTAAATGAAATAATAAAACCGTATATCCCTTCAAAGTACAGCATAATGTCTACAGAGGAATTTATTGATATACTTCACTCCACAAGATCGGCACGACTAATAGCATGCCTTGATGTGGAAAGCCTGTTTACGAATATGCCTATCTCTCAGATCATCGATATCATTATACAAAATTTATACTAGCATCATACTATACCTCCTCCAAAGTTTGACCCAAACATCTTAAAAAATATGCTGCAGTCTTCCACATCAGAAGACCCAGTCAGGATACTGGACGGATATCTATACATACAAAGCGATGCAATAGCTGTGGGATCGCCTTTGGGGCCGACCTTTGCCAATTACTATATAAGCCAAACTTGAAGAGAGCCACACACGTACTGCCGATACGTAGATGACATCTACATCAACGTCCAAAATAAAAAACATCAAAAAAATATCAAGCAGCAATTAGAGGAGATTTCCGTGTTATAATTCATTTATGAATTGAACACGAGCAATAAACTCCCTTCTAGGGGCTTTGAGGTACAAAATATTAATGGAAATTACATCACAAAAGTATACATAAAAAGTACCGACATGGGAAGATGCCTTAACGCAAATAGTGAATGTTACGTAAGATACAAAAAAAAGTGTAATCGGCTCATACATACGCCGAGCATACAAATGCTGTTCCTAGTAGGAACTATTCCATCAAGAGATCTCCTACGTTAAGAAAACCCTCGTGAACAACAGTTTCCCGAATAGCAGATAAAACAACAACTTCAATCATTTTTTAAGAATGCAATTCGCATATAAACGGAAAGTAACCAGGAACAAAAAAATAACCTCAAACTGTTTTATAGAAAGTAGATGAAAAAAACTATCAAGGAAATTGTTAACCGTAACACCAAAGTCAAAGGCAAACGAACAAGATTAAGCTTATTTTATATTATAAAATAACAAAAGTTAACAATCTCCTCATGAAAAATAACATCTGCGAAGATTCCTTGAAACTGAAGTCTACCAAAATAGTTTCCGAGTTTAAATGCCCGCATGAAGACTGCAAGATTCATAATAACTTTAATTATGTTGGTATGACAACTACCACCCTTTCGAGGCGTTTAAAGATGCACCTCCAAAATGGAGCACCAAAAAATCATACGTTGAGTATAAATAACACCAGACTAACAAGGGATATATTAGTTGAAAACACCAAACTAAAAGGAAGAGAGGGGATTCATTCTAGACTGAACATCTTAGAAACCATCTTAATGAATGAAAAAGGGCCAACCCTAAACACTCAGGTTACAAGTTGGAATCGAACATTAAAATTGTTTTAAAAATTCCACTCGCCTGATTGGCCCGTTTCTTTTGACATTACCTTCAAGCTAGGGGGAAAAATACCCTCTAAAAACCGTCTTTATTTTATTGACTGCTCCTTTGGCAAGACCTTACTTGCACTTGGAGAAGCAAAGCACTACTACATCTACCTTCAGGATTCTTCACTGAGATTTGTAGGCGAAGAGGATACCCAGAATTTGAAGAGCGCCTTTTTCCCTATCCAGTTTAAATCGACTGGTCTTTCGCATGGCCACCTGACCCACCACAGCAGCACATCTCTGGTTCCGATAACTTTTCTGCCACTTAGACTCTGTAGAAGCCTCCTGTCTCTGACGTGTCCAAACCTTGGAAGGAACCCCCGCAGGAGCCCCTAAGAAGGGGGCCCCCCTCTGGGGCAAGGTGGTCAGGGCAGGTAGGAGAACTCTGCTACACAATTTATTTAGGTAGGGCATAAAAGGTAAACTAGAGTATATATAGGGACACGCCCCTGCAATAAGGTCCTGCTAGGTTCGAAATAGGAAGCCCGCAGTTGGGGCCGTTATGGACCACCCTAACGGCGAGAAACGTGTCCAGCTCCGGGTCAAGGAGCGATGTCAGAAGCCCACGCGCCAAAAGTCTTTGAAGCTGTTTACTCGAACCTGGGAATCGCGCTTTGCAGGCTTAAAGATCAGACATACTGTTACATCGCCTTCGGTGATACAAAGCGGGATCTGGACAACTTACTTAGCGAAAAATTATGAGAAAAACTGGAAGAAATTGGCCTCAGACCAAAGGTTCCTCAATAAAAAGATCGATTTTATGTGTACGCTTCGATCCATACGTTAGCACTCAATCTACAGAAGAAATAAAGAGAAATTTAAGATAAAAAGGAATGAGCTAAGATCGATGAGGCGTTTAAATTGAGCAGCACATGCATGTGTTCAAGGCCATGTTCCAGATAACTGAAATGACCGCAAATGCAGCTGAAACAGGTTGGTCTTGTTCAATTCAAAAGTCTCCGCCAGCTGTATCACACGAGAAGTGTTTGTCCCGATACAAAATTGTTCATCGTGTTACGTCATGGATAAGCATGCCACCAAAGTGTGCCAAGCCAAAGGCAAGGTATGTTCTAAATGCGCGCAATCCGGCCGAGCGATTGCAAGAATCCGAACATGAAGTGTCTGAATGAATGAGTGCCGAAAATAAATGCTGCAAAGCCAAAATGGAATTGCCCGCAGCAAAATTAAAGGACGGGTAATTTGCAGGAAAATTCTCAATTTAAAGTATAGACATCTAGGGAATATACAAAAATTTAGCTATGAAATTAAAATTAATAGAATGGAAGTACAGAATTTAAAACCATCAAGGGGTGTAAAAGGATATAAAGGAAATAAACTATTGAGAAATCGACAAAGGATAAAAAATAGACTATAGATGGATCAACAATAGATACAAGAACATAGAATATAAAATCATGAAACAATATATTAAATTTTGGCTAAAAGATTCAATGCTTCTAAAAATTTAATCACACTAAAAGAGACATGAGTTTCACACAAGATACCCCGCAGAACTTTTTGGGGGACCATCTGCCCAATAATGAAAGGGAAGACCTTCCTCCCAAGATTTCTCAAACGGGGACACTCGGCAAAGATGTGAAGGATGGACATTTGCACCCCACACAAGATGCACAAAGGTCGGGGCTGCCAATTCTTCAAGTGGTCATGAGTGAGGCGGCAATGATCTATCCTCAGTCGGCACAAAATAACTTCCAGTCTACTTGGTCTTATGATACATGGTCATGGGAGGACTGAAGGTTTTATGGAATAGACCCCACTACATATTCGGTGATGAGAGGATAGACATCACGAAGTGGGACTGGGGTTGATAGGGGTGTCCCCAATGATTCCGCCTCCTTGGCCGCAGCGTCCGCCCCTTCATTACCTGGGATTCCCACGTGACTGGGCACCCAGCAAAAAGAAATCTTGTGAATAGGAAAAAGATAAAAAAGCCATCGCTGAATCTTGGAAACCAGCGGATGGCTAGAACTAAGAGCACCCAGTGCTTCCAGAGAACTAAAAGAGTCAGAGAAAATCATAAGACAACCAGATGGCATAGGAGCAATAACAAAGAGTAAATTAAGAATGGCAACAACTTCTGCTGTGAAAACAGAAGCTGCACTTGCTAGGCGAACCAATGTTGTCTGAAATGGGAAGACAGCAGCAACTCCAACTCCGTCTGATGAATTGGACCCATCGGTGAACACAAAGGTGCTAGGCCGATGGTGGGAGGAGTGTTGATCATACATGGTTCTCAAGGATGCAGGCAAGAACTGATCCTTTGGCCTACCAGTAAGCCCTTTGCATACCACTACAGGTGGTATGAGCCATGGGGGAATCTTTGGTAATGAAAACAGAATAACAAAAAACTCCATTGGACGTCCTGTGTGCTCGACCATGCGCAGAGCAAAGGAGCGAGTTAGTGATGGAAATCTATCATATGAGGCCAGTGTTGGCAAATTGAATGTGCACTCATATAGTGACGACCATTGTAATTGCTCAAGTCAAAAAAGATATTTGAGGTTAGACTTGATCCTGTAAAAAGGAAGAGGAAGAGCCCCGTTCTCTGCATATAGACTCCACACAGGGGAGGAATTGAAGGCTCCAGAAGCCAGGCGCACACCCTAGTTACGCCCAGTATTTATTTTTCAAGGATGGACGGCAAGGCAGAGTAGTACACCTGTGACCCATAGTATAGCAATGACTGGACCAATGCTGAATACAAAAGCCACAGGGTACATCGATCACTGCCCCAAAAGTTTGTGACTGTCGTAGAATAGGCTCCCGACGATATACTATATATAACTATTCGTTGAGGTGATTATTCTATATTTCGAGTGCGTGGTAATCTGATGACCGAGGTTAGTTCAAAAAGGGGGGGGGGGCTGGAGAGGCTTATTTATCTTCAATATACTTAAGAAGTGGAACAGAGCATAAGGATAAATAATATGGCTACCATTAATAAAATAGTTTTATTAATTAAACTATCAAACAAAACACGGAAAATGTTTACATAAACGGGGATTAAAAATGGGAGAAGCACAGGAAATGAAAAAGGTCATGGGAATATCTGACTAATCTGAGGATTAAGATTTGGAGAGATTTAAAACGGCAAACAAACAAAAAGGGGGAATGGTTCGTTAAACCGTTTAAGGCACAGAGTTGCGTTGACAAAAGGTTAAATGATTAAAGGTAATGCTTAGCTTACGTAATTACAAGGTTGTTGTGCAGAGGAAGGCGATGGGAAGGAATCTTCGGTCCAACTGGCGATTTCCAGGAGAAGGGGTTCTTCGGGGGGTTATCCTTAACGAGGAGAAAGGACTGTCTTTGAGGAGTGAGAGCGAAGTAGCGCTCGGGAGTACGGGCGATCCTTGTGACAGGATATCAGAGATGTTCTAGATGAACAATGGAGGTTATTGTTGTAACCAAGCGTTTTCTTGAAGAACGTTAAAAAAGGGGGGGAATTAAATTATCCTGACGTGATGTCTTGGGAACGAAAACCGTTTCTTGACGAACGGGCTTGAAGAACAATGGCTGTTCTAATGTTGTTATCTTTCTGAACAACAGGGGGGGGGGGTTGAGAACCGTTTCTTGTCGAACGGGCTCAAAGAACAATGGCTGTTCTGAAATTGTTATCTTTCTTAACAACAGGGGGGCCTTGTTGACTTGGCGTCTCGAAGGGCACCAACCTTGGCACTCAAGGGATATTGTCCTTTTCTGGACAATACGGAGTTTCTCGGTATAGTTCTTAGGTGCACAAGGTAAACGGGATCAGCTTGATGCCTCGCAAAGATAATCTGGATCTGCTTCAATTGGGAAAAGCTATGGTATAAATAGCCGGAACCAGCCTCTTGGCGTAGGGGACAATGGCGTGGGGAACTTCGATAGAATGTCCCGGTGGCGCATGGGAAAATATCTTATCTGCCCATAAGCCTAATTTAATCTGGCCAGATCGACGCATGGAGGCGAACGGGGTAGTGAACCTCCTTGATTAAACATTGGCTATAATGGGCGATAACGCGCCTTCTACTTCCTCTCGCAGGATACACGTGGAGAAGCATGTGTTTCAGCATGTGATAGGGGCTAATGCAATGCGGCCTCAGACCGTTCGATCACAGTGACAGTAATTTCATTATGTCCATTCTCTTCAGACAAAACCTTTTCAAGGCGCCTAAATGAGGCCTCCAAGAAAGCCTTAAATCAAACATCACCCCTAGAAATCTGAAATAGGGCTCAAAGGTGACTGAAAAACCATAGAGTGACAAATGGGGAGGGTCCCATGTCACTGATTTATGATTGTAAAAGTGGACAGCCTTGGTCTTTACTGCGGAAAAGCGGAAGCCCTTGGAAGAAGCATTATCAGCTACGGTATTTATAGCCCGCTGTGGCTTACGGATGACAAATGGAAGTCTAGGCGATGAACAGATAAGCGCTAAGTCATCACCTATAGAATTGAGGAAATCTCAGCTTGGAGATTTGCAATAATACTATTGATGGCCACAGAGAAGCAGGTGACACTGAGGACACTTCCCTGTGGCACACCCTCTACCTTCTCTACCGGCTCAGATAGGGCATTTAAACCTTTTACATGTAGTGTGTGCCCCATGAGAAATTGCTTTACAAACCTGGGTAGAAAGCCACGCAGGTCCCAATCATGGAGTTGCTTAAGGATACCATGCCTCCAATTGGTATCGGATGTTTTCTAAATATAAAAAAAAACAACAACAAAATGCTGCCTCTTTGAAAAAGCATCTCCATTCTAACAAGGAGGTCGATGGTACTGTATTTTTTTCTGAACTCTGATTGATTGAGAGGGAGATATAGTCGTAAGAAGGTTTGTCTCCAAAAACCAGACGAGTCTTGAATTTATCATCCTCTTAAACAATTTAAATGGACAACTAGTAAGGGCAATGGGGTGGTAATGGGTAGGTTCCGTCCCATCCTTTCCTGGTTTTCGGAAAGGTAAAACCACAGCCTACATCCACATAGAAGGGAATCAGCCTCTAATCCAGACAAAGTTATAGATGCCCAGCAAATATGAAAGGAGGGTTGGATGCATATTCCTAATCATATCATAACAAATGCCATCCAATCTGGGTGCCTCAATTGCTGGAATTGGATGGAATAGTTGTCTTGGATTGAAATATTAGCAAACGATCTGGCCAAGACATCGTAAATATGGGAAAAGTCTCCCAACATTTCTCCGGCCTGAACAATGTTGGGAGCTGTAAAGCCATTGGATTTCTCCAATAGCTTTTTCAGCCTCTTCCAGTTTTTGTCTACAGGGGTCTCAAAACATATCGATGCGATGTAACAATCCAACGAGGTCTTTCGAGCTCGTCGAAGGGTGCGTCGCCATGCTGCCCTTGCTCGGTTACGAGCAAGTTTCTTTACCATCGTGAGGCACCGATGGTATGGTAACGTCGAGCATTCAGCAGACCACCAGGGCAATTGTGCTCCATTAGCAGTTAAACCTGGAAGCGGGATGAAGGAATTAGCTGCTTGATTGATGTGAGCTAGAAGATCATCAATAGCCACTTTAATATCTTCATGAGAGAATGACCCATCATGGCTCGAGAGGTGCCTGAACTTAGGCCAGTTTGCTTTTTTAGTATTCGATCCTTTGCTCTGTGGTGGAGGAGGACCACCTGTGCATGGTGTTATTACAATGGGGAAGTGATCACTGCCTCGCAAGTAAGGATCCACTGCGCAGTCAAAATCAGCTCTACAGCTTGGTGAACAGAAAGACAAGTCCACACATGTAAAGCTGTTCTTCTGAATTTAAAATGATGTGTGGCTGCCATCGTTAATAAAAAAGACATCATTATTGCCCAGAAATCTCTCAATCATATTTCCTCTAGAGTTGTTATAATCGTCTCTTCAAAGGAGGTGTCGAGCATTAAATTCGCCAATCAATAAAAAGTTAGGAGGAAGATACAGCGAACAGACCGAATAATGGCGACTGGAAAACAGGTGGACACAACCGCCTGCAGGTCTGTGTTAAGAGAGAGCTGGTTGTGGGGAACCCTGTTGTTAACAAAAACGGCAGAACCATGAATTGGTTCTCCGAAGTTCTTATAATATCCAATAAAGCCTGAAATGTTGGGTACTCTGCGAGTACCCAAGCAAATCTCCTGTAAAGCACTACAATCAGGATTGTAATCCTTAAGCAGGAACTTGAACTCTTCCCATTTAGGGAAGAAACCTTGGAGGTTCCAATGAATAATTTGAAACATTGTTACCTCTTAAGCATAACGGTATATTGCTTCCTACCTTTAGGGGTAAGATAATTTCGGATTTGAACTACTGGCGGAGGTAGTTCGTCTCATACTAGCCTTAAGCTTGGAATATAACAAAGGAGGCATCGGAAGCTTGAGTTTCGCCTTTGTTTTTTCTTTAAGAGGTGGCGCATCAGATTTTGATAAGTAGCTATATGAGAGAACTGTCATCACTGGACAAGCAGATATGGAATGAACTCCAGGTGTCAGTTCAGGTGTCGAGGGAACAGACGATGTTGACACAGCTGGTGGTATTAGTTGGGATGGTAGAGGCGATGGTGGTGTCGAGGACATCGGCAAAAGTTGTGAATTCGATGGTGATAGAGAAGGATGTGGAGTCAGCTTTTGAGATTCCTCCTCAGATGAGGAAGTAACCTCCACAACAGTCGGCTCCTGGGAAAGAGTAAAGGTTTGTTCCTTTTCATTAAGGGATTGAAGAAATTACAAAGGGAAGGGGGAGGTGATAACTGGCTTTGGAGCTGAATAAGAGCTTGGTCCTTTAGGGGCAGGGTGAATGTCCAGAGGTGGAATTGATACTACCCGAGGGCCAACATGATCAACATCCACATGTTCTGAGCGGTAGCAAGGTGCTTAACCACCATTGGGGAACCAGGAAAGGATGGAAGGTTCCTCTTCTTGTTGGTAGCCTCAGAAGCACTGTTAGGTGCTGACCACGACGGTTCATCACAAGGAGATGTACGTTTAGGACGGGGAGGGCTTTTTACCTGGTCAAGCACAGGAAAACTAGTAAGAGGTCTCTGGCTTCTCCCTTTCTTTGGCCGGGTAGAACGCAGAGCATCATAAAAGCTCACACCAGGTTGTTTCTAATAACAATGACATATCTCTCATAGAGAAAGAAAGTGCATTGCTGTGATGTTGCAGGGTGTTCTTCACCACAGTTAGGGCAGCACGGCTGTTGAGAATAGGGCCTTTCGTAATAATCCGATCCACAATTCACACACAACTTTGCCTGTTTACAAAACTTGCTTACATGGCCAAAGCATTGGCAATGGAAGCATCGCCGTGGGTTTCAAAGTAAGGCTTGACTGGGAAGTTAAGATAGCCAGCCTTAACGTACTTAGGCGGTTCCAAACTGTTGAAGGATAGGATTATGGTGGCAGCAGGAATCCTTAGGGCTATTCACAAACCTGGAAATGCGGTGGGCACTTTCAACCTTCTGATTGTTAAGTTTTGATACCAGCCTGTGAACATCGTCATCTATTAACCCTTCGGATCAGATAACACCTATACTAGTATTAAATGTCGAGTGCGAAGCAGAGGACATGTCTACAGAAGCTAAAGACTGTAGGATCTTAATCCGCTGATGCTGCTTGCTTGATTTTGCCTTGACTATCAATGCGCCATCATTAGGTGGCCGCATTTGGGCAGGTTCGCCACATTTCTCAACAAAATCCTCGTAGATGTCGAAGATGTCATCCTTACTAAGAGGACTATCGTTCACTTTCAAGACTAAAAATCGGTCGTAATCAAACTAATGGTCGACTTCTGACCCAAAAGGATCAAAGCGTCTATCATCAGGGTCCAAGGTACAATGACCAGAGACCGCAGGTCCGCAGGTTGCTGTCAGAAGCAACATCACCTTCAGGCGCCTTGTGGAACTGGACGAATCTTTAGTAGCGATTGAAGTTCCTACATTGGTAGGAAATCTCACTATAGCCGCAGCCTCTCAGCCCCTTCCTCGAGCCTACCTACCCGTCACCAACTTCTGCACACTGTTTGGGTACCGGAAAATGGTATTATTAGGGGGCGACCTTAATGGCAGATGCCGAATGGCAGACAAGGGTAGAATCAACGAAAGAGGCTGGAACTTGTTAATGATAACACAGGCCTGCGTTTGAAAAGAAATTTTATGTTTCTCAGAATTTCTTTGTTTTTTCTTAATGAACCAAACCTCCTGAGCTCAAAAATAAATGTATTTTTGTTCAATCAGGTCAGATTTCCTCAGTACAGTATACACCATTTTCAGTAAGATTACCTCATTTTTCCTGAAAGAAAAATTGAAAAACTTTTCTCTATCTAATAATGCATTATTATTGTTAGATCATAGAAACAGATATAGAAGTATGTAAACTATAATCCTTTTAATAAAACAAAAAATTAAAGAATGCAACATAATAAAGAAAGTAATTCTAATTTCTAAGAAAAGACGCCCTTGACGATTTTTGTTTGCGCCTCTCATTTGGTGCATCACTCTTCAAACACCAACAGTAGTCAGCATGCATGTTTACAGCCCATTTACCCTGGTACCTGGATTCCATTGTTTTTATGTCCTGGTGAAATCTTTCCACCTGTTCTTCACTGTAATCCCCGCAGTTGTCGGGAAAATACATAATCCAGATGGGACTGTAAAAAGTGTATCTTTAAAGACATTAGAGCTCCCAAATGTTTGAGACAAGTTAGGAGCTGATCGACCAGGGCAACATATTCTGAGCTTCTTTTATTGCCTATAAAATTGTTAACTAGAGCTTTGAAAGGTTTTCAGGCATCTTTTCTATGTCCGTCATTGATGCCTCAAACTGCTGATCTCTCCTCAAGTTCCTAATCTGAAGTCCATCAAAAATTCCCGCATGAAGCTTAGCGTCACTGATTTGTGTAAATTTTTAAAGAAGAAATTTAAAAGCTTGGCCTTCTTTATTAAGGATTTTGACATACTTTTTCATTATGTCAAGCTTTATATACAGTGAAGAAAGCAGTATTTTGTGAGAAGGCAGTAAAGGTTCAGCTATCACATTGTTTGATCGAATTCTAAATGCTTTTCGTGGAGGCCAAACCTTCTCATAGTGCACACTATCTGCACGACTGTCCTCTAAACATAGGAAACAGGGATGCTTCGTGTAGCCTGTTTGCATCCCAAGTATAAGGAACACTACCTCAAAATAAATTTAGCAGCATATGTAAATTCAAAGTGTAATATTTCTAAAAACAAATTCAAAGTGCAATATTTCTAAAAACAAATTCAGAAGTAATATTTCTTAAAACAATAAGAATATGAATATGTACTAAAATATCCTGTATGCCAATGCATTAGATCCTTGTATTGAAACTAATTGGATATATGTAGATCTTATTTTGAGTTTATTGAGTTATGTTGTATACTTTCTCAATTAGGATAAGTTCCCATTAACCCAAAATGATGTATTAACCTATAGGGACACACTTCAAAAATAAAATATAACTTAAAAAATGACTCATGATTTCCAGATTTGCATTCTTGTTATATGTAAGTTGACCAAAAAGTGTATACAAGTATTCACAATTAAAAATGAAAATGTCAATATGAAAGAGCTTAGAAATGTCAAGTGTAAAATGATCTTACCTTTAAGTCACTACATATCCTCTAATTGGGGGTAGAGAATTTTATTGCATCCAGCATTTTGTTTATATTTTCATAACTTTCAGTAAGTTGGATTGAATGGCCTATAGGAACGGAAGCTATTTTGTTACCAATATTCAGTAACATAGCTTTTAAGCTTTTAACTTCTACTGGAGGAATCTATGAAAAGTCTCCATTATAATTGGTTGTAGCAAATTTCTAGGGCCTCAACAAGTCCTTTAATATTGGTGCAATATACTAAATAGCTGGAAGAATGCTATAAAAAATAGCTTCGAAACTCTTGTTCTCTATTTGTGTACCAAAGAAATGTTGTTTCTTTAGCGAGAAGATTACTTTCACGAAGTCGAGAACAAAGAAGTTGTGCATTCTCCTTTGAAAGTCCCAGATCCCTAGTCAGGTCATTTAAATGAACTTAAGTGAATGGTCTTGCGACCATATCATGTGTGGAAAAAGATCGCACACTCCTTTTCCTAGATATTCTTGTTTGTTCATGCTAGACCCCATTATCACTACATAATCTTGATCAACTTCCATATTAATCTCTTTATGGACCTCCATATGTTCACGATGAGAAGTTATAGGAATTCCTGGACCATGGGGCACGGGTTTGATGGCAGAAGGAATATCCGGATATGCCACACTATGTTTATTCTTCTTATTTATACCTGTGGAAAATATATGTATGTAGTGATAATGGGGTCTAGCATGAACAAACCAGAATATCTAGGAAAAGGAGTGTGCGATCTTTTTCAACTTTTAAATTAAATTTAATCAAGGGCACCAAGGTGCTAATTTTACTAAGAAATGCATTAATATTTACATTATTAGGTCAAAGGCAAAGAATGTCATCAACATATCGCATCCAAGCGATAGAGGTTTCATTAATTTCGGGAAGTATTCTAGATTCGAAGAATTCCATGTATAGGTTGGCGAGTAGGGGAGACAAACAATTCCCCATTAACATTCCAAAGGTTTGGCGATAAAATTTTTCATTAAAGGTAAATTTTCAAATGTTGATGCAAAGAGCAATGAGTTTAATAAGGCGCAATGAGTTTGTTTCTAATTCATCGGACAAACCATTGTTTGAGATATGAAATGTATAGAAAATCCACAGCCATAGACTCTTATATACAATTTTATTTTAACCACCATAATAGCATCAAAAAAGTGTTTCTCCTCTATGTTTTTGTGTGCCCTTAGAATCAATCGTCTCACTAGAATAGCTAGACAAAGAAGTCGATAAAATATATAAAATAGGAATAAATTTGTGCCACCCTCTGTACTTTCTTGACAATTGTTATAAGTCCACTAAGCGTTCCTATTATTAGACCAATGTTAATATCCCTAAGTTTCAGGCCAAAAACATTAGTTTTACCCTATAACCATATTTTCATTAAATAACCTTGTTTACTTAGGCCTCTGGACATAAATGTTATTTTTAAGTACGGGACTACAATTTGTCGCATCCTTGTCAAAAATCCCCCACCCCCTCCCCAACCTGGCATTGTTTATTCGATAGGCTGCATGCAACAACTGCCAAAAATGTTATTATGGACAAACCGGGAAAGAACTAGATGTCCGGGTTGAGCAACATCAAGCTAATAATAACAGTGAACAATCTGCACTTTTTCTACATATGTACAATCTTAACCATAGCATTAACTGGAACAGTGCCAAACCAGTCATAAAATGCAGTAATCATATTTCAAGAATATATTAGAATGTATCTCCACTAACGCGTTCCCAAATTTCAATCTTAGCCCTGGTTTGTTCACGCTAGACCTCATTATCACTACCTACATAAAATCTCAAATAAAGTTGTTTCAGGATTTTTTACCACCTAATTAAAGTTCAGAGGTGGATAGTCCCCCCCCCCCTTCCACTATTTAAGGCAATGTATGTCCTGCCTCTTGTCATTCCTTGAAAAGGTCTTTAAGAATATAGACAAAAGCGCTCGGAATCGTTTTTCACTTTTCGTTTTCCTTATTAACGCCTTATTTTGGATTGAAATGATAATTTAGCTTCTACTTCAGTCTGCCAGGTTTGTCCCTCTGTTAATGAAGACTAAGTTCATACTGTACTAGTCAGATCAAGCCACTGTTTGATAATGTGTTCGCTCGTTACTCGATTTCTTTCTTCTTTCCCTTTATTAATAAAAACTAGAAATCGAGGTCAATTATTTAGGTTTCTAACAGAAAATGCCATATAGAAACGGCTTCGCAACCCGCCGCTCGGATTGCAAGGTTAATCCTCCTCTACTTTTAACACGGTTACTTCGAGAAATATAACGATGACTTCTGGTCTTTAAAACGTGAATTATCTGTGTTTCTAATTTTCTAAATTCATTTTTCTAACAAGTTGAGAACGTGAAGATGAATAGACTCACTTTTATCTTGCCTACTATACTTTGGCGTTCCAAAAACTACGGGTGCTATAACCTTTAAAAAACAATCAAGAACATCTGAAAAATCGTCTGCTGAAAAGTCAATGTTACAAAGAAACACCCGAAAGTTTTCCATCAAATTAAAATTCACTTAAAATTGCATCACAATATCAACACTTGAATTCACCCAGAAAACTAATTTCGCTCTTGATTCCTTTCAGGATAAAAAGCCGAGTTTAATTTCAAAATCATTTCCCAACTCCACACAGCAAAAACGTCAAATCATCAAATTCTCTTGACCTGGACACAAACGATCGCTTACTCTCTTACATCAAAGGATGTTTGTTTAAGTATGTGTTTTTAGATTGATGTGATGTTTGTACTAAAACTTTCATATTTGCATAAAATACACATTCTGTTCCCAATATTTTGGCTCTCCATTTTTTGGTTACATCAGTTTACTTTCTTTATTCAGTTAAATAAAATCTCTTAATCGAAGATGGAAGAAAACTAGTCCATTTAACGGAAATAAAGTTATTTTTCTCTTTATTCTTCCGGGACTAAATAATAACTATAAGTCAGCATGAATTTCATATTTTGTCCATCGCTAACGAGTGGATGGATGTGCTTAGATAAGGGTCGAATGTGGTTTGGAATGGATTTGGGATTTTGATGATTAAAAGATAGAAATTGAAAATTTATCCAATTTGAAAGAAGTTCGTAAATAAGATAATAAATAATTTGGTAACATAAAAATATATATGTGAGTGTCGTGGTATCGGAAGGACCCCACACCTGACACCAAGTATTTATGTCGTAGTATAGGAACGACCGAGTGATGGCAGGATGTTCGTACGTATGGGTTGTTTACGTACTACTCCGTGATTAACGTTATATCTCTCTAAGGGTGCTATATATGCTTGATTATTATTATTTTGGTTATTGACTTATTTAAACTTTGATGGTTCCTTGTGCCATACTTAGCGATTCGAAGATAGAATAAAGAAAATGTTAAAACAAACTAAAACTTTTATTAAAACAAAAAAAATAAACATGAACCAAAGAAATAATACACACTAAATACACAGAAATCACTACAATCAATTTTTAAGTAAGGCTTTCTAAATTGACCCACCGCTCCCTACAATATAAAAAAAGGCTAAATGTCTCTACTGGAGTTTAAATACCTTGCGTCCCTCTTGCGTCGTGTATGAGTCTGACCTTGAACTCAATGAGCTACATAACCTCAGGAATCTTGTTTTATTGACGCGAGCCGCTCGTCCATATGGCTGGTGGCGGGTGAAATGGAGTTAAAGCAACAGAGGACTTTGGCGAGCGTTGCAGATAGGGAGAGCCACACGCCTTCGGCAGGAAATGATATCACCACCGGATTGTGAACGAATGTTCCTTTCTCCTCTTCGGATTACTCTGGAGAATAATTCGCACTGGCTAGCGGGAATCCTTTGACTCAGGAGAGTGCTGGAGGAAGTTCACTCTGGGTTCTTCCTCAAGGGCGAGGACTATATCTGTGCTTTGGGCTGAACCAGGATAGGAGGGAAGGGGGAGGTTCTCGGACGAGAGTAAGTTGAACTTGACTCTTAAATCAACTTAACTAAAAGTTCGGTGTGACCACCGGGAACTAGCTCAAGGAGGAGCTTCTTTTTCTTAGTTCTGGTATTACTCAAGGGCAAGGACTATCTCGGTGCTTTAAGCTACACCAGGATAGGGGGAGGGTTCTCTGACGAGAATAAGTTGAACTTGGACAAGTTAACTTAAATTCGGTTTGGTAGCCAGTAACTAGCTCGAGGATGAGCTGCTTCTTAGTTCCTTCTCTTGGTAGCCCGGCCTTTTGCCGGGGACTTCGTAGCCTTGCTGACACACGTATTCTACCTCTTTTATCCCAATATTTTGGTATATACATCGTCATTTCACTGGACGTCTTACCTCTGGTCCTGATGGACCTTCGGGCTTGAGGGGGACGCGTCTCCAATTTCGCACTTGAGGTGAAATTAAATACCCACTCTTAGGGGAGATCTGGCTGAGGGGCGAAGTCGCTGTGGTTACGAGTTTGAACCGTGGCGTCTACACGGCCAGCCTTTTTGTGGTCAACGTCCCGTGTCTCAACTGAGAGAGGAGGGAGAGGGTCGATTTCCCTACAGTGAGGTAAAGTCAGAAGCCAGATATTTCAAATTATTTTATTATGCCATTTAATTGTTTTAATAACAATTAAGAAAAATCCAAACCATATTAAAAAAATTCCGATGTTGTAAGCTGTTCGGCCTTGAATCAAGAATCTCTATGTATGTTCTAAAACCCTATGGACTGGCGATTAATTGCTTAAACTGGTAGCTCTGTTCCTCACCACATCGCAAAAATAACACTACCAAACAACGTTATCTCTCGGATGCCGGCGCACACTAGCTAAAGCTCACTACCGATGTTCTTACGTTCTTTTCTCTTTTTTTAGTCAATTGTAAGGAAAGAATTTGACCTTTGCCTAGTTAAAGTGAACCCGAACCGACTATCCTTCTTCTACAGCTAAACCAATTGACCACCCATCTTTGCATGGAAGCCTGTGTTTATCGATGCACTCACTGTAAACCAGTAGTTCTCAACCCTTTTTTTGAAATCACAGCTGCCTTAAAAATATTTAACTCACTCTATTTTAAAATCTCCCCCCACTCTCTCTACACATAAAAAAATAAATAAAATACTTCAAACTTGCTATTTTATTTAATGAGATCTTTGAGATTTGTGTTTGTCTACTAAATATGTAATGTTGGATTTAATTTCGCTGAGCTAAATTCTTACATCACCTCTTTTGCTAGTAGTTTATTCAGCGTACGAAACCGTTTTTATCATGTATGATGTAAAAAAAAACCCACTACTATTTTGATAATTCCATTCTATAATCTTGCATATACATGTAGTGCATATATCTCTCAGAAAAAGAAAACGGAATAATTTTTCTTCGGAAATATTTATTTCTTACTTCAAAAAACTCCGAGCAGGGGTGGGATTTTTTCGAAGTAAGAAATAAATATTTCCGAAGAAAAATTATTCCGTTTTCTCTTTCCGGCGGTGCAGTTGGATTTGATACATGTAGTGTTTAACAGTCTTGGGATGACCAGAATTGTGTTTCATACTGTATCATACATGTATTTTGAGTTATTATATCATAAGTATTCTGCTGATTGTAACGAAATTTGAAAACATTATGTTGTTTTACATTCACTTTCGAATGATATTATTACCAAAGTCCTCCTAAGGTTAGCCGTGGAATTATGTTGTTTT
The DNA here is from genome assembly GCA_963969495.1 of Ceratothoa steindachneri. Taxonomy (NCBI): domain Eukaryota; kingdom Metazoa; phylum Arthropoda; class Malacostraca; order Isopoda; family Cymothoidae; genus Ceratothoa; species Ceratothoa steindachneri. Next base: position 78,588,958 of record OZ018332.1, read on the forward strand.
GGCAAAAACATCATAACTATTCGGCCGATATTAATGAAATTTGAAACCCTCTTGTTGTTTAATATTCTCTTTTGGGTGATAGAATTACCAAAGTCTTCACAAGGTTAGCCCGAGAATTATTTTGTTTTGGCAATAACATCATAACTATTCTACCGATTCTAATGAAATTTTAAACCCTCATGTTGTTTCGCATCCTCTTTCGAATGATAGAATGCAAAAGACCTAGCATGGAGAGTCAGCCAATTATTGAATGTTTTGAAGGTCCTAAGGTCATAAATCAGAATAAATTAGAGCACGCGACTTTTGGGTCAGCAGACCTTGTTTCTTTACTTTAGTATTTAGCTGGAATAGCATCATAATTAATTGCGTCTAACATCCATGGTTTTACATAAAAGTGAAATATATCAGAGAAACCTTTGTTTGCTCGTTTCACTATTTAACGAGCAGGTGCCAAGAATACGTTTGAAGCTACACTTTCAAGCAATGCTCTGAAACATTTTTAAGTAAATTATCTTGAAAATCTTTCGGTAAATGTTTTATAATCAATCATTGTAAACGATTTTCCTTGAAATCGTAGTGATACCTCATTACGCTTTCGAAATATCCTTGCCATATAATATTTTATATTATCTTAAATTACTTTTATTAACTATATCTCCTTTCTCTTCTCTCTTTAGAATGTTAACTATGTTATCAAAATGATTTATTTATATTGTTAAACCATTTTCTCTAGATAGCCATCATAATTACAAAAGACTTCCTGGATAGTAAACCATATTTGTTATGAAATTTTATTGTATTGATAGTTTGAATAACTATACTAAGGGTAATGATATTGAAGTAAACAATACATTGCAGCTGGGTCTCATTTACAATGTAGTACAATATTTAAGAAGTTTCTTTAAGTTTAATTATTAGCCTGAATACCAGTTCAATAAAAAACATATCAAAGTTTTTATGTCAAATATTTTCTAAAAAAAAAATTATATCATAAAAACCTTCCTGATACCCTCAAAATTTACTCTAAACAATGTCAAATTGTATGAATAAACACTCTCTCCCTCTCATAAAGAAAGTAGAGGGAGAGGTGACGCCCCTCGTCGCGGGAAGAGAGCTGGTGTGGACCTTGGACTTTTAGAGCTATGTCGGCGAGAGTACCTCTTCCGGGTGCCCCCGGTAGGGCTTCCCTTGTTGATTTGGTCGAAAACGAGATTCCAGACTAAGTGCGTCATTCCTTCCTTTTTCTACTTTATCCTTCTCCTTTTTTACTTTTATCCTATATCTCCAACTTATACAAAAAGAAAGAAAAAAAGCCTACTCCTATCATGTCAATCTTTCCCTTTTTTCCCTTTATCTACATATAAGGACCTGGCAGCTACCTCATGCATCAGCAGAGAGGCTTTGGAACCTTTATAAACAACGCCAATCGACGCTCACTGGTTGCGAGAGACTAGGACTAGAGGTGTCCTAGGCGTTGGGGTACGATGAATGAAATGAGGGTAGTGCCCCGTTAACCCCTTCCCTGGCGCGTAATTATTGACCATTCCCAGTGACCGTTGACGGGTGCCTCTGGTAGCATCGGTCCGAGGTGACGGCCCTTTGCTCCCAGGTTGGTTGCCAGGCCAATAAAAAGCCTTGGGTCGAGTCTCTTGGTGTGGCTGGATATCCATTGAACGCATCTCCGAGATCTTGGCCGTCGTGAAGGGAACTAGTAGGAGTTTAGAACGACGTGTGCTCCGTTGTTCACCTCGTGAGAAATCGATGGACCCTTCGGAGACCGTCAGTGCTGCTTGGTTGGGATCCACGGCACGCCGAGGTTTGACGACTCGGTCGGACGAACAGCAGCACAAGGGGCGTGCCTTCTGAAAGATTCGAGACCTCTCCGATCGATAGGCGGGAGCGACTCACGTGGGGCGAACTCACCACCCCCTTTCTTTTTTATTGAGTGGTCACAAAGTATTCATAGATATAAAGTGTTCAGCATGACTGGAAAGAAAGGACCTGGTGCGTTGAAGTAGACCTGTTCGACATGCCAAAAGGACAAGTGGTGCGTAGATTTTCCGGAGGTGTGTTTCTCAAAATGCCACCCTGGAAGTATCTGCACGGACTGCGTCCTAAGGGCAGAACTTCAGGAGCGGAAGAAACTTTTGAAATCTTCTGAGGAAAAAACACGACGGCTGGAAGAAAAGGTGAAAATACTCGAATCTGAGCATGTGACTCAAATCCGTCATCTCGAAGCCATCATTGCAGAGATTAAAGCCACCAAGATAGAGCAACAGCAAAAAGAATCTTCCAACAACGCGGATGGCTCCTCTGTTGGGCCTTCATGCACCGCGTCGATAGAGATAGGCCTCCCATGCGACGTCCCAGAGCCAGCTGCTGCTGGGGTTACTCAGGGCGTCAAAAAGAAGAAAAGGAAGAGTAAGAAAGGATAAACAGTAGATAAAACAGCAGAGAAAGTAGAAACGGAAGAAAAAACGAAGAAAATAAAGAAGAAGAAAAAAACAAAAGTAGGGAAGAAAGCGGAGTCGAAAGAGCCCATACTGAAAGGGAAGCCTCTGTCCTCTGAACCCAAATGCGCGAGGGTCATCGTTATCGGTGACTCCCAAGCGTGGGATCTACAACCCTTGCTAGCGGCCCGCCTTCGCACAAGTGTGAAGGTAAGCTGCCTTCCAGGAAAGGGGAACGGAGAAATAAGGGTGAAGGCTGAGAAATCTCAGATCTATGAGAACTCAGTAGTTTCCCTCATGGCAAGTGGCAACAATCTCTACCTACGAGGAGGTAAAGTAGGCGCCAGCGGGAAGATCCTGACCACGGTTATGAGAGGAGTTGACGACTGTGGGCTAAAAACCCGCAGACGTGTCGTGGTCGGAATACTCCCAAGACGAGGTCCATCCCGCAATGCTCACGCGAGGAACGTTTCCATAAACCATTACCTGGGAGATCTTTGTACGGCGGAAGGAGTCTTTTTTGTAGACCCCTAACGCACCTTTTACGGGAGAAATGACCTGTACAAAAGGGACGGAGTGCATCTTTTCTTTAAAGGGAAAGCTGCACTCGCGAACATGATCCAGGATGTTGTGGAGCGGACCCAAAGAAGTGTCAGACCCCGAGTAAAGGAGGACGTACGCCAGTACACCCGTGTTACTCCAGGAACGACCTTTTCTGAAGTCACAAAGAGGAGAGTGACCCCGACACAGAGAAAGAAAGCGGGAAACGAAAGAGCGTAGGAAGTCCTACAGTCGGAGACTCCCTCAAAGTTCTTCTGTTTAATGCGAGGTCTATCAGAAATAAGTTTCTAGAACTTCATGGCCTCGTAGCAACAGAAGAACCTGAGATGGTGGGCATAACGGAGTCGTGGATAAAATCCTCAAGCCGAGATTTTGAAGGTGAATTCACGATTCCCGGTTACCAGCTCTTCCTGAAAGATAGGCCAGACAGAGAGGGTGGCGGTGTGATGTTGTATGTCAAGAATACTCTCAACTCGACGGATTGCAACATCGTATCCGACCATGAACTACTAGTTGTTGACCTAGAGATAGGTCCTGCCAAATACAGGACCCTGGTGCTTTATAGACATCTTGCCCAACTCGTTGAAAAGGACAGACATCTGTACCAGCTACTAGGAGAACTTTTCGAAGACAGAGTGTGAATCGTCATGGGTGATTTCAACACACAGGTTGACTGGGGAACCAGAGAACCCTGTGGCGAGAAAGCACTACTCCTGGAGTTTGCGAACAACGAGTTCCTGACTCAATGAGTGAGAGAGCCAACGAGAGGAGACAATATCCTCGACTTGGATTTCACCTCTGAGGATGACATTGTTGAGGACCTCTCTGTTGGTGAAGAGCTCGGTGGCAGTGACCACCGACTAATTAGATTTGTGTCAAAGTCCCGAAGGCAGAGCCTGCAACTAGTAAATCAAGGAAACTCGATTTGAAAAGACAGACTTTGCAGGTCTTCGTGCTGGACTGACGGACGTGAGGCTTGAAATGTGCGATGTTGTTGAAGACTCGTGGAACAGTTTCAAAACCACATTCATGAGTCTTCAATCACGTTTCATCCCTCTGAAATGTCTCCGTCGGTCTTCTGTTCAACCAAAGTGGTTTAATCGAGAAATCGGCCAACTGCTTAGGAAGAAGAGAACTGTGTACCAGCAATCGAAGATCTCGGGTGACTTTGACAAATACTGAAGGCTAGCCAGGAGAGTGAAGTCCAGCATAAGGGTGGCTAAGCGGTCTGAGGAACTCCGAGTGGTGAGACTCTGAAAAGAGAATCCCAAGGAGTTTTTTGGATATGTGAACAGCCGTAAACTAATCCGTCAAACGATTGGCCCTTTGAGAAATAAGGAGGGGGCATTAAAGCACTTGGATGCAGAAAATGATAGCCTCCTCAACGACTATTTCTCTTCAGTGTTTACTCAAGAGTGTGGTCCCATCCTCCAGCCGACGGATTCCTATTCGGGGGAGAAGCTGGATGGTATGGACTTCACCGAAGGGGAAATAAAAAAAGAAGATCACTGACCTAATGACGAATAAGTCACCTGGCCCAGGTGGGTTTCTACCTAAAGTGTTGAAAGAAGTGCGCGATCAAGTGTCACGACACCTGAGCGCAATTTTCAACATGTCAATCCGGACCGAATGCGTTCCTAGAGACTGGCGTGAAGCGGAAGTGACTCCTATCTACAAGAAAGGAGACCGAAGCCAACCGTCAAACTACCGAGCTATCAGTCTGACTTCGATAGTCGGTAAACTCATTGAAAGCATGATGGTGGACAAAATGATGTCGTATTTAGAGTCAAACCTGCTACTGAGGAGTTCCCAGCACGGCTTCCGAAGGCAACGGTCATGCCTGACGAACCTTGTGGAATTCTTGCACTTGTGTTCAGTGAGCACGATCGGGATAAGGCGGTGGATGTGGTGTACTTAGACTTTCAGAAAGCCTTTGATAAGGTACCACACCGCCGCCTTCTCCGGAAAGTGCGAGCACTGGGCATAGAAGAAAAGTAGCCGGCTGGATCTAGAACTGGCTAAGTGCCAGACGGCAACGGGTGTTGGCGAATGGACAGGCTTCTGAGTGGGTGTCTGTTACTAGCGGGGTGCCTCAATGTTTTGTCCTGGCACCACTACTATTTATCATCTACGTCAACGACATGGACGGTGACATGGTTGCCAAGATTTATAAATTTGCCGACGATACCAAGCTTGGTATGAACGTTGCAAAGGATGGAAATACTGCCTGGCTGCAGGAAGATCTTGGGAAGATTGGGGAGTGGTCGGACACGTGGCAAATGCCTTTTAACGTGAAACAATGCAAAGTGATGCATATCGGCCACAGAAACCCACAATCTCAGTATATCCTTAAGGGCACTGCTATTGAATCCACCGACACTGAAAAGGACTTGGGTGTAACAATCACTAGTGACTTCAAGTTCTCGAAACAGTGCATTGAGGCGGAGAAAAAGACCCAAAGGATGCTAGGTTATATAAAGCGCCAGTTTGGATATCGGAACAAGGAGATTGTACTGTGTTTGTACAACTCACTTGTCCGACCGCACCTGGAGTATGCCGTACAATTTTGGAGTCCTTCATTTCGAAAGGACATCGCGAGATTGTAACGCGTACAAGCCAGGGCAACCAATCTGATTTCCTCTATCCCACATAAAAGTTATAACGAAATAAGGATGCAAAAAGCAATATAGGTGGCCATAGCCCTAAGTACATCGGCGAAGAGACGCCTGTTTTAACCACGAACAAAGTTAATCCCGCTGCATAAGCAGTATTGACAACCCGAGACGCACAATTCGCTAATTAAAATGGGTACAGATGCTATTTTTAATTTACGTTAGGGATTTGAAGAGGCCTAAATTTTACCTCTAAAGTTGTTAGTACGAAAAGTTTCCCCTCGAGCTAACGCCGAAGTAAAAATAAAAAGCCAGGCAAGTCATTTGGCTTCAAATAAGGTTGACCTCCACACGCACACCCCGCAGCAGTGATCTCTCAACCTCCTTCCACGTTAATGGCTATATATATATATATATATATATATATATATATATATATATATATATATATATATATATATATATATATATATATATATATATAAATATATATATATATTTATAAAGGCTAAGCGAAAAGTAGGAATTCAGACAGAGTTAGCCCCAGAGAAACGTTCTGTGTTCCCACGTTCGTTATAACCTAGTTACGAACCCGAAAAGATAACCATTTTCGAAGCCGATCGTTCCTAAGAGTACCCAGAAGAGACTAGTAAAATGATAAATTCTACCGAGCAAGGAAGACAATTTCTCGTTCTCGACGACAGTATTATTCAACCAGAAGAAAGATTCTTAAAACCTAAAGGAATACCTATCGGGAGCCGTAGATAAGTGAATCGAATGGAAACCTCAGAATTTCCACCTACGAACGCGCAACTAACCAACGCCTACCTTTTTGGGTGGAGAGAATCTACGCCAGTCAGCTGGGATCTATCTGCCTACCATAGGCCCAAAACCACACCGAGACGGTGACGTCACGCACAATCAGCCAACCCTTGAAAAAAAAAGCGGTAACTCAAATATTTTTTTAGTATTTTGTTAAATCTATAAAACAAAATATTCCTTTAGTAAGCCAGTGAATTGAAAATCTTTTCGAAGATTAACATTAGCGTATTTAAGTGAGTGTAAATTAATTATCTTATTAATTAGCGAGTTAATTTTTTAAAACTATTTTTTGTTTTTGATTGATTAGTTTGTTGCAAAATAAACTATATTTTTGGTTAATGTTTCCATCTATCGCTTAAACGAAAGTTTTGGCAATATTAGTAGTCATAATCCGAGATTCTACCGGTAATAACTGCCTTAATCGAGTACATACGAGGTGCAAGGCACCATCTTTTAACCTCAGCATCGGTCAAAAATATATATAAAACTACTACATAATAAATTGGTGTCAGGTTTTAGAGGTTTATAAACGACCCCCCCCAAAAAAAAAAAAAAAAAATTAGTTGTTCGTTTTGACCTTGTTGAATAAGAACAAATTATCGCCAAATCGTCCAAGTATAGATAAACAATAGCAAGATAAATTCGGGTTAGAATTTTTGTGTGGCTAATTGAAGGTATGCAACCCGTCAGGGGGTGAAAAAGGAAGTTTTGTTTTGGTTCCGATTGCTAACCTAGTTAACATAAAGAGAGAGGTTAGGGTAGGTTAGGTTAAGCAGAGCGCTAAGTGTTTAGTGGTAGTATAAGTTCCATTCGCTTTAAGTATGCCCCTTATTAATTAGTTGAAAATGTTACCGCGCCCCTCCCGTAAGAAACACCCCCTTCGTTAGCGTCTTATGCGTTCCCGTCAGATCGACCAGAGTGCTTGGTGAATTGCATAATGGATATAAGATCACCCGGAAGAGTAAAATTCGAGTCTGGGGCAGTAAATGGGCATCCCTTGAAGCACTCTTACCTGGTCTAATGCCAAAAAATATTGATTGTAATTATTAAAAAGATTTCCTTGCCTATGAGAGAGACGAACGATGCTATGTCAAAACGTTAGTAACGCCATTATCGATTGTCGATGGGAATAAATTTTTTTTGCAATGCTCGGACTATGCGCTCTTAATACTCGTATATGTATAAATAGGATTAATCTTCGCACTGAATTGGGAAGTATATATAATGTCGTGGGGATTACACTTGAAATCTACTGACTAGGATGCTTGCGTCTTAATTGCACCCGACAGAATGAATTGAATAATATCACGGAATTAAGCACTGAATTAATCACTTGTATTACTCGAGGTTATGAGCTCGGGATGGAAATTATAGTTAACGATTAGACTAGTGAGGTTAGGGGAGGGAATAATTCACTTTAACGATACCTTTGAGATCATAAGTATTTGGAGAATGACGGTGAATGTCTTCTTCTTCTGACGATGTTCGCACTTAGCCCGATCGTTCTAGGTTATCGAATGTGGGGGGTAATGCTAGATCGGTGTCCTGATATAATGATCCTAGGCCGGATCGCGAAGGCGAGTCAAACTGTGACTCAAATCGGAATTCTTCTCCTCGAAGTGTCCGTTCCAATTATTGGCACCTGGAGTGGGTAGCCAAAAATGATTACATAGCTGCGTCTAGGGTAATCCGCAGAGAGAGGTCCTGTGTAACCTCTGATTCTGAAGGGGGGAGGGTTCTGTGAGAAGTTTAGCATCTACAAGTACCCTGATGGTAACAACAAATTCCCCGAAGTTTCTTCCTTGCAACGGGCGAACTTTTTCTTTGTGGGACTAGCTCTACATACAACGTAGGTGCAAGATCTTCTGCCCGACTCCAGGGAAAATTTCCTCTTTTATTTCCCTCAAGAACTAAAATCGAGAGAGAGCACTGGATTCTCATAAAATTCTTATCGTTGCGCGAAAAGATCTTTCGTCTGCCACCAGGACATGCCAAACATTCACACCCCGGCGCCATCCGAGCTTTTCTCGTCTCAAGCCGCAGGTTTATGACGACGCCAAGAAACTCGGGCCTTCGTCGACTGGCAGGTGTCTTTTGAGGCAAACATTTTCCTGTGTGGCCAGCCGCGAATTTTGTTATCTCAAATGCCCGAAAAAGGGTGCAGGGAAATCGATGCGAAAAGGCGAATTTGGAATAAGGTGTGAGGGGGGGGGGGGACACGTAGCTGCGTCGGTGTATTTAAGTATGTACTAATGCATGAAGGTATTTGACTTCTACAGGTATATTGGTTATTCCTAATATGAAAGGAAATGAAATAAATTCTGTACAGATCCATATTCATTTTGTATCCTAAAACCTTTCATCAAAAGCTATAAAATTCTATAAAATCAATGGCTATTGAAAAGTAAAAAAAAAACACTAAAAAATACTCCATTGCTTTGTCAATTGGCTTCCAAATTCCAAGCTTCCAACAGACTAACAGTTGAGTAATATAGTTATGGAAGCTAATTATAAAGAATCTAATAAATTAAGCATAATACACTAAAAACAAATATTAGGCAGAATCGGCATCGGCATCGGCATCGGTATCGGCATTGGCAAGCAAGTATAAATAAGAATCGGCATCGGAAAAATCTTTGGAATCGGCACAACTCTAATATATATATATATATATATATATATATATATATATATATATATATATATATATATATATATATATATATTAGTGTAGTTGGGTAGCCTTCTTTCTTGAATGCAAATTTTGTTGAAGACCAAAGTGTATTTTGCCTTAATTAATTTCCTTTGGCAACTTTCTCTTCTTCTAACTATCTTTTTTATTCCATCTTGTAGATGGGGAATTACTTGTCCAGTATTCATCTCTTCTTTAAATGAATGTGTTTGGTACAAACCAAACTAAAATTGCTAAGCTTTCGATCTTATTCGATCATCTTCGGAGCGTTTTGAAATGTTCTTGCCTCCTTTACCATTGTAATGAGTGGAGTGAGGATCTGGCAGAAAGTGAAATGTGGATGATGTACGCAATTTTCGAAAAGAGATGTTATAGTTGAAGATATAGTGGGTGAAAAAATTAAAGATGGGGAAGGGGGGGTTGCCCTAGTAGGGAGGGCATCACTTTATTTTTGGTTACTTTTTACTTTATTTGCATATTTTATTTTTGTGTCTTTATGTTTTCGTTTGTTTGTAGTGTTCTTCTTACTGTATTTTTGTGTCTTCTTCTCTGTCTTTTTAATTTTAGTTTAATATTGTTGTTGGTTTTCAGCATTCAAGCCTTTGATAGCTTATTTGCCGACAATGTAGTATTTGTATTTTTTAGTCACATTTTTCGTGTGTGGATGTATGGAGTTAATGTGTTGTGTTTTGAAGTTTTTATGTGTACATTGGGGTTATGTTGTTACGTGTACATAGTTTTGTGCTCGGGAACCGGCATCTGCGTAAGGCTTTCGCCCGTAGCCACACAGGTATATTTAGCCTGCCGCCTGCTCCCTGGAGGTTTGGAATGACATCGTCGGTTAAAGTGGACCAGATCTTCTTGCCCAGTTTCTGGGTGACAACATTGATGGGCTCCAAGCGTTTCCTCCGATGCAGGACGCTTTGCCTGACATGGTCACGCCTTCTTACTTTATTAATAAGCAGAGAGGCAGTGTTCTGGATACGCTGGAGCCTTTTCATAGAGGTTTTGTTAGCCGCTTGGGACACCACTGCGGGGTAGATCAGCATAGCCCGGACATACATCATATATAATTTTCTGATGTTAGCCGAGCTAAGATCTCTAAACCTGTAGAGCTTGGAGATTTCTCTCTTCGCCAGGTTCCGCCTCTCCGTGTGGTGTCTCGATTATCCATGGTCGGTGATTTTAAGGCCACGGACGGTGCCTTCGGCGGAGTAGCCGTACCTCCTCCCATCTATGATGATGGGCCATGTCAACTCGCGGTTCAACGGGACAATTTTGAACTTGTCCCTGCTGGTCCTGATTTTCCATCGTCTCTCTCGTATCGGCTGATGTTGTTGATCTCCGTTATGGTACGGTCCGCCTGCGCCCTTGCTTTCCTCTCCGGGCACGGGACAATTTGTGTGACGTCATCTGCGTATTGCAGATACATCGTGTCCGTGTGCACCGGAGTTGGAAGGTCGATGGTGAAGACCAAGTAAAGCAGAGGACTCAGGCAGCTACCCTGAGGGACGCCCGACTTTAATTTGAATTCGGGGCCTCTGTGCCCTTCAATCATGAGACATGCCCTTCTGTCCATGATGAAGTCACAGAGGATCCTTTCCAGGATTGGGTCTAGCTGGAGGTTCAGGATCTTGTATTGAAGTCCTTCCAGCCAGACTTTGTCGAAGGCCTTCTGCACGTCCCTCAACACAATGTCTACATAGAACCTGTTCGCTTGGGTGTACGCTACTTTCTCAGTCAGGAGCGCCAGGGCGGTGTCTGTGCCCCTTTTTTGCGGAACCCGTGATGTTGTGGGTTGTGCGCTCCTTACTCGCTCAGTTGAACTTGTAGCCTATTAGCTAAAATCTTTTCGAAGATTTGACCCTGCATCTCAAGAAGAGAGATGGGGCGATAGCTTGCCACCTGGTCTGGAGGCTTGTTTCCCTTTGGGATAAAGATGATTTTGGCCATCTTGTATCCATCCGGGAAGTAGCCTGTATTCAGGGTGGCATTCATCGTGTTTGCCAGTCCCTGAATAATTTGCCTTGGGGCATTTACGAGGTTATTTTTCGTAATTCCAGACCAGCCTGGAGCCCTCTGCTTGAAGGACCTTATGGTGTTCAAGGTCTCTTCTACAGTTACCGGGCATCCGTGGTCAGCCATCACTCTTTCCTGTGATACTTGCGGATGGGGGTGGGTTCTATGTATCATTGTGCTGAGGTCGTCGAGCAGTTGGTCTTCGAAATCCTGGTCGAAGTCGTCGTTCTCCTCTGGCGTTATAGCGAAAATCATCTGCCAATGTGATCTAAATCTTCTTTCGAGAGACTCTGGATCCTCTATGATGTCGTCTCCTTCCTTGATTTTGGTTCTGGGTTTGAGAGGTAATCCCCTAATTCTCCGGATGTTATTCCAGAATTTTACGGGATCACTCTTCCTGTCCAGCTTCCCGATGATGTCATTCCATATCGTCATCTGTTTTTCTAGTATGATGTTTTTCATTTCCAAGCTCAGATGTCTCATTCTGGCCGTCCTTTTCCTATTGGTACCTGTCCTGCTGATCTCATCATGGATTGCTCTATGTTCACGGGCGATTTCTCTCATCTTGTCCGTCCACACAGGTTGTGGGAGCATTTTATAGGAGATTCTGGGAACACATCTCTCGTCAGCTTGAATGAGGAGATCGGTGATCTTGTTGATCTCCTCATCAATTTCTTCGAGATTAGCGTCTCCCAGATCAGTTGGTTGGTATGTACTGAGTATCTCCCTATATAGCTCCCAGTCAGCTTGAGTATTGGTGCTAGCGAGATGGTAGTAAGAATCGGGATGTGGTCGCTCGGAACCACTGGCCCGGGCTCATTGACAATGTTGAAGGGGGAGTATTTAGATGTCAACACAATGTCCGGCTTTGTTGCTGAACATTGTGTTATGAAGGTCGGGATATCTGGCCCGGCCCTCTGGAGTCTGTCTCTTTCGAGTACCATCTCCAGGTTTCTTTCCCTTAGATCGGTTCTCCCGTAGCCTGATGCAAGCATCTGGCATTAAGGTCACGACCAAGCAATGTCAATTTCCCACGCCCGAAGAGGTTGTAGAAATTAGGGATCGGGAGGTAATCGCGTCGCAGCGGTTGATAGGCCGCCGCCACGGTCAGGTCTCCAACTAGGGTAGGTATTGCTACTGCGACGAATGATTCTTTTAGATCTGGAAGTGTTTTGTATGTAATGTTGTTTCGGATCGCGATGGCAGCGCCATCGTACCGTTCTTGTGTGTGGTTTTTGCTAAAGATTGTGTAGTTGGGTATTTTTATGTTGTTGACGTTTGTATCAACGCCATGTTCTGAGATGAGGATTAGGTCGGGATCCACTTTACGGAAAATGTTTCCGTAAGAGATGTGTTTCCCTACCCATCCGTCAACGTTAATTGTTAGAATCTTTAGTGTATTGTTAGTGTTTTCCATGTTAATGTGCTGTTGTGTATGTGTGTGCTGGTTTTGTCTAGATTAGTGGTTTTCAGTGTGTGTAATTTTCCCGTTCCGAATTCTTTTGAACTCTGCTTCGCTTACGGCGAGGCAGGAGTCCCTGTAAATTTTAATTTCAGCCTCCATGAGCGCCGCTACTACCAGCGCTTCATGGTCTGGGGAATCATAGGACCATTTTAGTAGTCCTGTTTTTACTCCTTCTATCATTTCTCCCACCTTGGGGCTTTTTGGAAACGAAGTGCCTCCAGTCCTGTAGAATTTGATATTGAGGTCTTCCCCATCAAATTTTCTGATTTTCTTTACACTTTTACTTCTGCTTTTAGTGGGTTGAGGAATCTCCCGTTCGTCCTCGGATTAGGAGGACGAGCCTAGGAGATTTCCTTCCGCCTGCAAGAGACGTCTGGCTGCTCTTCTTGCACTTTCTTCCCTCTTTTTTATTGCAGCTAGGCGTGGGTCTTTGTTAGGGGATCTCTGTGGGGTGTTTTTCTTCTTTATTTCACTGGGGTTACTTTCTTTCACCTCGGTTTCTCGAGGGAATGGTGTCGCAGGCGCCTCTCTTTGGTTGCCAATTTAAACTTGGAGGACGTCCCCTGAAGGGGGGTTCTATGGGAGCCACATTTCTGGGAGTCCGTTATTCTTCAGCATCGTGTTGACCTCCCTGGCAAAGCAGCCTGGGCTGGTCAGATTTCTTACGTGCGCATATAGGATGCACGTAAGAATTTTTGTGGCATCCTTGTCGTCCTTGTCAACTTTGACGAATGTTTTGGGGACCTGGGTGTTCAGAGCGCTTGCAGAGGGGGTGGTTCTTGTTGCTTGGGCATAGGAGGTGTTTGCTCTCCTTATGCCTTCCGCCCTCTTCGCTTCCGTCTTCTTCCGGATAATCTCCTTTTTGGGGGGACATGACATCGCCATCACCCCATGTCTTTGGCCACAATTCGGGCACTTCTCCTCCTTGGCCTGGCATTCGCGCCAGCCGTGCCCTTTTTTACTGCACTTCGAGCAAGTTGCCTCCTGCTCCTTACAATCTTTGGTCGTATGGCATTCTAGTCGGTAGCAGTTGAAGCAGGTCTGCAGGGGGATGTGTTCCTCGCGTTCGACCTGCTCCCCACTGATCTTGGCGTTGAAGAGAAGTAGACCTCTCTCCTTAGCCTTCGCCGCCATCTCCGTGTCTGTGAAGACAACTTTGAAAACGTGGGCGTATTCAGAATTGTCCCTTTTGTTTCTGAATTTGATGACCTCAGCCACCTTTGCCCAGTTCTGGTTCTTCTCGACCTCCTCCTTAATCTCTTCTTTTGTGTGCTGGCCTACCCACGGGTCCAGCCGTCTGCACACGACGCTCCTGTGCGCCTGTATTTGGGGGGGCGTGGTTGGTTGGAAGTTTATCTCCATTAGGTGTTTTACTCCTTCTTCCTTTGTGAGCGACTCGATATCATTTTCTTTTTCGCACACGGCGACATAACCGAAGGGAGTATCTATTAGCCTGAGAACGCCCAGGCTGAGCTTACCGAACAGGGTCTTGTACACCGTACCCTTGTCCGGTTTTGCCTGCCCGCCAATACACCTAAGCGGGACTCGTGGCGCATCCTGTGCCGCCATTATTACAGGTGGGCTCCCCTTGAAGAGGGGGCGCACACTTTTCTATGGGAGAATTGGCTTACCTTTAATTCGGAACTCTCTGTAACGTTTTCAGTTTATGGGTGGATTGTGTATATTTTTCCTTTAATTTTTTTTATTTTTTCCTTATTGGGAGAAGAGGGCCCCCCCCCCGCCCTCGTAAAAAACCGCCGCCTGGATGTAAAAAGGGATTTGCCTTTGGGTGAATGATGAAAGATGAATGAGATGAGTCCGGGTGGGATCCTCTCAAGGGTGTGATTGTATGGCGGACTTATTGACAACGCCGCTTCCCCAAGGGTTTGAATCGCGACCGCTCCCCAACATACCATAGAGACGGTTGTATGTCCCTCTATGGTCCTGGAAGGGGCCTTTGCCGTAATAGGCACCGAAGGTTGCGGTCCGTCCCTTGTCCGGAATATTTCTGACATTGTCCTCTACTGTGGGCTAATCCTCAAATCAGCTTCCTCCAATGCCCCCAATTATGCCAATGCAACTGCTAGGCATAGTTGGGACGAAACATGAATGGCAAATCCCCCTCACATCTGACGGCCGTTCACGCAGGGGTATTTATTCCGCCTTGGTTAAACGTAACGTTAGAGGAAATGAGCCACTCCTGTGAGTTGAATTTTTAAAATAGTTTTAATTTGCGATTCCAGCTTGTCGCTTGACTGTTGATGGCCGGCTTATCTTCATTTATTAATATGGCTCTATTAACCTCTTTTCTTTTAATGATGGTGTTATCAACGAGCATATCTCTCGTTAGGTTAATATTATGGACACACTCCATATGGTTCTTAGGCCCTCCGCTTTGTAGATGCATAGTTAACCGTCTAGAAAGTGTGGTAGTTATCATGCCAATATATTTAGAGTTTTTATAAAGCTAACAGTCTTTATCGGGGCAGATGAACTCGTAAACTATGTTGGTTCACTTGAGATTCGAAGAGTTTAAGCAGATATACTTTAGTGATATAGCTGCCATTGATATTATAAACCTTAACATCACTAAAGTACATAGGAAAAGTACGGACATGGGAAGATGCCTCATTGCAGAGAGTGAATGCCCTGAAAGGTACAAAATAAGCGTAATCGGCTCATACATCCACCTAGCTTATAAATCCTGCTCTACGTGGGAACATTTCTGCCAAGGGATTGCCCGAGTAAATAAATACTCGTGAATAATGGTTTCTCAAACAGCATGATTGACAAACAACTCCCATCATTTTTAAAAAACCATTACAAACATGCGGATAAAACTTAAAGTAATCATGGAGAAGTCAACAACATCAAAGTGTATTACAGAAACCAGATGTCCACGGCCTATAAAATAGATGATAAAAAACAAGGAGATTATTAACCGTAACTTCAAGGTTAAAAATCAAACGGACAAAATCCAACTCATCATCTATTATAAAACAACAAAAGCCAGCAATCTTCTGATGGAAAATAACATCTGCCCCACACTTCTCGAATCTCAAGTCAACCAACATAGTTTACGAGTTCATCTACTATCTTTTGGCCACTGAATAAAAAAATGTATCAAAAATCATAAAAATACCGCATTAACAAAGTTTTGCTTATTTTATAGAATTTTTTAGCAATGTACATACCCTGAAAAATAATAATAAAACATTGCTTGTCTGTAATGTTTGTACAAATTTATTTTGTTCATAGAAAGGATATTGTTACTGTAAGCCAAATTGTCTGCATGTAGCTGAGGCAAATATTTACACCTATAGCTTTTTCTATGGTGTTTAATATGTGGATAATTTCGATTTATACTCCATCAATAATAAATTAACTTATTTGCATCACATATTCCCTGATACCGTTCCTTCATAGCCTTCGAATCCTGGCGGATCCTTCAATTAGCTCATTGCTGACTTGACCAAGGTTTTCAGGGAAATTAGCAAGATGGCTATGTAGAAAATGCAGCTTGATGCTCATGTAGCAACCGAGCTTTTTGTAGCTCTCCAATAGTTATTGGCAAGTTCAGTGTAATTCTTTGCACGTTTACTTTCAAGAAAATCCTGGACAAACTCTTCGAATGATAACCAAGCATTCCTTTTGTCGTCCTAACATTCTCCCACTAAAATAAATGTTCATCTTTGATGAACTGCCGAATCTCTGGACCATCAAACACATCGACCTTGATTTATAATTTACAGGCTAGGAAATACCAGAAGGATTGAAACATGCTTCATGATACCTAGTTTGATGTGCAAGGAGAGAATATAATTTCCTTTCTGTCAACAAGTGACTCTTGTAGAATTTTATGATCACTAGGTTTGAGGACAGATCTTAGAGCCCAATTTCTTTCCAACCAATCCTTCTCTCGAACCCTTCTGTCCCTCATGCCCAGAAAGCAGGAATACTTCCTGAACAAGAAGGAAGCATACCATTTTAAGGTCAACATAGATAATCTAATTGTGTTTCTGATATTGCAACAACTGAAGGAATTTTTTTCTCCATGTTATTCACGAAGACTTGTAGGATTCACTTATACCTAATAAGTAAAGCCAAGTTTGATTCCATGTTTGTACCAGCGAGCGTGCCTCGCCAGTACGAGCATTGCAATGTGTAATAAAAGACTCAAAGAAATATAAAAAATTAGAACTTTGAAGTATTTTATGATGTATTTATATGGATTGATGTTAAACCAGCTAAACATTTGACTTAAAAAGTCCAAATGGACAATAGTAGTCTATATTCTAAAGACCGCTTGTTCCAGAAGCTCTCTCATCTGTCTTTTGAAAATATCCAAATTGCCGATGTGGTCAAACAATATGTTTATTTTTTTCTTAACGAAGACTGAATACCCAAATGGTATTACGTCATATAAGTTGCCATTGTGGAGGAGGACACACTTTAAGCTATCGATAAACAGTCGCCATTCAGTCGAGTTATATATATGAATTCCTAATTCCTCCATTAAACCCTGTATGTAATGGCACTTCACAAAGCTACTGTTACTTCTCAAGTGCTGTAAAAATGCACTATCTATTGAAAGAAAGTAGGATACTTTCGCTCTTTTTCAAGAGAGTTTTTGAGTTTTGAAACCAAATCTCAAACAAAATCATTCAACTAATGCTGATCAAATCCCTTACGAGCTGAATCATCTTCACTTTAAATGTTTGCATCACTGCTTTCACTGAGTTCTTCATTGTGATTCAGATCTTCAAAATAGGGTAGTTTATTGAAAACTGGCACTGCAATTTCCGTTGAACAAGGCACTGGATGTATTCCGGATAGTAGAGTAGGATAGTCGAATTTGGATTTGATTTCTTGCTATATGCTGAAGTTTTTACTAAATAAAAGTAACCGTCTGTCAATGATATTTTGGCTATCGCCAAATCATAGGTATACCAAATGCCAACTGATCACATGTTCCCTTGGTCCACATCCATAAACTCACTACACATTGCTTGCATACCTTGTAAGGAGCTCAAGACTTGTCTTGATCATCCATTGTTACTTTAAATTATGCAAAATAGGTTTGTTTGACAAATGTGCGGATGTTTGTTTGACCTTTGTTTGAGAATATTGGAACTACGAGTACCACGAATATAAGAACGATGAGAAGTAGCAGAAGCATACATGATCTGAAAGAAAGTAAATTAGTATATGAATAAAAAATAAGTTGAACAGTCACAAACTTAGAAAAAAAACTTACATAAGGACTGTTAAGCCATTGTAAAAAGACTTTTATGTCTTGCTGCAGAATGCGATAGTAATCCCCTTTTATAAAACTGCTCGCAACTTCTCGCCGCACTGTCTCACGTGTTACTAAATATAAAAGTTACAAGTTCTCGCTGTTTTCCTATCATGCCTCTTCTATGAGACACAGTTAAAGTGTTAATAAAATAGCTAATTTATTTTTTTTACTTACAATATTTATGATTAACAATGAGTAGATAATAAAATAATAGAAGCAATCAGCTCAGCAGTCTTATTACTTACGGAAAACAATACAATTGTGCTTATTTCGAGAGTAAGCTCTAAACAAAAGAACTTGACGTGATAGAAGAAAACTGACTGTAGTTTTGAAATCAACATGCCAATTTTACCCTAAATCAAATAAAAAGTGGAACTCAAAGGAAATTATGTTCATAATTGTTCCCATGTGTAATTATGAGCAAAAAAACGCTTGGAAAAATGTGAGGGAATCTTGCTTTTAATTCCCCTCGTGTATTTTCTTTGTAATTTCGGAATACAAAGGTTTCAGGATCGTGGAATGAATAGTTTTTGTGCCACACATTTTGGTCGAACCCTTACTCTGAGGTGCAAAAAGGGCCAGAATTTTCCATTCTCTTCGTTTTGTAGGTAATTACCTAAAATAGTTATCTGTTCAGCTCAAATAGAGATTTCATGAACAGGGTGACAAATACAAAATTATATGTTAACTTCCTATATTCTTACAGAGCTCTATATCGTCCACTAATCTACAAGTAACATGGTTCTATCCGGTTTATGGAAGTATGAATTCAAACGCGCCTTGTGGCTTAATTCTTATCGTGCCTAGAATGGCGCTAGCTATGTTTGTTTTCAATTATGACCACCATCCCCCTCTAGCCGCTGGTGTCTCCCTCGTCAAAACGGCACTTATAAAACTCCCTTGTTTGCATTGTCTGATGCCATGCTATCCCTTGGAACTTCGCTCGTCTCGCGTCTTCCCCCGGACCTTGCCTCCAGACGAACTCCCCTATTTAAGACGAGGTGCATAGTTCTCATCAGAGAATCCGAGTTAGGAAGTCTTGTCGCTCAGATCAAGGGCATCTGTATGCCAGTCGAATCGAGCTTCGTCGTCGTGATCTCTTGCTCAGATCCTCTCCGTAATCCGCTCTGTTCAGAGGAACATTACCACTATTTTATTACGCCCCGGAAGACTGTCCTGGGCTCGCCTCTTCTCATCCGTATTCGTGGAGATTCTACGCCATTCCGTTGACGAGTCTCTACTGTGGTCTCCTCCCCCCCCACACACCGGAAGTCGGAGTAATCGCAAACCCGTTGGAGTTTCCTGAACGCTCATATCCCGAGTTCGTTCTACGAACACCTGGCCACTGGTCTTTCGCTCCCGTCAATCACTTGAGGTAATCTAGAATCCTACCCTCGTAAGTCACTTTATTCTCTCAAGTACTAAAAATTCCCTATAATCGCATAACGAAAAGATTTAGTAATCTTACTCCTCTTATTTAAACCATCGAATTAATTAATTCTCGGGCCCAGCTTCCATTAATTCCTGCCCGGTATAAATTTCATTGTCAAGCTAACTTTTGTGTTAATTTCCATTATTATTCTTGTCTCCATATTTAATCATTTATATTGTATTAAAGCTTATTTTTGTAGAGGTGTTTCCTTGAATAATTCGTGAGTTGAATCTGGTAAACGAGTTCCCTTTTCGAATAGCCAACCTGTAATTAAGTTGCACTCTTACTTTAGGAGGACATTGCCTTCCCCTCGCAGCATACCTGCCTGGGTACAGGGTCGAGATTTGCCGGTCTGACTCAATTACGGATGTGCCCATATTAGACCATGGGACATACTGTGTCGATCCTCGACACAGTGGTATAAAGTTTGCTATTGTCGAATGACTCCCAGCCAGTGCAGTGTGCGGGGAAGTGGAGTCCGAATTTCCAAGGTTTTTTAATCCTAAGGGTTAAAAAGAGAGAACCAAGAGGTGCATAATAAATCGCTTTACACTAATAGAAAAAACGGAATGCTAAGCTATCCGACAAAAGTGTTGGTCATCGAGAGAATGGGAAGAAAGGGGGCTAAATTTTGTATCTTGTTACTCAAAATTCGTAAGGGGGAAAGGGGGGGCTACTATAAAGAGGGTACTCCGGGGGGCTCTTGAAAATGGTTTATACCGTTAGAAAGAGGGGTGGAAATTACCCCTAAACCGATTCCAAGTTACTCGTATATCAGAAAGAAGATAACCAACGAAGGAAACGGCGGAGAGCTAATAGTACGAGTATAATAGGTCCTTCATAATTTAAATAGGCTGGGTATAAAGAGGAAACTATTACGCGCACAACAAATACCTTGATATCATTGGAAACAAAGAAAACATACCCCTGAAGAGTTGTTAATGTACATCAAGAGATAGATATCCAGAGGGTAAAAGGGGATAAAGTTTTGAGTAGGAGTAGTAGTAGTATTACTACTAAATAATAATATTAATAATATTAATAAATACTAGTAATAATAGTAAATAGTAATACTACTAATAATAGAGGTCATAATAATAAATAGTAAAAATAATATAGGGTGAGCCCCCAAAATGGGCCTGCACACACTTTTTGTAATATATCCTTACTTTGCAATACATGACAGAAGCAACGCCTCTAAACACAAGTAGATCTCAATGGAAGCTCCGGCAAATAATACACTGCGTCAAACATTACTACAAGTTAGGCTCGCTCAATAAAGTGCAGGACACTTTCGTGCATCAGTTCGAATGTGAAAAATCCCCCTCCACGCGCTGAATTCAGAACTGGGTGGGCCACTTCGAGAACTATGGGACAGTGGAGAACGTCATGGCAGTCA
Organism: Ceratothoa steindachneri; assembly: GCA_963969495.1. Lineage (NCBI taxonomy): Eukaryota > Metazoa > Arthropoda > Malacostraca > Isopoda > Cymothoidae > Ceratothoa > Ceratothoa steindachneri. Next base: position 78,609,709 of record OZ018332.1, read on the forward strand.
ATGACAACCGTATAAGCCATTCAGGACACCCCAGGAAGCGTATAACTAAGCTAGTCGAGAGCGTGAGATAGTGAGTTAAGCAGAGTCCAAAACGCTCTGTGCGCAAGCGAAGACAGTGACTCGGTATATCCCGTGAGACATGCAGGAGAGTACTAGTAATGGATGTAAAGGCCTACTGTAGAGGGATGAATATCACGAGGACAAGCAGACGCTAGTTTGCTTATACAGCGTCAACCATTACGCTCCACATGGGCCAAAACTTTATCCCCCACCTCCCACCCTTTTCCCCGCTGCCTAAGATGTTAAGTGGCTCGCAAAGAAGGATTTCAGTCAGCAGATTTCGTAATCCGTTAATGTAAACATAGGAGGGTGTGAGAGCCTTTAGAATGAAAATCTATGAACAGGCTCACTATCCCCTCCGTTTGTTTGTGTCTATTTTCGCCAAATAGACGAAATCTCACCTTCTCCTTGCGTAAACCTTAAGGGGCGTAACTGTGACCTAGTGAGGATTCGCCCCTCCTAAACTCCCTCGTCTCCACTCCCCTCAGGAAGATATTCGACGTATATATAGTTCAATCTTGAGAAATTTAGAGGAAAATCCGTGTAGCAATTGAGAGAAGAAGACGAGTCTCTCAGTCAAACAGGTAATCAAGAAGATAAGTGGAACTGAGCGGTACTTTCCCTCTCGAGGCCGTCCCTTTGGTCGCTTAGAAGATCAGACCAGTGGTATCGAGACCAACTCTCATACCATTCTCGTCCAGAGAAAATCCCTTATCTCAGTTTTCTGAATAAAAACAGAGATACTCCTCACCATTGTGGAATACCAATGTGAATTCCTATTCGAGAAAAGATTCATCTCTTGGTTGTCTCATCATCGAGAAGCCCGAATTTGTAACACAGGGATCGGAATAACTTCCATTCATCCAAAATCCCCTCGCTTACATATTTAAGTCAAGAAGCTTCGCCACGCTCCCCAACTACCCAGTGAGAATATCAGCTGTTTTCAGAACCCTCCTCGTCGAAGTGAGTTAGCCTCCCGTTCAACTCGCCTCAAATCACGAAAGCGATTAGACTCACTTTCAAGGTCACCCAACTATCGACTCCCTCTGAGTTAAAGGTAAACGAATCAAAAACTTATTTATTTTTTGTTGTTGTTTCCTACTCCGTGCGAAAGTGTATTTAAATATTTAATATTTCATTATTTTATATAATTAAAAGTATAATTTGTCCGAGCTGTTTAATTAGATCCTCGAATGCTGCAAATGGCAATAGATATATAATAATACGAATCCTCCCTGGTTAAAGAATTAAAGTAAAGTACTCTTAGGGAAAAGTGGAAGGGATTTACTCATGTACGGATCAGATGTACATACGTACTCGGCCGTAAACCACGACACCTATCCATATAGAATACAGACGAAACAGACCTTTACAGCCTCAGACAAGGAACAAAGAAAAGCTATGGCAGTCAAGATAATGGAGAAGATTCAGGAGACCCCAACTTTCCTTAACCTCCTTTCGACCTCAGATCAAGCTGAATTCCATCTTGAAGCAAAGATTAACTTAAAGACCAATGTCTTCTGTGGGACCTCCAGACCAAATGAGATAGCCACCAAGCCCCTAAACGCCCCTAAGTGAACGGTATGGACTGCAATCTCAGCCAGAGTCATCATCGGACCATTCTTCTTCGAGGAATCTGGGGCGACAGTGACTGACACCAAGGAGTGGTTTGTTGAGGTCCTCGAAACCTTCAAGAGGAAGCTGCAGACCCTGTTCCCGTCGTTTATAGGAAGTTTTGGTTTCAGCAAGATGGAGCAAGCTCTCACACCTCAAACCTGTCCTTAGATTGGGTGAAAGAGAACTTTGGTGGCCGTGTGAACAGTCTTAAGACTGATTTTGTATGGGCACCTCACAGCCAGGATCTTAGCCCTCCAGATTTCTTTCTCAGGGGCTACCTTAAAGACTGTGTGTATGCAGGGAAACCCAGGGCCATCACGAAACTCAAGGAAGCGATCAGGGAGGAGATCAGAGCCATTAGTCGGTCGATTTGTAAGGACGTCATGGACAACTTTGTGCTGCGTCTCAAGAAATGCACAGAGCTGAATGGAGGTCATCTCGAACACGTGCTCTAGAACAAAGAAGAAAAGTCCAACGACTCATGTGTTGATATGATGTTTTTATAAACAAAATAAACTAGTTATCACCAGTTTCATTCAATCCTTGGAGAAAATAAGGAAATGAGGCTTATCGAAAGTGGGGGCCCGTTTTTTTGGGGGGTCACCCTGTATTAATTGGTAATAACAATGATAATAATAATAAATAGTAGTAGTAAAAATATAATAAAACATTAAAAATAATAATAATGAACAGTAATAATAATAATAATAATAATAATAATGTCTAAGGCAGACTACAGGTTCCCCAGTGTTGCTCAACCTCCAGATCTGCCCCTTCTTTAATATTAAAACTTTTCAAACCCAGCTAAAAAAAATATTATTTTTTCCGCCTAGTGTTGATGCGCACCGATCCCATCGCTAATATTAAAAAAATTCCCTCTGATAATATATATATATATATATATATATATATATATATATATATATATATATATATATATATATATATATATATATATATGCAATATTTGTTAAAGTCGACAGGAACGGCTGCTTGGCTGTGCTGGTGCTGCAGCTCTTTAACCTTTTCACAGAAAGCGAAAGATCGACAGAAATGGTGGCAAGTGGCATAACGTCTTTCAAACCTTTCCAAAGGTCATCATTTGGGCAAGCAATGAAAGAATTTACAAAAATAGGTTTTATATATGCATTATTATCGATCTTATGTTATATAATAATGCATATATAAAACCCATTACGGAAGCATTGATGCCCACCAACCTCCCTATAATATTAAAACTTAACTAACTACGATAAAATAAGACTAGTAAAAAGTATATTTTTCTTTGGCTCGTTACTTCTATGGTCCTCTATTTTCCTACTAACTGTTATGTTTTTATATTTTCCTCATTACTTTTATGGTCCTATATTTTCCTCATTACTTTTATGGCTCTATATTTTTCTCATTACTTTTATGGTTTTATATATTTTTCATTACTTTTATGGTCTATATTTTTCTCATTTTATGGTACTATATTACTTTTATGTTTCTATATTTTTCTCATTATTTTTATAGTTCTATATTCTTCTCATTACTTCTCTGGTGCACTCTATTTTTCATGTTACTTTTATGGTTCTCAAAAAGGGAAGGTAATTAATTTAAGCTAAAAGGTGATAAGAGCAATAATCAACGAATTATAAGTTATATTTTGCAGTAATGTGAAGCCATACATTGTCAAATGGCTCCTCGTTTTATCCACCCCGTAAATAGAAAATTAACACCAATTTTGCACATCTTTTCATCTTCTTAATTTTGTATTTGTGCCGATTCCAATACGACTCAATTGTTTGGCTCTGCACACTTGTATTTGAACCAACAAAATTAATTGAATGATTTACTGTTTTGTGCTTAAATCCTAAGCCTTGAATTTTTCTGTAAGCTTTTCGTTATATACTAGAACTTGGTCCAACCATTTTTTCAATAATTGGCAGAAGTGTTGCTGCATCTTGATTCTCAACAATTTCCATATAACCGACAGAAGTATTTGTTGATTTTTCTATAATTCAAGATATCCACACACTTGCATCTAGGCTTCGTCCACGGTGGTGCTTACTTTTATGGTAGAAACAGGACTCATCTATTTCAACTATGATTCCCGGTCCTCCTAGAGATATTAGAGATAGTTTCAAATGTTGTGTGCATCCTTCTCTGAAAAAATTGTATACATCATCTATCATGACTGTCAAAGAAACATGTGGTTGCAGGGATGTTTGCTTTTACTCGATTCTGTCCCCCACAAATATATTAGATTTATCAATTGCTGAAGACTCACATTTGGCCTTGAAAATATTAATTCTTACGTATAGACACTTTTGAATTACGTTTATCGCGTTGTTTATTTGGACATATCCATTAAAATTTATATTTTATTTCAGTTTGTTTAATTAAAATCATATTCCCTATTACGAAGTTGACATTTCATATTTGTTAATATAAGTAATTTCGTTTGCATCCACTCTATCAATTCCTTGAGTCGTCAGTTAAAATTAATGGCACAACCAAATTTAAATAAAATTATCGATCCATTGATTTAAAGCTCTAGAGGCGAACTGAAAATAGTCTGATTACTAAATATCTACAAATTCAAAAATTAGTTTATCTACTTATCAATTAATGAGACAAAGATGAATTAAAGTTAAAAATAAATAATGAAATAATTTAGAAAATTATATAACTAATGACATGAACGCATTCTCGGCATTGTATGACGCTGACGCATGTACATGTATGCGTGTAGGAAAAAAAATGTATATATATATATATATATATATATATTAAAGATTTTAAGAATTCTAAAACAAATTAGTACGGTTAATGTATCGCAAAATTAGACAACGGACTCTACTTCAAGTCCAAAGGAACACTCTAGTCCTTGATCTGGTAACCAACACTCAAGGGGTCCTTCTAATGCACCTAAAAAAATACATTATCAGTTTTTCCATCTTTAAAATGTATTTAACAAAGATTAAGCTGAAATGTGTAACAACTATTCAGTTTTCGACGACAGAAGACTTCCGTCTGAAGATGCTTTAAGAAAGGCGAAAGCTCACGGCCAAAACTCATATTAGTTGTAAAAATTTGATGGATCTTCTTAAACTGATCTTTATTTCCCAACCAGATACAAAAAACTGCATTCACCATTTGGAACGTTCCAAAATAAAATTGATGAAATCAAAATACAACCTGGTATTTAACAAAACATATATATATATATATATATATATATATATATATATATATATATATATATATATATATATATATATATATAAAGTACGTCTTGGTGTACGTGTGTATCACCAATGTATCCATGTGTATAGGGATACATGTATATCACACTCTAACAGAGCCTCAAGTGGCTTTTAAAATGATTTTCTGTCTATTTAGGGAAATCCCAATGTTTACGGTTGCAGAAAGGAGCATCCCGCGTAACTTGGCTTTAGTTTAATAAGTTTGCTTTGAAAACAATCCTTGGGCAAGTCGCGCCAACCTGCCCCCAGTTAGATCAGCAGTCCCCCCTCTCCCGAATAAGACCCTTATCTGCTGCTAGAGTTTGCCCCTCCTCAGAAACGGGGCGAACGCATCCCATCTTAAAATCTTGGGGCATAACTGACCGAGTCACTTAAGATCTGGTTATACTCACCCCATTTACAATAATGTGCCCTAGTTGCCTGACTTAAACTCAAGTTTAAGTCCCCATTAGTTTGGTGATATTAAGCATTCACGGGCTAACTAACCCCTTGTAAATTTAATTCTCAAGATCGGACTTTGTGAGTCCTAGTCATTTTTTTAGAAATTTGGTTAAGAACTTAAATAAAAAAACTCCCCCAAATTAATTCCGTTTAGATTCACTTTACCACCCCGTACTGAGAACACCAGTCGGGGCAGTGCTTCTCCTGCCTGACGACAATTTGCAGATTCGATCGAGTCACGTTACAGAAGAGGACCGAATACCGGCACGCAAATACCAACAAGGATTTCCCCGGGAAGTAAGATTCCCGTCAGTTTACTTCAAGAACATCCGCTGCGCCAACCCGTGTTGAACCCTGGAAACTTTATACCACCAGTAGCTTCTTAGACACCCTTCAACCCATACAAACAGATACACATTATCGTGTAAAGATAAAGTGGCTCATTTTATAAACAAATGCGAAGTCGACTTTGTTTTTCCTAGAGTTTTACATTTGATGGTAATAGGACACAGTACTATTAATTGTAATAGAAAAAGTTCTATAATCCAGGGTCCGTTTAAATATTGCATTTTAAGATAAATTCTTATTTTATAATAATTAATTTTAGTGGTTCAGCTTCATATTTTGGTTAGGAATGTGTTTAATAGTTAGGTGAAGATTTTAAATCAAGATTTTATTTAGCAATATTGTATAACCCCAATGATTTTTCGCCCTGCGTTAGAAAAAATTGATTTTAGCTGTTAGTATTTATTTGAGAGAACCTAATGAATTAAGTTACAGGTCATTCACAGATGATAGATTTGATTATCCTAGTAAGAACTTTATTTTCCGGTTCGATAGAGAATTCAACTTGCCTCCTACTCCCAGGTGTTTCAGGTAAGCCCAACTACACAATAAACATGATTGTTAAAATCTACCTAACTCATAATAACCAAAATCAATAGCCTCTCCCCCTTAAAATAATTATGTACGTTAGTAAATATGCCCTACTCTGTTGTGCCCTTTAAAAGAACGTATGAAGGTAAAAGGCCCTTAGAGCCATGTATCGGAAACTGGTTGGGTAGATTGGAACAATGTCCCGGGATGAAAAGATTCGAGAAGCGAAACGTCTCATCCACCCATCGGAACTTTTACATATTAATACGAACGGTTTTATTTTCTGCTATCACTTAGAATAAATTTAAAAAGAAATTAAAACTGTACAATGATGAAAAATTTACCCATCCATTGCCGTCTATCAGTAATATGTCTCATGCAAAATGGGACAGATGAAAAAAAAAGGCTTTTTCATGATTATTTTGCCCGTCCATAGCAATTAGTGTTCAGGGCCCTTCAGAGCGCTCAGGAAAATCTGAACCTTCAGTACACAATGCGGCATGCGATTAATTGGCTGATGAATGCTGTTATGTATGCAAACTTTTCCCTCCCCACCAACACATGGAAAGTTGAAGAGAAATCTAGCCCTAGACCTCAATTCTTGCTCACGATGAATAAAGTTAAGGAGAGGCGCTCAGAATTAGACTAATGGTCAGAGGGTTCAAGAGAAGGAAGCTAAATATTAGCATGGATCAGTATCAAGATAGACCCACCACAGAACAGCTTACCCCCACGACAGCCATATACCCAGTCCTAAAGGGCCTCTACGCAGCAAATTTAGTCCCTCAAACTGCTAAGTATGAATCATTTCATTTTAAAAGTCCCCCTCAGGCCATTTTAGTGTGTTTCAACTTTTTTTTAGTAGGATTTAATTTTTAGGCGTCAATGCAATTACCCTTCATATTGTTCGATCTGCAGTGAGCACAGACATAGTCGTGGGTAGCTCTTCCCGTGAAAATGACATGCATCTCCCCCACTCCAAACTAGGCAATATCTACCTAGGTATCGAATGGTTAACCCACCACCCTAACTAAATATTCGTGGCCCACCAATACAAGTCAACAGACAGGAAAACACCATTAGATACGTATAAGTCATGTTGAAATAAATGACTAGTTGGCGTTTTATGAAGAAATTCCATTGTGTAGATTGACTCTAGGGTTCCACCTAGTTCGTGTTAGGATGTTCCGCAGCTTACTGTTTCACGGGTCATTTTTTAGGCCAAGCATTCGGGGCGGGGGAGTAAGTTCCCCCCGTAACCCGATGAGTTATATTAGTAGTTGGCAAAACGAGCAACTTTAAACTGCTCAGCCTTCATGGACAACAGAGCGTGTACGATTTTAGCGAGGAGAATTGGTGGAGGAAATGCAGCAAACCCTCACGAACCAGTTTCACAAAGTTTTACGCTACCCCGATTTCAGTTAGTGGGCGTAACAGGACATAAGTTTAAATCTTTGAGGGAAATAAGAGTTTATTTGGAATTGGGTAGTGTTGTGTACTCAGCAAAGTGTTCCATTATCGGAAACTACATCAGGTTTTTGACTAATTTGCTTCTAGGTTTAGATTTTTTTTAAAAATGAACGCGTGAGTAATTGACCCAGCAGAAAAAACAGTTCGATGTAGAGGGACTGTAAACACTCTTATTAACCCTGTTGGCGTTACACAGAGCGTTACCTCATGGTATATTAGTTTAACAGGAGAGAACCAACAGAGAGCTGCTCCAAGGGACCTTAGTTTAAGGATGGAAGGCCAATAAAAAGCTTCTCCAAAGATTTGTACTTTAAAAGAGGAAAGCGCAATGAGGAGTGCTGCATCAAATGTAGATATGGTAGTGACCGACGAAAGCAGTGATCCTCCGAAAGATTTATTGGTCTCTAAACGGTGACGACTGGGAAACTGTCGTGTGTTGAGACAGTTTTCCCCAGGAAGCGTGATAAAGCTGCTATGATTGATTGTGTAAGCAGTGGTTAGGCTTACGGTGACCATAATGCTTTGCCCCTGCATGATTTAAGATTAACCTTGATTATTATACATTGTTTATTAGTTTATTCATATTCCTTTTGATGATTTTTTGGTATTTGTTGTTCCTGTACATATGATAACTGTACAACCGCACGAAAGGATTTGCTTCCTAGCAAAGTTAAATATTTCTGAGGAAACAAATGGGATCCTGATAGATGTTGCATGGCAGAAAATACCACTCCCTGGAGTTGCCAGAAGGAAAACTTAGGGAAATGTGCGAAATGTGTTTGAAAGTTTACATAAAAGAGGCCCAAAACGTTACAGAACCCCAAAGTTTTAGAACTGCTTGATTTTAGAGTGAAGAATAAAGATGGAATCACTTTGAAAGGAGATCCCTTAAGTCGGACCAACCCTGTTCCTTTTGAAATTGTTAGAATCTACCCCCATACTCATTTTCACTGCTCCTTCTCAAGGTCCCATTCACAAGTTGAAATAATGTAAGAGCATATTCATGAGATGCTTCATCAAGGGCTTGTAGACCCCTCATCCAGCCCCTGACCTTCTCCTATGATCCTGGTTAAGAAAGAAGACAGCATAAGTTGCTCACTGGAAGATAACTTTACCACCAAGCAAATCCATTGCATGTTCAATCCGAAAGAGGTCCAAAATGATAATGCAAATTGGCATCTACGTCCATCTCCCTCCGTTACTGCATCTAAGGCATTACCAACCTCAGTAATTGTAGTTTGATGCAAATCGCTCTTTTAACACCACCTTGCGGTAGTTCCAACCCGAATAAAAGTCATCTCCACTTTGAGTCTACTCTCGAATTAGCCTCTGCCTGTTCCTCTCCTCTGATCCTATCTTTGGCAGTCCCCGAATCCGAATACCTATCCGCTCTACGATAGACATTGGTACTCAAGTCATGATCCACACAGTGTGTGACGATGGGAACTTGCACCAACCCCTAGGATCCCTGGTCACCAATATTCCTCTCCGTTTCACCCGAAAAACTACTCCCTCAGACAGGGAAAATAGATCTACATAATTTAGTAGTCCTTTCGAGACCCTGGCAGAAGAAATGTTCTTACGAGGTTACCCTGATATGTCTGTAAATCAGCGCGCCCCAGCTGAACTAAGGGAGCACTTAGTCAATTATAATCTCTCCCTAAATGCCCTGGCAGTACGTTTGAAAGCCGGTCAGACCAAATACCCAAAAGATGACAAAGGGCTTGAATTAATCGAACATGCCGCTGAACATGCGCGGTCAATTCTGAGATGCATCCTTGACCGGCCACGTAGGAAACGGGGTTTGATCAATCTTGGCCTGGAAGTTCCTTAAGGGATTTTTCGGCATCGCCACCGAAGGCAATTTATCCCAGGACGAAACCTCATTGAATGCAATCGCACAGCACGTTAAGAGATTGCACATGAGCGTTTAAAGATTGTAGTTAAAAACTACACTAAATTCCTCCATAAAGTGGCGCATTCCTTAAAGCAAGTGTATCAATGGCTAGATGAATCGCGTAAAAAGTGTTATCATATACTTCACCGTGCTGACCTAGTTTTAATATTAAAACTTAAATAAGCCAGGATAAAAGATCATTATTAAAATTATATTTATTTTTTTCCGAGTGGTATTGATGCACGCCGACTCTTCGTTAATATTAAAATAAATAAACCCGGGTAAAAATGTTAAAAAAGTTGTTTTCTTCTCGCGTGGCATTAATGCCACACTCTTATATTAAAATCTAACGAATCCAGATAAAGATAATATTAAATGGTATATTTTTTCTTTTCTGCCTGGCGGTGATGCGCGCCGACACATTTTTAATATTAAGCCCTCTAATTCACAATAAAAAGATTATTAAAAGGTATATTGGAATATTTTATATTTTCCGAGTTGCGTTGAGGTCCGGACTCTGAGCTTGATACTTACTTCCTCCTGATCCAAGAAATTCTTCGCCAACTTTGTCGTGCGGCAAAGTGCCTCATCCTTCATAAAAATGGGAGGGTGGCCAGAGGCGGACCTCATATGGGGCAAAAAATGTACATGCGTTTGCAGAAGTTCTTTATACACTTGAGCCTTCAATCTTCCCAGCAAGCGGACAAGTGGACCGGTATGTACCTTCCACCGAAATTATGCCCCACACCATAACACTTCCTCCACCAAACCTGACGCAGTTCACGGATAATATTTCGCTAGGTCTTCGAAGGACGAACCTCCTCTGCCATCTGAACCAAACAAACTGTAATTTGATTCGTCGCTGAAGTGTACTTTGGTCCATTGATCTTCTGCCCATAGAATGTGCTTAGTGAGGAAGGATTATCTAGCGTTCTTGTTCTTAGGGTTGCTCAATGGCTTGACTGCTGGTGAGGAAGATTTTAAAAGATCTTTCCATCAGGAGGCGTCATAATGTCTCGCTGGAGAAACTAATACCCATAATTTCATTTACTTGTCGGGAAGTCCTGTTTATTACTTTCTATATTGTATAAACTCCTTTCTTTAGGTACCCACGATGACGTGGTCATCTCTCTTTGAAGTTTTCCTAGTCCTACCCGTAGAAATTCCACTGATACATGAGTCTGTGGTATCGTAACGTTATACAAATTATGGTCTGGACAGGTGCAGTGCGTACCCGAGGCATGTTTTCTGTTCGGAATTTTACAAGGTAATAACTGAAAGTGCTAAAATTTCATGGGAGTAAGTTACTACCCTAAAGTAGCTGGTTATCTCAAAGATAGAAGTAATAGAATTACCCCTTTCGGATCATTTTTTGGAATAAAAATTGCTCTTTTGCACGTAACTTTCCGTTTCGTCCATACTAACATGTAAAATGTGCAAGTACAAATTATAGCCACGCTTATTTTATTTCTGTAATTTATCATGCATTACTTACCATAATTTAGTTTGAAGCTACTGTAATTTTTCGATGGAAACCTAAGTGCCAGTATCATTATGATCGCTACTGTATACACTCGTAGGGGGTCTAACGAAAATTCCTTTGACATGTGCATAAACACAGTTTTTTAATTCCCAAATAAGCTTTAGTCGGCGGGGTAATTAACAGTAATTGGCTAACAGCTAACAGTAATGGGCCAATAACACGTAAGGGAACAGCGATTATGCCTTCCAACAGATGATGCACTCGACTCGTTCAGGAATGGGAAAAAGGTCACTTTCGAGAGAATTGGCTTGGGGGTTAAGATTTGCATTCCTTGAGTCCTACGCTTGCTGAAAGATTCACATCAATTTGCCTGGTCTTAAGGCCTGCCTCAATAAGGCCTGGGACCAGGAACTTTAATTAAAAATTATTTATCAACTCTTTCGACCACCAACGGCATTCCGATAGCCATTTAGCTTATGTCAAATCCTAAATTTGATGAGGACAACTTAAAAGCCAGAAATGACGATGGGCGGGAAGTCTAGGGTGAATATGACTTGGTTCTAATCACCTCAAATTAGATTTTTCTGTCCATCTGTATTTAATCATCTTTATTTAGAATTATTAACTCTGTTATTAATATCTCTCAAAAACGCCCTTATCAGTTAACTAGTTAGAACATATATCGAACTCGTTGAGCAAAGGTAAGATCATTCAAGGATGAGACGCCGCAAAGGGCATCCGAGTTCGCATCTCAAAGTCTATGCTTAGCTACACGAACTGTTCAGTTAAATTTAGCCACATAGGCCTCAAAGGTCAACGAACGATTAAATTATTTTTTTATACCTTGATACCAGTAATGTTTGCCATTTTCTAGGCTGCATCAATTATTTCGCACCATCTTCCTCTGTGCCTACTCTCTCTACATAATATATGTAATATACCCTTGTTAAGGTGACCTTAAATGAATGCATGAAAGGTTATGTGGATATGTGGGGGAAATAATCATAAGATCAGGTGATAAATTGTAGACAGTCGTCACCTGCTTATCTTTCCGACTTCTCGTTATATGAGATTGACGGAATTTCCGGCAATCTCCCGGCGTCTCGTAGTCAATTTCATCAGAATTTATTTCTTCCTTCTAACCTTCTTCCACCTTCCCTCTTCACGCGCCTGTCTAGCAACGTTCTTTTCGGGGAAATCAACCCCAAATCACCGACGCAAATGAAAGGTATAAAACTAAGTGGTATTTTCGTCAGCGAAACTGACGTCTGCGGGTTATTTACCCAGCATGAGAATGAAGTCCGGAACAGCTCAAATTGGCAGAAAGTACACACCGCCTTAATTTAACTGCAATAATTCTGTCTGCGCATGTCTTTCGCGCATGATAGTTCCTGTTTATTGGAACTTTATTCCAACGCAAAACAATTCTTAAACCTTATCCAAAATAATGTTCAAACGCTTGTGAATAATTTCGAGTTTCCTTTTGACTCTAGGGGAATTATACGCTTAAAGAAATTTTCCATCGCATTGTCTTATTTCCAAGCACAATGTTGTTTATAGGTATAACTTCCTCATCTCCCCAACCTTATAAAGTTTAGGCTCGCTTATCTGAATCTTTTACTCTTTTCAACATTTTTATTTATTTATTTTGATTTTTTTATCTTCGAGTAGAAACAATTTTGTCCTGTGATACCAAATACTTATGTATTTAAAAAAAAACATAGCTCATTTTTTGTGTTATTTGTTTTTATCTTATTATTTTTGGAGGTTTAAGATCAGCAAAGACGTTGAGGAGATCAAATGTTTGCTAGCTAAATTTTAGGGTTGCTTGCCTTTACAAGATGAATCAGGTAATGTTAGGTCAATATGCAAATAAACAAGCAAGACACTTTTCATTCCTTCTACAGGACAATTGATGCTGAATATCAGTTAACTATTTTTTTAAGTCATTTATCTTGTTTCGGGGGAATATCAGGGGTGAACAGAAAGTAGTGACACTCGGACTCGTGGAAGAGATACCATGAGGCGGGAAGCGCGGAGTATCGAGTGTTGCCTGAGGGAACGTGTTTTAAATTGGCGCCGCTTGGCTGGATTACATTTCTCGTTGCGCTGTGTGATTGCGTCATTGTTGGTTTCGTCCTTTAACCGGTAACATGTATTTCTCGAAAGATGGTTGCAGGTTCTATAGCTTAACTAGATGGAAACTAGGTAAAAAAGCAACGGAGATCAGAGGGGATTTATTGAAAGTTTTTCCCCCCGAGTCTACTCCATCACTCGAAACTGTTTCCACTGGATTCGATCTTTTGCATCTGGAAGATGATCATTGGTAAAGGCGCACCCGGACATCCGTGATCAAAGCAACAAGGGTCTGTGCACGGGCCATCATTGACGAAAATCCAACTGTTACTCTTCGATTTCTATATTTGGAGGTTGGTGTCAGATATGGAAGTGCAAATGACATCATTCATGAACACTTACGACTACGGAAGAAGTATGCTTGCTTGATACCCCATTTTCTAACAAAAGAGCAGAAGAGCAAACGGGGGCGAAATGGTTCTCAGATGTTGCTACCGGAGATGGGTGTTGGATTTCTTTCTTCACCACCAGAGCTAATCAGTCCAACATGGTGTGGTTGAGTGATGAAGAGCCTCGATCACAGATTTTGAAGGATTTCGCAGCAGGAAGCGCCGTCTCACCATCTTCTTCAATTCTTAAAGACCAATGTGTGTGAATGTAGTGCTTCAACACTCTACTATCAGAGCCAAGTAATACACTTACCGAGTCCTGGAACATCAGGCCAAGTCCGCACCAACCCACCGCCGATATCGCCTTTTGCTGCACGCCGCAAAGCGCGCCTGACTGTGCAATTTCTGTTCAAGGGTGCGATTGCAGGGAAGCAATTTCGTCGTATCCAAGATCTGGCACGAACAGTTAATTCAGTGATACGAGGTGTAACAGCTTCTGAGTACCGTGACTGCTTCATGAAGTGGCAGGGGAGAATGGAAAGCTGCATAGAGGCAGGAGGGAAGTACTTTGAAGGAATGTAGACTACGGTCTCAGTGTCATTACTTTCTGATTACCCCTCGTATTATCCTATTTTTTCAAAATACAGACTATATTCAATTATTCTAAGTTCTTTCTCTTCGAAATAGACGTGTGTCACCGTAGTTTTTACAACGTCCCATATTCCATTTTCACAGGATGGCTCAAGATAAAAAATAAAGAAATATATATAAAAATTCTCCGAAGCTGAGCAAACACTTACTCATGAAATTTAAACTAATTTAGCGTTCGAATTTCCCATTTGTCACATAATTCTTTCCCATTTTCTCTCTTTATATATAAATATATATATATATATATATATATATATATATATATATATATATTTGTAGAGAGAGATAGACGGGCAGAAAGAGAGAGGCTACCAAAGGACACTAAAAAAAGAAAAGAAAATACTAAATTAGAGGGATATTTAGGGGAAAATTCTTTCTATTATAGCTCAGGAGCTGGCTAATTTTTATTTTATTTTCTAGTACATTTTTATTGACAGTTTATCTTAAATGATATAGATTAAATTTTATCGTTAATATTTAATTATGGAAAGATTTATGAGTTAAGGGGGGACGAGAAACATAGAAACAGGAAGTAAGGTATAAACTAAAACAAGGTCTGCTGACCAAAAGTCGGGTGCTCTCACTTATTCTGATTTATGACCTTATGACCTTCAAAATCTTGTAATAGTCCCGGACAAATCTTGAGAGGACCTTGGCAATTATATAATTCGAAAGAGAATGTAAAACAACATAATGGTTTCAAATTTCGTTACAATCGGCCGAATAGTTTCGATGTTATTGTCAAACAATTCCCCGGCTAATTTAGGGAGGACTTTGGCAATTATAGCATTCGAAGGAAAAGTATAATAAAAAAAAACAAAGTCAAGAAAATGACGTACGATAAGGCCGCAACCTATGCAGCCACTACACCGATACAATGGAGCAAAATCCACAAACTTATGATTACGGAAGAAACCAAAGAATTAATGACCTTAATTATACTCGCCCACATGGCTAACGTGGCCAACCCAGTAACAGTTGGCGAGGTACTCATTAACCTATTGCTGAACAATGGAATTAAAAAAAAAATTATGGATTCCCCCAAATCCCCCATCAGAAGACTTGCTGAGGATCTCTCTATTGAACAAAGAACCTGTAGAAGATGACCCTATGGAGGAAGAGATGAAAGAAAACATAAACCAAAACAAGAATTTCAGGCCCTTCCCATTCCCTTTGAGAAAGAAGCGACAGGCGCGAAAAGAAAAACATAAAAAAACTTACAAGTCACAAAACTAGGAACTAAATCAACACCAGCAACCTAACCAACAGCAACAGATGCAACCGCAAACATCGATCAACAGGGCCGGATTTCCAAAATAGGCTTTGTAGGCTAGAGCCTAGAGCGGCAGGATGAGAGGGTTAGCAGTTTAGGAAAATTATTAAATAATTTGATTGTAGCAATAGATACGTTTCTTCAGTATTCTAAACGATTTGGCAGACTTTATATAGTTTATTTATTCAAACGCTTCAATCAAAGTAGCTGAGACTAATATTAAACCAAATGTTTTGCCACATTGTTTTCAGAATACACTATTTTTGTATTTTACTTTTATTATTCCCTAACTTTGCATATTCATAAAAAATAATTCTCTTTATTTTATTTTTAGATCGATAGGAGAGAAATAGATGGTCACTTAAATTCTTAATTTTTCATTTGTATAGTCAGTTGTTATAACATAATCCTATCCTATAAATTTATCCTTGACCTACTTTTGCCAATTCTAGTTCAAGGTCATCATAATTTCGATCCAATAACAATAGAAACTTTTCTACATTTATTAAATAATTTATTTTTTATTTCTATTTCTTATAAAATTAAATGTCGTGGTATGACATTACATTATATCAATACCATATTATATCAATGGAAGAGGGACCAATAACTTAAAGGCGAACCGACAAGGGATCGAACACCACGAGTTTCGAAGCGCGGAACAGCGAGGAAGAGTGCAACGAGGTCAGGTAAAATTTGGGCAATGGCAAAGCTCAAGGTTATTTAAAGAGGCATGTACAAAAATATAATTTTATTTACATAAAATAAGATAATTAATGGGCAAAATTACATTGGTAAACGAGGAGGGAATTGCTGAGTTATGCATCAGACTATGAAGTTAAAAATTAATGTATTACAGGAGACTATTCAAATGGGAAGGATTAACTCAATTGGGTTGCTAAGGGGAGGAGAGGGGTTGGCTTACGGAGGATTCCGGGTGAGATGTCAGGGTAAGGCTTCAGGGATGTCTTCTGCAGGAAATAAACGTGAGGCGAGGTCGCTCGGAGCTTCTGAGCGGGAAGTTAACGTGATGACGGTTCTCCAAAAAGGATGGGGGGAGCGGTAACATCCGGTCCAGGGAAGAGTATTTCGGCCACCCGAAAACGAGGGGCGAACGGAGGAGGGCTTCGACAGGAGTTGATGAGTGGAGTCGGGAAAAATCGCTCGGTAGCGATCGTCAAATGGAATTACCTCACTGGCTGGGGCTAATTCAAACATACAAATAGTTCAGCCGTCACTTTGCTTTGTTGTTAGCACCTGAGTTGGAACTAGGGGAATCTTCTTGGGTCCGGGTGAGACTCCTCAATTCTGTGTCTCCCACATGGAAGACGAGCCCTGTATATTTCTGAGGCTCCCCCCGCGGGGGGGGGAAACAGCGCTACTCTCTCTCTCGAATGGCTTCGAATCTTCACGCCAAGGCGATTCTAACTCGCGTAAATGTGGTCCTTGGTGGACGCGGTTCGAGGCTACCGCTTTTGGAGGGGGGGGGCTTAACAATTTAAGCCTAACAAAATTCTATAATCTTCTCCTGCGCATGGACTTCACTTCCGTGCTGGAAATGAAATTCCACGTGGAATTCCCCCACACATCTCCCATCCGAAAGATGATGCTTTACAGAGCAGTTGCGTAGGAAAGGATCATCCCACCCGTCGAGCTAAGGAGTTTGTTGCTTTCCGTGCGAAGTAGTACCAGCACCTCCGCGCTAGGCTTGAATTTTCGTTCTCGTGACTTAAGGTCAAAGTAGGTCTTATACCTCTCAATAAGTCCTTCTTCACGAGATACGACACTCATTTGTTACCTCGGGTTGACTCACGCTCGAGGGTTTTAGTTTTCTCCCAAAGGGGGAGGAGAGTTGCGCACTCATTCTGGGCGCGGGTAAACTTGTCACCCGGAGGGCTTAGAACTCCAGGTCGATAGTGGTTTCCAGGGGAACGGGTGCAGGGGATTCCAGGGCTGCCTGTGGACGGGTAATCACGGGCTGGGACACGGGATGGTCGTGGATTACGGGGTTCTGACCGAACAAAACGGAGCAGAACTAGATTGGGGCCGCTACCACTTTGGCCCAACTGGACATATAGTCACATTCGATATGACAACGAATTACTGGGAAACGACTGGCCCGGCCAAGGTAGTCGTGTACGATGCAGGTGCACCCGGTGTCACGGACGAGGGTGGATACTCGGCGACCGTTCTCAGTTCCGTTCTCGAATTTCAATCCACCAGGGTTGTTCTCATTAAAGAGAAAGTTTCCTGATGGACCGGGTCTTTGGCGAGCGAGGGAGAATTGGAGGTCTCCTGAGGCGACGGAGGGGGATCAGGGGCGGCCCAGATTTGGTGTACTTGGTGAGACTGAGAGTTTGCGAATCGGGAGTTTTGAGGACAGTTCGTTCGGTAATGGCCGGGAACTCCGCAGGTGTAACAGACGTTTGGGTTCTTTTGGTACGGCACAACTGGGTGAGAAGAAACTAGGGGCTTAACGTCTCGGTGTTCAGGTGGATATAAGTTTCTTGGCTTCGAGGGAATAGGAACTTTGGTAAATCTTTGAACCAATTTAGGAGGCGTCTTAGGACCATAAAATTTAGTTTGGGAGGGCGATTGGGGAGCCTTTTTAACATCCTTAGCGTATAAATTGTGACGACCCGCGTAGACATCGGCCTCTTCCAAGCATTCCTTGAAAGTGGCACAACGTTTATCTTTAATGAAGGCGCGAATTTTGGGAGCCACGGCAGCTAAAAGCTGATTCCTAAGGAAGAAGTCCAGAAGGGACTCATAGACCTGCGGGATCTTGAACGCATCCAGCCAACACTGAAGGTGTCTTTTGAGGATGTACCCGTGTTGCCGAAATGTTTGACTAGGGCCGATCCTTTCCTGGCGGAATCAGGAGCGGTAGAATTCGAAATTCATATGAACAGCGGCTAACAATTCGGACTTTAACGAGGAATAGTCAAAAGTTGCTTCCGGGTGAAGGGAGACGAAGATATCCCTTAACTGGGCATTTAGGAGGGAAAGTAAGCTAGCGACGCCATCATTTTCGAGATCCCATCTATTGATCTGAAAGATTCTCTCAAAATGGATCAAAAATGACCCAAAGTCCTCTCCATCATTCAAAGCGGGAAGGTGGACTGAAGGAGTTTGGGATATTTCAGCCCGGGAACCGATGGACTGAGAATCCATTTAATTTCGGCTCATTTCCAGCTCATGCTGCCTAATTTGTTCACGTTCTTCCATCTCCATCTCCATTTTGTTCTTCTCCATCTCCATTTTGTTCTTCTCCATCTTCAGTTTGTTCTCAATCTACGTTTTCAGTTTCTTCTCCTCCATCTCCATTTTGTTCTTCTCCATCTCCATTTTCAGTTTTTTCTCGTCCATCTCCCTCTTCAGTTTGTTCTCCATCTCCGTTTTCACTTTGTTCTCCTCCATCTCCATTTTGTTCTTCTCCATCTCCATTTTCAGTTTTTTCTCGTCCATCTCCATCTTCAGTTTGTTCTCCATCTCCGTTTTTCTTAGTTTATCTTCCCTTCGCACAGCCCGTTCGTTCCTCTCTTTTTCCTGTACGTAATTTAGCAGGTCTTTGCCCGAAAGACCTAACAGTTCACCCTAACTCTTGAATTTTTCGAAGGATGACATTGTTAAGCAGTTAACTGAGGAAACACTGACACGCGAACTAGCTAGGACACTACCCAAACGAAACGAATACTTGAATATTCGTGAAGGCCTTGTTCACAAAAAAGAATTATGATACAGCTACCTACCTCTGCTGTTTTTAAGCGGAAAAAAAAATTAAAATGGTCCTACCGGAATTAGAAAACCAAAGACCTTAATTCTTTTGGATTAATAACCAGGAGAGTCTCCAAAATTCAAACACAATAAAAAATAATTAATTACCTGGGGTCCAACGCAAAATCTAAATAGATACGTTCCACTGCTCTTCAATTAACTTGAACTTTCCTTCTACCAGTACAATACAAAAATTAAAATAAAAAGGATAGACGTGAATAACAAGGGAACTTCTAATGTGGAAATTAAAATGACACGGGTTCGTAAAACCCACAAACACACTTGACACCAAAATTATATAATATGTATATTAATAAATATATATGTCGTGGTATGACATTACATTATATCAATAC
Organism: Ceratothoa steindachneri; assembly: GCA_963969495.1. NCBI lineage: Eukaryota > Metazoa > Arthropoda > Malacostraca > Isopoda > Cymothoidae > Ceratothoa > Ceratothoa steindachneri. Next base: position 78,629,326 of record OZ018332.1, read on the forward strand.
CATATTATATCTATGGGGGAGAGACCAATAACTTAAAGGCGAACCGACAAGGGATCGAACACCACGAGTTTCGAAGCGCGGAACAGCGAGAAAGAGTGCAACGAGGTCAGGTAAAATTTGGGCAATGGCAAAGCTCAAGGTTATTTAAAGAGGCATGTACAAAAATATAATTTTATTTACATAAAATAAGATAATTAATTGGCAAAATTAAATTGGTAAACGAGGGAGGAATTGCTGAGTTGTGCATCAGACCATGAAGTTAAAAATCAATGTATTACAGAAGGAGACTATTCAAATGTGGAGGATTAACTCAATTGGGTTGACAAGGGGGGAGAGGGGTTGACTTATGGAGGATTCCGGGTAAGGCGTCAGGGTAAGGCTTCAGGGATGTCTTCTGCGGGAAATAAACGTGAGGCGAGGGCGCTCGGAGCTTCTGAGCGGGAAGTTAACGTGATGACGGTTCTCCAAAAAGGTGGGGGGGATCGGTAACATCCGGTCCAGGGAAGAGTATTTCGGCCACCCGAAAACGAGGGGCGAACGAGGAGGGCTTCGACAGGAGTTGATGAGTGGAGTCGGAAAAATCGCTCGGTAGCGATCGTCAAATGGAATTACCTCACTGGCTGGGGCTAATTCCAACACACAAATAGTTCAGCCGTCACGTCCATGCTGGAAAAGAAATTCCACGGGGAATTCCCCCACATTCAACTTTACTTAAAAATCATATTCATTTCCATTTATTAATTTATGCAAACTGTACTCCATAAACAATTTATCATTATAGTGTGTGGTTGTTTTAAAACTATATAGTATTTTATTATTTTTAACTCTGCCAGTTTTGGTGGCGCCACTAGTACTTTTTTACCGTTATTTGATATTTCCTTGTGGTGTATGATTGATGTTTTTGTTTATCTTCGCAGAAGCTTAGTGAACATGCCTACAGAGAACTTGGCAAGAAAAAAGCAAAGCGTATAGAAGAACAATTAGCCAGTACACCAAAGCTAGATACTTTCTTCGCTCATTGTCAGTCCACTGCTAATCAGTGTAAGGCTAACAATGATGTAGATTCAGAGGATATAGTAGAAACAAAAGATTAATTTGAATCTGATGAATGTGGTGCCGAGCAAGTAAGTGAGAAAGAAGTGAAAGGGGTAACCCTCAAAAAAGTCTAACATCTGATGATCCAGCTGAATGGGACATAAACAATGAATTAATATATCATATTGCTTTTAACGGACTTCCTCAGAATGATGAAGAAGATTTTGCACCATTAGCACGAAAGTATAGTGATCAGACAAGATATATGTCCAAATCATTTTTTATCGGAAACTGAAGAATGGTGAAGTCAGTCACAGGGTCTAGCTAACATATTCAAAGAAAACTGGAGCATTGTTTTGCACACCTTGTAGCCTCTTTGATGGTACATGTCAGTTTTCTTCATGTTCAGGATTCTGTGACTGGAAAAACGCACAGAAACGTGTAAAAGAACACGAAGATTCACAAGTTCCTAAGAATAATGTTTTGTTGCTTAGAAAAAAAAATCGGCCTTAGGGAACAGAAGAGAAAAACAACTGATTGATCAGCAACAAAAAGAGAGGCAATATTGGAGAGAAGTTTTGAAGAGGGTAGTTGTTGTTGTGAAAGCTCTTTCTTCCAGGAGATTAGCATTCAGAGGCACCAGTGAACATTTTGGATCACCTAATTCACCTTCTAATATAAATCATTTAATGCTTATAGAGCTCATCGCTGAATTTGATCCCTTCCTTGCTGAACACATGAAACGATATGGTGATGCTGGTTCAGGGAAAGTTAGTTACTTGTCCAAAGAAACTAGCAATGAGTTCATAGATATGATGTCAAAAGAAGTGAGGACTGAAAATTATTACTCAATTATTGTGGATTCTACAGCAGACATTTCACGCGTGCTCCAGCTCTCATTCATCATAAGACACGTAAAATATGATGGGCATCCAACTGAGAGATATCTTGGCTTCATCAAGAACCCTGAACATATAGCAGAGGAGTTGTTTAATGCTGTGACTGAAATGCTTGAGAAAGGTGATATTGATATCCAGAATTGTAAAGGAAATTCCTATGATAATGCCTCGAATATGTTAGGCCATTATTCAGGGCTGCAGGCTCGAATTAAAGATGTTAATAAATTAGCTGTTTACATTCCATACTCTGCTAATTCACTGAATCTTGTATGAACATGTGCAGCTGAGAGCTGGACAATCCAAACATTGTAAAACTTCTCCTCTGCCTCCACGCATAGATAGGAAGTTCTGCTTTCATACCTGAAGAAGAGACCAGGTGTGAAAACTTTATCAACTACAAGATGGTCTGCCTGGGAAGAGGCTCTTACATGTTTAGGAAATTCATGCAAAGAAATAATTCAAGCTCAGCTAGCCATAGCAGATGATATGTCACAAAAACCAGTCACACGAAGTGAGGCTGCATCACTGGAAAACTATATAGATGGCTTGAAACAGCCATTATGGTCGCATTGTGGAACCCAATAGGGGATAGATTTAAAGCAGTTAGCTCATGCTTACAGAGTGCTAGAGTGGAAATGGGCAGTGTGATTTCTTTTAACAACAGTCTCATTACATTTGTAGAAGAATGTAGAGAGGATTTTTTAAAATATGAAGAAGAAGCCATAGCCTACTTCTAGAAAAGAGAAAAGGAAAACTCCCATTTGGTGAAAAACAAGCAGACCAACCCATAGTCAGTACAAGGGATGAATTCCTTATAATTTTCATTGCCACCTTGTCATAATTGATAGTCATAAATCTGAAATCGAAAAGAGAACAGTAGATTATAGGTCATTCTTTGATTATTTCTCTTTCTTTGAAAAATTACTACAGCTTTCAAAAAGAGGACCTGAGGCGTAAAGCACTGAATCTCATGCATCATTATGACTGTGACATTGAACAAAGCATAGTCGATGAAGCCATGCACTTGCCTGCACACCTACTGCAAATTGAAACACACATCAACACAATAAGTGGCTTGGCAGAATTTATCTTCACTAATAAGCAGGGAGCTGCTTATCCAAATGTTACCATTGCTCTAAGAATTTTTCTTTGTACATTGGCCGGCAACTGTAGTGCAGAACGGTCGTTTTCATGTTTAAGAAGGGAAAAAACTACCTGAGGCCAACATTATGTCAAGAAAATTTAAACAGTGTTGCCATACTTGCAATTGAGTGTGATCTCACCAAATCCCTGGATTATAATAATGTTATTAATCTGTTTGCTGAGCAAAAGTCACGTTTGAAAACTCTCTAAACTTTGTAACAATGTTTAATTATGGATATCCTCATTATACTGAACTATGGGCTAATGATATTGCCCATCATGAATTCTTTAATGTACTGTATAAATAAATCACTGCATATTTGTCAAATCATGCATTTGCTTCCTTCTAGACTATAAGTTATAACAAATCATATGGGCTTGAAGAGGGGGCGGTAAAATCTCTATAGCCTATGTGCGATTAGCACAATAAATCCGGCACAGCCGATCAAGTGAGTCATCCAAGAAACGTGTGCCCATATCAGTGAAGAAGAAACTCCTTCGAAAAAGATATCTCGTAAACGGGGAAGATATTGGCATCAAAATCTTCGCCTTCTCTACTTGCCAACTCCCCAAAGTAGATATGAAGAATAACTAATCCAATGATTTAGTAAAGCAAAATACAAATGGATTTATGAGGGTCTATGAACTCGAGAAGCAATGGAAGAAGCGTTTTCATTGAGGAAACAAATCTGCCCACAGACAACATTTAGACCTTCAAAATATAGTAAGAGGGCAAAAAACATCGACAAATAAAAAATCATTCAAGTGTATATTGTGATACCATGCATTAGTGCACTAACATTAAAAAATAGCTAAAACAATCTAAATTTATTAGCGCCTGGTAATAGCAGAAAATGATAAAATTAATCAAATAAAAAATTTAATATAGAAGTGATTAAATTTAAAAAATGGTTAAACGATTATAAAGTGACAGCACACCTAATTGCGCCAACATTGATATAATGGATTAATCGAGCGGAGGCTAATAAAATACGACGCAGGGTTAAAAGTGATTAAATATTGTAAGGATAAAATATAAAAATGATTGAATGTAATTAAATGTAAAGTAACAAGTGTTACCAATAAATAATAGTGAATATGACAATTAACTATTAGAAGAGAATAAGTGAGAATTAAATGTATGATAAATAGCAGTGTTGTATAGCTTTAAAGTTATTCCGTGAGGGGAACGTCGATTTGTTTCCTGGCCGCCGTGCTGACGGGAATCAGAGCCCCGTCAAGCCCCAGCTTAACCTCTTCTCCTTCTTCTTACCATGCTTCCTCACTTTTCATATAACATCTTCCACAACTTTCTCTGGTCGGTCTCTAATTTCACAGGATAAGCACCGACTAGCTTCCTCTCACCCAACCATTCCAGATCGGGGCTGAGGAAGGAGGGGACAACGCCCGCTCACCCTTGAGCTCTGGTTTGGGGTGGTCGATTTCTAACAACTTGCATCACCACCACTCCCACTTTTCTCACCTAACCTTTCTCTATCCTTTCACAGTTTATCAATTTTACACCGAGCTTAAGGTGGAGCCGCCATGCAGATGCGCTGCCAGGTTATTAAGCGGGAAGAGTGGCCTCAAATGGCGGCATCTGGTTTTGCTGGCCCCGTATTTCCCCCACAAAGAGATGGCTACTGCGTGGGGTAATGAGCGTTTGCAACCCGTTGAAATAATATTGTCACCATGCACACTGATGAAGATTGTTTAACCACCCTCTTTAACTTTCCTTTACCATCGTGGAGCTGCTCTCGAGCAGCTGCATTGCAGAAAAGGAGGACCCCTCCTTCCCTGTGTTTTTTCAGGAGACCTTCCAAACATCTTTGGCCGGAGAGGAAGCTTACTCCTCTTCTATACTTACGGGTCCAGGGGACTTCCCCTGACCCGTTTCTCTAGGGGCGTCCTTGGGTGACATCATATCAGTGACAGTCATCCCTATACTTTCCTGGGGCACTGACAAGAAAGCAGGCAAGTGGTCCAGAATAGACCGCTCATAGAGCTAACCCCCTTAGAAGATCAAGGGGATGGCAGGACCCTTGGACACATGCTGCCTAATGTCCTGCATGCTTGAGTGACTAGTTTTCATGAGGTGATTGTACCTGCCTCCCTCTCTTCCCCGATGGAGGCCTGTTCGCCGGCCTAAGACGAGAAAAAAGGTAACTCGAGGGGGATCCGTGATGTCTTATGGGAGATAGCCACTTGGACGACCCCCTGAGATGGGCATGGTCCCTGAGTTGACCCAGTCATACACGATAGGATTTTCAATGGGGTCGAGCCCTAGCTCGATACCAAGCACATAACCTGTGTCCGCACCTATGCAAGCTTCTCCTCAGACGACTCGGGCCCTCGAGGATCCACAAAGAGAGGAGGGACCTCTCCAGGCCGGGGCCTCTTTGACAGCAAAGATCTTCTACATCTCGGAAAGTGATCTTGCTAAGGCTGGTCCATTCGGCCTAAGGGGTCCTTCCGGCGTAGGAGAGAAACGGGTTCATTCCCCTTCCTCCTTTCCTTAAAAAAACGCAAAACAAAAACGACTAAGGGCTCATCTCCCTCCTCGGGAGCCACGGGGACGGACGGGTCTGCTGCCTTTTCGGCAAGTGACCAAGTGAAGATCAGCACGTCCGGCCCTGGTGCTCGTCAGGACGGAGAGTCAGAATGAGACCATAAATGAGAGTGCGCAGAGCGGAGCCTCGATTACGTCAGGGTCCCTCATTCAGAGGTTACCTGGCGTTTTCGAGCCCGCTGGCTTCAAACGCTTCCTTGTCATTCGTTCCACTGATGGCACCATGTTGCCCAAGGTCAACATGTTCGATCAGAGAGGATTATTAGCTGGCCTGATTGGTAGAGAGACGAAGGTAGCCCGTTTCTCGGACGGTAGCCTTCTGGCGAATGCGTCGGATCGCGCCGAGGTGGCTAAGATTAATGCTCTTCGGACACTTGATGGCACCGAGGTGAGTGTGATGCCGCACTCTACCATAAACTTTGTGAAAGCAGTAGTTTATGCGATGATACTCGTGGACTACTCTACAGGTGACAACACATTAGAACTGGTTGACCAAGAAGCGCTCAAGGTCAAACGTGTGATGAGAAAACACGGAGGGGTAACGAGACCCACCGCTACACTCTTCTTCATGTTTGACTGTGACAGGCTCCCTGAGTCAGTGCGTGCCGGTTGGTATCGCTACCGCGTGAAGGCATTCGTGTCGCTGCCACGGAGATGGTACTACTGTTACCGCTTCTGCCACATAACTCGCTCTTTTAGACGTGCGAAGTCGGGATTACTCAAATTCTGTGTAAGTTGCTCCAAGGCCGTAGATGATAAGTCCAAATCGTGAGTGGCCAAGTGTGTCGATTGTGAAGAGCCGCATCCCGCTTCTCCGAAGCAATGTGGTAGGTATCTCTTTGAGAAGGAAGTCCTGGCGATTCAGGCCTATTATCGTCTCTCATTTTGCGAGGCTAAGGACTTGGTCTTGGTGCGGCCGGCACCGCCTCGGAGTGTCTTATGCTTCAATGTTACGAAAGACACTCTCTGCTCCTGGTTCGTTCAGGCCTACGAACACGGTTGTTTCCGCACCCACTCGGAAATATTCTGTTAGTTCTACTCACCCTGGGCGCTTCCCTGGTACAGTGGGCGACACAAAGTGTTCGCACTCAACCCCGGTTAAAACCAGGGTCCCCCCTCCTTTCCGCCAGCGTGGTCGTTACCTGTAAGGCGAAACAGCCGCGCATCCCTAATGGTTCGTTAGACTCACGAGAGGCAACACCCCTGAAGTTGGCCGTGAACCCATCTTCCGGGGTTCCTAAAGCTGGCCCCCAAAAGAAGGACAGCATCAAAGGAGCTTTGGCTTCTGAGCGCACACCCATTGGTAGGTAGGGTGGCTCAAAGACGGTGGATCCTCAGAAAAAGAGGGATACCAGCCTCCGAAGCATGCATAAAGTTTCGAGGCGGAGGGAGGAAAAGACTCGTATGGCAAGCCCAACCTCCGCCGCTAAGTCCTTGAAGGCAACTGTGCCTTCAGCTCATAGTCCAGCCAACAGTGCCCGGTGTTCTGCCTCCGCGAAGCCTACAGCTATTCCCATGAGGATGTTTGCTGCGTACATTCCACCGTCAGCCGACTTCGACGTGTAGGGGGGGAGGGACTTCCACCACGTCCTGGCACGGATGCCGAGACCCCTTCTTTTCCTCAGTGATCTGAACAGTATATATCGCTGTGGAAACTATTCGATCAATCACAAGGGTCACGTCCTTGCCGACCTAATCGACGAGCTGGAGATAGGTGTCCAAAACGTAGCGAATTTTACGCATCACTTCCCGAGAACCCCTTCAAAAATCTGTCTTGATCTACTTTTAAGATCTCTGGATGCAGAGCCTGATTTTGGGTAGAGGGTAGTCGATGACCCATTTGGTAGTAATCACTTTCACATTCAAATATCATTTTCTAAGCCGCTGCCGCCTGAGAGCCCACTCCGGTGGTACTTGGCGTGGGCACGGTGGTCCGAATTTCCGGAAATGACTGATTTCTCTGTCTTATTCGGAGGAGATTAGGTTGGTAATTGAGGCCGTTGAGTTTTTTCCCGCAACCTCATCGCCGTAGGCCTAACTAATATTCCCAGAACGTCTGGCCGTTTTGCACGCCGACCGCTTCCGTGGTAGTGAGCCGAGTGTGAGGGGACCCTCAAACAGAAGCGCTATGCCTAGAAGTGCTATAAGCGCCAGCCGAAAAATTTTACTGTCGTTGAATTTCTTCGAGCTAGGGCTATGTTCCGATATATTTAGAAGCACGCTCACCGCTCTTCGAAGCGGTCATAAGTGGTTCACTTTACGGGAAGACCCCTCTAGCAGAGGTAAGGAAGCGAGTCAAAAGGATTGGGAGCAAGTTCTCACGGTATCCCCCTCCTGTTCTACAGGAGAATGGGACCGCAGTATTTGACCTTCGAGGCCGTTTTCACCCCATTCTCTAGCTGGGATGCTGTTTCGCCAGCATTCAATGCTCGTTGTAATTTCGCGGAAGGCCGCCGACTGGACTTTACGTCCAGAGGCGGAGAACACTTTTACGACAGGTTTACATTGAGTGAGTTCCGTTCTACACTCGCTTCGTGCTCTACCACAAGCCCTGGTCTAGTCGATCTCCTGTACGCCATGCTTCAACATCTGGTTAAGCAAAACAAGGCCTTTCTGTTCGATTTGTTCAACAGGATCTGAGTAGAGAGTATCATCCCAGACTCTTGGAGAATCGCTACTGTGCTCGCTTTTCGGAAACCGAGGATAGATCACTCTACCCCGTCTAGTTTTCGCCCAATCTCTCTAACCTTCCTACGTATACAAGTTGATGGATAAATTAGTAAATGTTAGACTAGCCTTTTTTTATAGACAGCGGATACCACCAGTCTTCAGCACAGTGCGGCTTCTGCAAGTTCCACTCCACGTCGGAAGCCCCAGTTCGATTTAAAATCCCGTCCACGAGGTCTTTCTTCGTAGAACGGACTCCGTCACGGTGTTTTTCGATTTGGAGAAAGCCTATTATACTATATGGCGATAGCATAGTGGCGAAGGGACGCTTCCTAATATTTTCATCTGGATTTTTGAGAGATCGTCGATTCCGCGTAGAGGTTGGAGAGCCCTCTCTGGCCTAATGGAACGGGAAGATGAGTTCCCGCAGGAAAGTTTCCTCAGTTTCTCATTCTTTGCCCTGAGCATCAACGGCCTCACCTTGGTGCTGCCGAAAAGTGTTTTGGCTACGTGCTACGTGGACGACCTTTCTATCTCTTTTAGCGCAGCCCATCTGGCAACTCTTGAGCGTTGACTACAACAGACAATTAATCGGGTCCATCGTTATGACGAAACGCAAACTTTGTTTTTCCTTGGTCCTAACTAAGGTGGTACGATTCTGCCGCCATCCATAGCATCAACCTGACGCATACTTGTTTCTAAATAGGGTTTGGGTTAGAGTGGCGGACTCGCACCGTTTCCTTGGTCTTGTATTTGACCGACGCCTCACCTGGGAGGCTCATATTCACAGCCTTAGTGTCTTTTGTACCCGCGCAATGGATATCAATCGTTCCATGACGTTCAGCGCCTGGTGCTCTGATCGGGCTACTGCCTTACTTATCATTCATTTGTTCGTTCGAAGCTCTACTATAAATGCGAGTTTTATGCATCCGCAGCCGAGCTTGAATTGCAGAAAGTGTACTCTATCTGATCCACGACACCTGGCTTCGCCTGGCAACCGGTACCTTCCGTAGATCTCAAATTGAGAGCCTAATCGCTCTGCCCGTTCACAGTTCATTATTCGCATGTACACTCGAGCCCTGCGTTTCTCTCAGTCGCCAACAGCTCTCACTGTATCCCCATTTCATCTTGATGGTGCCTATACCAGGAATAGATGCCACAAATACCCTAAACCTTTAGCGTTAGGGCGAGAGCTCGGTATAGCTCTCGGGCCGGTGGTGCCACTGGTTCTGCCCATGGCGACACCTTGGAGGGTTACACCTTAGACTATTTGTCGCTACGTCTCTGCTCCGAAAGCTTCTACAGCGCCACGAGTATTGCGTTCTGCCTTTTTTGAGCAGACCTCGTGTCACGTTGTAACCGTGCCAGTGTATACGGATGGCTCCAAGTCCCAAGAGTGGTGGTGTTTCTACGCCGTATCCCCTCTGTTTGAAGTCAGCAGGGCTCTGCCAGGCGCTGCTTCTGTATTTACCGCCGAGCTAGTTGCAATTCACCGCTCGGTACGGGAGATAACGCAACGTGCCCAGTTCGGAGACCGGAATGGGATTTATAGCGACTCACAAAGCGCCCTATGGCTTTCGGAGCATTAGAATATCCGTATCCCCTGGTTCCCGATATCCGTGACGCCACGGTTTTGGCGAGCCTGGCGGATGTCTAAATTATCTTTTGCTGGGTTATTTCACATGTGAGAATTGCGCGGATTGAGCGCGCCGATGAGGTCGCCAAAGCGTCCGCGAGGATTGAGTGACCAGACAAGCGTCGCTCTTCCTCACACCGATTACATGGCAGGAATACAGCCAGCTCTCCGTTCTGCTTGGTAAAGAAGATGAGAGACGGTCGAGGGGAACTTAAAGTGGTGGACTATTGTGCCACCGTGACTGTCCCTATGGACCTACCCTCAATGCCCGGACAGTTTCCGGTTGATTTCTCTCGTCTCCAAATTTGACACACATGCGAGACGCACTGCCATTTAATGGATCCCTCGCCTGCGCCTTATTTTGACGACTGCGTTGTCCCCAAGACCATTAGGCACATTCTCGTTGAGTGTCCTATCTGGATGATCTTCGCGCATGTTACCTGTTCTGGTACCGGGACGAGCGGGGTTGATACTGCTTATCCTTTGTGCTCCAAACTAATTTGTGCACATAGACCTGCGCACTATACGAGTTTTTGGAGGAGGCTGGCCTCCTTGCATGTTCTTGCGCCAGGAGAAGGCGGGTTACTCCCGAAGCCGGAGCCTGTTTTCTTGTTGCATTGTTGCTTTGTTTTCTTTTTGTTGTTGTTTTTTAGCCTTTTCCTATTTTATCGTTGTTATTTGTTGTTTTGTATTTGTTTTTGTTTTTTAATATAGCCTAGTAGTAGGCTAAAATTTTAAAAATAGATTAATTATAGCCAATAAGATTAAAACATAGAATGATTATTCTATTAATGTGTATATAATCCAAATTGTACATCTTTAATAAAAAATCGAAAATCCTGTCTCCTGAAAACTTTCTTTACACCTCCAACTTATGCTCTTTCTCTCATCCTCAAATTTTCATCACTTTAGAGTAGCTTTATTCTACGTTTTTGTAACACCCTTTGTAACTTTTTCGCAAGTTTGTGAACTGTTTTGACACTTCACTCATCAATGGACATTAAATAGTTACTTAGAGTTTTGTTCCTCGTTCTGCTCGAACCTCTAACTAACTCGATAATGAGACAAAGAAGTAAAGGGTCTATTTTTTGCAACAGTTCTCCCCCCCCGTCCCCCATCTGGCGAATTAAGATCTAAACATGACCCCTATGAGACCACAGGAGCATTAAACTTTGGGGCAGACAAAGCGAAGAAGGAGCTAGATAAAAATAAGATGAGAAGCGAGGACCCCAAGAGAAATCGTGGCCAAGCGCTTGATCCTTTACCCAAGATTAGAAACCATATTTAGCGATAACATTTGCAAGGACATAAAAACGAATTCAAAAGGAAACAAACGTGGGAAAAAGTTGCGAAGATAGAAAATTTGACAAAAAACAAAACCTTGTTTAAATAAATAAAAATAGAAGACTATGTGCCTCCTAATGTGGGCTACAAGTGCCTCGCAATCAAGAGCCATAAAACTCTCGCCTGCCCCAAATCAGAAAAATATACTCAGAATGCACAACGGCTGGCCATTTTTGGAGTGAATATCGCAGCACAGAATAAAAACGCATCGCCCGCTGAGTGAGTAGCGGCCATTAGTAATGAAATTTCCCACAAAGAATAAAACTATAAAGGAAAAGAAGGCTAAACTGAAAAAAAAACCCGAAAAATGAGAAAAAGATTACCTTATGAACCAACACTATAACAGAATTGCAAATACTGGAACGTTTGCGGATGTGCTTAACTTCCTCCTACAAAAGAGCGGCGCAAAAAAAAGATTATGTAAACGTGCAATTCAGATTACCAAAAAATTTAAAACTATTTGAATGTCCAGTCTTCTTGTAATCTTTCTTTCGACCTTCCATTGTAAAAAAAAAATGCAGCTACCTTATCTATTGTTTCAAGATAATTCTAAATTTAAAATATTGCATTTTTCGCTCTCTCTCTCTCTCTCTCTCTCTCTCTCTCTCTCTCTCTCTCTCTTCTCTCTCTCTCTCTCTCTCTCTCTCTCTCTCTCTCTCTCTCTCTCTCTGACCTTAATACACCGTTCAGCTAGAGGGAGAGAGAATGAGGAAGGGAATGAATTATGGGATCAATAATAAAACTTATTTGATCCACTCTATGGCTAAGCGTAGGAAAAGTAATGCAAGGAAGTGCCAGTTGGACCTTTAAAGAAGACAGCACATAAAATTTAATCGATGGCTAAATTTGGGTGCTTTTTAAGTAAATAGTTACTTGTCCAATATATTTTTAAACAAGCTGATTGATGTACTTTAACTACATTAGCTGGAATAGTATTTCAAGTAAAAACGATCTTATAAGTAAAAATTTCCCCCAAGATTTTCTTTATTGGATAAAGCTTAAATTTCAATTTACCTGATGAAGGAGGCAAACAGTCACCTTAAGTGCAACTAGAAGCTGGTCTAAAAGAGGGAAAGGAAGAATGTAGAACATCGTTTCAAAAGATCAATTAGTTTTCCGTGCAAACGATAACTTTCCCCTAAATTCAGACTAAGATCACTCAGGCTGGTATATGTCTATCTCTAAGCATAGGGATGAATTATATCAGACTACACTGAACACTCTCTAACGTGGCGAAGGTTTTGCATAACAAGAAAGCACAGGTAAACTATCGACTCAAAATGAGATGTTCAAGTGACTTGTATAAGGGAGGAATAATATCTGTAGAAAAATTAAAACGCAACGCCAACCAGAGGGCCAAGTGGACATAAATATATTCAAATCCCCCTTCGGAGAGAGCGAGAGAAATGAATAAGAAATTGAGGTGCGTGAGAATGGTAGGCGTTTTACTAACAGTCAAACTGCCTAATGGCTCTGATCTCTCCGCCCGTAAGGAAGGAAACGGATAATCTGTTAGAGACGATAGAGGACTAGATTTTTGTGATCATTCCCTCGCCCTGTTCCGGACTCGACTTCTAAGATTTAGAAGTTCGTCTCGTCTCGCAGACTTAGCAAGAGGTCTGGCTGGACCGAAATTCCTAAGTGCCAAACAGAAATTTCGGGACCAAGATAAAAGAAGTTATCAGCTCACCATCGAGGGACTATCAAGTCGAAATCTCATTAATTTTGAAAGAAGAAGAATTGAATCCCAAGTAAGTTCCCTTTAATTACTTTCGGGATCACCCCATATACCAAAACCCAGTTTGATAACTCTGCGAAATAGACAAGGATACAAGAAGAACTCGAGAGCTACAAGTAAGAGTACTCCTTGAGCCAGATAGCACAACCCCTCTCTCCAACGAATGACTTGCCGTTCATTGAGATAAAGTAATCGCAACAAGTGCTTATAAGCTGATAAGTCTAAGGTCGTCTGTTAGACTTATAACCGGATCGATAAAATTATAAGAAGAGATCGACATCGGCTTCTACTGTCACCGTGACAACCCCCTCCCCCCTCCACCCTTCATCTTTATAACGGGACACCTGAATTGTTCCTTCGTCGGGGTTTGGTGTCTCCGTAAGACTCGCTGAAAAACTCCGATCAAGGTCATGTAAGTCCGAATGACTATATATTTTGTTGCTTAATTATGATTTTCAAAACTGTTCCAAGCTAACTAAGGGAGAGTAAATGGTGGTTTAACTTTGTCACTTAGAGGCCTCCAGAAATTAGCTATCTGGCAATTGGTTTGTTTACGTGAAGCCTACTATGTTTTGATAAGAGCTCTCGTCAGGAGTAGGCCAATATTCGAATCGTGTTATTGAAGACCATGTTAAACTGAGAGAATTTCGTTTTAATATAAGTGATTTGAGTTAATTGATAAATTAAAAGATATATATTTTGGTTAATACTTGGTGTTTTACTGGATCCTTACGTGCTGACCGGCTCTTTCCTTACAATTGATTAAACACTGTGGTACTCTTATAATTCAGTATTTAGACTCCTTTAGACGAATCCGGAGTCCACTCAGCAAAAAGAGGAATTATTTCCCTTCTTAAGTGGTGTCAGACTGGCTCGCTAAAAGTCAGTAAGTAAATTCATACTTTGACAAAAAGAACTATTGTATCAAAGTTAATATTAAACGGCCAACAGTGGAAGAATAATTCTCCGACAAAAGTGGGGAGACAATTCCTTGGCAATATCCTTTGAATTAGGTAAATAAAAAATCGTCTAGTTATGTACCTCACACCTTTGTTTGATTTTTACGATGCTACAATTCATTGCTTTGAAGTTTTTAAGTCACTCAAAATTAAGACAACCAAATCATTCGCAATAGTTTGCAACCGTACTTAGATTATGATTATTCATGTTGAATACTTTCTTAGTCATTACTTTCCATTTATCTCAGTTAAATACCTCTTCAAGTCGCTCTATGGAATTTCGAGGTCGCAATAATATTTTAAACTTTTGAATTTTTAACTTTTAAACTTTGTAAAGTAAATTTTCTTTAAGTTAATTAGCATACATTATAAACATATGGTCGAGAACGGATCCCTGAATGAAGCCCTTAGTGAGAAATGCCAAGCTTGAGTTGACCCCATTGATCACCAATCTATGTAGCCGATCAGATAGACAGTTTTCACCCCTTCAAGTGCATTGCCCTCAATTCAATGCGCTTTTATCTCTTCAAAATCATTTTATGCGGCAGTATTCTATGATTGGCAGCTTTATTGTACAGAATTATGGATTCATAAACCTTAATATGCATTGGGTAGATTTGATCAGGCTTTAGGCTTTTTTCATTTTCACTTTATTTATAAAGGGAATTATTTCGCTTTCGGTTGCACAAATACTCGAAAGAACCTTACCATTATCAAAGTTTATTATGTTCCGAAGAACGGGTCAATCTTCTGCCTCCTCGATGGCGAAGTCATTTGAAATCTTTTATTTAATGCTCCAACTATTTGGGTGGAGTCATCACTAAGCCTACAATAAAATCCTAAAGAGGACCAATGCATTCCTTAATTAGTTTGCGATTATTGCGTATCAATGAAATCTTAGTTTGCGTTTAGACACCATCGTTACTTCACTTTTATATTTCTTTTTAGCACACCTTATATTACGTATAACAAGTCGAGGATGGAAATTATATTGGGCACCGTTGTCAACAATATTACTATTTTTTAGAATCTTAGAATATCAGTTACTTTTCCGTATCATCTTTTAATTTCATTATTTAGTCAGGGCTCTGTTTGGATTTAGTAGAAACACTCCTTTAACGATTTGTTAATCGACAAAAATCAATGTAAAAATAAAACATGGATTAACTGGCGTTTAACAGCTTGTAAACTCTTATCCCAATGAAATTGTTTCAAGCGATCGCATAAATAAAAAGCTGCAAGAGCTCATGTTAGCCGAGTGGATGCGGCGTCGGCCTCCCAACGTGGTGGTATCGGGTTCGATCCCGAATTTCGGCAATGGCGGACGTGGAGATCGGGCTACCGATTGGTGGACGCACCGTTCTCACCCCGTTTTCGGGTAAGTATATCTTACACCTCTCACCTCTCTGATAGCCAATCACAACACTGCTTTCTTTCCTCTCCCGCCTTCACAGCACAACACGCACACACACACTCTCTGTTCCAAGCAATCCTGCGGATGGGTATCTATATCCACGTACCTCTGAAGCGGAACAGGTCCCTCCCTGCCGAGGTGACGAAGGCTTCCACCTGAATGTTGTTTGGTGTTAAACTTCCTGGCACTTCTCCCCAAAAGAGGGCCGGCTTCTGGGGCACTCTGGCCGACCAGCGATTGTCATACTGACCTTTATATCCATTTCATTATCTGTTCTGGGATCTTCCCAGTATCATGGAATGATTGGCGCTGACTAACTAACTAACATAAAAAGCTGAAACTTTAAAGGATTGACAACTATCACTTACAGTTATGAATATTTGGATTCAAACGAATGATGTGATGATTGCTGCTCCCCATTTTGTTTTCAAACATTGACTGTGAGGGTATGGAACGTACATGCTCGCATGCCGCCAGACAATCGTGGGAACGAAAGAAATTTGTCGTTTAAGTTGACTTTCGTCCCCCCCCCCCCTCCCCCGACATTCTACAGCCCTCCTCCGCCTTTCCCTTGACCTAAGTCGTTATTCATGCCAAACTTCCCCAACAGGCGACAGGAAGCCTGACGAAAGAAGGCCTATCTCACAGAGAAGCCTAAATTCTATTTGCCTTCTTTATGATACCATGGAGATTGTCCAGAATTCGCCGCAATAAGTGAATTGTCGTATAGGAAATCTCTCTCTCGATTTCACACAGTCCGCGGCATAAATGACAACGCCGTTCATCCCTCAGCAGAAGTGTTCCAGACCTACTCGGGTAACCCTCACGTTGAACGAGAGTCGTTGCCGTAACGTATCGACTGCCAACGCGCCGCTGAGTTAACTTCGTCGCTGTCTCAAAGTGTTCCTGAGGCAAATCCCGACCCGAAGAGTCTGTGACTAGAAGAATACGCTCTGTTGCTCAACGTAACTTAAAAAAGAAAAAGGAACATCCAAATAGTTACTGGAAGTAACTATTTGTTAGTGTCACATCCAATTAGGATTGAACTAACTGGAACTGCAGTCAGCAGCCCCGAACCCGTCGTCTTCTCCCCCCTCTCCCCGAGAACTCGTGTTAACGCCACCCGAACCACCCCGTCTGGACCTGAGTAGTCGTCTCTCCAATCCATCACAATTAATGGTAATCTGTAAACCCAGTGTCCCTCTATTCTTAAATTACCTATTTAATTAACAGTGATTGATACTCCCATCGAGTCATTATAAATCTAGACGCTTAACGTCAGTGTTATCCTGCCCCCCCCTTTTTTAAAGAGATTTAAGTGAGTCATTCCCTGATATTATTATTTATAATTGCTGTCAACCCGGACTAATCCGTGTTTAATATTTAATCCTTATTTACCTAAATGCTCGTTTAACTATTGCTACTAATTATTATTTCGGTGTAAAGTAAAGAGTATTTTTGTACGTGTGTATATTTGTAGCTCCTCCTTTTTCACGTACCCTTTGCAAGACTTTAATTAAGAATCCCTTCGGCTAATTTATTCAACCTGTATTATGCACTCTTAGAATTTAACAATCACAAACCTCTCCCAAGTAACAAGTGGGACTTTTATAGTGAGAATCCTGGCCGTGGCACAACCCGCCTCTAACCAGCCTTCCCACGTTCAGTAGGAATTAAAGCCTATATATATATATAATGATCGTAGATTGAGTCATAGGGTCTCAATACCATCGACTTAAACAAAAGCGGTGTGTCCAGATCAAGGACTAGAATAATTATTGGGCCAGACTATGAGCAATTCTACGACATTGACATTCTCAACCAAGTTATCATTTGTAATCATTATTAAATTCAAAACGTTTTGTTAAAGCCTAGGTTCATCTACTCTTTATAAAAGCTAAAGTTATCATTTATAAATTCTACAGGAGGCTCTCTTCTCTCTGCCACTTAAATCTCGAAATTTACCTTCTGGAAATTAAAATCTGTGCATAAAAAAGTTATTCTTTGCCTAATCAAATTCAAAAGTGTGTTAAAAAGAATATTATTCCATTTTATGTCTGCCTTTGTGGCTTGTACACAACTACAAAGTTAATTTTGTAACCATTTTTCGCAATCTCAAAAGCTAAAATATCTGGCCCTCTATCTATATTTAGATCTCTTTTTTTTTAGTTAAAATAAATCTCCCTTACCAGTTCTTTTATCGGATCGTTATTAAACAGTCTATAAAGCAATGAAGGAAAACTTCAATAAAATCCCTACTAGAATTTTATATCCAAGTTTCAGTGATAGCAATAATATCAAATTCCTTGGTCGTAACTAATGCCCTTTTCTCTTCGACCTAATTACTCAAACTAACAGCATTGTTATATAGGCAAGATAATTTAGATAAACTGATCTTGAATCGCCGTGGTTGTGCTGATACATTATTTGCATTAGTAATATATACATATCTCTTTTATGAAGACTGATACGGTCCTCCTGAAAAAAAACCCTCCAGAATTATTGAAGAACATGACAAACATAACCGCTTCAATCCTATTTAAGTGAAGTCAATTTGGCTGAAACACATAAAGTTGATCGTAAAAGTCAACCAAGAAATTGGCAAAATGGGTTCTTTTAAACGAGAAAGATCTCTTAAACAATTATTAATGTAACACACATTTACATTTAACTTGCTAACGACTTTGTATTTCGGCATTATACCTGTAAAAATAACCTTATTACTTTTATTCTTAACTTTTCTTAGTAGCTATCTTGGGCCGCTAAAATATTCATCTGACATCGTCAAGAAGATATTATCAGTATCGACATCAACTATAAAGCCGTTATTTCTGGTGGCTTTTACCACGGGCGTATGTCATGTCTTTGACGTTACCTCCCAGGTAACAGTTTCGCAGTCTCTTCGTCAAATTCCTTTCTCAGAATTTTTAGTGTTGATCCCCCACCAACGACTCCTACTCGAACCCATTTCCAGTTCATCATCAGCCTGCAAAGAACTCAAAATTGAAAATTTATTAGTGGTAACAACTCGAAGCCTCCTTCTGAATGGCATACATACTTCACGAACACGTTAAAAAGTAATATCGGGTGCAGTATGTGATCTTCCTACAGATTCTCGCCGCTCCTTGCAAGGAGGCCCCGCATCTAAAACAACATGGTTCCCATAGCCTATTGAAGAGTAGACGAGAGAAAAGCAGCCTAATGCTTCATGTGTTTGGACTCGACTTACAAACTGACAATGATATGTGCATCAACGACAGATTGAAAACGTTCCCAATAGGACGGGAAAAAGAAAATTATCAGTACAAATCTTGCAGCATCGTTTAAGAAAACAACAATTTATAGACTAAATACGCACAAAATTCAAAATTAATTAACACCATCGGTAGAGCGCATTAGGTCATATAGGCAGAAACAGAACAGAATGCGTATTTGGCGTTCAAATACAAATCCAAGTTTATATTATCGAAGCCTTTCAAAAACTCAGGACAACTTTAAAATAGCACGAAGGCTTCGATCTTCCAGGAAGAGCAATATTAATTCTTTAAGTTACTCTTTATAGTATTTTTACGTAGCTCCAGAATAGGTTCTGACGTCTTTCCTTTTACTCTTTTTAATGTAGTAATATCCTTTTTAAGATAAGAATACCAGAACTGAGAGGCATATTTTTAGCTGAGGACGCACAACTTATTTGATTAATGGAGGTACTATTTCTATACTCTTATATTAACAATTTCTCGCAGTAAAACCGAATTTTTGCTAGAGGCAGTGTTTCTAAAACTTGAAATCGCTCAAAATTAATAAACCAAGATCACTTTCTTCCGGCCAAAATTAGTGGTAGGCGGGAGAAGTGTTGAGGACAGCATAAAAGGTGAGAGGAAAACAAAATTTGACCGAGAAATTTTGATTTTCAAATTTAAAGCGCAATAACGAGGCCGTATCTTGCAGAAAGTTAGTAAAGGTTGATCGGTGAATAAAGTGGTGAAACTGTGTGTAAGATATATATCCGCGGGTCGTCTCGCTGGTCGGGAGGGTGCGCAACTGCCGACACTGGCACCGGGAGAGCCATTCGTCCTGCTACCCCTTCAATAGAAGAGGGCCATAGAAGAGGGGAGGGGATTGATAGATCGTGGATGAGGGGAAGGGGATTGATAGTCCATAAATGAGGGGAGAGGATTGATAGGCAATGGAGGAGGGGAGGGGATGTATATGCCATAGAGGAGGAGGGGGGATTGATAGCCCATAGAGGAGGGGATGGAATGATAGGCCATGGATGGGGGAGGGGATTGATAGTCCATAGAGAAGGGGAGGGGATTGGTAGGCAATGGATGAGAGGAGGGATGTATATGCCATAGAGGAGGGGTGGGGATTGATAGGTGATGAAGGAATGGAGGGGATTGATAGGCAATGGAGGAGTAGAGGGGATTGATATACTATGGAGGAGGGGAGAGGATTGATAGTCCATGGAGGAGGGGAGGGGATGTATAGGCAATGGAGGAGGGGGGGTTGATAGTCCATGGATGAAGGGAGGGGATTGATAGTTCATGGAGGACGGGAAGGGATTGATGGGCTATGGAGGAGGGGTGGGTATCTATAGCCTATAGATGAGGTGATGGGATTGATAGGCCATGGATGAGGGGAGGTGATGTATAGGCCATAGAGGAAGGGAGAGGATTTATAGGCCATAAATGAAGGGAGGGGATTGATAAGCCATATAAGAGGAGAGGGCTTTGATAGGCCATTGATGAGGGGAGGAGAGTGATGTATAGCCCATAGATGAGGGTTAGGGGATTGATAGGCCATAAAAGAGGGGAGGGCTTGATAGGCCATGGAAGAGGGGAAGAGATTGATAGGCCACGGAGGAGAGGAGGGATTGATAGGCCATGGATGATGGGAGGGGGTTTATAGCCCATGGAGGAGAGGAGGATGTTTATAGCCCATGGAGAAGGGGAGGAGATGTATAGGCCATATAGGAGGAGAGGGGATTGATAGGGCATAGAAAAGAGGAGGGGAATGCTAGGCCACAGAGGAGGGGAAGGGATTGATAGGCCATGGAGAAGAGGAGGTAGTGAATTGTAAGTTTATTAGTATCCTTGGATGGTGCAGACCCCAATTTCTGGGAAAGCGGCGGAATTTTTAGAAAAAAGTGTATTGAATTGATTTGTGCGTGTGTGTATAGTGGGGAGTCTGAAATATCTAAGATAATAACTTAGAATAGGACTTTAATCCTATATCCTTTCTTTCCTTTCTTCAATATTTAAATTAAATAAGAAAAGAGCCGACCATTAACCATCTATTCCTCTGTCGTCTAGATTTTGAAAGGCAATCCGCGTTGCGTAGCCGAAACACAAATCTAACTAAAGCAGAGGATTTTCCATCATCTTGTAGAGTTTTCTCGAATAAATGGACGGATTGTGAACTGAAAGAAATTAATTATTAGGTTCTATTTGTCTTTGTTAAATCCTCCCCTTTTCTGTTACAATTTCTGTTCTTCTTTCTTCCACCTCTTAAAACATTTCCTCAAATCTGAGTATATTTAACATATTTAGTGTGTTAGTACATTTAGCGCATTTAGTACTTTTAGTACATTTAACACATTTACTACTATTACTTATTTTTTGCTTCTAGTATTTTTTTTTTACCTTTAGCACATTTAATCCTTTTAATACATTGTGTACCTCTAGTAAATTTTATACTGTTAGCTTATCTCGTACATTTAGTATATTTTATACTTTTAGCACATATAGTGCATTTGGTACTTTTATCACATTTTATATTTAGTAGTTTTAGCACATTTAGTACTTTGATTACATTTAGTATTTTTATCATATTAGTACTTTGGGCACATTCAGTAGATTAATACTTCTAGTACATTTGGCAGATTTCGTACTTTTAGTATATTTATTAATTTTGGCCCATAAGTACATTTTGTATTTTCAGCACCTTTATTAGATTTATTACTTTTATATCATTTAATCTTTGGGACAAGGACGAGGCCAATCATCCCCGTCAGTGGACTAGCAATTTCGTTGAGCGAAAAGCCCCATTTCTTCACCATTGATCTACAAGAGCTACACTTCTGGCAAACCCTTTTACAAGTCTGATATGTTCCTGATCTTTTCCAGCATTTTCAAGAACTACACTGCTGTCAAGCCACTCTACATGTGTGACGTCTTCAGAATCTTCCAGTTATTCATAAAAGTAACGTTAAAGAATTTTTTTTTAATTTTGTCCTTGTAGTCAAAACTCAATAAACTTTTCCTTAAAATTAAAATAATAAAATCCACTTCACAAAGCAGAACAAATCAATATATTAAATATAAATTGTATAAAGTAAATACAAGTGCAATTTTATTTTAAAAAAAGAAAGAAAAAGAAATCAATTGAAATCAACTTTCAATTGAAAAAGTCAATAGTGAAACGAAAGACATTTTGAATTGATCAAATTTAAATATAAAAGTGAAAATTTTAATTAAATAAATATTCACATTTTTTAACAAAACTTTCAAATTTTGTGTTTTATCCTATTTCATTCTATTTTAAACTTAATATTTCGTTAGGAAGTGATCTCCCTAGTTTGGTTAGTTACCACTCTATGAGTGAATTTAACGAGCAATCTCTGTCATCACAAATTCTGACCTCACATTGATAACTCCAGTTTCCACTGTTGCTACTACTATTTCCACTCCTAATGTTTCCCAAGCATTTGGTGCAACCACTCCCACAAACCAAGCTCAACAACAACCACTCACCACGGGTGCAACCATGGTTAAAATCATTAGAACAACACTAGATTTTAAGACACAGTTGATAACACGATACAAGGATACAGCACAAGACCAACCACTAACTATGATGACTGCTATTTTCCAAGCTAGATGGAAAAAGAAGAAAATAAGGACTTAAATGACTTTCTAAACTTTCATCATAAAATGTTAGGAGAATCCCTTAGGGCAGCACACAATCAATTTAACATTACATTCACCCCCCAGCAGTATAATATCATTATGGCTACAGTTGTTTTTCAAAATATAACAACATAAACCAAAGCTTAAGTGAAACTTTGAATAAGATAAAAGACCAATACAATGACCTAACACCCCCTAGGAAAGTCCGAGAAACTCCAGTGAATAGGATTCAACACAAGACCAACACTTCTGCCAGTACAAGTAATATAAATCAATCCTATAATCCTCCGAGGAACACACTAACTACACAATCCTCACGTCCACCAAGTTACCCAACCTCAGAAAACTTTTCGAACACCCTTCCAAACACCACAACCCAGAGAACAGACTCAACGTCAACAACCTCGCCTTTGCTTTAACTGGGACAGCCATGGTCATGTACTCGTACTTCCTCAGTGCATATATCCTCCCTCTTATGCTTGGTGTCGCGAACATGGCCACTGAAGTAGTGATAGACCCCGTTGAAGAGATAAGTCATATCCTGCATATAAAGCATATTTAAAAAGCAAAATAACTAAGGAAACACAAAAACCACAACCGAGCTACAAAATTCACCTCGACAAAATGATCGATCGATAAGGATATGTGGATCACCCTTCTTCACCCACATCATATGAGAGTTATATATTTCCATATGAGGAATATATAGAATACAACACTCACATTACTTCTCCCTCATAATATGACACCACAGTTAATGATCCCCAAGTCAACCATGAACCCCAGGCCCGGTCTACCAATCCTTTTTTGCTGAAGGTCAGAATGAAAAGACAAAAATCTCCCAATTAGAGTAATAGGAAAGAGGAACTTAGATCTACACTTAATTGTTCAAGTTCATATAGAGGATTTCGATTTTGAAGCCATTTTAGACACAAGCTCACACTCCGCTTTAATTATACAACGAACAGTTAAGCGCTTACAGGATCATACAAGTCATACACATACTATAACACAGCCTACTGTGTAATTGAGTGGCGTTACAGGCAATCATATTCCTACATATGGAGAGATTGATTTATTTTTTAATTCCAATGACTCAATTTACCCAACTCATTGTTGTATCGTTGAAGATAAGGGAGCGAATTTCAATACCAATATTCTGTTAGGCAATTTCTTTATTCAAAACGAATGGGAAATATTCCCTGCCATACATTTATGTAGATGTCGTTCTAATTTGCATCCCTTAAAGGTCCAAGTGAGACGTGTTCGTGGTCTGCCTTCTCATATTCCTTTTCAAGGAAGCTCGCTTAATCTTAACTTCAGTCACAGTACTGTGACGTTTAATAATCCTAATAATTGTGAACAAGACCGAATGAAGTACAGCAGTTCAAATGGGGAAATGCAAAGCTTATAGGACAAGAGCCTACCCTCACTGCCTTAACCAATGTAGTTTTAGCTGAATCGCAGGCATCTCGTCTGTATATGTATCATAAAGAAAATTTAACCTTTGGTCCGATGGAAATAGTTTGTTTTCCCGTTAAAATTACTAGTCCAATAACCAATCTTTGCTAAACTTTCATACTGTCATCACTGATAATGGTAACATAACTAGTAATGTTCTTTTAGCCCAATCTATTGCTAAATCTAACGAATCTGTGATTCCTATTGAATGTATAAATAAAGGCTATAGGCCATGCCTTTGCAGTAGGCTCCGATGGCAACCATAGCCGTAAAATTAATCGTATTACCGATTCTACCAGCTTAACCCTTTTAGAGTTAAAATGTTGATATCGAGACCGTCTCCAACACTTCCTTCAGAAGTCCCACGAGCTCCAGGACCCTCAGGATTTGGAAGCACTCCTTGACCTTGTAACTAAAAACAAGGATGTGATTGCCCTTTCTGGAGACCCATTAGGACGCACCAATATATTTCTCTTTGAAATTAAAATAGAACCTGGTGAAAAGCCCATTTACACACCTCCCTATCGCACTCCCCATTCTCAATTAAAAAATGTAGAAGGACATGTTGAGGAGAGTCATCAGACCCTGGTCAGCAACTTTGATTTTAGTATCAAAGAAAAGGGGGAACACACGTCCTTGCATAGACTTCCGACGTTTAAATCAAATTACTGCCCCTGATCATTTCTCCCCAACTCATCTGGGATTAAACTCCTTTCGTTCATTTTTCATCGATACCCTGCTAAAGAGTTTTTCGGCACCTGTCGTTCTTGTACATACGGGAACTGTACAACCATACAAAAAAAATAATTACGGAAAATATATACGTTTGTAAGTGTTTACTATTCTATTTGTTCCACTTTCTCATAGTTTTGGCTAGGCTAAGTAATCTTTCTTATGCCATAAATTTATCCTCTATTTTCTTTATTGCTCCTAATTCAATTATATTCTCTTACTTCGAGGAATATTCTCCATGTAGCCGCTTTCTCCCTTAAGTTTTTATCAGCGTATTCCTTTTCGCTGTTTTATTCCTCGCCTCAGTGTCTCGTGACCTTGACACTGACTCGTTCATTCGACTCCATCCGTCTGTTCTTCTTCGCTATAGTCCCAATTTTCCGAATTAACTACCTTTCCTGTCTTTTACCAACATTATCCGTGATTATTCGTTGTTCAAAAAATATATATTGTTATCTTACTTATGTATCTTCCATTACCTTCTGTTTCGTTTATTGTTTTTGCTAGTCCGTTCGTTCCTACTATTCACATTCTATGTATTTTTCAAAATATTCTTCTATTCTGAAAGTTATATGACGCACTTTTATACGTATGACTCCTTTTCCCTGCCTTAACATTCCAAGCTTTCTTAGCGCACCTAACTGCTTTCTTTTATGCTTGTCAAACACATTTAATATGTTGCAGATGCCTATGTCCCATTTCTTCAGACGCATCCACATTCATACCTTCACCAAAGATCATTCCTTGCACTTCATCGGAATAAATTCTATCTTCGATTCATTCCCGTAGTCTGCCGTGACATCAAGCTATTCCTAAAGATCTTTTATTTTTGTTCATTTTCATCCCATCATCTGCAAATCATAGACAGCTGATATTAAAATGTTGTGGATACATGGTACATACCTGCCTCACTACCATATAATTTAGCATTCATTCATTTTCCACCCGTTTAAAAAAAAAAAATCTTTACCCGATTGCTTTGATATAAACTCTTAATCACCTTCTAAATATGTATATTCTCACCGTTTCATTCCGTCGGTCTTATCCACTACAAAAGCGAAAGTTTGTTGTTAACCGCGAATCCATTTTTTCTTTACTCAGCATTTTAACGAGTATGACGCGTTCTTATTCCCATTAAGTTCGTTCGTTTTTCTTATATTTTAATTACGGATTCTTTGTTTTAATATCTATGTTATTGAACTTTTCCGTTCAAAGCGTTCGTTCACTTCGAACCACTTCTACTTGTTTGCTTATTGTGACATTTTCCACCCTTATTGCGTAACAAATACATGTTTGTCGATTTCTTTCATCTGTTTTTATATCTTTATTTTCTGCTTCCATTGGATTTAATTCACTTGGCGAAAATCTGTCTCCAAATTCATATCTACTATTTTTATATTATGTTTAATAAATGAATTATTTTATATATAACAACATTTAAACTTTTGTTGTTTAGTTCACTAAAAAAAGATTTAGGAAGGGCTATTTCATTTGTCTCTTTTCTCGCTCGGATGAATTATGCGAATTCTCTTCCTCGATTGGATTACACAACCTTCCCTCTTCTAGATCTTGCTAAATTTGGTCGCAATTATCTTATTTGGGTTTATGTAGATCAAAGGCCTTGCGAATGTTTTGGTAGACTTTAGCACCTCCCCAAATTATTGAGAACCAGCTTTCGCACTTTATTGAAAACATTCATACTCTAGTTAAAGAAATCAAATCTTCATCTACACTGGAGTATTAATAGAAAATTTAGGTAGAGGAAAACACCTGAGAGGACATGCAGATATACTTTTAGATTTTACTGCGCCTTTAACACCACCTGAAAATTTGCTAAAATTTCAGAAACAATTACGACCCTTCTCCGAATATACCTTCGTCTCTGTTTACTCACGAAATCACACATCAACCATCACCAACATATCCATACTTCCTTGTAAAATTAGATCAGAATTCAACTTAACATTGGTAACACCATTTGGGTTTCATTTGAAGGAAGACCGCAAATCGCATACACCTTTTTGGAAATCATTGTGTTTAAAATTGAATCGCCTTTTCCAATCGCTAGTGGTTGCTCCATTCGCCCTGTATCTGTCGAAATCCATAACCTTCACAGAATAACTTTTAATCTGACCTATCCTCTCTCCCACTTTGAAGCCAAACCCATTAATTTAACAGCGTTGAATATTTTTGCCTCTCAAGTAACTATCCTGCCTAAGTTGCATGCACCAACTTGGGATGATCACTTAAATAGTTATCTTAATGATCAATTATATGTACAAAATTATAGGCCCAATTACACTTTCCACTGCCACATTATGTACCTATGTGTAAGGTCGAGAAGGAAGAAGTGTAATAATAAATGCACAGCCGCACCTATATACCTGCTAAACCACGATCATTGTTTAGAGCCAGGTCTTTCGCAAAGTAAAAATTATAATTTGCTTTCCGAATAAGCCCATGAAGGAGGAGACGAAATTGATGGTTACTTATGATTTTTACTTAATTTAGTTTACTTCATTTTACATTGTACCTATATAGTTGGGGTTTTTTTTTGTGCCAACGTATTTACTTCAGGTCAATCAATGTGTTTACATTTTAGTAATGTAGTATTTTTTTTATTGTTTTTTTTAATCTATGATAAATTCAAGTGCTTTAAATTTTCTAATTTGTATTTTAGGTTGTTACATTTAAACATTATCATTAATGGTCCAGTTTTTTTCTTAATTTTTTAGTTTCGTTTATGATTGTAAATATTCATTTTGTTTAAGAGGAGAGCAGTGTTAGGATTCAATCCTTACATATGATCAAACTCCAACTGCACTGTTATACTACTAATAATAATGATGATAATAATAATTATAATATAATAATGATGATAATAATAATAATGATGATTTATAATAATTACAATATAATAATGATGATAATAATAATGGTAAAAATAATGATGATAATAATAGTAATGAAAATGATAATGTTAATGATAATAATAATAATAGTAATAATAATAATAATGTAACTAGTAATAATAATTAAAAGATTATCAGATAGGCATGAAATAAGAGCTTAGAAATTCACCCAAATGTACATTATCTTCCAAAGCTAAAAAGGGCAGTCAGTATCTGACGGAGGCATTCCATCTTCCCAACCTCCTTTTTGCTGACCCAGCCTTCCTGTTTCAGCTAACCCTTATGGCAACAACAAACAATCTTCCCTCTTAAGTATAAAATTATTTAATACCACCGACTAATTTCCTGTGGTTTCAGTGTCTTTTTGGCAAAAGACAGATTCTTTGGGCTCCACCTCTAATCACCTTGAATTATCTACTATTGGTTAATAGTAAGGTAGGAGCATTCCCTATTTTCAAAATATATTCACATTGGCTCAATTGTAAAAATCTAAAAAACTTAGTAACTAAATCAAATATAACTGGAAAATGATTATGAAACCCCTCCTAATATGTTTAATATTTTATGTAACCACACCCACTGAAATGCGCACGTAAAAAATTATAAGACTTCTTGTGAGAGAGAAGAATCTCTCACAAGAAGTTGTCTTATTCCGTCCCTCTGTCCCATTTAATTCGACATAACGGATTCATATCTTTCAGCAACTGGTAGTCTCTCCTCCGTTGAGCATCGTGCCTTCTTCAATAGTATAAGACGACGTTACCAGCCGTAAACTGGCGTAATCTTATTAACCAGTCGCATCAGACGACGTTCCGAACATCGTGCCTTCTCCAGTCGTAACAGACGACGTTAACAGCCGTTAACTGGCGTAATCTTCCATACCAGTAGTAACATTAGTACATTTATTACGTTTAACCATTTAGTACATTTACCACATTTAGTATTTTTAGCACATTTAGTAATTTTAGTATATTGAGTGAATTTTGTAATTAGTACTTTCGTAAATTTTGTACCTTAGCAAATTTAGTAATTTTAGTAGATTTAGAACATTTAGTACTTTTAGTACATTTAGCACATTTAGTACTTTTAATACATTTTGTATTTTTAGTAAATGTCGTACTCTTAGCACATTTAATATATTTAGTAGTTTTTACTTTCAGCATATTTAGTACTTTTAGTACATTGCGTACTTTTATTAAATTTTCTACT
Organism: Ceratothoa steindachneri; assembly: GCA_963969495.1. NCBI lineage: Eukaryota > Metazoa > Arthropoda > Malacostraca > Isopoda > Cymothoidae > Ceratothoa > Ceratothoa steindachneri. The sequence goes on from OZ018332.1 coordinate 78,657,952, forward strand.
TTTAGCATAGTTAGTACATTTAGTAAATTTAACACATTAGTACGTTCAGTACATTTACCCCATTTTGTACTTTAAATAGATTTAGGAGATTAAGTACCTTTAATACATTTTGAACTTTAGGATTTTTTAAATTTTCAGAACAAAGTAGTAATTTTAGTACATTTGTATTATTAGTAAATGTTGTACTTTTAGTACATTTGATATATTTAGTATTTTTTACTTCTAACACAATTAGTACTTATAGTATATTGTGTATTTTTATTAAATTTTGTACTTTTAGCACATTTAATGCATTCATTACTTTTATCACATCAATACATTTAGTAATTTTATTACCCTTAATAGATTTAATACTGCCTGTAATTTTAGTATATTTATTATTTTGGCGTATCTAATACATTTTGTACTTTTAGCACATATCCATCGAATATTAAATTTCAAACACAAAAAATCCTTCATAAGAGAAAAGCAACCTGGGAGTGATGACGTCATAGCGTAACGGTCCAACGGACGAATGGCGACATAAGCATATTATTATATAGTATAAAATATAAATCGTATTTTTAGTACATTTAGCAAATCTATTACTTTTAGTACATTCAGTACATTTAGAGTAATTTTAGTACATCTAGCACAATTAGTACTTTAATTACATGTATTTTTAGTATATTTTGCAGATTTAGTACTTTTATTACATAGTGTACTTTTATTAAATATTGTACTTTTAGCATATTTAGTACCTTTGATAATTTGTTGTCCTTTTAGCACATTTAGGAATTTTATTAGATTTTATATTGAGTAGTTTTAGCACATTTAGTACTATAATTACATTGAGTACATTTTGTACTTCTTTGACATTAGTACATTTAGTACTTTTGGCACCTTTAGTAGATTTAATAATTTAGTACATTTAGCGCATTAAATACTTTTACTACAATTAATACTTTAGTATTTTTAATTTTAGCACATTTAATACTTTTAGTACATTTAGCCTATTTAGTACTTTTAATACATTCAGAACATTTAGTACTTTTAGTACACTTAACACCTTTAGTACTTTTATTACATCTTGTGCTTTTAGTATTATTTTTTACTTCTGGCACATTTAATACTTTTAATACATTGTGTACATTCATTAAATTTTATACTGTTAGCATATCTAGTACATTTAGTATATTTTATACTTTTAGCACATATAGTGCATTTAGTATTTTTATCACATTTTAAATTTAGTAGTTTTAGCACATTTAATGTTTTATTACATTTAATACTTTTATTACATTTAGTACATTTTGTATTTTTATCACATTAGTACATTTAGTACTTTTGCCACCTTTAGTAGATTTAATACTTTTAGTACATTTAGCAATTTAATACTTTTACTGCAATTAATACTTTATTAAATTTTGTATTTTAGCACATTTAATATTTTTAGTGCATTAAACACAGGGTTACAAACTTGAATTACAACAATTCCTCATTAGCATTTTCGGCAACTTATTTTCGTGCAAGATCTGAGGAATGTGGAACTATCTACCGCCAGAGGTGGTGAACAGTTCAAATTTCAACTGGATGAGATAATCCACGACATGACCTAGATGGCACCACCTTGCTATAGAACGTAGTATCCAGTATAATTTAGAAGCAAGTAGATAAGTTTCTGCTTTTCTATCAAAATTCCTGATTGTGTCCTATTTCACAGCACAACTGAGTATCTTTTCCGCTTTCTGGCCTGCAGAAGAGAGTGGGAGAAGTGGGTGGGAAGAGCCTTAAACTGTCTTACGATTTCTTTTGTGTCTCGCCAAAAGAAATGTCCTTTGAAGTATTTTTATTCCTTATGGCTCTCATATGAACTCAATCTCGCACCCTCTTTTTCAAGGTGTCTATCACAGTCTATCCTTCTCTCACATAATCTCTTTTAAAATACTCTCTCAGAAAACTCTCTCTCTCTCTTTCACTTAGCGCCCCGTCCGGCCCCAGCTTAGCCTCTCTTCCTTCCTTTGTTAACCCTTAATCTCCGTCTCCTGTACCGACTCTCTCTCTCACCTTGTGCCTGCCATTCCCTCGTCCCTTTAAAATCATCTTTTCTCTACCCCTTTAGTTGGAACTTTCTTCTCCTGCCAATGGACCTCCCAGATCACGAACCGGTGCTTATCTGGATCACGGAACTGAACATTTCTACGAAAATATGTTTCTGGATCCGTCACCCCTTCTACCAACCCGCGCGCCTCCACCGAGTAGTTAGACTCACAAGAGGCAACAATCCTGAAGGGTGGCGTGAGGACGTTTGCTCCTACGTTCCCACCCAAGGCTGGGTTGGGTTGCTTTGGGAGGGTTCGATCCTTCAAAGGGTAGAGCTCCTACCCCGAAGCCGCCCTGCCTGCTTAAGGTTTCAGGACGGAGGGAGGTAAGACGCAGGCAAGTCCAACCTCCTCCGATAAGTCCTCTAAGGCGACAGCGCCTTCAGCGCATTGTTCGGCCAAAAGCGCCCTGAGTTCTGCCTCCGGAAAGCGTACGGTCATTCCCGTGAGGGTTTTCTCTTCGAAGAGGGCCCACGCATCTCTTCCGAGTTAGGCCTGAAAGGCATATTTCTTCAATGGAATTGCCGCGGACTCTGGGCCAACTGGGAGGAGCTGCGGAAGCTTGTCTTATTCTGTTTTTCCTTAGCAGTCTTTTTGCAGGAGACCATGCTAGGCACGTACCCCCTGCGTACCCTCCAGTGGTATAAAGGATTTACGACACCACCCCAGCTGGGCAGGAGGATAGGCCATTTACGCCAAGCATGATGTTTTCGTTCTTTTTTTTGCTTTTAATAACTCTTTTCAGTCACTAGCAGTGCAAATGCACCTTGATAGGAGGTATACTGTTATTTCTGCGTACATTACACCGTCTGCTGATTTCAACACGGGGACTTCCGCCGCGTCATCGCAGGGTTGCCGATACTCTATCTCTTACTTGGTGATTTGAATGTTAGAGACCCCTCTGAGGACACTACTCGATCAACCCCAGGAGGCAGGTCTTTTCCGACTTGATCAACGAGCTGGAGATAGGTGTCCTAAATGTGGATGAGTTTACTTATCACTGGTCGAGAACCGATTCATTTTCCTGTCTTCATATATCCATGTGCTCTCCGAAGGCACAGCCTGCATTTGGTTGGGGATAGGCGATGACTTTTATGGTAGTGATCATTTTCCGTACCGATGCCACTTGAGATCCGCCCCCCCCCCTTCCCCCCCCCGATGGTGCTGTTTTAGTCGAGTTTAGGTCAGTGGATAAGGTCATTGATTTCTTCTTATGTTTCGACGCACGCCCACTGCTCTTCTTGGCGGGCATACGTTTCTTCACTTAACGGGAAAGATCCGTGTAGTAGAGGTGTGGAAGCGAGTCAAAAGGATTCGGGGTAGGTGCTTGCACCCCCACCCCCTCTCGTTATTCAGGAGCTTGGGACCGCAATCTTGGACCCCGCGTCCATGACGGAGTCTTTCGCGACCCGCTTTATCTGAATTCTGTATCCGGGATACTGGGGATACTGTTCCGCCAGCATTCAATGCGTGTAGTGATGTCGCTGTATGGCGCCAATTTGACTTTACCTCCAGAAACGAAGAACCCTTCAATGACAAGTTTACGTTGATTGAGTTGTGTTCCGTTCTCGCTTAATGCGCGCCATTGCTTCTGATCCAGACGATGTCCCGTATGCCATGCTTCGACACCTGGGTGAGTAAGGCATGGCCTTTCTGTTAGATTTGTTACACTGGATCTGGGCAGAGGGTATCCTCAAAGACTCCATGCGAATAGCTATTGTGCTCGCTTTTCGTAAACTGGGAAGAGATCACTCTACCCTGGTAGGTTTTCGCCCAATCTCCCTAACTTCATGCGTGTGCAAGTTGATGGAGAAATTGGCAAATGTTAGATTAACCTTTTTCCTGAACAGCGGAGGCCATCTGTCTTTAGCACAGTGCGGCTTTTGCAGGTTCCACTCCACGTCGGATACTCTCATTCGACTGGAAAAGGCCGTCTGCAAAGTCTTTTTTTGTACACAGCAATACGCCACGGTTTTTTTTCGATCTAGAGAAGGACTGATACCGCATGACAATACAATGTGATGTTGACTCTCTAAATGATGGAAAAGAAGGGACGCCTCCCAATCCTTCTTTCATAATTTTTGAGAGATCGTCGATTCTATGTACGGGTGGGGCAGCCCTCCTGGCCAAATGGAGCAGAATAATAGTGTCCCACAGGGAAGTGTCCTCAGTGTTACACTCTTCGCGCTAAGCATCAACGGTTTTACCTCACTGCTACGCTCTACGTAGACGACCTTTGGATCTCTTTTGGCGCGGCCAGATGCCAACTCTGGAAGATCGAGTCCAACAGGCATTGGACAGTGTCTCAGGCTATGCCAAAACGTACAGGCTTCGTTTTTCCTTGCCAAAAACTAAGTTGGTGAATTTCTGCCGCAATCCATGGCTCCATTCTAATCCAGACTTGTTTCTTAACGGGATGCGCTTGTAAGTGATGGACTCACACCGTTTCTTTGGTCTTGTATTTGACCGACGCCTCACCTGAGCCTTAGGGTCTCTTGTGCCTGCGCCATGGATATTCTTCGTTCGGTAACGTTCAGAGCCTGGGGCGCTGATAGAGCTATTACCTTACTTTTTATCGATCCTTTGTTCATTCAAAGCTCGACTATGGATGCGAGTTTTATGCATCCGCAGCCGAGCGTGTATTGCGGAAGGTCGACTCGATTCACCACACCGGCCTTCGACTGGCAACAGGTGCCTTGAAGCACTTCCTCCAATGAGAACCTACTTGTCGATCCTGGGAAGATGCCACTAGCTTTGCCCCGAGCACATTTCACTATTTACCTGTACGCGCGAGCTCGGCGACTCTATCAGTCGCCAACAGCTTTCACTGCATCCGCAGCCGATCTCGACGGTGACTGTGACACCGAGAAACGCCATTTAATCCTTAAGCCCTTTGGGTTTAGGGCTAGGAAACTCCTCGAGAGCTCAGTGTAGGTCTCGGGCCGGTGGCACCCCGAACCTTGTCCAATAAGCCGCCCTGGGGGATACCTACCACCTTGGAATATTTGTTGCCACGCCCTTACTCCCAGAGCTTCTAAAGCGTCAGGTTTTATTGTGCTCGGCCTATTTTGAACAAACTTATTATCACGATGGATCCGTGGCAGTGTATACGGATGGTATCTAGTCCCGGAAGAGGGTCGTTTTCCAGACATATCCCCTCTGTTTAAAGTCAGGGGGGCTCTGCCAGGCGCTGCGTGCGTCTTCAAGGCCAAGTTGATTGCAATAGACCACTCGGTACGAGAGATAACGCGTCGTGTTCGGTTCTGAGAATGGATTGTGATCTATAGTGACTCACTAAGCTCTATGAAAAGTGCTCTCTGGGCATTGAAATCTCTGCAACCGCTAGTTTGTGATATCCGTGACGCCACGGTTTTGGCGAACCTGACGGATTTCGAAATTATCTTCTGCTGGGTTGATTCACATGTGGGAATTGCGGGGAATGAGCGCGCTGATGAGGGGGACGCAAAAGACCCCGCGAAGACTGGGCGGCCAGACCAGCTTTTAACTCTTTCTCAGACTGATTACATGACAGGAATCTGGACAGCTCTCCAGTTTGCTCTCTTTCTCACTCTCTTTTTTCTCTTTATTCTTTTCTCTTTTATATATATATATATATATATATATATATATATATATATATATATATATATTTGGATATGAGAAGCTCACAAAGTAGCGCGTGAGTAGAGCCCTGAATGTTAAAACACTACAAGAAAATGAAAGGCAGATTCCAAGTACTTTCGAACTTGTTCAGTTCATTTTTCTACGGGGCACAGTAAATCCTGCGGTATACAAAAATTTATTCTATGAACATGCAATCTAATCTCTCTCAACACTAGGAATACTTGAACCTATTTCTTACTGAAGAATGCTCCGACCCACTCAGCGGTAAATCAGTTCTTGGATGCTGAATATACGAGGGGCGGTCAATAAGTTTTGCAATTCGGATATAAGGAAACGAGATATGAGGAAAAGTGTTTTATTAGTTTTCAATATAACTACCCTCGACTTCAATGCACTTGCGCCACTTGTCCCTGAGGCTTCGAATTCCTGACCGCTGTTGAATCCACACCTGGACGGCGAGCTGGACATCTTCATCGTCCCCAAACCGGCGTCCACGCAGTGCAGCCTTGAGTGGACGGAATAAAAAGTAGTCACTAGGGGTCAGATCTGGACTGTAGGGGGAATGGTTGAGCTCCTCGAATCCGCACTCGCGCAGGGCAGCTTGTACAACTCTGGCCTTGTGGACTTTGACGACGTTGAAGTCGATCATGGGGCGTGAGGTTTCGTGAGGTTTCTAGGGACCCAATGGGCAGAGACCTTAGTCATAGCCAAATTGTCGTGGATGATGTTGATAACACTTCCATGTGATATTCCAAGTTCTCGCTTGATTTCTTCGACCTACACCCGTCGATTTTTGAGGATCATCCTCTCCACACGGGCCACATTGTCCTCGTTGGTCACGTCTGGCGGGCGTCCTGGACCGGGGTCATCTTCAAGGGACTCACGACCATGGCGAAACTCCCTATTTCAGCGAGCAATGGTTTCATAGGAAGGGGCGGTGTCCGTGTACACTAAAACCATGCGTTCATGGATCTCTTTTGCATTCTTGCCTTCCTTGTTCAAAAATTTGATCACTGAGCGGTGTTCAACCTTCTCCATTGTTGAAAATTTGGACTGACGATCTGCGATCAGCTACTGATTCTCAAATAGACGATGCAGGAGCGTGCGGCTGCCGTTCCTGACTTGTCATAACTTGTCCTAACCCCCCCAGAAACAGCCATCCCCCTTCCTCTGTTTTACCCTACCGATTCGCAAACCTATTGACCGCCCCTCGTATTGACGCGATCAACTGCCCGAGAAGAGCCACGATTTAAACCTGATAGAAAAACTATTAAAGATCCTCGATGAGAATGTTCTGATGTCTCGAAAAGCGATTCATATTTAAGATCTCTGTCAAAGATTGAAAGAAGAATGGAATAAAGTCACACCTGAACAATAGGACAAATTGGCAAAGTCCTAGCGCATAAGATGTGCTAAAATCATGCAGAACATAGGCTGCATATTTTTTATTAATATTTTGTTCACTTGTCTAAGAGATAATTACATTATTGTGTTTATTGTGTTTTTAAAATGCCGCTGGGCAAAATGTTCCTTTGTTTTGCAAAAGGGACCTGATGACTGACTGATCCAGCTCTCCGTCCGGCCCCAGCTTAGCCTCTCTTCCTTCCTTCAGATAGCCTGTATATCTCTCCTACCTCGTCGCTTTTCATACAACCTCTCCCACAACTTTCTCTGGTCAGCCTCTAATTTCACAGGGTAGAAGCTGACCTTCTTCTCAGCCAATCGTCCCGAATCGGGGCTGAGGGGGGAGGGGACAATGCCCCCTAACCCCTGAGCTCCGGTCTGGGGTGGCTGGTTTTTAACTACCTGCTTCATCCCCACCCATACCTTCCTCACATCCCTTTTCCTCTCGTCTTCAAAATCTATCATTTTTAAGCCGTGTCTAAGGTGGAGCCGCCATGCCGATGGACTGCCAGGCCACCAGGCGGGAGGGGTGGTCCCAAATGGCGGCGCCTGGCTCTGCCGGGCCTGCAAGCACCTCTTGCAGTGCGGGCAACTGTGAGAGGTGGTGAGCTGTTGCGTCCCGTGTAAATAAGAGGGTCACAATGCCCAATGATGATTATAAAAAAAAACAACCCCCAACTCCCCCAAGAACAACGGAGCCGCCCTCGGGCAGCTCCAACAAAAAAATGGAGGTCCCCCCCCCTTGTGCTTGCGCAGGGGACCCTCCATACTTCTTTAACCGGAGAGGAGGCTTACTCCTCTCCTACGCCTACGGGTGTAGGGGACTTCCCCTCACTCCCTTGTCTGGAGGTGCTTTCGGGCACCTCCCTATTTCCAGCGGCAGTCCCTCCTTTTCTTTCTAAGGGGACTGCCAAGAAAGCCAGCAGGCAGCCCATTGCCGACCGCCCCTCTTGTAAGCGGCTCAGTAGGGCAAACCCCCTTAGGGGGGAGAGGGAAGCCAGGCCCCTTCGGTCGCTTCCCTCAAAAGACCTGCTGGCAAGGATATTAAACCTTGCCGGGGTTAAGGCTTGTGCCTCCCCACAAATGACTTTTGACGCTGCCAAGGGGACCTGCGATGTCCTGGTAGGGGATGGCCAACTGGAGGCCCCTTCTGTGATAGACATGGTCCTTGAGGAGACCCAGCCTCGGACGGTAGGGCCTTCCATGGGGGGGAATCCGCGCTCGGCGCCAAGCAACGAACCCGAGTCCGCCCCTATGCAAGGTCCCCCTCAAACGGCTTAGGGCTCCGAGGCAATACAAGGAGGGGAGGGATCTCCTCCGACAGGTGCCCCCACGACTACCAGGAACTTCTCCATTTCGGAGAGGGACCTGGCTGAGGCCGGCCCATCTGGCATGGGGGCTTCTGCCGGCGGAGGTGAGAAGTGGGTTCATTCCCCGCCCTCTTCTCCAAAAAAGAAAATGACTAGAAAGACAAAGAAGACTCGGGGCTCCTCTCCATCCGCGGGGGCTGCGGGGACGGATAGGTCTGCTGCCACTTTGGTAGGCGACCAAGCCAAGATCGGCACATCCAGCCCCTCTACATCCCCCGTGTGCGGAGCCCCTGACTAAGACCAAGAGTGCACAGGGCGGAGCCTCGATGACATCGGGGCCCCTAATTCAGAGGTTACCTGGCGTTTTCAAGCCCGCTGGCTTCAAACGCTTACTCGTTATTCGCTCCACTGATGGCACCATGTTCTCCAAGGGCAACATGATCCATCAGAGGAGAGGATTAGCTAGTGCAATTGGTAGAGAGCCGAAGGTGACCCGTTTCTCGGACGGGAGCCTTCTGGCGAATGCGGCGAATCCCGCCGAGGCGGCCAAGATAAGTGCTCTTCGGACACTTCATGGCACCCCGGTGAGTGTGACGGCGCACTCTACCATGAACTTTGTAAAAGGAGTAGTTTATGCGAGGGAACTCGTTGACTACTCCATTGAGGACATCACCCTAGAGCTTGCCGACCATGGGGGGGTCAAGGTCGAACGTGTGATGAGAAAACAGGGAGGGGCCTCGAGACCCACCCCTACACTCTTCGTCACGTTCGACTGTAAACAAGCTCGCTGAGTCGGTGCGTGCCGGTTGGTACCGCTACCGCGTGAAGGCATTCGTGCCACTTCCGCGGCGGTGCTATTACTGTCACCGCTTCGGCCATACGAATCGCTCATGTAGACGTGCAAAGTCGGGGTCACCCGAAGTATGTGTAAATTGCTCCAAGGTCGCACACGATAAGTCCAAATCGTGTGTTGCCAAGTGTGTCAATTGCGGAGAGCCGCACCCTGCTTCTTCGAAGCAATGTGGTGCATATCTCCTGGAGAAAGAAATCCTGGCCGTTCAGGCCCAGGATAGACTCTCATTCCGCGAGGCTAAGGACTTGGTCCTGGCGCGCCCAGCTCTGCCTGGAACGTCATATGCCTCAGTAGCTAGAAAGGCACCCTCTGCTCCTGGCCCATCCAGGCCAACGAGCACGGTTGTTTCCGCGCCCATTCGGAGCCCTTCTGCGGGCTCTACCCAACCCGGGCGCTTCCCTGGTAAAGCTGGCGGCAAAAAGGGTTCATACCCAGCCCCGGCTTAAACCAGGGCTCCCTCCTCTTCCCCCAGCGTGACCGTTTCCCGCAAGGCGAAACGGCCACGCGCCTCCACCGAGTCGTTAGACTCACAGGAGGCAACACCCCTGAAGATGGTCGCTAGGCCATCTTCGGGGGTTCCTAAAGCTGTCCCCCGAAAGGAGGACAGCAACAAAGGAGCTTCGGCTCCTTCGCCCACGCCCCGAGGTGGAGCGAGTGACTCGGAGACGGCGGTTCCTCGAAAAGAGGGCCCCCCGCCTCCGAAGCCGCAGCGCCCGCCTAGGGTTTCGAGGCAGAGGGAGGAAAAGACTCGCATGGCGAGCCCAACCTCCCCCAATAAGTCCTCGAAGGCGACAGCGCCTCCAGCGCTTTGTCCGGTCAACAGCGCCCGGGGTTCTGCCCCCGGGAAGCGTACGGCCATTCCCGTGAGGGTCTACAGTTCGAGGAGGGCCCCCGCGTCTCCTCCGAGCTAGGCCTGGAAGGCATATTCCTTCAATGGAATTGCCGTGGACTCCGGGCCAACTGGGAGGAGCTGCGGAGGCTCGTCTCGTCCCGCTCCCCGTTAGCTATCTTTTTGCAGGAGACCATGCTAGGCGCGTGCCCCCTGCCCGCCCTCCCGGGATACAAGGGTCTTGCGACCCCACCACCGCGGGATGGCCGGGCTGGGGGATGCGCGGTTTACACCCGGCATGATGTCTCCGTTCTTCCTTTCTCTTTAGATACCTCCTTTCAGGCAGTGGCTGTGCAGCTGCACCTGGATAGGAGGTATACTATCATTTCTGCGTACATTCCACCGTCAGCTGACGTCGACGCGGGGGACTTCCGCCGCGTCGTGGCACGGTTGCCGAGGCCCTATCTCTTGCTTGGAGATCTGAACGGCAGGCATCCTCTCTGGGGAGATTACTCCATAAATCCCAGGGGACAAGTCCTTGCCTATCTGATTGAAGAACTTCAAATAGGTGTCCTAAATGTGGATGAGTTTACGCAACACTGCCCGAGAACCGCTTCATTTTCTTGCCTTGACCTATCTTTGTGCTCTTCGGATGCACAGCCTGATTTTGATTGGGGGGTGGTCGATGACCTCCATGGTAGTGATCACTTTCCCATTCAAATATCATTTTCAGGGCAACTGCCGCCTGAGAGAGCAACTTGGTGGTGATTGGCGCGGGCGCGGTGGCCTGCATTTCAGGAAATGACTGAATTCTCTATCTCAGTCGAGGAGTTTAGGTCGGTAGATGAGGCCGTTGAGTTCTTCTCCGGCAACCTCATCGCCGTGGGCCTGACTACTATTCCTAGGACGTCTGGCCGTTTTGCACGCCAACCACTCCCATGGTGGTCGGCCGAGTGTGAGACGGCCCTCAAACAGAAGCGTTATGCCTACATGCGCTATAAGCGCCGCCCGAACGATTTCACTGTCGCTGAATTTCGTCGGGCTAGGGCTAGGTTCTGGTATATTTCGAAGCACGTCCGCTGCTTTTCTCGGCGGGCATACGTGTCTTCACTTAACGGGAAGACCCCTTTAGCTGAGGTGTGGAAGCGAGTCAAAAGGATTCGGGGCAAGTTCTCGCAGGACCCCCCTCCCGTTCTCCAGGAGAATGGGACCGCAATCTCGGACCCCGCGTCCGTGGCGGAATACTTCGCGACCGCTTTTTCTGCATTCTCTAGCCGTGATGCTGATCCGCCAGCATTCAATGCACGTCGTGATGTCGCGGAAGGCCGCCGGCTGGACTTTACCTCCAGAGGCGGAGAACCCTTCAACGACAAGTTTACTGTAAGCGAGTTGCGTTCCGCTCTCGCTTCGTGCGCGGATACCGCCCATGGTCCGGATGATGTCCCGTACGCCATGCTTCGACATCTAGGTGAGCGAGGCATGGCCTTTCTGTTAGATTTGTTCAACAGGATCTGGGTGGAAGGTCTTCTCCCAGACTCCTGGCGAATCGCTACTGTGCTTGCCTTTTGCAAACCGGGGAGAGATCACTCTACTCCGACCGGTTTCCGCCCAATCTCTCTAACCTCTTGCGTGTGCAAGTTGATGGAGAAATTGGTAAATGTTAGATTAGCCTTTTTCCTGAACAGCGGAGGCCATCTGTCTTCCGCACAGTGCGGCTTCCGCAAGTTCCACTCCACGTCGGATGCTCTGCTCCGACTGGAAAATGCCGTCTGCGAGGCTTTCCTTCGTAGACAGCACTACGCCACGGTGTTTTTCGATCTGGAGAAGGCCTATGATACCGCATGGCAATACGGTATCATGGAGACTCTCCACACGATGGGGGCGATGGGACGCCTCCCAATTTTTATATCTAAATTTTTGCGAAATCGTCGATTCCGCGTACGGGTGGGGGGAGCCCTCTCCGGCCCAAAGGAGCAGGAAGAGGGTGTCCTGCAGGGAAGTGTCCTTAGTGTCACACTCTTTGCCCTGAGCATAAACGGCATCACCTCGGTGCTGCCGGAAGATGTTCTCGCTACGCTCTACGTGGACGACCTTTCGATCTCTTTTGGCGCGGCCCAGATGCCAACTCTGGAGCGTCGACTCCAACAGGCATTGAACCGCGTCTCTCGCTATGCCGAAGCGCACAGGTTTCGGTTTTCTTTGGCCAAGACTAAGGTGGTGCACTTCTGCCGCCATCCACGGCTTCACACCGACCCAGATTTATTTCTTAATGGGGTGCGCTTGGATGTGGTTGAGTCGCAGGGTTTCCTTGGTCTTGTATTCGACCGACGCCTCACCTGGGAGGCTCATATTCGCAGCCTTAGGGTCTCTTGTACCCGCGCCATGGACATTCTTCGTTCCGTGACGTTCAGCGCTTGAGGTGCTGATAGGGCTACTGCCTTACTTTTTTATCGATCCTTTGTTCGTTCGAAGCTCGACTACGGGTGCGAGTTTTATGCATCCGCAGCCGAGCGTTTATTGCGGAAGGTGGATTCGATCCACCACACCGGCCTTCGCCTGGCGACCGGTGCCTTCCGCACTTCCCCCATTGAGAGCCTGTTGGTCGATGCTGGGCAGATGCCACTCGCTCTGCGCCGCGTGCAGTGTATCACTCGACTGTACGCGCGAGCCCGGCGCCTCCCTCAGTCGCCAACAGCTCTCACTGCATCCGCAGCTGATCTCGATGGTGCCTATGCCGTCGAGAGACGCCAGTCATACCCTAAGCCTTTTGGGTTTAGGGCCAGGAAACTCCTTCGAGAGGTAGATATCGCTCTCGGGCCGGTGGCGCCCCTGGTTTTGCCCAGGACGCCACCCTGGAGGGTACCACATTTGGCTATTTGTCGCCACGCCTCTCCTCCCAAAGCTTGTACTGCGCCGGGAGTATTGTGTTCGACCTTTTTGGAGCACACATCGTGTCACGCTGGAACCGTGCCAGTGTATACGGATGGCTCCAAGTCCCAAGAGGGGGTCGGCTTCCACGCCGTATCCCCTCTGTTTGGAGTCAGCGGGGCTCTACCAGGCGCTGCGTCTGTCTTCACGGCCGAGCTGGTGGCAATACACCACTCGGTACGGGAGATTACGCGACGTGCCCGGTTCGGAGACCGGATTGTGATCTATAGCGACTCACAAAGCGCCCTGAGTGCTCTCGGGGCATTGGAATCTCCGCATCCCCTGGTTCGCGATATCCGTGACGCCACGGTTTTGGCGAGCCAGGCAGATTTCGAGATTATCTTCTGCTGGGTTCCTGGACATGTAGGAATTGCGGGGAATGAGCGCGCCGATGAGGGCGCCAAAGAGTCCGCGAGGACTCTGCGACCGGACCTTCGCTTCGCTCTTCCTCACACCGACTACATGGCAGGAATACGGGCAGCTCTTCGGACTGCAAGATGGGAGACGGTCTAAGGGAACTTAAAGTTGCGTGCCATTGCGCCGCGACTGTTCCCATGGACCTATCCCCCAATGCCGCGGCGGTTTCAGGTTGCTTTCTGTCGTCTTCGAATCGGACACACTCGTGTGACGCATCGCTACTTGATGGAGCGCTCGCATGCGCCCTATTGCAACGACTGCGTCGTCCCCCAGACTGTTCGGCATATTCTTGTCGAATGTCCCAGTCTGGGTGATCTTCGCGCACGATACCTGTCTCGGTACCGGGATGGGCGGGGTCGCTACCACCTGTCCCTTGTACTCGGGACGAGTGCGTGCACCATGACTGATGGACTTATTGAATTTTGGGGGGAGGCCGGCCTTCTCCCTTTCATTTAACCCGGTTTTATTGTTGTTGTTGTTTTTTTTATCGTTTTTGTTATTGCTTTGTTATTGTTATTTCTTTTTATTGTTGTTTCCTGTTGAATTATTTTGAAGTAGCCTAGAACTAGGCTGTTTGTTTACGGCAACTTATGTCTAAGTCGGCAGTCGCCAGACAGCCGCTCACACGCAGGTGTGAGGGCCGACCAGGAAAATTCCAACGATACAGACATTCAATGGAACGCCCAAGTATATTCTGACAATTTTGACCTCGGTTTTACAGCCTGCGAGATGATAAGGCTATTGAGCGGCTGCGGCAAACCTACCATGAAGGCCTCCTGGTGGTGTTTGGGACTGACATCATTTGTGAGACGAATTGGCAGGACGTTATTTATGAGCCACTTTCTTGCCCTTCGTCCCACATGCCGCAGAAACGGAGACAGAGAGAATAGAGCCAACCTCGCTTAACCGGGTTGGTGGACGAGGGAGTAGGCGCCTTCAATGGAAGAGAATTCTGGCGATGTGGAGGAGAGAAAAAGGGTAGGAATGTGAAAAGAGGCTGCAGGATTTCCTGAGTAAGAAAGAGGATGCCCTACACCAGAGAAGGTTTGGTTCTTGACAAAGTTTTTCTCAATCCGCTTCAAACTCTGGGATGAACGATGGCAATCCAATCTCATACGTCTTCCCAAGAGGGAGTTGGTTAGTTCTTTCACAGCGGTGGAGATGAGAGATTCATTTAAGGACGGCCAACGCATCGGCTCCAAGTCCTGACGAGGCAATAGTCCATAACCTTCTTTAATTTAGAACGTGACACCCTTGTACTTCTGTTTACATCATTCTGGCATTTACCCATGTACTAGAATGCCTAAATACCTCATTTACTAGCTTAATTCCGATTATATTCTTCCATTCTGCGTTCAATGCCGGGTGTCTCCTCGTGGCAATTCTCCACTCTAAAATTCTGGTCCTGTGCAGCGAGCGTATAGAAAAGCAGCCATCAATCCACTTTACGATCGTCAGACAACTAGATCATCACCAATTTTTAAAATAAGTCCTAGATAAGCTTCAGATCATCACAGAAATGAGAACCATTATGACAAAAGACGAAGAGAGCAGGAGATAGTTACAGAGATTGTAAGACACGGTTCAACGCACCCCTTCCCTCCTCCAATTAGTTCAGTCTGTCTCTCATATATCTCCTTTATCATCAAAGATTCCGTCTTCTTAAATCTCGAAAAGATGTGTTGTGGATCCATACATACCCCCGATGTGGCTATTCGGAGTAAGAGTGCTCCCCCCTCTCTGCCATGCAGGATGCCGTGTGAAAAATAGTATTGGTCACTGATCTGCTTTGTTGCAGACATGACGGCGGCGTCTCCCTCTCGGAGTAACAATTCAATAAATGCGGAACGGTTGGCGTCGAGTTCCCACTCGCCGTCGGCCCAAAATTTTGTCCGCCATCTTTTATCTTCAGATCTTACGTAACTTGTATTCGGCCTCCCAACCACAGATATAGTACTACAATACGCCTGAGACCCCCTATGCGGCCATTGGGTGGCCAGGCAAAAACAGTCCTAGAGCTTAGGCGGTCATCCTTATCTGGCAGAGGTTTCTGGTATTACGAACCACACAAGCAGTGAGAGGTGTCGCTTTCACTAATAATGAGCTCTTGCATCTTCTGTACACATTGGAGCTTCCGATGTAAGTCACTCAATCAAATTATTACATGCTAGGCAAGCCCTAATACCTACCTTTCACAAGACCCAATTTAATTTAATTTTTTACTTAGTAAGGACGACCAATTTAATTGCCACCTACTAAATCTTCCTTTATAATATACTTTCAAAGTTAATTTTGCTTTAATTTAATTAATTATCTTCTTTCAGGAGAATTTGCTCAAATCGACATTACAATATTGTCCCTCTTTTGGATACATCAACATAAAACAAATTGCTATTTTAAGCCATTATTTTTTTAGCATAATTATTATTAGCTAGTTAGGTTACATTAGTGCTATTCATTTTTTTCCTATCAAATAAATTAAAAAAACTGTACTTAACTAGACCAAATATATTTACCATTTTGTATCAATTTTATAACAGTGTAATTAATAAAAATACAGCCAAGACGGGTTGGCGTCCACAAATTACATTTCAGAACATGCGGAATAAAAAAACAGAGCCCTTTGTCCGTGGGTGGGTCCGTTAAAATAACCGATTGAAATCCATCCTTTTAGTATTAATAGATTAGCCAAGTTGATGCGAGGTGTGGATGGGGGGTGTTTCTCAGGCATACCTGAAGTATTGAAAAGGTGGCTACCCGTTCGTAATCTAAAATCATGTTACCACTGCGTCAGGAGTCATACTTCAATGCCTCATTTTGGTTGTACGTGTCAAAAAAGGGAGGCGGAACGATAAAAGCAGTTCAGGTCATTTACAAAAGTCATAACCACTAAATTAACTCAATTGCCCGAGTGCTTACAAAAAAATATATTAGTTTCGAATTATTAACATTATGCATATAAATGTATTGTGTCAGAATATATGGTGACTGGGTTTAAGGCAATACAGCACTGAATCAGCTCTCCAACAAGTTATTGACCCCTCCGTCGTGCGGTCGACACTGCGCAGTCTTAAATTTCGGTACTTTTGAACCCCCTGACAACATTTGACACATTGGACCTCACAGTTCTACTTCACCGCCGTCGTAAAATCATGAATATCTAGCAAACAGCCAAAGAACCTCTGTGTGTAGTATAAGATTGTCAAACTTTGTTCCCATTTCTTCACATCTGTGAGCAAATAATATTGATTTAAGAGGTTTACTTTTAATGTAATTGGCCACTTGAACCACTTTGTTTATAAAGCTTTGTCAATCATTCCCAACAGTTTGGGCAACTACTGCTTTGCAAGGCAAAACGCAAAGAGTAGTTTTCATATTTTCATTCTCTTTTTATTTTTTAATTTGTAAAACCTTATATTGAGCCAACCATTCAGGGGGAGGGAGGCATTCGTGCATATTCCTACACAATTTAACCATTACAAATTATTTTCCTTCATGAAACAATTGAAAGTTTCAAATACGTCTTCACCTCTATTTATCATTGGAAGTTGAAGACAACACAAGAATTGCGTAATAATTCTGTCATTATGAAAAAACGTATATAAACTATCAATTGTGCTAACATACAGACATTGATTCATTCGTCTTCGTCTAGCTGCAATGCAAACATCTGTTATTATCTTGAACAAAAATCCTTCATTTGCAGCTGAATGTCATCAGACATATCTTGAATACGTCTTCCAATTGTGTTAACTGACAAAGGGATTTAATTAACTTCTATCTCAAATTCGGGTCTAAACATTGTTCGACCAATAGTACAGCAAAATTATTTTATAGTATCTTCAGAAATAGTACATATGTGGTTCCTTATTTCGGGCAATTATTTGAGCAACCAAGTAACTTGCCACTTGAGCTTTGTCTGATGTCTTTACTCTCTTGGTGTATGTTACAGACTGTTTTTTTTATAGATCTTGAAAGTTTAATGAATTACTTAACTGGTTTTGTTAATAAATTCCTGCTTTAATTTGTTTGGTGCCATACTTTCATTTGCAAGTATATCCCCACAAACTAAACACTGAAGACTAGGATTGTTTGCATTGCC
This sequence comes from Ceratothoa steindachneri, assembly GCA_963969495.1. Taxonomy (NCBI): domain Eukaryota; kingdom Metazoa; phylum Arthropoda; class Malacostraca; order Isopoda; family Cymothoidae; genus Ceratothoa; species Ceratothoa steindachneri. The sequence continues at coordinate 78,675,500 of OZ018332.1, forward strand.
AGATAATGTGAACCCCAGTTTCCTATAATCTTTATTGTAAAAACGAGGCTTCGAAAGTTTTCCTGTGCACTTCTCCCTTACTAACGCATGTCGTTCAATAGTTGAATTTTGAGTGATTTCCTCTGTAGCCGTAAAATTTTGTTCATTTTAAATGTCATCGAGCCTAGATCCTATCATATCTAATTATATTAAATCACAAATTAAAGTGTTTAAAGAATTTGTACCCCCTAGTTAGGGTTTTGATGCAGGTAGCCGTTTTAACCCCCCACTCCTTACTATTTAAGACATTGTCTGTCCTGACCTACGTTATTCCATGAAGAGGTCTTTTAGGATAAAGACGAAAGCGTTCGGAATCGTTTTTCCATTTTCCTTGTGGGTGTTATTTATCTTATATATATATATATATATATATATATATATATATATATATATATATATATATATATATTGATTAATGAGAAGCGGAAGAAATAATAACGATAGCATTTAGAAACATGCATTATATAATGACTAAAAAGCGGGGAAGACAAGGAAAATCAATAAAATTTACAATTATTGAGATGAAAGTAAAAGCACAATTAATAATATATAGAATTACCCTGTATAGTATCCATTAATTCTATATAGTAGCTCACATCTGATAAATTAGTGGCTAAAATGTGATGAAGTTGGGGCTCATATCTGATCAATTAGTGGCTAAAACATGATAAGGGCGTGGCTAACATTTGATAAGGGCCTGGCCAAAATCTGATAAAGATGTGGCTAAAATTTTATAAGGGTGTGGCCAAAATCTGATAAAGGCGTCCCTCAAATCTGATTAAGATGCGTCTGACATCTGATAAGGGCGTGGCTCAAATTTGATAATGGTGTGGCTCAAATCTGATACGTGTGTGGCTCAAATTTGATAATGGCCTAGCTCAAATCTGATAAGGGTGGCCCAAATATTATAAGAATTTGGCTCAAATCTGATAAAGGAATTGATTGCATCTTATAAGGGCGTGGCTCAAATCAAATAAGGGCGTAGCTCCAATCTGATAAGGTCGTGCTGGAATCTGATATGGGCGTGGCTCACATTTGATAATTGCGTTGCTAAAATCTGATAAGTGCAGGCATCAAATCTGATAAAGCAGTGGCTTAAATATGATAATGGCGTGACTCAAATCTGATAAAGGCGTTGCTTAAATCCGATTAGGACGTGGCTCAAATCTGATGTTCCTTACTCAAATTTAGTAAGGGCTTGGCTCAAACCTGATATGGGCATGGCTCAAATCCTATAATGGTGTGACTTAAATTTGATAAAGGAGTGACGGTTAAATCTGATAAATTAGTGGCTAAAATCTGATAATGTCATTGCTCAAATCTGATAGGGATGTAGCTAAAATCTGATAAGGGCGCGGGCGGCTAAAATCCGATTTTTTTTTTTTTAAGAGCTTATCTGGCGACTGCCTACTTGGGCATTAGTCGCCGTATTAAAAACCTGCCTAATACTAGACTATTTTAAAATAAAATTCAAAACACACACCAAAAAAACAACACCAAAAATTAAAAAAAGGGAAAAGGCAACGAGCAGGAAGCAAGCTCCTGTGTCGGGGAAAGACTCCCCTGGCTCAGGAACGTGCGCCCTATAAAAGAAAAAAAAATAACAAAACAAAACAAAAAAACTGGTTAAATAAAAGGGAGAAGGCCGGCCACCCCAAAAAGTCTACAAGTCCACCAGTCAATGTGCACGCACTCGTCCCGAGTACAAGGGACAGGCGGTAGCGACCCCACTCATCCCTGTACCGGGACAGGTAACGTGCGCGAAGATCGCTGAGACTAGGACATTCAACAAGAATGTGCCAAACAGTCTGGGGGACAACGCAGTCTTCACAGTAGGGCGCTGACGAGTGCTCCATCAAATGGCGTTGCGTCCCGCGAGTGTGCCCAATTCGGAGACGACAGAAAGCAACCTGAAGCCTTCGCGGCATTGTGGGGTAGGTCCATGGTAAGAGCGTACCTCAAATCTGATTAGGGCGTGGCTCAAATTTGATAAAGGTGTGGCTCCAATCTGATAGCGCGTGCTTCAAATATGATAAGGGTGTGCTTCAATTATGATAGGGGTGTGGCTCAAATACCATTGTGTTGTGGCTCACATCTGATGAGGGTGTGCCTCAAACCTTATAAGAGAGTGGTGCTAACCTCTAATAAGTGCGTGGCTCAAATCTATTAATGTCATGACTCAAATGTGATAAAGGCGTGCCTCAAATATGATAAATGCATGGCTCACATCTGATAAATTGGTGTCTCATCCCTGATAAGGGCGTGGCTCAAATCTGATAAGGGTATGGCTCAAATCTGACTATGTCGTGACTCAACTTTACTAAGAGCGTTGTTTATATCTGATAACTACGTGGCTCATATTTGATAGGGATGTAGCTAAAATCTCATAAGGGCGCGAGCGGCTAAAATCTGATAAGGGTGTGACTCAAGTGTGATAAAGGCGTAGCTCACATCTGATAAGGGCGTGGCTCAAATCTGATAAAGGTGTGGCTCAAATCTGAAAAGGTCGTGACTCAAATTTAGTGAGTGCCTGGCTCAAATCTGATAGCGCGTGCTTCAAATCTGATAAGGGTTTGGCTCAATTATGATAGGGTGTGGCTCAAATCTCTTCGGGTTGTTGCTCACATCTGATAAGGGCGTGCCTCATATCTTATAAGGGTGTGGTGCTAGCCTCTGATAAGTGCGTGGCTCAAATTTAATAATGTCGTGACTCAAATGTGACAAAAGCATGGCTCACATCTGATAAATTGGTGGCTAACTCTGGTAAGGGCGTGGCTCAAATCTGATAAGGGTATCGCTCAAATCTGACAAGGTCCCGATTCAACTTTACTAAGAGCGTGGCTTATAACTGATAAGTACGTGGCTCAAATTTGATAAGGGCGTGTTTCAATTATGATAAGGATATGGCTCAAATCTGATTGGAGCGTGGCTCACATCTGATTGGAGCGTGGCTCACATCTGATAATGGCGTGACTCAGATCTAATAAGGGCGTGGCTTTAATATGATAAGGGCTTGCCTCAAATCTGATAAGGGCGTGGCTCATATCTAATACGGGCTTGCAAAACCTGATAAGGGCGTGGCTCAAATCTGATAAGGTGTGGCTCAAATATAGACTACCAATACCCATTATTTGCAACTTATACAATAAAGCCTTATGATTCACTAAATCAAAAGCAGAGCTCAAATCGAGGGAAATAACTCTGGCCTTAGAGCGAGCATCCAAAGAGGATTTCAGGTCATACGTTAATACCAATAAGGCATTAGTAGTCGCAAGACCTTTTCTGAAACCAAATTGCATAGCAGGCCAAAAAAAATTAGAATCCAAAAACTTGTATAGTCTTCTTGCTAATAACTGTTCATAAACTTTTGAAAGAATTGGAGTAATAGTAATTGGTCTATACTCCAGAGGAAATGTATAGGAGAGGCTGGCTCCCTTAGGAAACATTGGCAGTTTCCGTAAAAATGAAACTTCCCAGAGACCAGAAGACTTCTAAATATCTTGGCAAGTTTAGGAGCCAGTTGCATAGATAAAGTTTGTAGAAAAATTGGAAATATTTTACTTAGTTCAGTACCACCAAATGAATCCAAATCATATAAATAATATTTTAATTTTGAGGACTTAAAGGCAAAATATAAGAGTTCTGGATTTGGATAACAAGTCGAAGGGAGATTCAGTTCTTGATCAAATTGATTTCTCTTAAAAACCGATGGCAAAACTTCAGCATTGTTCCATTGTGTATTCGAATGGGAGGTAATGCAGAATTAATTCCAAAAATAAAATTCTTTAGAGTGGACCACCACATGTCCGGTTGGTATGCATTGGTTAGAATCTTACGTAAATCACTAATATATTCTGCTTGTGCATCAGCATAAACCTATTGAGCTTGAGATCTAAGTCTCACATAATTGTCTCATAACATTCTAGATTTATTGCGAGACTAGCGGCGATAAGCAGGTTGCTTATCTTGCTATGTCATTTTAAAATTATCAATGAACTCCACCCCGTCTTTTAGTTAAGAACTTATGATCTTAGTAGGAACTCTATGATTTGTTATATTAACAGGTCAGCATTTAAATCATAAATAGGATTAGGAGATTTCTATATATTATACTCTGCATTGTTTTCAAGGTCTAACACATAATTCTTGATTTTAGGCCAGGTTTTAGCGCTGAATCCGAAAATCATGCTCATTTTACCTAATCAGATCAGGTTTTTGAGATATAAGCACATGCCAGAAATTCTTATATTCCGATCTATTTGTAGGCGAATGTACACACAACAGTAAATTTTGAACTGATTTATACACAGAAAGTTTACAGAATATTCTATTTTATACCAAGAAGAATACAACATACAAAAAGCTACTTATAGATGAATGGTCTCTTTAGGGACTTTCGTTGTGCCTAGAAGACACGAAATCCCTTTTCAAGCACCATCAGTAGTCTGCCAGAAAGCTGACATCCCAACGCCCTTGCTAGCCTTCCTCTATCACACAGATATATTGCTGAAAGCGATCACCCTGTTTTTCACTGAAGTCACCACAATTCTCGGGAAAAAAGTCCAGGTGGGACCGAAGGAAGAGCATTTTCACTGACTTGCGCGCACCAAGTATGCGGAAATTCTCCATTAACTCATCAACCACCTTCTCATAGTTAGGACTTCTATGGTTTCCAAGGAAGTTTGCAATGACTGACTTAAGGGACAACTAGGCAGAAAGTACAGCAGGATTCAGTGCTTCATCAAAATTGGCGTCCTTAATGAGGTCCCTTATTTGAAGTCCATCAAATACATTTAACTTTATTTTTTCCATACTGACTTGTGGAAACTTTTAACGGAGGAATGCCAATCCTCTATCTTCCCTGCTGATTGGCTTGACAAAGTTCTTCATCAAACCAAGTTTGATGTGCAGGAATGGAAACAATATTTTGCTTGGTTCAACCAGAGGGTGGGACAGAACATTGTATGAACCGGGTTCTAATCCTTGTCTTGATGGCCAGTCTTGTCTGACATTATTCTGATCGTCAGTTCGACTGTCCCACAAACGCATAAAGCAGGGATACTTTGTGTACCAACCTTGAAGGATTAGGATGAGTCCAAGAACTTTAAGATCTCCACAGATCAGGCATTTGTGTTCCTGGTAGTTGAGAGCAGACAACAGACGGTCCATGCTGTTGCAGGTTTCTTTCATTGCAGCTGAGTGTCCAACAGGGATCGATAAAAAATTATTGCCGTCATTAAAAAGAACTACCTTGAGACTTCTGTTAGATGAGTCAATGAAAATTTTCTATTACATAGCATCATACTTCAGGTGCATTAAGTTGAGCAGGTTAGCAATGTTGTTACAGTAAAGAGGTTCATCAAACGTTAAAATTTTGCTAAATTCTTTCTTGCGGTTCCGATACCAATAGAATGTTGTCTCTGGTACCAGCATACATTTTTCTCGAAGACGTGAACCCAATTTCTGAGCAGATTTTTTGAAAAGGTTCAGATCTCGTGTCAGGTCGTTGATTTCGGCTTGCGTAAATGGCACCAGTTGGTCGCCCTCTTCTGGTTTGTATGCATCAAACTCAGCTGTATCGGTTCTAAAACTAGCCTCGGAATCAGAGCTAGAACCCATGGTAAAATTAGGCTAATTTTATAGTAGACGGAACATTGAGGTATCGAGCATGGAGTTTGTTCTTGCGATTGATGCCTTTCAAATTTGTCATACAGAAGTAGCAGTCGAATACGTGATATTTGCTTTTCCTGCACACCAGAGGGACACTGAATTTAATACTCTTCCATTTCTTATTACTTCAATCCCGTAAATTTTCCCCACATGTTTTACAGAAAATATGGGGAGCAAATGGCTTATCATGGTCCCCTAGTTTCACTCCAAAGTAAACATGAGATGCCTTTTTCAAAAAAATCTGTGATTTTCGCTTGACGGTCTGGAAGAGCGACACCTACACAGATGTAACAAATCCTATTTGGATGATTCTTACACTGTAATGCAAATCTAGACCTGAAAAGATGAATAGAAGAGGTTATGTATGGTTACTCATCACTAGGCGTGACAAAACAGAGGTAATAAATGGTTTGATGATATCAGTACTTTGGAATATACGTTCTAATATAAATCGAGCATATCATAGAAACCAGATCTAACAAAAGGAACTAATTATATTCTTAAATTCAGAATGAAAAACAGTTGGGAAACGCAGGACAGTGAATTATCAAAGTCATAGAATACACCAGGCCCGAGACTTAACATAGACTTTAAGAGATATATTTGTATTAGGAACCTCAAAATTAAGTTTCAATTTAAAATAAATAATAGAATGGTCAGACACCCGGTACATCTGTCAATAGTAAATCCAGGCAATTTCCATTATGGCCAGTCGATTCAGCAATAAGCTGTTCACATTCAGACAAATTAACAAAACCAAGTGCAGCTACCTCGAATCAATCAGTGTCACTGACTAAATTGAGCCATTCTCTATGATGAACATTCAAGTCACCGACAAAAATAAAAGCTGACTTACGGTCAGACTCCTGAATTCTATTCATACAAGCAAGGAGACAATCAATATCCTACTATCCAAATCTAGGTTACGGTATAGACTAAATATATAAAAGTTATTAATTTTGCCGCTAACCTTAACTAATTGAACTTTATGGCAATTACATTTAAAATCAGATCTGACAGAGGCTAAAAATCCGGATATAAGTAGCTAAACCAGGAACTCTCAGTCTAGAGTCACTTAAGAGCAGAGTAGCATTATTAAAATCAGATATACACGAAACCGAAAGATCTTGTAATGAGTTGATAGTGATGTCTGTCTGTGTGTGGGTGTATGTTCACCTATAGTGTGCATTTATGTGTATATTCATGTGTACGTGTTAATATGTGGTAAGTGTGTATATGTGCGGATAGACAGTTATGGAAAAGTTAACATATATATATATATATATATATATATATATATATATATATATATATATATATATATATATATATATATATATATATATATATATATGTACGTTTATGTGTGCATGATAATGTCACGCAAATATGTGCGATTCGTTTGAGTGCGTATGTATCTATTGTATATATCTATGTGCATATGCGCATGCAAATGCAGGTGCGTATCTGAATATACTAGACTTGGTCGGGCCGATGGGAGGTTCTTGCTTAAGTGGAAAATGGCGGGAGTGATGGGACTAAACGAGGTCTTGGTTACAAAGGAAGCACAATTGAGTGTCGTTTCTAGCCAGGGGGCGAAAGGGTAACTAACTCTCGTCCAATGATACCCACTAACGGTCATTTATGGCTTACCCATGTGCGTGGGACGGCCGGAAGCTACTACATCCCGATCCCTGGTCGTGAGAGGCCACCACTTAGTACAAGTGCTTTCAATTGAATCGGGTTCTGGAGAATGGGATTCACTCTCACAATATTGTTGAACGCGATTTGAAATCATATGCAAGGGGAAAGATCATGGAGGGTTTGCAAATTATATGAAATTAGATGACGAATGAAGGCACCAGGTAACCAGTACTAGCACCTTGTTTCGAGTCAAGTGGCAATGTTACAACGTATATAGCATTAAAAGCCATAGTTATCTGTACTATAGAAACGCTTAATCGCTTAACTTGTCACCGTGAAAAGTGACAATGATTAGATATTGCATTTAAATTCAATTAAAATTATGAAATATATTTCTTAATACGTGTCGATTAGATTTTTTAGAACCAAAGAAACAAAATTACATGCTGTAGTTTATTTTTTATCCTCAGTTTAATGGTTGAATTTTAATTCTCAAGGAAACGAAATTAAGGTCATGCATGGTATTTTCATGAATATTTAATGGGATTTTTTGAGGATTCCAACAATGAAAATTCCACTCACGGAGAATTTTCTATTTTCTGCATGAAAAATACTTTTATAAAACCATATAAGGTCATAAATTACCATTGCTAAGTTATTTTAAACTATTACTGGAAAATATTTTTTTAAATAGATTAGTATATAAGAACAAACTAATTCGATCATATGTAGAAAATAAAATTTAAAAGAATATAAGCAACGTAAATAGGATATGAAATTAGGTACGACTTCAATAGTGACTTCCTTCTCGACGTCATCGATCTCAGTTTTTATGGCAGAGCAAATCCGTAGGAATGAACCACACATTAGACGGGTCTGTATCGATGCGTTCTTTAATCCGAGGGGGAATCGATCATTGGTGGTAAATTACATTATTGCTTTTTCTAATCCCAAATCGCACGTTTACATTTAGTGAGATGTATGCATAAATCAACTTTATTTTCGTGTGTTCTATATTTTTCGTGTCCTTTTCACTCATTTTTTTCGCCATTCTCACAAATGTTAAAAGGTCCTTTGTCTCTATTAAATCAAGTTATCCAATAAATTTATAAATGTCCACTTCATGTATTAATATGAAATAATTATTGGATGTATTAGAACAATATTTTGCATAAATTATTACTAAAATAGACAAAATTGTACAACCTATCAATTCCAATTATTTTGTTCCTATTTGTGTATATTAAAGCTTTTAAAACAAAAGTATGTAGAAATATAATAGAAAAGCTTTAAGGAGAAATATATTGATACAAACCTCTTCCACCAACCTCGATCAAGGATTACTTTCCCTCAGCTCTTTAGTGCGGGAAGGTTGACGAACCTTTCGAATCTCTCCTTCTTCCTTTCAACTAAAATATTAACCACTACAGTGTGGCAATTGTGGCGAGAATAACAAGATCAATTGAAAGTAACAAGAGCCGTGATCGAGCGCTTACGTACGTTCACTCCCAACCTCAAAATCTTCGCCCAAACTGAAGAAAAATAACGAGATTTTCAATGGCGATGAGCCCTTCATGTACACTTGCTCTATGAATCTATTAACAGAGTGCAGCACATTCATGGCTTCGCCGTCTCACTTTCCAAAAGGTAAATACGAGCTTTATTTATAGGCATGTGAAAGAAATAGTCATAGTATAGATAACCAACAAGGGCATCTCCCCCAGAACGTGTTAAAAACCAATGTTCATAGAGAAAATGACAAAGTAGAGAATGTGAAAAGGTCCGACAAATAAATACGTCAAGTAGTGAAAAGAAATGACTACTTGTTGGGACTGAGGCAGGGAAGGCACGCAACTCTCCTGAACTTTCTTTCGTTCCACAACGAAGACAGGTTCCTCTGTGGGTGCGTACAGAGGAACAAGTAAGAACGTTACACGACGTCATACGAAATTGACAAAGTTTGCAATTAATTTTTGCTATCCTTTCTCTTTATATTCCCGTCATTTATATGTCCCTTTTTTTTACTTCATCGATTAATTATTCCCATCACATATTCTCCATTGGAAACCGCTAAATTTTGTAGTAATTAGTGACATGATCGTAAAATCCGCGCAGCTGAGAAGCGGTGAAAATTTATATGGTCCGAGAAGTCCTCGCTAGTATTTTCTAACACCAAGCTCAAATTTATACAAGAAGATCCTACGAGAATGGCTACCATCAAAAGCATCTAGTTCCAACGGTCAAACATGTGCATAAAGATGTGATGAATTGACCACCCCAATCATTAACATAAACGGTGAAATCAATACCAACGTCTACTTATGTAGATATTATATATGATTAGGTTTATCAAATAGTCAACATGTTTTCCAACAATAAAGCCATATTTCAAGAGGCTAATACACCCATACACAGGAGAGTTTAGTTTAGTTTTAAGTCCCATTTAGATCAACTAAGAAATCTCTCTTCTGAGACAATCGAGACAGGTTGGGAACACATAGTGAGGAGCAGATTTCCTCATGTAACACCTTCTAACTCTGAAGTTGTTGCTCTGTTAACATAAATTTTCGCATCGTTAAATTGTGAGGAGAAGAAAATCGCTTTCATAGTTGTTGTTTCAAAGAGGAAAATGAAAATCAAAGCAACAGGTCTGGGGCGAAAGGTCAATATTTAATATTCATCCATTATAAAATTTAGAATTAATACATCGGAAAGTAACTTTGAAAACAAACTTTATACGAAATAAAAGACCCCAATTATATTGAAATTTGCAAAAAATATTGTATATCCACCGTTTTTCTCTATTTTTTCATTTACCAGTACTTGCATGGCTCAATGTGCGAAAGGCCTTCAAAAATCACGCATTATTAAAATAAAACATTGGTTCATATTGAACAAACACTAGTTCTATGAGGATATATTTTCAATTTCTCTACGAAATTACATTTTGATTTCTTTGAATTAGTTTGATTTTACATCAAGCTTACAATATTCATCTCCCACCAAAATATAAATATAATAAAAAATAAGCTTAAATATGGAAATACATATTGTTTCCCTGGTGCATTTCCGTCCCAGGAATGTATGATACAGCTAGTGATCGCTGGCAAGCCCATGAAGGTGACACTTAGCAATTTCTCGCCATCCGTTGCTTATTAATACTCACACACAACTCTTTCGCTCGGCTGCTATCATCGCTCCACTCTCGTGCCAGCCTTCACATCAACCTCTCCATTCATGGAGGGCCCTTGATTTGAGGCAATCAAGAAGAATTCTCGAGTTAGACTGTGTTAATAAAAACAAATAGTAGGCGCGTTTCCGTAACCAACGGCTCCACGTAGTTAGCAGCCCGAAATCCATATTTTTATGCCAAAATACGCGAATGAACGAACCAATTTGGTGAATTTGTGATAAGCAACGGGCGAATGACACGAAGATTCTTATTAGTAATTAGCAGGGTGTAATCCGAAGAGAAAAGTTAATTTAGCTGCGGGCGAAGGGTAAAAGAAAAAGATGATTGAATAAAACTAATGAGAAAGGACGAAAATAACAAGGATTAAATACAACTTTGGTTTCAAGCGTCGCGGCGACACAAAAACACTCTTCAATTAAATTCACCAGAAAAATCGGGTCCCGTATAGACTGTTCCACCTAGCACCTAGAGGATAAGCATTACCCCCTGGTTCCATTGTCATCAAAACTCGGCTTTATTAGTTTTAGACTTCTTCCCTTTAACTTTCTTTCAACACATTCATTACAAGCCTCTTCTCGCCTATTTACTTGGGCGACGTTTAATTTTTCAGGCAAGTCGCCTACCAGTTTACATCCTTTGGTCTCTTAAACTTTTATATTCAGTGCAAATGAGAGCCGCAAAACGAAGTTCGCCTTAATGTATTCCGCAAAACGAAGATAACTTTAATGTATCTGTTAACTTTTATTCCAATTTGCTCTCACTCCAAGTCCCGCACATATTTTCAAGCATTGCTATAAACAGTTTAGGGGAGATGTGGTCGCGATGCCAGAAATTTTTTATATATGTTCTATTACTAACCAAGTGCAGCCTAAATGACGATGATTTATGACCCTATTTGTAGGAGGGTATGTCAATGTATTCTTTGTTTATGCCTTGTATCTGTAGTGTTCTTAGAAGTGAATCGGTGCTTCGTATACACACTTTTTTGCAAAAATTGTTGAACATCCAGCTGATAAATAGAGTACTATAGTTGCTTTCGAACCTGACACTTACGGAAGTTTTAAATTAATATATAGCTTGATTGCCCTGTAGTTGTTAAAATCTACTCAGTCGTCCTTCTTTAAAAGAGAAGTACAACGGGAGCGTTGGAACCACACTTGGAATTTCGACCTTGTTTACTGGCGGGTCTGCCTCCTCATATATTAAAATGCTATCAGCACATGTTTGGTGGCCACCATTTTAACATAGTTCCTGGTAAAATTTTTTACATTTTTCAATAATCTATACTCTGTATTTTGGTTTCCTTGCTCAACTTTTACCGTTGCCATTTGCTTCCTGCAAATTAACAGGTCTTTTTTCGTAATTTGTTGTTTGCAACAGGTTTTCCTTAGGTTTTACGATAGGTTCTACCCTGAGTTGCATTTAATAAACTTCTTGAGTGAGTTCAATACACTTGCTTTTTTCTTTAATTCTTCTTTCCCATCTTATTTATTGGCTCTGGTCTAAGACTTTCCATAAAATGTATAATGTGTATCAGTTGTTCTATTCTATTGTTATGTGCCTTGAATTCACATTATAGTAGAAAATAGTTTCTCTAATATTTTGGTCGGAATTCTCCGATGGGACTTTGTCCTCTGACTATTGAGTTCATTAAACATGATTTTCAGTGTAATTTGGAAGGTTTCATTTTAATCTGGATATCGCGGTTAAGTGGATTTGTTTTCATTGCCTTTAGTTTGCTTCTGAATAATCTGCAGTCTCTAACTTTGAAGAAGGAGCTAAAAGGACAAATGTCCTTAATGACATTTTCAGTGTTGAAGAATAAGCAATCTATCTTATTTTGAGTTATATTTTGTTCCATCCATTTTAATCTTCTAATTAATCTGGGTTTAAAAAGGTTCGCAATGTAGTGATTTATTCCTTAATCAAATTTACTAATCCGTTTCCATGTTCATTTCCATCATCTATTGTAGCTATTTTTTACCGATGGACTATCTTAGCCTAGTTTTCTTTCAGAGAACATTTAAACGAAAAACTTTTTATCTCAAATAAAATATATTAAACGACTTATTCTCATCTATAACAAAAAATAACTCTCCAACACAGTTATATGGTTACTTAAAATTCAATCCATGTTCAGTTGCTTTCTTCCGTGACCTGACGTTTCGTCGCCGAACGATATATTTTCTTGCATGGACTTTATTTTGGAATAAAATTCATTCGCTTAAAGGCCATTATTTAAAATTCGTTTAAGGGCAGTTATTTAAAATTTATTCAATTTTCGTAAGAAAGAAACTTAAAAATTGTGCCCCTGTAACCTTACAAATTATGGTAATACCTTTGATCTATTACAAGCCATCTATGTTGCAAGAGTCATTAAATAGCTTTTAATTCTTGCATTAACAATTTAATATTTTTTACTATAGTGTGGCATAATACCAGCTAAAGCCTGTTGTATTTTAGTTCCCAATCATTTTGTCAAATTTTTCAATTTTTTAATTAGGCGAGCTACTATGTTTGGATGAATGAATGATAGTCCCAGTTATAATGCGCGGTGCCAACCTTCGACAGAATTATTTTTGCCGGGGATTCCAGCTAATGTCTTTTACATTCCACATTGATATATCAAAATGACCAACATGAAAAAGATATGCGACGCAGAAAAATGGTTGTCTAAGCTCCTGATTGAGTCTTTTTCAAAATCAACAGTTACTGAAATTGGTTTCAAAGGACGCGTTGCTTTAAGTTCAGAAAACATCGTATCATATGTTTCTTGATTTTTGATTTCCACAATGAACTACACTAGTGAAACAGTATCGTTTTCTTCCAGAACAGCATGGATGGAATAGAGTTGACGCCTGGCAGGAACGCTGTCGAATTTACCGTCACAAAACCAATGTAAACTCTTTGCCTGGAAATTCAGATTAATGTCAGTTTCCATAATAATGTTTAATAGTTTACAAACAAAATACAAAAGGCAATTAACAACGTCTTCACTTTTTCAAATTCCATGTTCAATAACTTAAAAACAAAATAGATTTAAGACAATATTGGCCTTGCTTACACCATTACATTAACTGAGATGGAGAGCTAGAAATATGAAATAGTCCAGCTTTTAAACAAATGCATTTTATTCCAAAATAAAGTCCATTCAAGAAAATAAAACGTTTGGTGACGAGATGCCGTGCGGCCAAACATCCGGCAACGAAATGTCCGACTATTTCCCCCTCCCCCCCCCATCATAAGCTAGGTATCCATCTCTGTTCTTTTTCGTTGGTTTTTTTTTGCACTAATTTCTCTAATTTTTTCAATTTATTTATTTCACATTTTGGCTTACCTTTATGTTTGTTCTTAATCATCCATTCATCTGTATTTTAGGTGCTGATTTTTATAGGGGGGTTTTAATGACTTCTTGAATTTTTATGTCTTTCATTTAGGTTTATTTCGTCTTATTTTACTCATATATTCTTTGTTCTTATTTGAAATGACATCTTGCATATTTTAATTGAATTAAAATTATTCTTGCCCATAATTATTAAATCATAATCTTTTTTCGTTATTTAGTTGATGGCTTCTGTTGGAGGACTGAAAGGTCCGGCCTAATAAACCAGGAAGACCTCCATTAAGAATATATTCGTGACACCCTCGACGACGAGGGTGTCGCGCTGGACCTGAAGTAGGGGCAGTTGTCTAAAAATGCTAATTCATTAACCCCACCAAACTGTCTTGGAATTTGTTCCATCTTTTGTTTGTATTTAGTTTTGACAGCGGTGTTATATTTAATAAATATCCAAATTTCAATTTTACGACGGTGAACGAGAATAGCATAGAAGGGGTACTTTGAAATGTGTTTTTAGGGGGCACTGTAGAAAGGCTCCCTAAATGTTGTCTTCTAGTTCGAAGACACGGGTGTTACGACCTGAAGTAGGAGCAGTTGTCTAAAATTGTTCATTAACCGCACCAATCTGTCTTGTATTTTTTTGGATATATATATATATATATATATATATATATATATATATATATATATATATATATATATATATATATATATATATATATATATATATATCCTTAACTCTATAATTTAACTTGGTGAATTTTTGAAATTTTTGAAAATGTTTTTTTTTTTGCTTAGTGGACAATTAACTGTTCTTTCATGTTTTTGAGTTTAGGTATATTTGAAACTTTTATTCGAGGGGCTGTTTTTTGTATGTTTCGAACTTTTATCAAAGTTCTTTCTAAGAGTTCAGAAAAAAATAAATATAATTATCGAATGATTTGGAATGAAAAAACATACAAATCGTGAAGTTCAAAAAATGTATTAAAATTAGAGCTTTGGCGCTTTTTTACTATCATTTCGTATATAAAACAAATTTAGATGAAAAAAGAGATCTGAAGAAGGTTTTTTTATATATCAAACCGGGTGAAATAACTTTAAAAAGGTTTCAGGGTATCTATGTTGAAAAAGGTGTTCAGGGTGTTAACATAAAGAGTCTATAAAGGGAATTTTAAAAAGCGGTTTAGAATAGCAAATAGGCCGTAGGCCACACGCTGAAGGAGTGCCTGTGAAACCAAGTTCTTTCTGTAAGAAAGAATACGAAGTATGGCTTGTTGTTCACATCTGATGCTGCCGTCTGACGTCATAAGACATATATTGTAGCCTATAAACAGTGCCACCTACCGTGCGCCCCGAAACTGAAGTGTTACCATTTTTATTTGTCAATATATTTGTCCCCATTTTACTATTTTTAAAACCTTTTTTTATACATTTAAATGGCACCGGGTATATTTCAAATAAGCCTCAAATGTGCATGAATATTCAGGCACGGCCGAGCTGCTAATAAACATGTTTAACGGAATGTAGATCAACTGGAACATATAAGCAAGGAAGGAAGTTGAAAAGAGAATTAGTATACCAGAGAATTTATAATTATGATGTTACATGCTTTCGCTATTCATGAACTGAAATTGTTTTGTGATAAAAAAGAGAAACTAAATAGTAAAGCACCCGGTCCTGATGAGGTCTTTCCTAGAATTTTGAAAGAATGTAAGGATGTGTTAAGTGAGCCCCTAGCATGCATCTTTAGAAAATCATTAGAGAGTGGCATTGTGCCAGTGGCATGGAAGAAAGCCAATGTGATACCTATATTTAAGAAAGGGGATAAAACAAATATGTCTAATTACAGACCAGTAAGTTTGACATCAGTGGTAGGGAAAATGATGGAATCTATTATAGCAAGGAATATTAGAGATCACTTGGATAAGCATAAGTTGATTAAAGGATCACAGCATGGCTTAAGTAAGGGCAAATCCTGTCTGACTAATTTCCTGTCTTTTTATAGTAAGGTGTATGAAACAGCACACGCGATCGATGGCAGTATATTTAGGGTGGATTCAGTCATGGCTTGGTGACAGACAGCAAAGAGTTAGTATAGATGGAGTTAAATCTGAGTGGGGGTGTGTTAGCAGTGGAGTTCCGCAAGGATCTGTTTTCGGTCCCTTGCTATTCTTAATTTATATTAATGATCTTGACATAGGTATAAGTAGTGACCTGAGTAAATTTGCTGATGATACTAAGCTAGGTAGGGCCATTAGGGCTGATTCTGATGCTGTTGTAATGCAGGAGGATCTGACCATTCTGTCCAATTGGGCCGAGAAATGGCAAATGAAGTAAACATAGACAAATGTAGTGTACTTAGTATAGGTAGAAATAATCCATTGAATAGTTATAAATTAAATGGAAGAATTTTAGGGAGGACCGATTGTGAGAGAGACTAGGGTATTTTGGTAAGTTCAGACCTTCGTCCTAGAAAGCAATGCCTAAATGCTAAGAATAAAGCTAATAGGATATTAGGATTCATTAGGAGGAGTGTAAGCAATAAGAGTGCTGAAGTCATTCTAAAACTGTATCTGGCGCTAGTTAGGCCTCATCTAAACTATGCAGTACAATTTTGTTCATCATATTATAGGAAGGATATTGATTTGCTTGAGTCTATGCAGAGAAGGATGACAAAGATGATTAGGGGGCTAAGGAACTTACCTTATGGTGAAAGGCTCAGAAAACTAAATCTACATACATTGGAAAGGAGAAGAGTCAGAGGGGAATTGATTGAAGTCTTCAAATGGGTAAAAGGATATAATAAAGGGGATCTGGGTAAGGTTCTTATACTTAGTGAACATGACAGGACACGTAGCAATGGGTTTAAGCTTGATAAGTATAGGTTTAGGAAGGAGATTGGGAGGAATTGGTTTACAAATCGTGTGGTAGATGAATGGAATAGGCTCACTAGACATGTGATAGAAGCCTCCTCTCTGGGTAGTTTTAAGAATAGATTAGATAAATATATGGATGAAGCTGCTAGATGGGACTGACTTTTTTTTATTTACATATGTATATATTTTTCTAAGGAGTGGGGAGATTATATTTTGCGGTTGCATGAATGGACATAATCCTCTGGATGCATTTTATGTATATTGTAGATTAGATCTGACGAACTCCTGTAAAGGGTGACAATGTTGATGACTTTTCTCTGGTAAGAAATCTTTTGTGTGTTGACTGGAACAGGAGCTGCCAAGTGTACGCCATGAATGGTCTTTTGCAGTCTCCTTCTTTTCTTATGTTCTTATCATAACTATTCGCCCGATTCTAATGAAGTTTGAAACCTTATGTTGTTTTACATTTTTTTTTAATCATATAATTGTCAAAGTTCTTCCAAGATTATCCCGGAAATTATTTTGTTTTGGCAACAACATCATAACTATTCGCCCGATTCAAATGAAATTTGAAACCTTGTGTTGTTTTACATTCTTTTTCGAATAATATAATTGCCTGCGTTTCGATCAATTTAAGATTAGGCTCCTCAGGTGCCTAATCTTAAACTGATCCGAAATTTCTCTCTTATAAAGAATCTTGCTCACCCTGTATCTAATCCCTGTGTGTACGCAGCATCTGGCCTTTAGCGAGCGACCAGTGCTACCAACGTGCTTCGCCTAATTGCATCCAGGAAAATTATATTCATATTCACGGACCACTTGGCCTCAAGCCGGCTCCTGTCCTTATATTTAAAATACCTCGTCAATCGGTGTTTATTTACAACGAGTATATTAAAATTAGTATAAAGAACCTTTTTAACACAGGCTGTTCTTTTTAAATTTTTGCTTTACAAACTCATATCTGGAAAACTAACGTAGCTAATACCTTAAGAAAAGGGTGTTAATTCTTTTTAGGTTGATAACTATCATTAAGAAATTTAATTGTAGTCTTATGTATGTAGAAAAATCTATAATAAAAATCCAACATCTCTATATGGAATCTGATGTAAGAGGAAGAAATGTAAAATTTCAATAAAACTAAGTTTATTAGAAAAATCTCAAAACTAAATAAGTTCATGACTTCACATGCAAAGGTGGACTTACAGTAAACTTTGGTTTTGAATCCTATGGCGAATTGGGATATGGTTATCTAAAAATTTGATGGAATCATTGAACGCTTTTTTCACAAGTAAATTTAATATCGGGATTAATATTTTTGGCAAAATATAAAAATGTGTCGCACGATTTTGCAGAATTAAACACAAGACAAGTGACATGAATAAAGTGGCGATAAAGATTAGGTTTACTATTTCCCAGTTGATTAAATATCTGCCCTTCAAAATATGTCTAAAGGTGTTTGCAAAGGACTACTCATGTCCACTCAATCTATTTGACAATAAATCTTTTTAGACGTGAAATCATTCTCTTTGATCGATAACCTTAATAGTTCTTAAAATGACGACGTAATAAACCAAAGTTTATCGCTAGCCGAGCCTTAAAGGTGAAAACATAAAATTATTTAGTTTGGGCGATTTCTCTTATAAACTTAGTTGTAGTGAAACGTTGCCTCCCCGAGCCGACCTTGTCTCGATTATTTATAGAAATTAAAATAATTAACTTTTATTTTTTTCTTTAAATTACATTTGAGCTTTTTAATTTTCAGGGAAATTCACTTCGTAATTTTGCGCAATCGGGTAAGTTTGCTTCTATAAAGAACGTTACTCGGAGGCCGGCGCTGAGGAATACCTTTGGGTATTTAGAGACCCAACGTGAATGGTAGAAATGAGGGACTCTTTCAGGCTCCCTTTTTTGGGGAGGGGAACCAATCTGACGGCTGCCTACTTGGGCATAAGTCGCCATAAAAAACACAGCCAACTACTAGGCTATATTAAAAAACAAATAACAACGATAAAAAGGACAAAGGCTAAAAAATAACAAAAACATGAAAACAAAGCAAAGAGGCAAAAAGGAAGCGCGCTACGGCGTCGAGGATAGGCCTGCCTCCCCCAGCGCAGGAGCATACGACATAACATAACAAAACATAATTTTACGGATGACAAAAGCCACAAGGGCCTTTTAAAGTTCATCCACATCCGTCAAAACCCACCCCCAAAAAGCACCATCGCCAGGGAAAGACGAAATCAAAGTCCCTCACAATATAATTTAACAAATGACCAAGGCCACAAGGGCCCATCATAGGTCATCCGAGTCAAACGGCCTCTTTTTTAAGGCATCCAAACTCCCAGGAAAACTACTTCCAGAGGATTGCGTCCACAAACAAGGGTATCACCGAAAATCAGGCCTTGCATCCAGAGAACAGAAATATAGATCAAGGCAGGAAAATGAAGCGGTTCTCAGGCAGTGATACGTAAACTCATCCACATTTAGGAGACTTATCTCTAGCTCGTCTATCACGTCAGCAAGGACTTGACCTCTGGGATTAATTGAGTAGTCCTCCCAGAGGGGTTGTCTACCATTCAGATATCCGGGAAAGAGAAAGGGCCTCGGCAACTGTTCCATGACAGGGCGAAAATCCGCTGCGCCGAAGACGGTTGACGGTAAGATGTACGCGGAAATAACAGTATACCTAATATCCAAGCGCAGCTACACAGTTACTGCCTGAAAGGAGGCATCTAAGGCAAAGAGAATAATGGAGACATCATGACTGGTGTAAATCGCGCATCCACCTGGCCGGCCCACATCCTGTGGTGGTGGGGTCGCAAAACCCTTATAACCTTGAGTGGTCGGCAGGGGGAACCCGCCCAGCATGTTCTCCTGCAAAAAAAGGTAGCTAAAGGGGAACGAGATGAGACAAGCCTCCGCAGCTCCTTACAGTTAGCACGGAGTCAGCGGAAATTCCATTGAAAGAATATGCCCTCCAGGCCTAGCTCGGAGGGGATTCGGGGGCCCTCTTCGAAGAGAAGACCCTCAGGCAAATGGCCGTACGCTTGCCGGAGGCAGAACTTCGGGCGCTGTTGGCCGGACAAGGCGCTGAAGGCGCTTTGGCCTTCGAGGACTTATCAGAGGAGGTTGGGTTCGCCATGTGAGTCTTTTCCTTCCTCTGACTCGAAACCTTAAGTAGGCGGAGAGGCTTTAGACTTCATAAGCGAGGGTCCCTCTTTTGGAGGATCCACCGTCTCCGAGCTAACCAGCTTACCACTGAGTGTAGGCGAAGGAGTCGATGCTCCTTTAGTGCTGTCCTCCTCTCGGGAGACAGCTTAAGGAACCACGGAAGATGCCCTCACGACCAACCTTAGAGTTGTTGCCTGCTGTAAATCTAACGACTCCATGGAGGTGCGTGGCCGTTTCGCCTTACGGAAAACGATCACGCTGCAGGAAGGAATGGGAGCCCTGTTTTTAG
This sequence comes from Ceratothoa steindachneri, assembly GCA_963969495.1. NCBI lineage: Eukaryota > Metazoa > Arthropoda > Malacostraca > Isopoda > Cymothoidae > Ceratothoa > Ceratothoa steindachneri. The sequence goes on from OZ018332.1 coordinate 78,695,722, forward strand.
TCGGGGCTGGGTGTCAACCCTTTATTACGCCAGCTCTATCATGGCAGCGCCCATGGTGGGTATAACCCGTAGAAGGGTTCCAAATGTGCGAGAACAGGATCATACACGTAGGTCTGGAGGGGCCAGGAGCAGAGGGTGTCTTTCTTAACATTGAGGCATAAGAAGTCCCCGGCATAGCCAGGCGCGGCAGACCAAGTCTTGAGCCTCACGAAATGAGACACGATCCTGGGCCTCAACGGTCAGGATTTCCATCTCAAGGAGATACGCACCACATTTCTTCGAAGAAGCGGGATGCGACTCTATGCAATTGACACATTTGCCCACACACGATTTTGACTTATCGTATGCGGCCTCGGAGCAACTTACACAGACTTCGAATAATCCCTATTTTCTGCATCTGCAGGAGTGATTAGTATGCCCTAAGCAGTGACAGTAGTAGCCTCTCCACGGCAGTAGCATGAATGCCTTCACGGGGTAGCGGTACCAACCGGCACGCGTGGGACTCAGGGAGCTTGTCACAGTCGAACAAACCGAAAAGTGTAAGGGTGGGTCTCAAGGCCCCTCCCTGTTTTCTCAACACACGTTCGACATTGACCTACCCATGGTCAGCCAGCTCTAAGGTGATGTCATCTATGGAGTAGCCCACGAGTTCCCTTGCATAAACTACTCCTTTCACAAAGTTCATAGTAGAGTGTAGCGTCACACTCCCCAGCGTGCCATCAAATGTGCGAAGGGCACTAATCATGGCTGCCTCGGAGTAATTCGACGCATTCGCCAGAAGGCTACCGTCCGAGGAACTGGTCACTTTCGGCTCTCTACTAATCACGCTAGCTAAATATCTCCTTTGATCGATCATGTTGCCCTTAGCCAACGTGCTGCATTCAGTGGAGCGAATAACGAGGAAGCGTTTGAGGCCAGCGGGCTCGAAAACGCCAGGTATATGCTGAATGAGGGGCCCCGACGTAATCGAGGCTCCGCCCTACATATTTTGGTCGTATTCTTGAATTCCTCACCCGAGGTAGCACCGGGACCGGACACATGCCGAAATGGCAGCGGCCACATCCGTCCCCGTGACTCCCGCGAAGTGAAAGGAGATCCCGAGTCTTTTTTTCTATTTCCTTTCCTTTTATGAGAGGAGGGCGAGGAATGAAACCGCTTCTCCCCTCCGCAAGCAGGAGCCGCTAGGCCAGATGGGCTGGCCTAAGCAAGATCTTCTCCAAGATGGAGAAAGTCCTGGCTGTCACAGCCGGGGGAGGAGATCCTTACTCTCCTTGTAAGCCTTCGGGCGCCCGCGAGCTCTGAGAAGAAGCTTTCACAGGGGCGTACTCGGGTTCTATGCTTGGCACCGAGCCCACGTTGGACTCAATGAGAGATCGTACCGTCTAGGGCTAGGTCACCTCAGGGACCATGTCTATCTCAGGGGGTCTTCCATGTGGCCATCCTTCCAAGACCTTTGTTCTTGTTTTGGGCCGGCGAACCGGCATGCAGGCATCCTCCTACATGCTGGTCGCGCACACACGCAGGATATTAAGGGGCAAGGGATGACACGCCCTGCCATCTTTTACCCCCTTAAGAGGGTTGGCCCTATCGATCTGGGAGCAGTCAATTATGGGCCACCTGCCTACTTTCTTGGCAGTCTTCTTAGAAAATAAAGGAGGGACTACCGCTGGAGAAAGGGAGACGCCCATGGACGACTCCAGAGAAGGGAGTAAGCGGGAGTTCCCTACACCCGTATGTCCATGAGAGTAGTAAGCCTCTTCCCCAGTCAGTGTTTTGGAGGATCACCTGCGAAAGCACAGAGGGTAGGAACCTCCATTTTTTTCGGTGGAGCTATCCATGGGCGGCTCCAACCCTGGTAAAATGGGGAGAGAGGGTTTTTTTTATTTTCATAATCGGTTATGGTGGCCCTATAATTTTTACGGGACACAAACGCACATCACCCCACGCAGTAGCCCGCTCTGCCAGGGGTGAGTATGGGGCGGGCAAAACTAGCTGCCTAGTGACCTGGCAGCCTATCGGCACGGCGGCTCCACATTAGGTATGGCGTAAAAATCGATAGATTGAAAGGAGAAAGAAAGGGGATGTAAAGCAGGCGTAGGTAGGGATGAAGCAGGTTGCTAAAAACCCACAACTCCAGACCGGAGCTCAGGGGTGAGTGAACGTTGTCTCCTTCTCCCTCAGCCCCGATCCGTGATGGTTGGGTGAGAGGACGATGGTCGGCATCTACCCTGTGAAATTAGAGGCCAACCAGAGAAAGTTGTGGGAGAGGTGGTAGGGAAAGTGAGGAAGCAGGGTAAGAAGACAGGGTGTCAGAAAGAAGGAGAAGAGGCTAAGCTGAGGCCGGACGGGGCTTTTTAGTCTCCTGTTTAGTCACTCGCTCCCTCTCACTCTCATTCCCCTTTATTACATCCATTACTATTTATCGCCAGTTTTCTTCCTTCTCCACCGGAGGTCAAGTATTCTTCATTGCTTCACTCCGTGTGCTCCCCTCAAACTTCCTCTCCTATCAGATGTTTAAGCAACTAGTAGCTTTCTCGCGGCTGTCAAAGTATAGTTAATGGTATCTCAAGAATAGTTTCTAACCAACACTGTACACTAGAGTCTTCATTATTTAATTTTTTTTTAATTTTGAAGGTACCAGGAACAGACCAAAGTCCGCATCAAGGCTGAGCCTAAATTAAAATACTTCTTGAGTTAGGAAACAGAAAGGAAAAACATAGGAGAGTATTTATGAATTTTGGAGAAAGTGAAAGAGCTGTTTTTTGAAAAGTGCAGGATCATAATTATTGGCAGAGACATGAGAAGTTAGAATCAAAGTTTTGACTTGCAAAGAAGAAAGCCGGCATCAATATGACCCACCATTAAGTTTCCAATGGCCATACAATAAGGATCCGAATCAGCGTTCAGCCAAGAAATACCTGTAGTAGAGGAAATTTGACGTAACATCACAGTCAAAGGCAAGAGGGTCAAGTTTGATAGCTAACTCTGGGGCTGTTTACCTAATATCCTGTTGATTTTAATCAGTAATATTTCTAAACGTCGTAATGAAACAAAGGATAAATTAGACGCTTCACCATCTGCATATATCTGCGTCAATGAGCTTCTAAATAAATAAAACCAAGAAAATCAATTTTGTGTTTTTTAAGAAATAATCGAATCCCAACGGGTCAATAGTTAAGTGTTGAAATCGCTTTTTTTATCTGTATGGACAATCATGATAGAGTATTATGACCATTTACTTCGAAATCTTGTGCTCATTTTAACGACATTCGTAATTTTAGCCATTTTTTTATTGAACAAATAGTTTTGAGATGTTTGTAGTACTTTTATCTCTTTTAATCGGTGTAGTGCTATTATGAATTATTTTAATTCGCTTCTTTCCTCCTGCATTCCAATTGACTCTTCCATGTAAACTCTTATTGCATAACCACCATTGGTGAAATCATCTGATAATTAGCAATCAAGAGCTGATTAAAAGTGAGTAAATCTGTTCCTTCCCTTAACACTAGGCCAACGCAGTACCATTTTCCATCCACCTAAGGTCGAGTCTGTCGGTAAACTATCCTTTCGTCTGCAATCTTACTTTCTCTATTACTACAGCCACTTTACAGAATTATGTTCCAACTGCAATACATGGAGTTGAGGTTGAGATTGAAACATTTCCTATTTTCGAGTTAGGTATAATTAGTCCATTTTCCAAACTGCATATCATGGTTTTAAACTCACCATACTTTTATGATTTTGTTGTGGGTTAGCTGGGTTACTGTTTTACGATCTCAATCTAGTCCACGACCTCTTCCAGTCAGAAGAACCCCCTCAAAGATCTCGGGCTCTTAAAGACACTTTTGAAATCCCGTTTTACCAACTGAGTATTTAAATATGCATATCTAATAACCATCCAATTAATTATTAAGAAAGAAGTCACAAATCTTGGGCTACAAAGAAATGAGTCGCACATCCTTGAAAATGCAAGAGTCAAAAAGAACTTGGACGTCTTGATTATTTTTAGTTTAATGGTAATTTCAGGTGATCTTTTCCTCACCCATACCTATTTTATAAACAACAGTCTATACCGCCCCGAATCGATACACATATTGTATTTGAAGGATTCACCACCGTTCTAGTAAAACAAATCACACAATCTGGACAAAAACAGCTGAAGAAGAGGTAAAAGCAAATGCACAAAACAAAAAAAAATTATTGGAATCGGCGGCTGTTTTCTAGACCAATAAAAGAAACCGTTAATCTCAATAATTCACGAAAGACAGAAATTTATATAACTGAGGGGAAAATGGTGACCATAAAGCGGAAAAAAGTGAAGCAAAAAAACAAGTGTGAGTGAATAAATTGAGCTCATACGGGATTTTACTAGTAGGCAGTAAAATACTAATTTACTATTATTTTTTGTTTTATTTACTTAAATTTATTTAAAATTCAAGACAAAAAACACCACAATCTGGATACAATTGAGGTTCACGTCATAAGGGATGAAGTTGCCTCAGTTCCCTATCGAAGGCAAGTCCACTCGGGGGGGGGGGGATATGTAAGTAACGGATTATAAGGAGTGGCGTGTGGGTAAAAGAGGAACGCGATTAAAGTGCAGATGGTGATGGTGAGTATGATTTTTTACTGAAAACCAACGAGGACATCACCCGCAGAGGGTTTGTAATTAGAGAAAGGTAAAAAAAGTGCTGAAGATGGATGAAGGGAAAATGTGCGGAAGATATATGGTCGCAGATGAAACTTGCGGGGTTGGGGCTGGGAGAGCTCGCAATTTTCTAGATGTCAGGTGTAGCATGGAAGAAATACAGTTGACTGAAGAGGATGTTGATGTGGAGAAGGGGGCAGTAATTAGGTTGCATTCAGTCAATATTTAGGAGATTAAAAGGGGTAGCGCCCACCTTTAGAGTCATAAGTAGTGAATCCATTTTCAGTAAAATAGGATTGGACAAGAAAACAGAAAATAAAAGGAAAGAGATATATAATAAATAACGCCATCCCCCACTCTCTTCCTTGGGGAGGGATTTGTAAAATAAATAATTTGGTACGAGTTTTACCTTCACCTTCACTCTGCTTTTCATTACCTAATGGGAAGCTATGGGGAGGTAAAGGAGGAAAAGCACCGAGTAAATTCAATAGAAAACGAGAAGATGTTAATTAAAACAAAATGGTAGAGGATTTCGGCGACAAATCACACTCCCAGCTCGGTCTGGCAGAGATATTTGCCATATATATATTTATATGTGGCTTAATGCTATCTTGTTCTCATGTTTTTATATATAACCTGGATTTGGGGAAATTTCAAATAAACTTATAAGAAAAAAACAATAACGATCTGAACGAATTATTAAACATGAACTATTTTAACCTAATGCAAAGGTTGAAAAATATTGAGAGGAAGAATAGAGTTTCCAAAACATTAACAGCAAACGACAACATAATATGTTAGCTCTAACAGGGCACATTCACAAACATTCAAGAGCAGATCGCTAAACACCAAAGAGTTCTAAATTTCGAGCTCAGGCCATTTGTCAGAAGAACCCATTCTAGGTAGCATTAAACATGCTGAGAGTTTCGTTAATCTACCCATTTCTATTTGGTATTTCCTCATCTCTCCTATCAAAGAAGTTCTACAATCTTTGTATTTTGTAAGAACTTGGCTACGAAGTTTTCGGCTTCAAGTCGGACTTTGTTTTTTAACTTAAATTTTTAAGTGTTCTTCACTCCTGATTCTCTAAACCACTCCGACATACCAACATAACTTATTCAGTGCCGTTAGTCACAACTTTTAGCTTCTATTTATTTGCCACATTTCACAACTAGCTGATGTCCAATGGTTTCATTCAACTATCCTTGTTTCCTTGTTATATTTTTATGCCATTAATCTATTGACTGATTGTAACATTGCTACGAAAGTTACCAAACATCATTCATGAACCTAGCAAGAGTGGATGTTGGATAGTGGAATATTTGTCCACAAAGCTTTAACAAGTACAGAATGGTACTAATATCTTCATAAGTTATCTTCAATCTTATCCTTTCTTTATCATTTTTGCAAGATTGAAAGTCCCCTCTTCAAGGCCTAAATAACATGCATATGCTTATATTTCTATATTTTTTAAGAATTTCTTGTTCTTCTGTCCTTCCGCTCTCAATCTTATTGCCCGGACTTCCATTCTTTCATTATAATATTTCTAATATTGCGGAATTCAGACAAATATTTGTTATATAAGGCTTAAGTTTTAATGTATCGAGCTATTTTCTACGTGTCTGACGTTTACGTGGGGAAAGGAGGATATGTAAAGGAGAATCTCATTCATTGTGGATTGAATTCGCTGTTCACAGAGGATCATCATGTTGCTTGCGTGATTTTATTTATGGATAAATGGGCTTTATTTCACATTTATTTTAATTTAATTCGTAAGGGTTGTAAATTAATTAACTATAACGAGAGTGCCTTTAATTAATATAATTCGTAGACGCACCAAATCTTCCCCTATTGGGATTATTTAGTTTAATTTGACCAATCTACCTGCGAGGGATAAAAATAATGTCATACTTGATTGTATTTGAACGATATTAAAATGGTTTAGATAAATTTGACGCATCCATTTTTGAGAAAGAAAATACGTTTTTGCATCGAATATTGTCTGATTTTTTACAATGTGTAAATATGTGTAATGAAACAGTGTAAAAAGAAAGGGAGTTAAGATGGATTGGAAAAATATATTAAAAAGATTCAGGTTTTGAGAATTGCTTTATCAATTAAATACCATTTAGCAATTTAATGACATTAGCCATAATATATGAACTGGGAGCGAGGAGGTAATTTTCATCGCAGGAAAACTAAAGGAAAGTCTTGGTATTCCAATGGAGGCACCTCCACTTCTCAGAAAGAGAATTTAAACCAGTAGAAAAGAAGAGAAAACTGAATGAAGAAAAGGATTCACTGCAATGCCTAGCGACCCGTCCGTTGAGGTTCGAGCCATCAGTCGTATTTAAGGATCGAAGAAAGTGCGGTGCCTTTAAAGAGCGCTATATATCAAGCTTTGCTAGGTGTAAAATAGCGTTGATCCTTAAGAGTGGTTTATATCAAGCTTTGTGGGGTCAGTAAAACCGTGGCGTCTTAAACGAACTGTTTATCTCACCTTCAAGGAGAACAGTAAAGCACGCAGCCTTAAAAGAGCTGTTTATATCAAGCTTAGTTGAGTCTAATTAAACGGGGCGCTTTAAAAGAGCGATTTATATCAAGCTATGATGGCCTCAAATTGTTCAGTGCCTTTGAAAAGTGGTTTACATCAAACATTTTGGTGTTGTAAAAGCGCGTAGCCTTAAAATAGCAGTTTATATTAAGCTTTGCTAGAACCAAAAATGAACATAGCGTTAAAAGAGAGATTTATATCAAGATTTGAGAGGTCAAAGGAAGCTTGCATCCGCATCGCAAATGTGTGTAACTTTAAACAGTGGTTTATATTAAGCTTTATGGGCTCTAAAAAAAAGCAGCACCTTATAAAGTTTTGTGTGGTCGATAAAATCGCGAAGCTTTCAAAGAGAGCTTTATACTAACTTTCTGGGGTCGAGAACGCGTTGTACCTGAGGTAACAAAAGGGCGGCGTCTTAAAGGGCGGTTATTATCAAGCCATTTGAGATTGAAAAAATTGTTTTGCATGAAAAGAGCGGTTGATATAAAGCTTTGTTTGGGTGACTGAATAAATACAAGCGCCGTGCTCGTCGATCTCGACGACGCAGACAGAATCAGCGTTTCGAATCTCGTCCGTGTACCTACTTTATTTTACCCTCGTTCTTCTCATTTTACAGTCGTTTTCTTCCTCTTTCAATTATTTTAATTTATTTTCCACTTTTTATTATCATTTTCCGTTTCAGTGCAATATTATTTCCCAATTAATTAAGCAAAGAGCAAAAACAAAATTTCATTGCAAATATGATTATAGGATATTTTAAAGCAATCGTAATCAAGGTCGTAAAGGGAAAAACACGTACCAATTAATTTCGAATATACCGATAATGTTAAAAAGAAGGGAGGTAAAATAGAAAATATTGAAACAAAACGTAAGGTTTCTCTCTTTGTGGGGTTTAGTATCTAATCATTTTAAAATCTTAGATTGATATAGAGACATAGAAGATGCGTGATTATCAACTACAATGAGAAGATTCAATGACTCAGTAGCTCTGGAGTATAACAATGAAGTTACCATTCAAAAGAGAATGGTATTCATTTGAAAGGCAGTGGAACCAAAATGAAATCCCTCTGAAAGACAATAATAATAAAGGAGTTCGTAGGCATAGAATGATGGAAGAGCTAAAGATCGCAAGTACCGTACCATCACAACAATCTTCTCGAACCAAAAATAATGATAAGGCCAACAATTGTCCCTTCAAATTTCTCTTTTACCTTTTCTTTTTCATTCCCTTTTCTTATTGTTAATTTAGTTAACACAAACATGGCTTAAAATGCGCAAAATTAAGCAAATGCAAACAGTTTCTATAAAAGAAGGGTGATGCAAATAAAAGAATAAATAGGGTGCAGGGAAAAGTGAATTTAGATTTCACACTCAGTGAGTTATGTGAAGTCGTTGAGTCTCCAAAGCAAAACAGCATCACAAAATTTCCATATTTTTCTTCTTTAGAAAGAGATGGTGGGGCAGAAAAAGTAGTCCAATTTGACTTGACATGGCGCCTTATTTTAACACTCATAGTATTATATAAAATATGTGCAAAATGAAGCAGCCTAAAGTAGTGATTACTTCTTCTAAACTTACATTTAATAAAGTAGAAAAACAAGCTTCTATAAGTTGGTGTTGAGAAATCTATGCAAAGGTGAGCATAGTTAAGCACCAATGAAATAGGATTGTTGATAAGCAAGTAAATTAAAGCTTTTGGTCTCCATTTTTTCTGAATTCGAGTTAAAGAGAAATGAAAGTTTGAGAATAATGAGGAAGCCTTCAAAACCATAAGCTACCATCCCTGTTGAACTCCCCATCCGCTACAAAGTTATAAAACCAATCACAACAATGCATCAAAGTGCAGCCTTGTTTTCCAAATAATGTTGACATCTTGCAAAGTACATTAAAAAAGAGTACTACTACTGACTCACTTCTACCTTCAAATTTCACGTCAGTATTGCATAAGGAATTGAATGAAGAAGTAAAATAAAATATTTTCTCTTGCATTTCATAGTTTGGTCGAATTCACCTTCCTTAGATTTAAGAGATCGCATTAGGTTAGAGTATTGAAAAATGGCTCCCCAAAAGAGTCTCGGTTCACCTGGTTTATTTTATCTGTCCTTTCAAGGGTTTTATATAAGATGCTTTGTCACCTTTTATCTTTTTAAATATGGCCCATCGCGGTCAAATTAAGCCACTTTCCCAGAAAAAAAAGAAGATTTCGATGCATTGTATTAAAGGTTCTTCCTTTTATATAAGATTTGAATGTTATTTAAGAAATAAAATGGACAAAGTAACACCATGCTGAAGAGTAAATAGTAGTTCATAAATAATTCGAAGGTGAGAACAAGAAGTAGAGAACGAATTATATAATTCATTGACGTAAAAACATGTCAAACAACCGTGCTATTTCAAGTTATTTGGTGTCAAATACAAAGAGAACGAAGAACACAGTAAAGGATAAAGCGAAGAACAGCAAGATTCAAAGATATTTAGAATAACCAAACCGAAGGAAACGCAAAGAAAGGAGAAAAGTACTACACTAAAGTCGTTCCAATTTAATCATTCGAGATCGAAAGTTAAAAACTCGCAGGAAAGTACAGAAACAAATGATGTCAATTGTACAAACTTCCAATCTTTTTGCAGAGAGGAAATGAAAAAATATCTTGCCAATTTAGATATAAATGTCATCTTCATCCTCAAACAGATATTCTATTAATAAATGAATGAGTAAACGATAATAGCAAATAAATATTTACAATTATTAGCACAAATATTAAATGATTTCTTAATATATTAATGTTATTCATTGAAAATCTTGATAGCACCTAATTAACCAAATAATCCCATTATCGTGCATAATGATTTCGTCTAAGTTAGTCCGAAAAAAGAATAGAAAAGACAAAAATATCGAAAAAAATAAAAAAATTAAAAAACCGTTTTTGCACAGCTCCTCAACCAATAGGATAAGAAGCGTTATGAGGATTTTTAATCAATTAAGAGCAGATTTAGAACCAAGCAGAACCACTCCATATCTCCAAATAAACAGCAGAAGAACGAATCTTTTGATGTCTCTTAAATACATTTCAGGGAAAAAAGTTGAACTGCTACAATCTGGCATATGTAGGCAGCTGGTCTATTTGCACCACTTACTTTATCGTGTGAATGTCTATCAGCATGTGATTAAAGAATTAATACAATCAGAGTGAATACGTATAATTGCATACCTTACTTTAAAAATGACAAAACGCAAATATAAAGTAAATATAAAAACAAACAAGAAGCATATCGTCATGTCTTTCGTTCCACGAGCCAGGAATTTGCCTATATCAAATTCTTTATCATAATTTGACTCAGTTACTCTTATAATGAACTTACATAGGTATACAGTTCGTAGTTTTGGCAATGTTCGCAATTAAAGTCCTTGTAAACCTAGACCTATATTTTATTCGATGTTGTCCAACCCGGTTAAATGAACTGGTATGGGGAAGAAGAATTATACCAGTTGTCTTACCCTTTTTAATAAAAAAAAAACTAGTTCTTCTTCCTTTTTTCAACTCCAAACACAAGAATCTAGCTCAAGAGTATCCATCAACAGCCCCTTAAATGGGGGTGATAAGGCCTCTTTCCTCCGTAAGTCTGGATGTTGATTCGGGACGACGTATTCAAGACAGAAAACCTGTTCTTACAAAAGCACTGAGGTTTCCGAAAAAGACTCCTATCTTTGATCATTTGCGCTATCATTTTACCTATGCTTTTGTTTCTTTATCTATTTTATCTACTTATGTGTCTTAATAGACCAAATTTTGATGACGGAAAGCGTTAATCCTTTTCATTTAAGAGCTCTCCTGTTTCACCTTCTTCATTCCGCTGCTATTTCATTATTACTCTGTATTCTGATCACCTGGTGCATTTGATCTTCGCAGTGAGTATGGTGCTTAGTTTGCAAGACGCCTGCTCATCATAGAGGAGAGATTAGCCGTTTGTTGAAGAAATCTCGTGATTCTCATGCAGTTCAAGGAAGAATCACGAGTGTTTCATCTATAAATGATCTCCTTCGAAGAGAGAAGGTACGAGTTAATGGATCGAATATATTTTGTGTTTGGAAATTTGGTTTCAGTGATGACTGAGTTAAGAATATTTATTGAAGAAGGAATTGAGACAGTGGTCATAAGGAATAGAGCAATTTAATTAATAGAACAGAGAATTTAGTAGAAAGGCTCTGATGTTTGGAGAGGGCAAAGAAAGGAAAGTTATTTCTCAAAAGAAACGAAGTGAGGTCCATTTCTGAGATGTTAGTAGCCTCTAGTGTATGTATATATTCTTTGTGTTTGCAGTATGAAGGTAAAGACCCGACCTGAGTGTGAGAAAATCTCCTTGAATTGCATCAGACTTGCACCGTGTGGGAGGGATATTGGAGAATCGGAAAAGGTTGACAAACAAAGGTGTTGCAGGAGGAAAAAGTAGAAAGATGTAGGGAGAATGGCAATGAAAGAATTCAGAAGACTGTGATATGAAGTAAAGGCTCAAGGTTTCAGTCCCATAAGACGAGGTAGCACAACGATAAGATTAATGTATCAAATAAACCGATAAAGAAAGTCCAAACAACCTATAATATATCGCACAATAGCATAAGTCATTTTCTTAACTCTATTTCGATCACAAAGATTAATGCGCTGTCGAGCACAAGGAACTGAGCTTGTATTCCAGCTCTCCGAAGGAATGAAGGTGGTTGAGACATCGTAAATCATCAAAGGAGTAGCAAAACTTGGGTCAAAATGGGCCATAATGAATCTGTTTCCGCTCAGACACCTATAAACCTCTAGATATTGAAGGATGTAAGATCGCGAGTTTAAAACCTTTAAGGGAGTTTAAATTCTTACTTTTAAGAGCCGTTATCTCTGGTATGAATTTGTTCCTGATATTTTAGATACACCTCCACGTCGCCATAAATGTCCCTTTACTCCTTAATATTTTACCACGACTCCTTTTCCTTCCATTCACTCACTCTGTTTACATTTATGTTCCAACCAAACTTTACTCCTTAACTAAGTTAATGTAGCATCGTTTACTTTTCCTTTTAAGTTTCCTTTTACACACTGATAATTAAATTTAATTTAAAACCACACGGGACACAATGAAGATATCACAATATTAATTTATACAAATATAAAGGTATTTTGCGAACTTGATCTTTTAAAATTGTCCATATGTCATTTAATAGTGGCAACTCCAGTGATGGAGGGCTATCTAGCGAACTATACTGTATATAAGCAGCATATCTGCGATGTCCCTGCCGTAAAATTTAACAGGTCTGTGATAGCCTTATTTGTTCTCGGCTGTACACGTGGAACAATGAGAACAGCGTGCTCGCCCATTGCGAAAGGAATAAGGAAATTTTAAGTATTCCCCATATAAAGGGTGTTCCATTAAGACGGATCGCAGTTAGCAGTAGATATACATTGAAGCAAAATATATATTGAGTTTATCTGCCTCTTTCAACACCAATTTCAATCATCAATATATTGATGATTGAGTAGTAGTATATTGAGTTTTTCTGCCTCTATCAACATTAATTTCAATCCTCAATATACTGATAATTGAAATTAGTGTTGAAAGAGGCAGAAAACTCAATATATATTTTGCTGCAATGTATATTTACTGCTAACTGCGATCCGTCTTAATGGAACTCCCTTTATATTGCTAATTGAGAGCAGGAAGTAATCCCAAAGATCTTAAAGAATATGGAAAAAAAGGCGTGATACTCGTAAATTGAGCGCACGCGTCTATTTAATGGTATAAGAGAAAGCTAACCTAGCCTGACCAAATTGACTAAAAGATTAAAGCTGTTCTCACAAAGGGTGAACATCGAACAGTTTGGGAATATCTTCGAGCAATTGCTTAATGACGTTGGTAGTTACTAAACTCTCAAAATCTGTCATAAGGGATAGAGTAGTTGACCCCTTCAAAAATCGGTTTTAGATTAAATTATTTACAATATGACCGCTACGTTAGATCCTTTTGAAGTTATAGACGTAGTTTAGTTGGACTTTAGAAAAACCTTTTACTCGGTTCCTCATAGACGACTTCTGGAGAAACTTCGAGGACATAGGATTAGAAGAAAACTTTGCTTACAGACCACAAGCGGAGAGTGCTCATAAATATCGAATCGTCCAAGTGGGTGTCTGTGATGAGTTGAGTTCCACAGTGTTTGGTCTTGTGTGGACATTGGACAAAATAAGAGATGAAATGTAGGTAGAATTAGAGAGAGAATAGTAAGAGATTAAAGTGGTTAAAAGATGAGTTTAAAGAATAGGTGATGTGTAGGAGACAGAATAGAAGGATCCCTGGTGAAAGGGTAGCTCTGTCAATGTGTTAGATTTGTGTTTTATGGATGTTTTTTCCATTATTTAATAAACTATAAATTTATAGTTTATTTAATTAAATTAATCGTAGTTAATTTAATTATTATTTGCGATCTTATTGATCGATTGATCTTGTGGCATTCAAGCCTTTATTTTTGGCGGGGTTTTATTCCCGCTGTGAGTTTCTGAAAAGTTTTTGAAAAGTTTTTTGATTATCATTTTTAAATGAATTTAAAAAGTGAATTTATTTTTAGTTTGCATTTTGCAAGTGGTTTTATTTTGAGTTTTAATTTGCTAAAGGAACCTGCGCATTACATTGTATCTTTTTTTTCAGTTCTGTCAAGTGTATTTCGGAGTCACGTCATTGTCTGTCTGTAACTTGCTACTTTTGAATGGTCTTATTTGTCAGTCTACTTCGATTTCTAATTGTGTACGAAAGAATTCAGGGGTCAAGCGGGCGCCAATGGCTTGCTATATCCTCTTAGCTCTCTCGTGGAGCGCCACGTTGATCGGAGATAATCCCACCGAGTCGTGGAGCCCCCTCTGTCGTCTATGTTCTCTTCTTCGGGTGTTTATAATAAGTAAATCCGCTTTGTTCTGGATGACTTTAAGTTTCGCAATGTGGGTCTTGGCGCCCTCGTTCAACGGCTCTGCGGGGTATAAGAGTCTCCAGCGAATGCACGCATTGAATATCTTGAGTTTATTTGAGCGAGTTAGGTCAATGAACCTATAAAACTCCCTCAAATCTCTCTTGCTATTCGCGACTCTCCGCCCGATATGACTCTTGTATCCCCCTGTGGTGATTTTGAGCCCCGGAACCGTCCCTTCCGGGCAATAGGGGATTCTCTTCCCCTCTACCCGTATATCGTTGAAGGTCTTGCGAAACATGGGAATTATTTTGAATTTTGGGGCATTGGTTGATATCTTCCATTTCCTCTCGTAAGATTTGATGTTAGATATCTCCCTAGCCGTGTTTCTCGCCATAAATTCCCTGTGAACGTAAGCGGCGGTACAAATTTGCGATATATCATCAGCGAACTGGACGTATATCGTACCTTCGGAGAGAGGTTGTGGTAAGTCACGTGTATAAATGTTGTATAAAAGGGGACTGAGACATCCCCCTTGCGGAACCCCTGATTCGAGCTCGAATTCGGGGCCTTTGTGTTCTCTGATTTGTATATATGCTCTCCTCTCCGTTATGTAATCGCATAGAATCCTCTCAAGAATGGGGTTGAGGCCTACTTGCAGGATCTTAAATTGCAGGCCTCTCTTCCAAACCTTATCAAAAGCTTTTTTAACATCTCGGAGCACCAGGTCGGCATGCCTTTTGCTTGCCTTGATGTTTGCAAGTTTTTCCGTAATAACGGCTAGTAAGGTGTCAGTCCCTCTTTTCTTTCTGATGCCGTGTTGCTGCTCGTTATGCAATTTGGCTTCGTCGAGAAAAGAGTTAACCCTATTTGCCAATATCTTCTCGAAGACTTTGCCAGCAAATTCTAAGAGAGATATCGGCCGGAAGCTGGCAGGGCAGTCCGGAGGTTTTCCCGATTTAGGAATGAAGATGATCTTGGCCACTTTCCACTGATCGGGAAAATAGCCCGTGTTCAGAGCGGCACTTTTGATGTTAAGAAGCCCACTCAGAACATTAGGCGGGGCCTTGATGAAATTCTCCCTGGTCAGCCCCGTGGTACCCAGGGCTCTTTGACGAAAGGATTTTAGTGCAACGGAGAGCTCTTGGGCAGTTATTTTTCTCCCATAGCCCCCCATCACTCTTTCCTGCGACACACAATGATGAGGGGAGGTTTTATGTATTTGTGTGTTTAGCTGTTGGATTATGTCATTTTCGAAATCGATGTCATAATTGTCATTTTCTTCGGGGGTAATTTTAAAGACTGAAGACCAGAAAATCCTAAACATTTCCTCAATCTCTTTAGTCTTGTCAAGTCAATTTCTTTATCGTCATGTTTGAGTGTAATTTTCTTATGTGGGGGTTGTCCTTTTAATCGTTTATACGTCTGCCAAAATGTGCGTGAGTCTCTTTCTATGTCAAGTCCTTCGATCAGTCTGTCCCATACCTGTATTTGTTGGTCCGTAATTAGTGTCTGGAGTTCGTCTTTTATCTCTCTATTTCGTCTATTGGCATTGTGGTTGGGGCCTATCAGTGCTACTACATTGGACAGGTCCTTATATTCTTGGGCCAGGGCTTTCATAGGAGGGGTCCAAATAGGATCAGGAAGGGTTTTATATTTGATACGGGGAATGCTATTTTCATCTGCTTTAATTAGTAGGTCGGTGATTTTATCCAGCTCTTCATCTATCTCTTCTAAATTGGCATCGAGTAAAGGGTCTGGGATATAATTTAGAAGGTAATTTTTGTAGCTTTCCCAGTTCGCCTGCTTATAGCTTTTGCGTTCTGGGATTTCAACTTGAATGGGATTTACGCCAATTGTGATTTTAATAGCCCGGTGGTCGCTCGGAATAATGGGGCCCGGTTCAATGTAGTAGTTGTACGGACACCTGATACTGGATAAAACAATATCAGGTTTCGTTGCTGCATTTCCTGTAATGTATGTCAGGAATTCTGGTCCGATTCTAGTCCCGTATTTTCTGTCAAGTAGGACTTCGATGTTTCTACCTGCATTGTTGTAGGAGGTATACCCTGATGCTGCACATCTTGCATTTAGATCTCCAGCAAAGATTACGTTTTCCTTATGGCTAAAGATATGTAGAAGGTTGGGCAAGGGTACATAGCTGCGTCTTGCAGGTCGATATCCCGTGGCCATTACCAGACCCCCCCAGGGTAGTGCCTATCTCAATGGTAAGGTAAGATTCATCTAAGTCGGGTAGTTTTTTGTATTTAAGTCTCTTTTTGACGGCTATTGCGCAGCCGTCATACCGTTTCTGGCTTTAATTTTTGGTAATGACGTCGTATTAAAATGATTTAATTCTTTTTGTGTGGTCATTCCGTGTTCGTTTATAAATATAAACGAACCTTTACCGTCCCACCCATCGACATTCATTTGTATGATCGTAAGTCTATTGGTCATTTTGAGTAATGTAGGTTCTTTTAGTGTGTGGGATTAAAGTAGACGCTTATTCGCGATCTACTTTAGCCCCATGTGGTGTACTGGGCGGGGTGCGCTCCCTACCGGTTCTTTTCTTTCGAAATTCGGTGTCGGTTATCGTGTGAAAACAGTCCGTGGTCAATTTTACATTATTTTGTGCGAGGGCCTCCTCAACCTGTCGCTCCGGAACCTCGTCTGAGCATTCCCACTTGTATCGTCCGGTCCTAAGACCTTCCGATACTTCACAGTAGTCAATCTCAGCTGGGAACGGAGTCGATTCTGGGGCGTATAATTTTAGGTTGAAGCCTCTCGAATGGTATTTTAGCTGGTGTTCCCTCCTCCGTGATGAGGAGGTAGACCGTGGGCCACGAGTTTTGAAGATTTTCCTCGACCTAGGAGACCTTATCTCCTTGGGTCGGACTGCCTCCTTTGTTGGTGTGGGGGTGTGTGTTTTTGTTTTTACAGGTGTGGATTTTTCGGTGTGAGTGGCGCTTGTTTTTGTGTTTGTGCTTCTTTAGGTCTGTTTAGTCGGGGGTCACGTGAGATAGCTGTGTTTGGGGTTGGCACTTTTTGGCACTTGTCTTGGCACTGAGGAGCTACGGTTATACGGATAACCTCCTCTAAAGGAGGGTTATCGGGGAACCACATCTCCGCAAGCCCGCTCTTTACGAGCATGCGGTTGACTTCGATAGCAAAGGTACCAGGGCGTGTAATGTTTGCAATATGTGCATAATAAATGCAACACATTATCTTGGTGGAGTGCTCATGTTCAATGTGTAGATATGTCTTCTGGCTGTTAGACTTGGCGATGGCGGCTTTGGCAACTTTAGCGTAGGTTGAATTTGCTTTTATCTCCTCTGTCTCACGTTTGAGTTTGCTTTGATTGCTCATCTCCTGCTTTTTGATTGGACATGCCATAGACATGGTCCGGTGTGGGCCTTCGCAATTCAAGCATTTGGTGGTGGTATTCTTGCAATCGCGCCAAAAATGGTCGCAATCGGCGCAGATGGAGCATAGCTTAAGGTCTTTGTTTTCAGAGCAGTTGGAAGTGGTATGTTTGTTGTATTTGTAGCACCTAAAGCACATCTGCAAATCAACAAACTCCTCACGTTCCATCTGTTCTGGGCAAACTCTCACGTTAAAAAGCAGCAATCCGTTGTCCTTAGCCTTTTGAGCCATAGCCGTGTCTTCAAAAACAACCTTAAGCACGTGCGTGTAAGTTTTAAAGTTGATGACCTCAGCTACCTTTGCCCATTCGTGGTTCCGTTCGATTTCCTGTTTTATTGAGTCCAATGAGTTGCTCCCAACCCAGGGGTCAAGGCGCCTGCAGATCAAACTGCGGTGAGTCCTTATTTGTGGCGGTGTGGTCGGTTTTAGATTGATTGTCTTAAGGCATTCAACAGCTTTCCCGGAGGTCAAGGCTTCACAATCGGCCTCTTTCGCGCAGATAGCTGAGTATCCATTATTTAAGTCAATGAGTCTAACAAGGGCAATGCGTAGGGTTTCATATACTTGTTCGAAAACTTTTTCTCGGTCAGGTTTCGGGCCCTCCGGGAGGACCCGAAGAGTAATTCGCAAGGTTTCCCTCATCTCACCTTCATCATATGATGCGTTATGGTATATATGTGTAAATGTATGTGTTCACTTAAGGTTTTTATAGAAGGAAAGGGGTGAGAGAGAAAAAGGGGGCCAATGTCCAATAAAAATTTACTTTACCTTAGAAAAACTTCCTTCAGGCTAGCGTGTGGAGTGAAGATTCTTCCGTAGCCGTAAAAAATCTCCAGCCAGTGGTCCACTTTTCGAGTGCGTATCCCGCTTTTTCGCTATCCCGAAATTAGTTCAAAACTCAAAGCGAGTATCATAATCACTTGCAAAATTTGCTTTATAAATTCCGAGGTGGTCACAGCGAGTACAAGACTTGCTAAGGCAACCAGAGCAGTCAGTGTTTGGTCTTGTGTCCGGTAATTTTCGTAATTTTTATAAAATTTTTGACTGTAAGTTGTTAAGTAAAATAACTATATTTGCGGATGATAGCAAGTTAGGGGGTAAAGTGCACCATAGATTAGACAGGGAATAAATACAACACGACTTAAATGGAGTTTTTAGATGGTATAACACGTGGCAGCTTCCGTTTTACGTAAAAAAGGATATTGCGTAGAAAACTCCTTAACAAAAGAACGGGATTTTAGGTGCTAGTTTCGAACGACTTAAAAATTTCTAAGCCTCGCGTTCTAGTTGCAAAAAAGACAAGCCGAACTCACGAATTTATTGCGAGAAACTTTGCATACAAGAGTAAAGATAGAATCGTTCCATGGTTTAAGTCGTTAGTTCGACCACAACTCGAGGGTGTTTCCCATCTCTGGTCCCCTTTTTGCACATAGATATTACCTATTGTAAGTGGCGGCAACAAAAAAAGTGACATGTGACAATTCGGGGAAAATGAAACAGAAAAATGTAACTTACATATTTTATTATGAATATTTCATGAAAGTTAATACTTGGTCATGTTGCCCTTGCACTTGATGACCATTCTGAGTCGATTGGGCATTGATTCAGCGAGGTTTGCGAAGTAGGTGGGGTCGATCGTAACCCAGATCTTCTTCAGTGATTCTATCAAGTCCTTGATGCTGCCGGATGCTGTCTCTTGAACTTTGGATTTCATCAGATTCCAAGCATTCTCAATAGGATTTAGGTCCGGGGAATTACCAGGCCACTCCAAAACACTAATATTATTATCATTGAAGAACCTTTTTACTAACTGGGACCTGTGAGCAGGGGCACCATCATGCATGAAAAATTCATACCGATGAATTTCCCAAAATGGCAGCATGTGCTGCTTCAAAACTTCGAGATAGTTAGTCCCCCTCATGGTTACATTCTTGGGAAGGAAGTACAGACCTCCTCTGCCCTTGTTTCCACTAAAGGCACCCCACACCATCACACTATCAGGGTGCTTCACAGTTTTCACGGTATATTTTGGGTCATACCGAGACACATTGCTGGGACGACGCACGATCTTTGACTCTCCTCTGACCAGCCTAAAGGTGCTCTCATCACTGAACATCACCTTCTTCCAATGGGCAGCTGTCCAATGTTTATAGGTCTTGCAAAAATTGAGCCTTTTCATCTTCATAGCCTTGGTAAGAAGTGGCTTCTTGGCAGCGCGGCGAGCCGGTAGGCCTAAGTCCTTCTGTAAGCGATGACGGATGGTCCTGAGGGCGACGTTCTGGAGAAGGTCTGGGTGTTTTTTCTTGATTGAAGCAGAGGTTACAGAAGGGTCTGACATCACTTCACGCCTTAGGATATTATCAGTCCTTGGAGATGTCTTCCTAGCTGCACCAGTGCCCTCCTTCCTCTTTGGTATGGTACCTGGTGGCAATAACTCAGCTGCCCGTTTTAGGCGATAAATCGTATTTCTTGAGGTTCCTAAATCTGCTGCTACATCAATAAAAGACTTTCCCTGCTCTAATAGGGTCAAGGCACGGCTTTTCTCTGTCATAGAAAGCTTTTTCCGCCCCATTGTATCCACTTGCACAGAAGTTATAGCACGTCAAATGTAGGCACGAATGCAGGAAATCAGCACGCTGGAGCGTTGTACACCAAAACCTCACTGTACGAGCTCAAACGAGACAGTGAGTTCCAATAAAGCGCAGTTCTGTTGTCTTAGCTCAGGAGAGTCATCCACTCGTGGCATAAGCCCCGCCCCTTTTCATTGGCTTGTTGGCAAGTAAAATCGTGAAAGCGATTTTATGTATCGATTTCTATTGCCAATATTCAATGTCACTTTTTTTGTTGCCGCCACTGTAGAGCCCGCAATGGCGAGCGACACATCTTATCCCGGAACTTCGTATTTTATCAAACGAGGAAAGAATAGACACACTAAACTTGCTTTCTCTGTAAAGTCGCCGATTAGGTATGACGATATAAATTTCGAACTAGCCTTCGAACGAGCACCTGAAGTCAATAATAGAACAAATAGTTTTAAACTCAAATTGAAATTATTCTAGTCAGCAATTGCGGCCATTTAATTGGCGTACTAGTAAAAAATAACTTCAACATGGACTTCCAAAGATTGTGGTTGAAAATCCTGTCGTGACCGTTTTTAAGAATAGATTAGATATACACCTCTTTAACCTCTAGAGCAAATACAATCACTAAGACAACGAACAAAGCGTGGATTACCAATGTAAGGAAATAAACGATTATTATTCAAAGCAAAGCGCAAAAATGTAGAAATTCTAGCCAGACTAAAAATTACTAGCTGTGTCGTATGTTATAGGCTGCATGGAAGGGTCAACGTAGCATATTATTGTAGTTTGTTATTCTGCTTTTAAAAATAAAAAATATATACCCACTCAAAAAACCTGCATGATTTTGCTTTAACCTTTGATGTACATATGATTAAGTGCAGCCAATTCGTCAAGTAAAAGTAACTTTTAACTGCATTATGGATAGAGGCTAGCACCTAAGTTGAGAAATTGTTCTTCTTACTGATTAATAAATAGTTGATTATAACCTCACTTACGTATAAGTGCGTGTCAATTCTTCCCTCAAGTCTGTATTTTTAACCCTCTCACGACTAGCTTACGGATCTTAGCTAGTCTGTAATACTGTAATTTCGACCTCAGATTACTTCACGATCTCTTATGCGCCTTCTTTATATTTTCACAATTTTAGATCCAAGCTTTTTACATGTTTGTAAATGTAAAATGGTGGAAATATACTAAAAATATAGCGTACTCTAAAGTAGGCTATAGTAGGTCTCATTTTTAACTTTAAAAATTTGAAGCGCAGAAAATTACTGCATTTATGCAGTAATGGATTTCGGCTTTTAGGGATTTTGCCCAGCATTAACCCTAAATATTTTGCCATTATTATGAATGGTATTTGTTTACACTTTTTCCAGAGTTTAATATCGTAATTATTAAATCTGCCTAGAAAGCAAAATGGTAAGGATATTTCAGATTTTCAAAGAAGACGGATTGTTGCTCAAGAGGAGGGTAGACTGTACCAATGACATATTACTAGGAATCTTGGAATACCCCTTTCTTCCGATATCAGAATTAGATTTCAATTTAAAAAGAATTACATCACCGGAGTCGGGACCTCGTGATTGGTAATCTAAAAAAATAAACTTGTACACTTTGAAGCTCTAAAAGCCGCTAAGAGGAACGTTCCAAAGTAATAATAATGCCTTTCATTATTCAAAATGTTTTTTTAATTTTTAAATTTGCAAATAAAGGTATTTCAGAAATTAACTGGGTGTATATATAGCACTTTGCACATTTCCACATAAAATGGTATCTTCCAAGTCTCAGATCAATTGGAGTGTGACATATTAACGAAATTGGCTAGTCAAGCTTCTAGTTTAGTATCGTAAGCGAACTTGGAAACGCTTCTAACACTTAGGTTATCTATAATATTAATATTCATAATAAACAACAGCGAAAAACACCGAGCCTTTTGGCGCTCAGCTTGCTATTAAAGACTAATCCTATATCATATCCATTCGTGTACTTTTTCCCCTAAATTCGGAGCACCTTTGACATCAATCTCTTTTGGGGAACCTTGTCAAAGTCATTAATAAAGTCCACTTAATATATGTTCATATCTACTGCTTTGTGTTTAGTTAGGCTAAGAGGCCTATAATTCTGTGGGTTTTCCCGTTTGCATTTTTTAAAAATATGGTGTGACCTTTACCATTTTCAAATCATTGGGCACAGCACTTAACTACCACTTCATTGATTATTTCATTGATATATTCGTGGTTGAATACAGCGACAAAGTATTTATTTCATACTGCTGCTGTCATAAACTTTGGATTTTAGAGACCCATCATCGCGTCCAATCCTTTGTTAAGTAAGCCCTATGAAGTCATATAGTTTCTTGCAGCAATAAAGACAAGAATGAAGCTTTCCTGGCCTCAACGTTGTATTTGTTTCCGAAAGCGTTTTAATAAATATGAGTAATATTTGGCATTAATTTCGTACCTATTCGAATAGTCATCAAGAAAATTAGTGCCATCACAATTCCAACCCCCCTTCTCCCAAACTGTAATCATCACTGTTATTGTTGATGGAATTTCACGGACTTTAAGAGGAGGCCTTTTCTCAATCATACTCCATTCTTTCGACTGATTCTTGGCTTCTAGATTGAAAATGTGACCCATGTTTTGTCCGTGTTATTAATACAGGGTGCAGCAGAACCGATTGACCAATTTTTAAGAGTCAATGCTCCGGGGGGAGGAGAGGGGAAGGGGGGTGGGCGTGGTTTTACTCTGCTCCGTAGACATCCCCATTTCTTCAGTAGCGACGAGGCACATTTTCACCTCTGTAAGGCTGTGAATAAGCAAAATTTCCGTTACTGGGCTGAAAATAACCCCGAAATTATCCAGAAAATACCGCATTTCCCTAAACTAAAGGTTTGGTGTGCCATATCACAATTTGGTGTGATAGACCCGTACTTCTTTGAGGAGGAAGGAATGACCGTGACCGTGAATTCCGAACGTTATATCTCAATGTTGCACAATTTTCTACAGCTCAGAATGGAGGAGATTGTTAAATATGAGGGATTGGGAGACGTGTGGTTCCAGCAGGATAGGGCTAGAGCTCACAGAGCCCGAAATTCACTCAATGTTTTGAGACGAATGTTTCCCGGACGTCTGGTGTCTCTGAGGGGTGATTTAGGGTGGCTGCGCGGTAGCCTGATTTGAATATTTGTGACTTCTTTCTTTGGGGATATCTGAAAGAAAAGGTGTTTAAACGTCGCCCTCACAGCTAAGGAAGCGGATTATTGAAGAAGTTAACGCCATACTCCGCAGTATGTGCGAACGTGCCGTACGAAACTTCAGAGATCGACTCCAACAGTGTGTTGCTGTTAACGGCATCCATCTTCATGATATTATTTTCATAACCTAGGGATTATAAATGGTATGTACTGCTAACCTCGAGTATAATAACATTATTTCTCTATATACCCCCCTTACTTTTTTATAACTCCTCAAAACTGCTCAATCGGTTCTGCCGCCCCCTATATATGCAAGTATTTTCCGTCATACATTGATAACAGATTTTTCAGTGTATCTAGGACTTGCATCACAACGGTTCATTATCTGTTTAGGCCCGAACAATTTGTGGGTTCTTGCTAAGTTATAAATTACCATGAAAATTTTGGGAAAATTTATATCCATGGTATAAATAATCTTTCGAATGCTCATTCGTCGGTTTCTTAGCCCTAACTTTTATATTGAGGTAATATTCTACTCTGTAACGAATGAAGCTGGCTTTCCACGTCAATGGATTAGTCTTTAGTCTTGTTTCTCTACCCTTAATTAGATCAATTCATCAATAAAGTGAGCTTTTAGTTTGGTAATTTTTATCACAAATATCTTGTAAACATTGGATAATTTCTAAAACGCGCCCTTCTTCTTACTATAAAAAAGAAAATTATGTCCTGTTGTGAATTTATGGCACTTTTCAATGAAGTGAAAATTAGAGATAACGTTTTCACGCGGTTTATCAGCTACAATTAATAATTTAACTAATAGCATTAATTTCTCAGAATTTTCACAATGGCCTAGGTATTTTAGGTAAGAAAATAAATAAAAATCGTAAATTAATTAACTTTCATTATTATATAGGACAATTCTCCATTTTTCCACAACTTTTCAATATCATCTGAGAAATATAAAATTGTTTAAGGGTAGAAGAATTTTTATTTCTTCCTTTTTATTTCTTATCCTCCCTTAAATATTTTGTCTAATCAAACAAACGACTAGAAATAAAAAAATGACTACAAATGCAAAATAAGAACGTGTGTTTGATAGGTGGTCTGTTGAGTAGGGAGAGAGAGGCATAGGTTTTCGATATAAGTCAGGAATTTGCCGTGGCGTTACATTACTACGAGGGGTAGTCAATAGGTTTTGCGAGTCGGTAGGGCAAAACAGAGGAAGGGGGATGGCTGTTTGTGAGGGTGTTAGAACAAGTTATGACAAGTCAGGACCTGCAGCCGCACGCTCCTGCCTTGCCTATTTAAGAAGAAGTAGCTGATCGCAGATCGTCTATCACAAATTTTTGACCAAGGAAGGCAAGAATGCAAAAGAGCTCCATGAACGCATGGTTGCAGGGTACACCGACACCGTCCCTTCCTATGAAACTATTGCTCGCTGGAATAGGGAGTTTCGCCCGTGTCGTGAGTCCCTTGAAGATGACCCCGGTCCAGGACGCCCGTCAGACGTGACCAACGAGGACAATGTGGCCCGTGTAGAGAGGATGATCCTCGAAAATCGACGGGTGAAGGTCGAAGAAATCGAGAGAGAATTTGGAATATCACAGGAAGTGTTATCAACATCATCCAGGACAATTTGGCCATGACCGAGATCATGACCCGTTGGGTCCCTAGAAACCTCACGCCCTATGATCGACTTCAACGTCGTCAAAGTCCACAAGGCCAGAGTTGCACAAGCTGCCTTGCGCGAGTGCGGATTCAAGGAGCTCAACCATCCCCCGTACAGTCCAGATCTGGCCCCTAGCGACTACTTTTTATTCCGCCAGCTCAAGGCTGCACTGCGTGGACGCCGGTTTGGAGACGATGAAGATGTCCAGCTCGCCTTCAAGGAGTGGATTGAACAACAGTCGGGAGATTTCTGGTTGTCGGGAATTCGAAGCCTCAGGGACAAGTGGCGCAAGTGCATTGAAGTCGAGGGTAGTTATATTGAAAACTAATAAAACACTTTTCCTCATATCTCGTTTCTTATACCCGAATTGCAAAACTTATTGACCGCCCCTCTTATGTACAGAGACAAATTGGTCGAAATCTTTGAATATCCATTTCTTTCGTTAGTAGAATTATAATTCAATTAAATAAAAAAATCACTGGAGTTGGACGTAGTCGTCCTATGCCTTCTGAAAAGTGTGTGTTCTGCTTAAAGATCTATTGAGGTCAAACCTCAGTTAAAAAAAAAGCTTTTGGAAGTGACAGAGAGATTCCAAATCAACTCAAGATAACTAAATTGCATTTACTCTTGGATTTATTGACCTGCAGCCAGGAAGAAACCTCTTTTAACTGGAATAACAGTTTTGATTTATAAGATCTTGTCTCATTCTCTCTTTGGTTTAGTGAGTTTTCGGATTCATTAAAAACAAAAGATAATTATTTAAGGTTCCACATCCTTTTTCCGTATATTTTCTGTGTTTATCTTCATTAATTGCCTTTATCTCCTTTCGCAATGTATATTAGCCATTTTCATCGTCTACATCCATTCTATTAACAACAGCATGTTTATATCAGGTCAGAATAGATGGTCATATTTTTATTCTTTGACAGCGGTTGATACCCACCAATTATAATACCCACTTTCCAATATTATCTAGATTTCACTCTCAATTGGTGTCGATGATAGAGGCCAAAAAATGAATTAAACCATTCTTCTATCCTATCGCCTGTATTACAGGTAATTTGGAGTGTTGTTGTTCACTCCTGCTTATCGTCTACTCCTTAGATTTTCCTCGAACAACTATGATGGACATTTCAAATTTATTGGCATGGTTAACATTGCAAAATAGTGCAAAAAATATTAGAGTACAAAGTTAGACACGTCATGAAATAGCAACTAAATTGCAAATAAGACAGGGTAACTTTAAAATCTATATTACCTGTATAATTATCTAAAATTACGAAATTGTTCTGCTCGCTTCCATTTCCTTCTGGTTGATTAGGAGGTTCCATTATCACTTTAGCAGAACTTTTCAACAAGTTTTAAAGCTTTCGATCAGTCCGATATCAAGCTAGGAGTTGATCAGCCTTTGGAAAATCCTAAACTAAGGTCCTGTTTACAATATTCGGAACTAAGTGGAGCCAAAATAAATTAACCAATTTTATTAGAAAGGGCGTCTTTTTCTAATCTTACCTTAATTCGCATGCGCTTGGAGGACCCTTAATTCGCATGCGCTTGGAGGACCCTTAATTCGCATGCGCTTGGAGGGCCCTTAATTCGCATGCGCTTGGAGGACTTTAAATTGGAAAACCAAATTGAAACATACTAGGATTGTACTTGGCTGTTTTTTTTTGAGATCTGAGCCAATAATCGCTCCTTAGGGTAAAATAAGGTCGGCCACGATTCGTTCAGATATGATTTTTAAAACAAGGGGGGGGGGGGCTAGACCTAATTTGGATAGAGTTTGTGAGTAAGCTAGAGGAACCGAAAGAAGGGGTTGGTTACCCAATCATGAGAGAACGTGCCTTCAAAGATGGGGCTTCGTATTCAGCAGACGGTGAGCGAGACATAATTTTGTGAGAAATGAAAAGACGAGTTTTTGCAGGGGGTGGGGGGGACACTCGTTGGACTTGCTCCAGAATTTTGATTAATTAAAATTTATACAGTGGTTTCAGGGGATTGAATTCCTCTGGGTTCTTAGTAAGAGTGAAGTATGTATATATCCTTATACACACATATATACTTATGTATATTTCATATTCAACTACGAACTACCATTTTACGTATAGATATATAATAAAAAGACTTAAAAGGTCGTAATACAATGCTGGAAGCTGGTCTGTCATGAAATTAGTTTAGTTACCTTTTATTCTAATTAATTTCCTTTTCTTTTTCACTGACTTTATTTCATTAATAATAATTTCATACTTTTTATTAATGCTTCCTATGTGAATGGCTCACATTTACACTTACTAAATCAGTTTTTTTTCTGCTTGCAGGACTCAATGATTAGCCGCTTCCATCTCCATCTAATCTAAGCTTGTTTCCCTTTATAGTCCTCCTCATTTATTTTCCGATTTTTATCGCCCTCTCATTGCCATTTTGTTGATCCACAGATGACCTTTTCTACCTCATACAAGGTGTTCATAAAGTCAGGATCTATTTTGGTGAAATAATTATCTTTTTCTCTTTTTTCTTTTCAGAAGCACTTGAAATGAATGCAGAGGAAGGTGAGGCAATAGTAATTTGGCGATTAAAGGGAAAGAAATACAATGAGATAAGAGAGAGGTTTAAAGGAGATTTCATAAACCGAGGCCAACAAACAAGAGAATACTAAACTGAGTGAACAAATTTAAACTAGCGGGGTCTGTAAATGATGAAGCCAGATCAGGACGACCACCCTTGTTGGACTTACCGTGAATAATGTTCGCGGAATTATGACTGAGGAGCCACGTGTGTCCGTTCGTGTTACATTGTGGCGCCTAAATTGCAAGGTGGAGTAGACCCAAAGAGGAATCTCACAAGTGATCACCCTGTTGGCCCTAGGAAATCTCGGATATAATATGCCATGTTGTAACAATGAACTAATGTCGAACTAAGCAAAATACTTGTAAATGATGTTAAACCGCAATTTGATATGTATTAAGAAAAAAAACAGAATATTTTAAGGGTGTAAGCGAAATCGTTGAAGTTCCAAAATGGATGTACAAACCTAGACACATGAGAAAAACAAATATGAGGTGAAAAGTCTGGAAACAGAATGAATGCCGGCCTGATAAAGCCAAGGGGGGCTAAATGCCAATCCACTCCTAATACCCACGTGTCCACACTGAACACGCACACACCCTTTGACTCCGCGCAGCAGTCGTAACAAAGAACAAACGAACACACTTTGACCCAATAGGCTTCGTCCCGCATTCAGATTATGAGAAGAGAAATCAACCCCACTTAATGACGGTAGGATAGATAGACGGACAAAAACACTCCTGTCATGATTCATAATTATTGATTCTCGTTTCTGACTTGTACATTAGTAGCATTATTATTATTCGCGTCACGAGTCCGTTCCTCGTCCTCGATCCAGCTGTCTATAGACCCAACAATATGACGCGGAAGGAGACTTACATGAAACACCGATAGCCAAAGAATCGACAATTTCGCTTGCCCGAACTGAGGTAGTCCTAAGCCGAGATTAAAGCCTACCAAAACCGCCATTTTCTTCCGAGCCCACCCTTCTACCAAGCCATAACAAAGTTACCTTTCGAACCCAGCCCTTGAGCTAATTATCCGTTTTAAGAACATATGGAGTCAGACCAAACTTGACGGTAAGTCCTTAACCGCCTTCGCCCGACAGCCACACTCTGGTAATCCATCGTCACCTGTAGGTAGTGACCACCTTCCGTAAACAGGTAAAAAATCAGCATACAACCATAAACCGGTACCTATAATTCATCCCTATAAACAGGTAACCAGTCCCTATGACATCACACAAAGTCAGCCTCCGGGCGTCATCTGTGCAAAAAAATTCTTAAAGTTAATTTGGGTAAGAAAAGCTATCATTTGCAAGTTGTACTTGATTTACACGAAGAACATTTCCCTCGACGAAGCGGTTTGTGTACCGATCTCGTAGAACAAATCTAGAGTGATAAAATAATGGACAACATTTTCTTTAGTGATGAAGCCACTTCCATACGTGTGGAAATGTAAACCGCCATAACTATGCAATTTCGGCAGATGGAAAGACCGAATGATTTCGTCCAAAATTGGGAAAGAAACTCACGTAAGTTAATGTTTATAAGTTAATATTTAGGCTGCAGTTACGGAGCCTAAATATCTGGAGATGTTGCATTAATTCTTCGAACCTCAGCTAATTGCAGATGGTGCTCCCTGTTACTGTGCAAAAAATTTCAAGATTTTCTAAATATACATTTTCCAAATCGCTAGATCGGACGAGGAAGCAACCAAAAACCTTGACCAGCGAGATCGCCAGAATTCAAACTTTAAGATTTCGTTGCATGGTGTTTTATCAAATCGCACGACTCTTAGACGAAGATTAACAGTCTCGAAAAATTACGTACACCAATACGAACCACTGCAAACACCATCGAATCCTATATTTAATTATTTAATAAATTCTCTCACTTTATCATTTTATGATTGAAATTCATACAGTTTTTAAGTGGTTCACAAAAATAGTGTGTAAAATACTTTGCCAAATTACTATTACCCTCCTCTGTATTCATTCTAAGTGCCTCTGAAAAGAAAAATAGAAAAAAATAATTATTTTACAAAATAGATCTTAAATTTACGTACACCCGGTATTATCGAAATTACTACTATAGCCTTCATTCATCTACTCACAACCTTTTTTCTTAAGACGTTTCCAACGATACAATCTCTCCTTTGCATCATCTGCCATCAATCTACTGCCGCCATCCACGCTTGAAACCATTGTTTTTCTCCGCGGCAGACTTGTCCTTCCTGTTTTTCTGCCCTCCGTCCTCTGGATTACCAAATAAGGTGAAAATATATTTCATATTTTGGGGGTTTTCAGTTGTGATGCTCTCCTGCCGCATCACCGAATTCATCACGAAAAACGCTAACATACACATACAATCTAATTCCTCAAACACAGTCACGTACATCATCGTCGCTCCTGGAAATCTGTAAAAAACAATCGTAATTTAATTTCCAAAAATTTGGGGTTTATAGGAACATTATAAAAAAATAGAAATATCAGTCAGAAAGCTGTCTGCGCCAATATGGTGAATGAATTAAAAGCTAAATTACTGCTCGAATTTACTTTTTTTAATAACCGTCCCGTTCGTGGTAATTCGCTCATCCTTTACTTCACACAAGCGAGCTTTCTCAACGTGCAATTTTGACTTGGTGGCCATTAATAACTCTCTCATTGCATATATTCCTTTTGCAAATGATTTCTTTCATTCAATTGTCCATATGTTTTTCTATGCTAATTTAGCTCTTAAACCTCCTTGGAACTAGCAGTTTAGGAGCTCGCGCTAGACTAGTCAATACATCGTTGGACTTCTAGCGTCAAGGCATGGGTTTGATCCAAGCGAGCGCGGACACAAACGTTTCAGCGGAATCTCAAGATGGCCGCCCATTGATCGACACCCTGAACTGACCCTTGTTGTGGTACTCGTAATTAGATCCACACACGTCTTCAGGAACATGTCCAACCACAACACCACAATCATTCCTTTCCCGTATGTTCCGATGGACTCCTAGTATCTCCCTATAGGGATATTCATATCCACATGCCCCATGATGTGGAGGTACTCATGTCCACATGACTTAACTCGGAATGGGTGCACCCCATCCCCTGGTGTCATAAAGGGTTCCACGATGGCTAGTTCGTGTTAAAAACAACCGGACACCTCCCGCCTCCCTACAAGGACTGGCCCTTGTCGCCTTCGGACTTGTCAGCGATTATTATTCTGATCTTGATGCGCACTTCACTATAACAAAAATAAGTTGATTGAATTGAATGTGAAATGAGGTTGCAGTGTAGTTTAATGACAGTTTTGCGCTATGAGCCAAAGGGGAGCAAAGCTGATCAGGCAAAGATCGCCAGTCGTCATCATATTATGATGACTAAACGAAACACAATTTTGTTAAGTCAACTAGGCTAACCTGTTAATAATAATGATCACAATGGAATTATGATAATAATGAAATATTAGATTGACTAACAGATTAAGTTTCTCTAAAATAAAATAAAATTTAAGAAATATATCAGGGTAATGTAAACAATCAAGTAATTTATTCTGATTTGATAAATGATGTGGCTAGAAAAGGCGTTGAAATGAATCAAGTCACTTAAGAGATAATGGGGGACCGTATCGAATACGGAAGAATCTCGCTGAAGTGTATGGCGGAAGGAGGACAATGAACTGCGCTGTTTGAGAAAAAGGGTTGAGTATCAGAGAGGAAAATTTTAGAGAATTCGATTGCGATGTAAATACTTGTATATAAAAGAGTTAAATGAGAGTTGTAATTTAGTTGAAGTTGAGCTGCTGAATGAGTAGTAAAGCTAAACGATTGTTATGTTCTTCGAAAAAAGTTATGTAGTAGTTTTTTGAATATGAAGAGCTAATGGAATCACAAGTATCATGTGTGGGGTTGCCAATTCAGCTAATTTTCGGCTAGATTCAGATGATTCAAGCCCCAACTAGCCTCTAAGATTTTTCTCCTAGCTGATTGCAATGCATTTATAGCCGAAATCTAGCAATTTTAAATAAAAAATAATATTTTTTAATAGAAATTGTATAAAAATTTCATATTTTTGAACTTTTGACGTATTTTTTATACGCTTTCCCAAATGATTAAAAACCTCATAGCGATTTTACAGGCTTGCAACATATACTGAAAACGTTCTGTATCCTTCTCTTTCTTGTGTATAGCGCGGAAAAGTTGCGACATGCTTAGAACTTGCTCGAGAGATCTGGAAAACCTTATTTCCTAAACGTATAAGTGGTTCTCTGTCATCAATAAGACAGCTGTCTTATAAAAAGATTGTATCAAACTATTAATGATGGTAAATCACTAATGAAAATTCCATCCGATTGCAGGACAGGATGGATGGCTTTCCTTTGAGTCAGCTGTTCGTCGCATTATCTTTTAGTGGATTGAATTCATCAGGACACACTTTGATATAACAAGGTTAGATTAAAAATTTTATACATCAGAAATATTGCTGGAAATGTATAAAGATGAAAAGAATTTAGCAATTTTTTTTGTTTTTACAGCTTATTCTTGGAAAGATACAAAAAGTAAATAAAATATATAAATCGAACACAGTCGACAAAGCAAAATTATTAGATGATGTAAATTTGCTCTTTAAATCGATTGCCTTTAAACTCATAACTTCATTGGCTAGGGGTGATCCCCTTGCTGTTAATATTGAGGAATATTTGGATCCTACGTGATATTTAGGATATAGATTTGAAAATAAAGTCCAGAAAACTAAAGGATAACCTGAAAATCACAAAAGATGAGGAAAGGTGCTTAAGAGAAAGATGTCAAAATTTTATTCTGTGTTTAGTCTAGCAATTAAAGCAAAGGATGCCTGATAATTTAAAATATTGGCAAATGTATCACTATTTTATGTGGAAACATTATGCTTCCAAACAAGGAACCCATTACTAGAGTAATGGATTATGAAAGTTGACGAATATCATATATCTGCGGCTGAAGTTCAGTGCAATAAAATTCCCCTAATTAACTGGAACTCTAAAGATGAAGAATTTTGAAGTGACGTTATCCAATATAAGGATTCAGCAGGTTTAAATCCATTCAAGGAATTAGCAGAGTTTGCTTTTTCTACACTAATTTTACCTCACACAAATGCTGAGGTTGAGAGGGTCTTAAGTGTTGTTAGACCGACGACTCAGCAGTCTCCTGCAACACTCCACAATAGCTGGTCGTCTTGGACCATCTTGTCACTAGTCCAACTATGGAGTGCCAAGATGGTGGGCTGAGGAATGTACACCCCCTTCACACTCTAAGCTACTTTTGTGCAAGTTTCTTTTTATGCCCAACTTATTCTTTTTAAGGGCATGAAGTGATGTCATCGATGAAATCAACGGACAACTAACTGCTACTAAGCAGCATAAATAATTAAATCAAGATTAAGAAATAAAATACAATTGCAAATACTTACGTCAATAATAACTGTGAAATATGGTTTAAAACGGGACAACAAATGCAAAGATTACAAATTGCAAATGTCAGTTACCAATGTCATCTCTCAATCAAAGGAGACAAAACTTCATCCCCTTTGCTTGAAGATATTGATCCCTTACAATGAATAAAGTGAGTTTTATAAGGTTTTAAATAAAATAAAATGTACGAGGGGCGGTCAATAAGTTTTGCGAATCGGTAGGGCAAAACAGAGGAAGGGGGATGGCTGTTTGTGGGGGTGTTAGGACAAGTTATGACAAGTCAGGACTTGCAGCCGCACGCTCCTGCCTCTTCTATTTAGGAAGCAGTAGCTGATCATAGATCGGCAGTCACAAATTTTCAACAATGGAGAAGGTTGAGCACCGCGCAGTGATCAAATTTTTGACCAAGGAAGGCAAGAATGCAAAAGAGATCCATGAACGCATGGTTGCAGTGTACACCGACACCGCCCCTTCCTATGCAACCATTGCTCGCTGGAATAGGGGGTTTCGCCATGGTCGTGAGTCCCTTGAAGATGACCCCGGTCCAGGACGCCCGTCAGACGTGACCAATGAGGACAATTTGGCCCGTGTGGAGAAGATAATCCTCGAAAATCGACGGGTGAAGGTCGAAGAAATCGAGAGAGAACTTGGAATATCACATTGAAGTGTTATCAACATCATCCACGACAATTTGGCCATGACTAAGGTCTCTGCCCATTGGGTCCCTAGAAACCTAACGAAACCTCACGCCCCATGATCGACTTCAACGTCGTCAAAGTCCACAAGGCCAGAGTTGCACAAGCTGCCCTGCTCGAGTGTGGATTCGAGGAGCTCAACCATCCCCCGTACAGTCCAGATCTGGCCCCTAGCGACTACTTTTTATTCCGCCAGCTTAAGGCTACACTGCGTGGACGCCGGTTTGGGGACGATGAAGATGTCCAGCTCGCCGTCCAGGAATGGATTAAACAGCAGTCGGGAGATTTCTGGTTGTTAGAAATTCGAAGCCTCAGGGAGAAGTGGCGCAAGTGCATTGAAGTCGAGGGTAGTTATATTGAAAACTAATAAAACGCTTTTCCTCATGTCTCGTTTCCTTATATCCAAATTTCAAAACTTATTGACCGCCCCTCGTAGCTATAAATCTAGCCATATATCTAAAAAATCCAGCTGATTCTAGCTGTTTATCAGCGGTGCTCTAGCCGAAATTGGTCATTTTTATTTGGTAAAACACATGATTTATGTGTTTTGATAAGAAATTCATGAATTGCGTCAGTCGTGCTAACGTTTGGACAAAATCAATATTGATGTGTATGTAATATTTTATTGGCAGTAAGAAAAAAAAACATGTTTCTTGTGCATTAATTTTTTGAATATCTTGAATAAAGTTTGAAATGAGTAAATAGGCCTATAATTTGATATAAATTTACGACTACCTGAGATAAAAAGTGGGTTAGCACGAGCAAATTTCAGGCAGGCAAGAAAAATATCGCGTGATAAGGATTCATTAAAGAAGAGAGATATCATTGGACTAATAATATCAGCAGAAAGTTTCTAAACGAAGATGAGGACAGAAATAAGGGAAGAAAAGGTGTGTATTTATTAAATACAAGAAATTTATAAAAAAAAATACTAAAAAGTTAGAATGGAAGTTTTCCTCAAAGTTCCTAAATGTAGTCTCCCATCATGGTTTCATCGTTTACATCTTGGTATCTATGCTTAAAGTTGAACATATCTTGATTGATGCGCTCCCCTTGCTCCTCTGCGTATGCTCTCATATTCTCCTTAAACTTGTCAAGGGACATCCTGCAGCCCATTTGGCCATAGCATTTCATTAAGTTCTCAATCAGTTATGCATAATTGTCAGCCTTGTGTTGCGCACAAACTCTACCACAACGAAACAAAACTCTTCCAGGCTTCTTTTTCCTTTTTAGTAAGCTTTTCAGGGAATTCTGATTTGTGGAAGAGAAATTTTGAAGGTACTTGAATCCAGCCGACTGTTAAAAGCTCTAGCAGACTGCTTCATGAGACCTAGTTTTAAATGCAATATTGAGAACACCTTTTTGGGTCTATCAATTGCCCATGCTTAACCTCATGCCCCCCTTTGTGGTGTGTGCTTTTGTGGTAATATGCTGCGGTATACCTACTGTCCCAAATACCGAGAAGACATGGAAATTTGGTAAACCCTCCCTGGAAACCCCTCAAAAATGTTACCATTTTGAAGTCTCGAATCACTTCCCAGCTATACTCTTTATAATTCAAAGCCTGTATCCGGAGCATGACACCGATATTTAGTGAATGAGTCAAAGGAAGCGATGGATGCTTATTCCAATTATAGTGAAGTACAGCTTTAATGCTTCTTGAAAAGCTATCAATGAAAAGCTTTCACTCATTTGGATTACATGTAATTCCAATTGTATCAAACACAGTATATACATTATTTCAGTAGTATATCCAAGCTTGATAAGTAAAGAATATTGAGAAATGTTTATAGCGTTTCATTTGGCTTTTCACTTGCATATTTATATAGAGCAAATTCCTATTTGAGCCTGGAAACCAAAAGCTCAGCATATTAATTTGACAAGCCAAAATCTTTGACAAGGTCATTGAGGTTTTGATATTATACATAGATTCCTCTCAACAGCCATATCTCTGACACTGTAGTCTTCATCTACACTGATATATTCAGCTTATGAATTGTTGTTTTCTTATGAGAGTGGCTTATTCCTTTCTGGGGGGGGAAGTACAGGAACATCAGCACTGTGTGGTACTGGTGCAATAGAGGAAGGGTCTACCATGCAGAATTAGCGATTGCTTGAGTGGTCAGTGCTAAACTTAATGACTCTGCTTTCCCCTCTATACCAACATGTCAAAGTAAAGGAAATATATAATTCATTACTCTTTTGGCTTACAAAAAACCTAATAGCTTAAATACTTGTGACATTTAATATTTTACCCTCTACAACAAACAATTTTCATACCTTCCAAAGTTTTCTTGCAGAGTACACAAGCAAACTGAGGTGCCAAGGGTTTGTCTTGGTCCCCAACTAACATGCCAAAGTATGCTTAGTAAACTTCATACATTCTCATGGATGCTGTCACACCGAACGTTTTTTGTCTTTGTTTTGATGAAATGTTCTCAAATAAAATATTTGGAGAATGATTAGAGTTCTTTATTACATTTCTCTTCCACTATCATAGCTAGAGCTGAAAATGTTTCTGAGGTAATATTCCAGACTATTCCAGACAGTTTTAAATGTTTCCATCTGTGTGTTCTGGCCAATTCGAGAACTTTCTTGAAACTTCATAAAATTCCACTATATTCTAGACATTTCTCATTAAATCTAGATTTTTTTAGAAAGTTTCTTTAAAACTGTATTCTTCAACATTCTAATGTTTTTTTAAAGTATTATTTACAATTTTCTACCATTCTTTGAACAAAATTAAAGCCTGCAGCATTTTATATATGCTCATTTTTTTCCCGAAATTAATAATACCCTAGCATTATTTTACAAATGGACCAATTTAGAAATTCAGTTTACTAACTACAAAAGCAAAGTTTTGTGATCAAAATAGTTTTTCATTTACTTTAGTTACAAAACTGGGAAATAGGACTTTTAAGGCAGGAACAAAAAAAAAGCGAATTTTTAGTCGCGGGCGATTTTATATCTCACTATGTCAGTCGGTCGGTCCGTCGGTCCCCGCTTTGTTGTTTTTTTGTGTGGGTAAAAACATTGTAACTATTAAG
Source organism: Ceratothoa steindachneri (assembly GCA_963969495.1). NCBI lineage: Eukaryota > Metazoa > Arthropoda > Malacostraca > Isopoda > Cymothoidae > Ceratothoa > Ceratothoa steindachneri. The sequence continues at coordinate 78,732,473 of OZ018332.1, forward strand.
CCGATTCTAACGAAATTTGAAATCCTTATGTTGTTTTACATTCTCTTTCAAATGATATAATTGCCAATGTCCTCACAAGTTTAGCCCGGGAATTATTTTCTTTCGGCAATAACATCATACCTATTCGGATGATTCTAACGAGATTTAAAATCCTTATGTTGTTTTACATTTTCTTCCAAATGATATAATTGCCACGGTTCTCCCAATGTTAGCCGGTAAATTATTTGGCAATTACATCATAACTATTCGGGCAATTCTAACGAAATTTGAAACCCTTATGTTGTTTTAATTCTCTTTCGAATGGTATAATTGCAAAGGACCTTTCAAAGTTAGTCCGGGAATTATTAAAAGTTTTGAAGGTTGTAAGGTCATAAATCAGAATAAGTGAGAGCACGCGACTTTTAGTAAGCAGACCTTGTTTTTACATAGCTTATCAAAGGATTTACCATTGTAAATAAACTCAGAGATTGATCGGTTGGAGGAAGTGTTGATTAATATTGTAACATTTTTCATGTGGCCTTACTAACAGAGAAGCTAGACGTGAATTTATGATCGAAATAATAAATTTTAGCCCGGCGTAAATTAGATCTTAATATTGTTTGGCAAGTGTTGTAAGCACTAAAGGAATTATCGCCCAGTTTGTGTTGTTGAAAAGCTTCTTTAGGTTGTTAATGCATTTAAGTTGATTTTTTTGTAATTCAAGCACGTAAGTTATATGAAGTAGAGATAAGAGAAAAGTTGAAGTGATGAAGGAATGTGCATTGTACATATTATATAAAATTGTTTGTTTGTTTGTCTTTAGTCATGATATAATTTATGAGCGAAGTGCTTCGCTTTGATTTACAGAGAGAAGATGGCAAATTGGCATATGTTCAGTTATGTCGGCTGAAAATATTTCAGGAGTGTTGGAATTTTTTTTTACCAGATTTAATTAACACAAGATGAAAAGTAGGAAAAAATGGTATTGAATCAAGTTCAGCATTAGGAGGATTAATTATCTGAATAGCTAAAACGCCATATAGCCGAAGGTGAACAATTGTACTTGGAACGTATAATGGAGATGGGGCATTGAGTCATTGAAACGATGATTCTAAGACTTGCATGGTGGTTGAGGTATCTTGTCCAAAATGCGTGTGATGGCTCAACTTACTACATGCTAAATACCAATTTAGGGTCTCTCCTTGTTTTTTCTTAGTGTAAAACGGGCTGAGTGAACTTTTTCCTTAAAGCTCGTTATATTTAAGTTGGCGCATCCGATTTTCTTGAAGCTAACGGACGGGAGTTCTACTTCCCGGGGAAATCTCTCCCTGTTAATACCGATGTGCCGGTATTCGGGCCTCTTCTGTAACTTCACTGGGCCGAATCCGCAACTTGTTGTCAGGCAGGGAAGGCAATGCTCTGACTAGTGTTTTTGGTACGGGGTGTGAAATGAATCCAAAGAGTTAATATTTTCGAGTCTTTAATTAAATTCTTGACCAAACTTCTAAAATAATTTTTAGGACTCACAAGGTCCAATTTTAAGAGTTTAAATTGACAAGGGATCCACCTATGAATGTTTTCAAGCACTAGCTAATTTTTACCAAGAAATTCTCAGCTTAGATACATTGAGCCAAATAGGGAAATTGTGGATATATAGGGTATGTTAATCCAGATCTTAAGCCACGCGGTCAGTTATGCCAGAAGATTTTAAGATTGGATTAGTTCGCCAGGTTCCTGAGGTGGAGCAAACTCTAGTAACAGAGAAGGGTCTTATTGAGAACAGGGGAGACTGCTAATGTAATCTAAGTGGTGGTTTATTGTCGATAGCTAACAAGAACTGTTCACAGCAAATTTATTCCAATAAAAACGAGTCGCGAGGGAGGCGTTGGTTTTGCAATCGTAAGCATTTGGATTTCGCTAAATAGGCACCACCGTCGTTGACTTGGGCAGAAAATATCTTCTCTGTTGGTTTGGGCCTCAGCTCTACTATAGCAAACATGTGTACATATGGTATACGCATCCACTAAACGTACATTATATATATATATATATATATATTAGTTCTATAGTTTTCTGCATTATTTCTTAATCAATTTATGGAGTCTTTTTCAGAACAGGCCCGGCAGCGATTAGTTATCCGAGGCTTTCGCGAGGTTAAAGTTAGGTTAAGTTAGGTTATGACATCGACTTTGCAAATAGCCATGTTATAAAACTTTCTTTAGCATCTTCGTTTGGCCGTTGATGCTGTAATAAGCGTGAATGCAATTTCAATGTTGAATTGCGTAACGACACTTTGTTAGAAGAAACCAAATTATCTTATAAGACAATCGTTTATTTCATTCGCGCATGGTGCAAAGTGTTGACAACTACAGTTTTATTGTGTATAAGAGCTTAAAATGTCAACAGAGTTCAAAACTTATTGGAAAAACTTTCTGCGAGGAGTTAGCCCCAGTTCCTTGCTCCAAAACCTAACCAAGCCTAGGAGCCTCGAACGCAATAGCCTAACCTTAATCTTGCGATAGCCTCGAACACCTAATGCGCTGCCGGGCCTGTTCCGAAAAAGACCAAATTTATGAATTTTAATTTATCACTTTCACTAATCACTGCCTAAGTAATCGACGTTTTATTCTATTAAGAGTGTTTAACTAATAATGTTTCATATTTAAATGGAGCACATTTACACTTACTGTTGTAAGATTTCAACTCCTTTTAAATCGTTTTCTTTAAATATCCAACTAATGACTATAAGGTCTAATGTGAGATTAAAAGCTGCAATATATTTGATGTTTTATTCCAATATTCTACCGTTTTTAACCTTATTGATCTCCTTTTTTAATTAGAGTTCTCAAGATACATATCTCTCATTTTTCCTTAACAAGTTTTGAGAAAGGCACTTTAATTAGCGCGTAACTACAAACTCCTATTTTGAGAATACTTCAGTGACAGCTATACAAAATTATTGCAACTGTATGCCGACCCGACCCCCTGCGGAGATTTTCTTATAGAATGTATATATGGGCCTTCTCTGTGGTTTATTTGACATTTGGTTGAAATACCCTCGGTATCTAGGGGGGTCGTTTTGTATGTTCACTTTGTTGTTGTTTTTTTTCACTACAAGATTTTAACTAAATCTTTTAACTGCTCTTATTTCACAGGTTATTTATCATAACATTTTTAAATTGTTCTTATTGAAACCTTTCCACTTTCACATTCTTAGAAATTTAACTGAACAGATATTTCCCTATTTCAACATCTTTAAAATGTCTATAAACTTAGAATGTTTATTGATAAAAGAAAAATGTCTTAATGAGCATCGTATTTAGAGTATAGCTCTAACAAACAACAGAAGCTAACAAGCGAATAAAGGGTTCGCAGTAGGGGAGAGGACAAGTGAAACAGAAGTACAACACGATTTCTTTAAGACCATGTAAGGGAATTATGAAACCTTTTCATTTTATTCCTCTAATTAAAGTATAATTCGTAAAGTGTTTTTACCCTTTCTTTGCATGTATTTCTTCCTGATAATTCCATGCCCGAGTAACTACTCACCCAATTATTCCTCCCAACACATTTAAACGTCAAACTCAATAACAAGCTGAACTTTCAGACACCTTGAATCATTTTTGTTATTCAATTTATTTTAATTAAAAATCCATTCAAATTTGAAAGTGAAGAATAGTCCAACATTTTCCCTTTCCTGGCGTGGAATTGAAACTTGATGGAAAAGTCGAGGGAGAAAATGATGATAGAGATAGTTCTAGACTTCTATTTTTCCCAGTCATTCACCAAATCTACTCACTTTCCTAATTGTGTTTCTACATTTTACTTCCTTGAGGACTCATATCCGAAAGTTATGATATTTACGATAAGTTGTGTTTTCATAGACGTCCTAGAGGGTAATTGGTGATGGTAATTTTAATCAGACCATCGTAGTTTAGTGGCAACACCTGAGTTTCTCATGCAACAAGTGGATGAATCAAATCCTAGTGGAATCTCTACTTCATTTTAAATGCTAATTCATCTTCCCAAACTCATACGAGGTCTCGAATGCTATTTGGATCTTCTCGATTTAAATGTTCACAACTACTTGACTGGAAGCGGGAAAAGCTGGAAATATATCTGGTTGCTACTCTACAATGGCCCTCCTCAGAACTGAAAACGTATAGGGTGTGTTTCATTTTCGTTTTGTAGCTCAACTGCCGGCGATTCCTAAGAGGCATCATTCATCTAAAGAATAAAACTGTATAACAAAATTTAACTTTTTTCTTGTCATTGGATTAAAAGTGTTATTTCCCAATTGTTTGTGGCTCTATTAAATAAAAAAAGTCAATGTTAATTCCAAAACTTTGCTTTTGTGTCTAGTACATTTAATTTTTAAATTAGCCCATTTATGATAAATAACATTATTTTGATACAAGTAGTAAAAGTATATAAAAAGAGGTTGTAAACATCCGACAGACGCATTTTGCTATGTCTGCGGCGAATTTATTAAGACAAGAGCGAAAAAGTACTCTGCTAAAATGTGTGAGGCCTACAAGGGATATTTCGGCATGCCAGTTGGAGATCTTACAAACCATAGGCACCTCATTTCACATGCGAGCTCTGCAAAAGAACTCTGGAAGTTAATGTATATATATACATATAATGTGTTTTGTTTATTTGGATACTGGATTTTTTTTTAACATTTCTTGTGGAGAAATGGCTACATTAAGCCTCCTGGAGGAGTATAGATACATTCAAGCCCCCCTCCCTTCATGAGGAGAAGCGTGGGAAAGGTAGCCGGCGAAAATGCTTACCATGTGTGATCGCCTCGCCGCTGTGGGCAGTTGGAGCTAACATATGTTTGAAGGCGACCACCTAAGGTCCTTAAACGACGCTCTAACGATCGTATGACCTACGAGACCCATAAACCCGTGGTTAGAAAAAAAAAACGGTGCGAGTCAGAAGGCACGCCAAGTAGCGGTGCGGTTACGAGCCTATAATTTGCGAGCTGACTTGGGCACCCCAGTGCCACCTCAGGAATTCTCGCTCTACCCAGATGCTAACTCACCATTCGCTCCCCCCCCCCCTTTTGCATCTGTGGCCTGGTCACTTCCCCCTTTAGATGGGGCGGCAATCCGCCTATAAATAAGCCCCGCAAAGAAAGAGAAGGGGATTATCTGAAGTCGATACGCCAGAGTAGGATTAGGTCGTGAAGATCGATCCATCGGCTAGACAAGAAGATTTTTAGAAGTCGATTCGCCAGAAGAAAGAATAATTCGTAAAGATCGATCCTTCAGCCATACAAGACTATTTCCGTGAGAAACGATAGGATCAGATTGAGAAAATCGATCCCCCCCCTTTCAGGGCCGTATTAACCTAATTAGTCAAGTTTTATATCGGTGCCATACCGAAGAAGCCTTTTCCGTCTGCAAAGAAGTCCGACTAAAGAAAAGTAAAGCCGCTCACACTCGAGTGATTCTCACATCCCAAGCAACGTAAGAGTGAGAGGAGAAGAACCCTGCCCCAACGAGCTCCCGTTCTTTAATTACGTTTAAGAAGCATTCCCTCCTCGAAAATTCAAGCAGCGACGAAGCAACACTTCAAAGCGAGAGATAAGTCCTCCAGCGACATCCGGCAATCCCTAATACCTACCTGTAAGTTAACAATAACATTTATATCTCTATTGCAATAGTAGAAGTTTAGTACGTCCCACGTTTTAAAGGAGAGTAGAAACCATTATTCTTGAACCTAGGTCATATGTGTTTGTAGATGACAGTACATTAATTTAATGTTTTATGCTAAACAAATAGGGTCGTGATAAAAATACTAATTGGCAATTGGTTGGTTTATTGAAAGCCTACTTGTTTATGGTTTTGTCATTTAAAATTCTTTGAGGCCAAATATAGAAATGCTTTTACTGTTGGTTTGTAATATTTAATTTAAAATACATGTTTATTTTTGGTAGATTCTGGTGTTTCCTCTTATCCTTATGTGTTTAAAAATAGCTCTTCCTTAAGGACTAAACCACAAAAATAGCACTCTTAGAACAAAGCCTACTTCATCATAGAAGTAACTCACGCCCCTTAAAGCATACCGCTACTAAAAGGGTGTCAAAGCGTAGAGTGATCAAAGCCAAGGGTCATTCTACGACATTTCTAATAACACTAAGTGAAAAGTATTTTTATATTTATACTTAAGTTTTCATTTTGTTTTTTTTTACAGGATGGTACAGAAGAGAAAAGAGAACTATGACTTTTGCAATCCCACGAATTTGAAGGGAACCAACTGACCACTCAAGCAATAGTATCTTGTGCATGGTGAACCCTTCCAAACGTCGAGCAGGCCAAAATGCGCCTGTTATCATGTATCCAGGCCTTCAGTCATCTATTGCGCCAGTGACACACAGTTCTGAGCTCCCCGTACCCACTCCTACAAAAAGAGAGCAGCAGTTTTTAGAAAGGAAAAGCAGTTCAGAAGAGGATGAAATCATTGATCCAGATTACAGAGGTGCAACTGAGGAGAGAAACCCATATTACCCCAACCAAAAAGATTTCAACGATCTTGTCGGAGATCTTAGTCTCAGTAAGTCTAATGCCGATCCTTTAACTTCAGACTCAGGCAGTGGGATCTTATAGATTAGAGTATGCAAATATTAGGTCAGAGAAAGCGTCACCAGTGTTTTTCAAGCTTTTTTACAAGTCAAGATGAGCTTTGTTTTTGTCACAATGTGGCCGGTGTGTTTAAGGCAATCGGAATCACCTGTAACTCAAATGAGTGGCGCTTCTTCATTGGCAGCTCGTCCAGGAGCCTCAAAGCAGTGGTGCTTAATAACGGGAACATGTGTCCATCTTTCCCTCTTCGGTCCAGCTCAAAGCGGAATACAGCAGTGTCAAGATCTTGATAGGTGCATAGAAATATGAAGAGTACGGTTGGGAAGTTATCGGAGACTTCAAAATGGTGGCATACTTGATGGGTCTCCAAGACGGTTTTACCAAGTTTTCTTATTATCTTTGCCTTCGGGACAACAGGAACACCATGGCACACTACCATCAGTGGGATTGGCCAAAACGGAGCGAGTTTAGTGTGGGGAGAAACAACTTCAAATGGGAGCCTTTATTGGATCCCCGAAAAGTACTGTTTCCTCCTCTGCACTTAAAATTGGGCCTTATGAAACAATTCGTCAGAGCTCTAGATAAGGAGTGTAATTCTACAATAAATAAATGCTATTTTTGTACCACGTCGTTTTGTCTTTACTTTATGCAAGTGAAAGTTCAAATTCGCCACTTCATTCCAGAGGGAATAAGTAAATTTCATATAAATATCATTATCCCGGACACAAAAGCAAAGTTTGAAATAAATAACAGTGTTTTGTCATGTATTCTAGACACAATTAAAGAGAAAATAACAGTTGCCACCCAAAAACAAAAATCGTGTTACACAGTGTAATAGTAGGGAACTTTTGTATCGCGCTCCTTAAAGATATGCTTCTTTGCAAAGCGCCTGTCTATCTACTAAGGAAAAGATAGAGAGGAGGGCTGGCTCTTGTAGGAACGTTGGAAGGCACCAAGGTAGAGGACACGATCATTTGTGCACAGTAAATGATTACGAGGAACAATAAGTAGGTGGAGATGGGGGAAAAGCTAAGTCGTATGGCTCTCAAAGGCTTGGATAGGGACAACAAATAAGACAATTAGGAACAAGGGGGCTTCATTTAAGTATTTACATGTAAAAAAAGGACCTAAAGGTAATTTTATATCGAATTGGGTGCCAAATTTGTTCGCGAAGCAGGTGAGTTACATTAGAGAAACGTCCCAAGTGGAGAAGAATACGCTCTGGATTCCTTCTCCCTGTGATCCAGGGAGAAGGAAGTTTCATTATTCTAACGTGATGTGACAAAATCATGAATTTCACTACCAAAACTACTTTAGTGAAAGTGGAAATGGGTGTAACTGATAATACAAAGAATCCAAAGAGGATTTACCGACGTTAGCAACAGAATTTCAAGAGACATCTGATCAATTATGGAGCACAGAAATAATATATATTTTCATGGTTGGGTTTCAGAAAGTTATCCCAGAAGTATTATGTGAAGGTGTTATAAGCTAAAGTAGCTTTCTAACAGTTACAGCAAACTAGGCTTAGAAAAAGGAGAGAAAGATTTACGGGTTATCAGCAGATAAACGAAAGATAGACCAAATCAAAGCATAATCATTCCTAGAAGAAGATGAAGATAATGTGAAACATAAGCTGAACAGAACCACTCCTTGCGAAACATCAAACTTCACCGCCCCTCGAGATATATCATTTCCACTATTAATATATAGATTGAGTACGATATGAAAGATACCAGTGAATCCAGTTTATGGTAGTTCTTGAGACATAAATTCAAGGAATGACTGATGAAGAACAGTGTGATCAACCGTGTCAAGTCATGGAAGAGGTCCAGAATTACCAATAGGAAGCTGGCTAGGGTATGGTTGGCCACACGGTGAAGGCGATCTATTTATTCCATGCAGGACAATTGCTCCAGTGTTGTTCCCTAACTGAAAACAAAACTGAAAATATCTTGAACGTTGTAGAGGCCACAGAAGATCGAGAATCTGTGTTGGTACCAGAATGTTAATGACTCTGAGAAGAATGAGATGTGAGAGATAGATGGGGTACCCTGCCGCGGCCTTTGGGAAATCAGCAACTTGTTTGAAGTCATTAGTTACTTTTTGGATATATGAAGGCACGGAAAAGAGAGTGAGAGAATTAAGAAGAGATGCAAAAGACGACACGAAAGAAAGCACCGGTTTCTCTGGGCGGCTGGGGTCGTGGGGAGGTAGCGCTCCTTCAGATTTTAGTTATAGCAGTTGCATTATCCATGTTATACCATCCACCTCTCTAAAATTGAGTTTATAAATTTAAAAAACCCCGAATACTTTTTAATTATAATCATTGAAATTTCGTTGGGATTAATTTAGAGAAATAACGCAGAAAATTATACTTGAAATTCTTTTCAAGTATAAAACAATCATTATCCCAGTTTATTATATTAAAATTTTTATCCACCGTAACTCAGGTGTGGTTAAACGAAAACTGCAAGTAGAAATATTAAGGAATCATTTGAGACTTCAAATTATATGCAATGGAAAATAATAATACTCGTTATACAAAAAAAATTAAATTGATTCAAACAACCCTCTTCCTCCCATAATTGTATTCATGTAGGCCTGGAAAAAGGTGAGAGATGGAATGAAAAAAAGAAGCAAAAAGAAATACAGTAGTAGTAAAAAAAATAACCAAATTAACAGAAGTTTATAGTAAAATTTGACAACCCCAAATAAAGATGATTCTGGCCTCTGAAAGCAGAAGTTGGTCTTGAATTTTCAGCCAATGCAAATCCCTTCTATCTTCCCCCGACTTCCGTGATATATAGGCTCTTGATTAGATTTACCAATTCAAATGACACCATTTTATATTTGGTAACACTTTATAAAGAGGATCTTATTCATGGATTTAAAGTAGAAGTTAATTCACTTTTTGCATTCTCATCCTCAGACAAAAGTGGATGATGCAACGATGGAATTTGCCACTGTCTAAATTTATTGCATTCATGTTTGGACTATTTGTTATCCTTTCTTCTCCTAAATATCCAACTTATCATTGCATTTGCTTTTGTATTTTTCTTCTCTTTTTTTAACCAGATCTTGATTATTTTGCATTCGTGAATTCTGATTATCAACGAAGACATGACTTGACGGTCTCATAAAATCTTAAGAGAATAAAACAAGAAATAGAAAAAAAATCGAGCCTCATATCAAATAAGGGAATTTAAATTTGCAATAGAAGGAAAGTTTCCTATAAAGAGTTGGAAGCATATTTAATGAAGCGAAGAGCAAAATTATATCCTATTCTATAACTTGCGAATATCATCAATGATTATTCTCTGCCTATTCATCGGCGACTGAATTCATCGCTGTAAGTAGGCATTAACTTTTCCTGAAAAATAATATTACATTCACTAACTTAACCTTACCTCGTATCAACTACCGGTGATTCGGCTCAGTGGTAAGTTGACGACAACGAGTATAGAAGCGAGCGGTGCTACTTTCACTTTTGCATTTTAAGGGAAACCAAAACTGGAGAGTCAACTCACTTAAGTTTACAGCGGCGGCTCACGGAGGAGAGAAGATGCAGCTTCAAGTCGAATCGTTAACGACGATAGCGAGCAGTGGAAGAGGACTAAAGAGTTGAAACTTCTCCTAAGGAAGGTCGTCAAACGAGTGAGGAAATGACGAGAAACAATGGTCGTCAGACGAATGAGGAAATAACAATGGCAATCGGCCCGACGATGAAAATGGTTACCACCTGTATCCTGCTAGTGGTGAATGATCTGACAGTAATAAAATCGTTCGAAATGGGGAAATAAATATATGCAGTGTCCCTAAGGTATGGACACATAAGTTAAATACATATTTGCAATAAAATAACGACATTTATTTAATTTGAATATAAATAAATAACATCTCCAATGTGATTTCCTCCATTTGTGATGCTAGTCCGATGTGTTTTGCGAGTCACCCGATGAACCAGATGCAATAATTCCAAACTTCTGTCGATTTGAGCACATGCGTTTATGATGCGCTGTTCACTCAGGTGTCTCGTATCTTTAGTTTTCATTGGGTACATCTTCTCCTTTAGCATACATACCCCAGACAAGGAAGTCATGGGGGTAGGTCTGGTGAACGATGAAGCAATTCCACCTGACCGCGTCTTCCATTCTATTTGTTATTCAGCCAATCTCTTACTACTGTAGCGGAAATGGGCATGGGCGCCATCCTTTTGAAACTACTCAGGGAGTACTTCTTGTAGCCTTTTAAGGCGTGGCCCTAAGATGATTCTGGAATACAATTGTCGCGTTAACGGGCGGAGGGCAGCGAAGTTAAGCCACGTCGGATGAGGCAAGCTGGCGGGTAGGGTCCTGTTTCGGATTGCCATCACATCGGCTGTCATACGCTGCAGATACTCGTGGTTCGGATGCCCCGTTTAACTGTAGGTCCCCACCGAGAAATAAAAGGCGCATGAAGAGGTGAGATCTGTAGTAAACCCACTACTAAATTATTTTTCTCCTTATCGGACCAAATGCGTTCCTAGAGACTGGCGTGAGGCGGAGGTGACTCCTATCTTCAAGAAAGGAGACCGTAACCAACCGTCGAACTACCGACCTATCAGTCTGACTTCGATAGTCGGTAAACTCATGGAAAGCATCATGGTGGACAAAGTGACGTCGTATTTAGAGTCAAACCTGCTACTGAGGAGTTCCCAGCACGGCTTCCGAAGGCAACGGTCATGCCTGACGAACCTCGTGGAATTCTTCCACTTCGTTTTCAGTGAGCACGATCGGGACAAGGCGGTGGATGTGGTCTACCTAGACTTTCAGAAAGCCTTTGATAAGGTACCACACCGCCGCCTTCTCCGGAAAGTGCGAGCGCTAGGCATAGACGGAAAGGTAGCCGGCTAGATCGAGAACTGGCTAAGTGGCAGACGGCAACGGGTGGTGGTGAATGGACAGTCTTCTGAGTGGGTGCCCGTTACTAGCGGGGTGCCTCAAGGTTCTGTCCTGGGACCACTACTATTCATCATCTACGTCAACGACATGGACGGTGACATGGTTGCCAAGATTTCCAAATTTGCCGACGATACCAAGCTTGGTATGAACGTTGCAAAGGATGGAAATACTGCCCGCCTGCAGGAAGATCTTGGGAAGATTGGGGAGTGGTCGGACACGTGGCAAATGCCTTTTAACGTGGGGAAATGCAAAGTGATGCATATAGGCCACAGAAACCCCCAATCTCAGTATATCCTTAAGGGCACTGCTATGGAATCCACCGACACTGAGAAGGACTTGGGTGTAACAATCACTAGTGACCTCAAGTTCTCGAAACAGTGCATTGAGGCGGAGAAAAAGGTCCAAAGGATGCTAGGCTATATTAAGCGCCAGTTTGGTTATCGGAACCAGGAGATTGTACTGTGCCTGTACAACTCACTTGTCTGACCGCACCTAGAGTATGCCGTACAATTTTGGAGTCCTTCATTGCGAAAGGACATCGCGAGATTGGAACGCGTACAAGCCAGGGCAACCAAGCTGATTTCCTCTATCCGACATAAAAGTTATGAGGATAGACTAAGGGAATTAGATCTGTTCTCGCTGGAAACCCATAGACTGCGTGGTCAGCTCATCGAAGTTTTCAAAATACTTCGAGGGTTCGACAATGTTGACTACCGGGATATTTTCACACTGAATGAGAACAGAACGCGCAATCACGGCTTCAAACTTGAACTGAAGCGTTACAACCGCAATCTGTGTGGAAATATTTTCACTTACAGTATCTGCGGTATGTGGAACGCACTTCCAGTGGAAGTTGTCAACAGTAAATCTGTTGACCAGTTCAAGTCAAGACTAGACAAAGTCTTGAAAAGTGGCCGTTTAGGGACGCAAAACAATTGAGCAGCCTTGTGCCCGCTCAATTGCTAGTCCAAAGGTATCCTCTTTGAAAGGACCGTAAGGTCTCCTAGGGTACCTTCTTTCCTTGTTGTTACTCCTTGTTGTTACTTACTTTATGCAGCTTATCTTTGTTTGATATGAATTAAACGTATACAAAAGGAGCCATACCATCGGATATCAGTAAACTTGTCTGGTTAAAAGTATTAGGGAATAAAATTATTTAGGCGAGATATTTGAACGTAGCATTTTTTTCTGTATGTTAAGCTTTTTCCTTTACAATACCTTTTATATTCCCACTAAGTAAGAGAACTTTTATTTATCCATCAAGGCCAAAGTAAAATGATCGAGGGTTTCTAAAGCTTGATGATATTTTCATCTTAATTTCCGTGAGAAAACTGAAGAATAAAAAGTGCTCCAAAAAATTCTATCTGCCGAAATGACCGCTATTCAATTTCTATATCAATCACTCATTCATCGGATTTAATGTACGGGAAGGTATGAAGTGTGGATAAAACAATGCAATAAATTTAGACTGGTTTCAATAAATAAAAAACAAAAAAAGAAAGAATTTGTCATTTGTAAGTAATAAGCTACATAAGTTCAGGATATCTAATAAATGTAAACCATATCTTTACAAGTCGCATTTGCGGGCATAAAATAACTAAAATAAATAAAACAAGACCAATTTAAATTTACTAAGAAAAGGGCGAGCTAACATAGAAAAAGTAAAACCCAAATGAAGATTTTTTCGCATTTTTATTATTTCCCACTCGTATTTATTTCAAGCTTTATTATATCAAACAACGTTTTGTTAAATTCTCAAAATAGCTCATTGTAATTCATGTCTTCAATTCTTCAGGGTGAACTCCGTTAGGGGCAACAGTTTTCCTCAAAAGCTCGATATCCTAATGTACACTTTCCATGTGCACACAACAATAGACCATTCAATGCAGTCCCGATCTTTCGTCGGATCTTTCTCAAAACATTTCACCCTCTTTGCCGCCCATTTCCTGAGTAGCATTAAATGCTCAGGGTGCGGTCTAAAGCTATTGCACCACTAACTCGTCAAACTAATCCCATTCAATTATCCCCGAATGGAATTCTATTTATTTCCAATTACTGCTCGAAAAATAGGCATTTCCTGTCATCTTGTGCTGGTTTCGTGGACGTGTAGGAATTGCGCGGAATGAGCGCGCCGATGACGACACTAAAAGGACTCGGTGACCAAACCAGGGTTTCTTCGTTTTTCCTCGCCATGACTACATGGCAGGATTCAGGTCAGCTCTCCAGGCTGCCTGACAGAGAAGATGGGAGACGGCCGAGGAGAACTTAAAGTTGCGTGTCATTGCCACGACGGCTTTAGGTTGCTTTCTGTCGTCTCCGAATTGGACACACTCGTGGGACACACCGCCATTTGATGGGACGCTCGACCGGCAACTTTTCAGCGACGACTGCGTTGTCCCCCAGACTGTTCGGCACATTTTCGTTGAATGTCCCCGTCTGGGTGATCTTCGCGCACGTTACTTGCCCCGGTACCGTACGAGCGAGCCGGCTGCCGCTTGTCCCGTGTACTCGGGACGGATTCGTGCACACATATTTGGTGACTCTTTAGTGTAGTTTGCATGCTCCTACGCCGGGAGGAGGTCAACCTTCCTTTGACGCAGAAGTGTGCTTTCTTTTTCTTCTTGATTTTGTTTTGATTATCGTTCTTTTTGCTTGTTTGATTTTGTTTTGTTATATTGTTTTTATTATTTGGTTTTATTTTTAATTTAGCCTAATATTATAGGCTATCAATTGATTGCGGCAACCTGTGCCATTGTAAGTAGTCCTCTAGATTGGCGCAATAGAGAAAAAAATGAAAATTACGCAAACACTCTCAGTGGGGACCTCTGTTTTGACGTGGATTCGAACCCCAGGTCTAGGCAGCATGTTGCACTCTCCCGCAAAGTGAACAAGGATTGGAAGCCCATTTATTGACTCACCATACACACTGTGCCTTAATTCCCTTTCTGAATCGCTGTTTCCACTCGAGTTGACAATGGCCAAGTAAATAAGAGAGGATAGACAAACAAGAATGAATAGAGGCGCAAGATTAGAGAAAGAAAAATCAAGAAGAGGCCAGCACCTCATTCAATTCCACTCAGTCCCAACGTGTGGGCTGGAGGAATTCCATTCACTCGCCTTTCACAGCTGGTTATCCAAACGTTTGTGGCACTCAAGTGCAACAACAGGAAAACCAACTATTTAGGTAAAAGAGTGAGAATCCAACGGAGGCTCGTTCTCATGGAGAACATGTAAAAAAAATAAATATTATTATTAGTAACACTAAAATTTGTAAAAGGTTTGTAGTAAAATTATTGAGGTGAGAATAACTAAAGATATGTAATGTGTGAAAGGTTCATAATAGCTCGAATAGCTGGGAGAGGTGACTGACTACCAGAAACTTCTCATAAAAATACCCTTGTTTCTTTGTTTCTATTTTAGGGTTTGTCTCTGGAGATCACCAAACGAAGGCACGGCCGCCGAAGAAAGAAATAGCGGTGAAAAATAGGATAACTTAAAATATTAACAAATGAATAAAACAACACAAAAAGAAAACCTCATTTGCCCCAGGCGAGGCCAACCTTCTTCAGGAACCCAGGGTGCGCCCTGGCACTGACCCTTTCTTGAAATTAATGGGAAAGAAACTGCGTCAACCCAGCGAGACTTTCTACAATGGTTTCCAGGAAAGATCAATAATGGGCAAAACGACTTCTCGGCGCAGTATTCCCAAATCTTTTTGCATTCATTATTACAGCATCAAAATTAGACGCAATTCCTCAAAACGCTTTATTCATGGGACTCGTTTAGAAAGACACTGGTTCCTATCTTCATTCCAAATAAGAAATGTGTCGGATTTTCATTATTACATCTATCATATTGAGACACCATCTTTGCTTGAACTCCGCTGCAACTTGCAAAGTGTCGTATGTGAGTAAATTCTAATATTTTTGAGTTCTGTGTCGAAACTTTCTATCACAGCTCCAAATTTATGATAAAATTAAATACATTCGAATTCTTAAACTTTTTTAAAGATTTTTTGTCTGTCTCCAAATGGTCATAAAGTTGATAAAATGGGACATATTGGAGTGATATATTCCCTGTTTTCATTGCTCTTTATTGCTTCATTTCCTTGCCTACATACTCCACTGCGCCCCCTAAACTGATGTCCAAGCAGATTAACAGTATTAACTTTTATATATTTTTATTTTTAAAAATAAAGAAATATATTTTTTTTAATCTTGTTTTACCAACTTTTTTTAGTTTGGGAGTTGAAAATAGTTATTTCATAATAGGTTGGATGATGTCTTAAGACATTCTACCTTTCGAAACAAAGTGCGAGCAATCTTGAAATCAAAAAGCTATATCCACTAATTCTGCACCATCCTATTTAGTTATATTTCTTCGTTCGTCACAAACTCTATAATATAATAACGGGATTTTGGGGAGAATTTAATAATAATTTCATCTTAGTTTGATTATAACTTAAGTATATATTAAATTTTTATCAAGGTGATTTCTGAGAATTTCTTTAGGGTTTGAAAAAACAAAATAGTTTAGTTCAGAAAAAATAAATATGATTGTCCGATGCTTTATAATGTTTTAAAAGAAAATGAGTTTCAAATGAAGTTCAGAAAATTTATCGAAATTTAAGTAAGGCTGCTTTTTTACTTTATCTATAACTATATTTTAGCAACAAGATTTTTTGAAGGGGGGAAAATCATTTAGAGTTCCTTTTTGAAATTATTATAATTGGCGAAGTTCAGAAAATTTAGAAAAATTTAACCATGGCTGCTTTTTTTAGATTTTAGATTTTAATCTTAGTAGCGAAGCCATTGCCTGGTAATAGTATAAATTATCTTTAATTTAAATTACTTTATTAGCCTGAAATTTTGGAAGTAAATTAATCAAGACATAGAAGACAGTAGAAGAAACCAACGACTCAAACCATATCTGCCTCATCAAATCGCCTCAGTGCTATTACTTAGCGCAGAAAATATGAGTTCCAAATCCTCTTGGTGCAATCAAACCCAAAATACTACGTTACTTAGATATCCATCACAAGCGATTTCTCTTGTAATCTTGAATATTCTTCTAGTGCTCTTTGAGTTCAAGATTCAGATTAAGTTTGAAGCTTTCGAGTCCGGAGTTTGTTGAAGATGACCTAAGAATCTTTAGGAAATGTTGATGTTTTTATTTTTGTTTATATTATAAATCAAATCTCCATGTAGCCATTCTTTTTAGGCACTCTATTCCTTCTTCATACTCTCTTTGATTTTATTCATTTTGTCTCGTTTTTCTTCTCCCTTGCACAAAAATCAATCCCATAATTTGATTTATGTTACTCCCCCCTAGTAGCAAAGCCATTGCTGGTTTATATTATAAAGGAATTATTAGAAATAACTTTAAAAAAAATCAAATCTACTTAGGTGACAACACAATTAAAAACAAAAATCTTATTCAAGCCTTCAAAAAATCTTGTTCTTAAAATATAGGGTTACCAGGCAATGGCTTCAGCTTGCGCTTCGCTAGTAAGATTTAAATTTAAAATTTAATAAAAAAGCAGCCATTGTTAATTTTTTATAAATTTCCTGAACTTCGCCAATTATAATAAAAAAGGAACTCTAAACTAAATTTCATCCCTTTTAAAATATCACGTTGCTGAAATATAGTTATAGAAGAAGAAGATATATAAAAATAAATCTTCTGAACTTCAGCATTTGTAATTCTTTAGGTTTTCAAAAATTCACAAATTTCGATACTTATATTTATTTCCTAACTTTGATAAAAACCACATAAGTCATAACCAAACTAAGATGAAATTATTATTCAAATACTAAAAAAAATCCCCTTCTTAAATTATATAGTTAGTGATAATGATGATTATGGAGGAAATATAGTAGTCTCAAATCTTTCCCCCATGACTGTATACAAGGTGACCATTAACTCCTTTTAAAGATTTAAAAATTGATTACTAAAAGAAAATATGATTAGATAAATCATGGAATTTCTTACATAATTTATTTATTACTAATTTTCAATAAACTTCATTATTAAATCAAATAATAAGACACCCTGTATTTCAGAGTTGTTTCAGAACTGTATTGCATTAGAATGAAAGAGCTGTAAAATAGTCAATACATTAATAAATCTTAACAGCCTGATCTCACACTCGTCCCTCCCCTCAAGTTCGTATCAGTAGAGTTCGCGTTCTAAGAACTTCTAATCAGAACTGTATAAAGTAACTAATTTATAAATAATTAAATCCTTGTTCACTAGTGCAATTTTCCAAATCGTTGTGATATCCTTAATACGAGGGGCGGTCAATAAGTTTTGCAATTCGGATATAAGGAAACGAGATATGAGGAAAAGTGTTTTATTATTTTTCAATATAACTACCTTCGACTTCAATGCACTTGCGCCACTTGTCCCAGAGGCTTTGAATTCCTGACAAGCAGAAATCACCCGACTGCTGTTCAATCCACTCCTGGACGGCGAGCTGGACATCTTCATCGTCCCCAAACCGGCGTCCACGCAGGGCAGCCTTGAGCTGGCGGAATAAAAAGTAGTCGCTAGGGGCCAGATCTGGACTGTAGGGGAATGGTTGAGCTCCTCGAATCTGCACTCGCGCAGGGCAGCTTGTGCAACTCTTGCCTTGTGGACTTTGACGACGTTGAAGTCGATCATGGGGCGTGAGGTTTCGTGAGGTTTCTAGGGACCCAATGGGCAGAGACCTCGGTCATGGCCAAATTGTCGTGGATGATGTTGATAACACTTCCATGTGATATTCCAAGTTCTCGCTAGATTTCTTCGATCTTCACCCGTCGATTTTTTCGAGGATCATCTTCTCCACACGTGCCACATTGATCTCGTTGGTCACGTCTGACGGGCGTCTTGGACAGGGGTCATCTTCAAGGGCCTACAACCATGGCGGAACTCTCTATTCCAGCGAGCAATGATTGCATAGGAAGGGGCGGTGTCGGTGTACACTGCAACCATGCGTTCATGGATCTCTTTTGCATTCTTGCCTTCCTTGGTCAGAAATTTGATCACTGCGCGTTGCTCAACCTTCTCCATTGTTGAAAAATTTGTGACTGACGATCTGCTTTTAAATAGACGAGGCAGGAGCGTGCGGCTGCCGGTCCTGACTTGTCATAACTTGTTCTAACACCCCCACAAACAGCGATCCCCCTTCCTCTGTTTTGCCCTACCGATTAGCAAAAGTTATTGACCACCCCTTGTATATGAAATATCCTTCGTAAATGAAAACCTACACTAGCACTAATTTTAACATAAGGTTGTAACTAGAACACGAAAAGTCATTTAAAAATGTCCTTAGGGTATTTATATTTCGATATAATTACAAAATAATTATAAGTGTTTTTTTAATTGAGGTTTCCTCCTTCCAAATAATAACAATGAATGTCAAGTGATCTTGAAACAATCTCAGTTTGAAAGACACTACAAAATTTACCTGTCATCGCTATTTTTGTACTGAATAAAATTAAAATTAGAGCCAAAATTAATTAAAATATTAAAATGAATTATTGACGACACTTGATTGGAAGACGTATTAATAAATTCATAAGTTTAAGGAGCTTTGCATACGATCAAACTTTAATCGAGATTTGGAGGTAATGCATGTAGGTGGATGAACTTTCGATTCACACATATATCGAACATTCATCTAATTGTATTTAACTTGGAGGTAGGTAGACGATCTTTCCATACACATCGTATACTCGCATGACTTGAAAATTATTCAATATATATATATATATATATATATATATATATATATATATATATATATATATATATATATATATATATATATATATATATATATATATATATATATATATATATATATATATATATATATATATATATATATATATATATATATATATATATATATATATATATATATATATATATATATATATACATATATATATATATATATATATATATATATATATATATATGCATATATATATATATATATATATATATATATATATATATATATATATATATATATATATATATATATATATATGGAACACTTTTTTGAAATTCCTAATCCAACCAAATCTCACTTAACTAAATCAAATCTAACCAAATGAAAGATAACCAAACCTAATCTATCCTTACCGAAGCTAACTTAACCTAACTTAACAAATCAAACCAACCCCCAACTAACCAATCAAACTTATGTAGTATTTACTATACAAATATAAGTTTAAAATCTGCCAAGTTGGTTCGCGCTAAGTTCATCTGTTCCTCCAACGAAGATTTTCAGTTTTTGCTCTTTTTCAATGAAGAAAATTTTAGGACTAAATTTTATGATCGGGAAGACCATAAAACCCGAGAGGTAGAGAGAGAGCAGCGAAGGCAGACAAGGTACCTTGCTTGACACAAGCAATTACTATTAATGTTTTTCCGTAAATGAAACTTTTATTGACTAAAAGAAAGTAATGATCATAAAAGTGAGGACGAATGCGCCATTTAAGGAGATGCGACTAAAGTTTTGTGAAAGAATTTCGCGGTTAGGAGAAAAGGGTAGTTTTTTATTGTCCTTCCTAAAAATATGCATATTTTATGGAATAATTTTGACATTGAGAAATATGACAAGGGCTCAAGTACGCGCACAATACAAATATGAATGGAGACATGTACAGAACGCATTCTAATGAAGAATGTAATGAATAGGAGGATTAGAAGAGGAACAAAATCATTTGCAATAAAATGTATTAAATTTACTTACACTTTTCCCCCAAAATCACTTCATAAACATTTTAGTCAAGTTCACCCAAGGGTGACCAGATTTAATGAAAAAGTCAGACAATAGTCCCAGGCTTTTACATATTTATTAAAGAAAATGGTTCTTTACTTTACCGTAATCACTTTTTCTCCACATTATATTAATTCTTGCATTATTTTATGGACTTTGTTCGAATCTGTTCTCCTTTTTTTGTTGTCAAAAAGCGAGATGCTGCAAAAAAGAGTTTGAATCCGATTCCTCGAAATCGGATTCAACTTTGAATCTGCTGGATTTTGTTTCCGACCGACAAAAAAGAACAGAATTGAAAAAATAACATTAATATCACAGGAAGAAATAATTTGACCTAAACTTTGGCGCGTCCAGAATCAGAGTTCCTTTCTTTAGTCTCGCGAAACTTCTAATTATATAAAAAAGCAACACAAACAATTTAAATGAAATATCTAAAAAACTAACCCCGGTTAAACAACTTCCTACCCTTACCCTTCTGTCTCGTAATTAAATCAACGTTTATCTCAATGTGATGCTAATTGATATATCTGAAGATATAGATTTTGTATATAGCAACGGTGCCTTCGATTATAATTGGTGCGACTGAAACGAGAATGATATTAAGCAAAAATTTAAGGCACGATTAGGGTGTACCTCTTTTACGGTGTCTGAAAAGTCACCACCCGAAGCTGTCAAATCCAAAACC
Source organism: Ceratothoa steindachneri (assembly GCA_963969495.1). Lineage (NCBI taxonomy): Eukaryota > Metazoa > Arthropoda > Malacostraca > Isopoda > Cymothoidae > Ceratothoa > Ceratothoa steindachneri. Next base: position 78,753,449 of record OZ018332.1, read on the forward strand.
GAGAAGGAAGAAAAGATCTCGGTTGGAAAAAGTTTCCAATGTGAAGCCACTAAAATGATTTTTGCCTAAGATACTTTCCCAATGTGTCTTCATCATAATTAAGGCAGAAAGAAATATGAAAATTCAAAGTGTAATTATAATATTAATTACTACGCTTACCTAACCTTGCATATATATATATATATATATATATATATATATATATATATATATATATATATATATATATATATATATATATATATATATCGATGAGGATTGCTTCTAGAGAGCCTAAATTTAACAGAAATCCCAAGGCGAGGAAAATAGCTGGCATCATCCTTTTTATTTACCAGCGACGTTTCGACCACAATACGAGAGATTTACATTTGTTAAGAAATCGATTTACTTTGTCCTCCAATTGAGTTCCAATTTTATCTTCGGGTTTTTGCATTTTAAAGAATTTAGAGGAGTCTGCAAAAAGAATTTGTATTTTGTCTATGTATTCTTGACGATTTAATGAAACAAAGACTATTATACACTCACTAACTAATTTAAATATTTAAAATCCTTCCCTAGTCTCTTTATTGTAAATTTGAGCCTCATTTTTAAATATTCCCTTTAACTCTAACTTTGCAATTCAAAGCTAATACTAGCTAGTAAAGTTCTAGATGTACATTTAGACAGTGTGCTCTCTTAACAATGCAAAATATTTTGTTCGTTTATTTGTATTTGCATTGGTGGTCGAAAAGTCAGCGGGAAATAAAAAGGATGATGCCAGCTATTTTCCTCGACTTGGGATTTCTGTTAAACATTATATATATATATATATATATATATATATATATATATATATATATATATATATATATATAATGAAAATTAATGCAATATCGCAAGAAAAGATGAGGAATTAAACCACATTCTCCGAAGACAATTTAATTCAGAACAGTTTCGGTGTATCTCACACCCTTTTTCAACTGACACTGGATAGAAAATATAAGAAAAAAATACATACAAGCATAACAGGTCGTGAAATATCCCTTCTTTTATCCCCCAATCCCCTACTTGTGGCTAATCTGGGGGAGGGGGTTAGGCCTAAACATATTGAAGGGCTGACATTTTACTATTTTATTTATTTGCTTTCGTATTACAGGATTAAAATAAAATTGACCCTCAGATAGATTTAAATTAGGAACTCACGATATCAAGCTCGATTCTACGATTCTTCTCTTAGCATAGTTAGCCGATTTAAATACCATTTTACTTCCATTGAAATCGACCGTATGATTCAAGTCTCTAACATGGCAAAATATTACACTGCTTTCGCTGCCCACTCTAATATCTCTTTTGTGTTCATACAATCTCTTGTCAAGATTTCTCCCCGTTTCCCCTATATAAACTTAATGGCAATCGTTGCATGGTATTGCATATATTCCTATGTTATGATGTTCTTTGGGTTTCCTGGCAATCATTAATTGGTTTAAGGAATTATTATATTTAAAGGCTAGATTAATACCCGCTTTTACAAATATGTCCTTTAACTATTTAATTTATTATTAAATGGTAATGTTATACATTTGTTGAAGTCATTAGTGCGGGAAAAGCTTATTACCATAGAATGTTTTCCTAGCTGCAAAATGGGCAGACGATATGAATCAATCGGGGTAATACAAATTAGAAAAAATGGTCCTGATAATCACAATTTCTTCATCTAAATAGGAAGCATGACATATTTTGTATGCTCTAAGGAAAAGGTTAGAGCTAAATTTAGGAAGTTCATTATTATATTATAACTTATTGATACTGACGTTTCGGGTAGGATCCCATTCTCAAGGATGTGAGATTATAAATATATACAAACATAAGAATTTTTTAGAGAAGTTATCAGATATTTATAAATTAATTATATGGGAAATGGGAAACAGCAGAGGTGGTAATATTCAAATTATAAAAATGCAGGGCTTAAACTATTAGGGAATAGGAAATATGTTTTTGTTTTTAAAATAAAACTGAGATTAATTAGTTTTGGGTGTCTTCATTGTAAAAAAGGGGAAATATTAAAAATATTTGAAAGATAGGCGTTGTTTTGGGGGGAGTGGATTTGGCGTGTGTAATTCGTGGGTGATTATAGTTGCAGTAAAAGTGGAAATGAACTTGTGTCACAGTTTAAAGTGGGGTTTTTAAATCTAATATAAAGAGATTCCAATGTACGTAGTTGGCTTTCGTTGTTTGCTGGATCTTTAATTAAAAACGACCCCTATCTTTCAAATATTTATAATATATCCTCCCTTTTACAATAAAGACACACAAAACTAATTAATCTCTGTTTTATTTAAAGAATAAAACATATTTCCTATTCCCTAATAGTTAAAAGCCCTGCATTTTTATAATTTGAATATTACCACCTCTGCTGCTTCCCATTTCCCATATAATCCATAACTCTATAATTTAAGAAAGGGATTTTTTGAAAATGACTTCTGGTGTTTTGGAAATTCAAAGGATTCAAATAGTTAAAAAGATCATGAAGAAGAAGAAGAAGAAGATGATGAAAAAGATGAAGATAAAGATGATGAAGATGAAGATGATCAAGATGTAGATGAAGATGATGAAGATGAAGATTAAGAAGATGAAGATAAAGAAGATCAAGATGTAGATGAAGATTATGAAGATGAAGATTATGAAGATGAAGATGAAGAAGATAGAGGTGAAAAAGATGAAGATGACGATTAAGATGATGAAGAAGATGATGAAGATGAAGAAGAAGATGATGAAGATGAAGAAGAAGAAAAGACTGTTCAGGGTGATAAAATAAAGAGTATAAAGGGGATTAAAAAAGCGGTTAAGATTAGCAAATAAGGCCGTAGGCCACACATCCGCAGGGGCGCCTGTGTAACCAAGCTCTTCCTGTTAACGAAGAGAACAGCGGCTTGTTAATTTATAAATATCTGATAACTTATCTAAAAAATTCTTGTTTAAATATATTTATTATCTCATATCCTTGAGAATGGGTTCGTACCCAAAACGTCGATACCAAGAAGTTATAATATAATTTTGAACTGCCTAAATCTAGCCTGCTTATTTATCCTAAAAATACATATATATATATATATATATATATATATATATATATATATATATATATATATATATATATATCCAGGTAATGGCTTCGCTACTAAGATTAAAGTTCAAAATCTAAAAAAAGCAGCCATGGTTAAATTTTTATAAAAATTCTGAACTTCACCAATTATAATAATTTTATAAAGGAACTCTGAACTAAATTTCAACCCTTTCTTTTAATAAATTTTCTGAACTTCACCAATTGTAATTCATTTTCTTTTAAAACATTATAAAGCATTCGGTAATCATATTTTTTTATGAACTTAACCATTTTGTATTTTCAAACTAAAGAAATTCATAGAAATTACCTTGATAAAAATTTAAAATATACTTAATAAGTCATAAACTAAGATGAAATTATTATTCAAATACTACAAAAAATCCAATTCTTAAATTATAGAGTTAGTGAATATATATATATATGAAAATTAAACCACAGAAAAAATGAAAAGATGAATCCAAGCACTTTCGAAATATATTTGCAAGTTCATTTTCAAGGAATAGCATGAAAATGCAGAATAAAACCTTATATAGGGTACAAAGATACAAAGGGAACGCCCATCACAAAAACAAGACAGAAAAATGGCAAGAAAAATAACGATAGGCAACTAATAACAGACATAAGCATCCCTAAAACGATATAGTGGGTGAAAAAAAACAAACATTTTAAAGGATTGCCCTTAGAATTGTCTCACCAGAATACCTAGACAAAGAAGTTGATAGAATATGTAAAGTAGGGATAAATTTGTACTCGACAATTGTTATAAGTCCGCCAAGCGTTCTTATTATCAAACTAATATTAATATCCCTAAGTTTCAGGACAAAAACTTATTAGTTTTACCCTATAACCATATTTTCATTAAATTACTTCGTTTACTTAGGCCTCTGAACATAAATGTTATTTTTTAAGTACGAGACTACAATTTATCGCATCCTTATCAAAAATTCCCCCCCCCCCCCGACCTAGCATTGTTTATTTGATAGGCTGCAACAACTGCCAAAAATCTTATTATGGACAAACTGGGAAAGAACTAGATGTCCGGGTTAAGCAACATCAAGCCAATGTACGTAATCACAGTGAACAATCTGCGCTTTTTCTACATATGTACAATCTTAACCATAGCATTAACTGGAACAGTGCCATGAAGAGCTCTTTTAGAATAAAGACGAAAGCACTCGGAATCGTTTTTCCATTTTGCTTCTGGGTGATATTTATCATAATTTTGACTCACGTGCAAGTTGTGAGTTTCTTTTAATATATATATATATATATATATATATATATATATATATATATATATATATATATATATATATATATATATATGTATATATATATATATATATATATATATATATATATATATATATATATATATATATATTCACAAAAATGTGCTTAACATACGAGTAATAGGAATACTTACATTTGTTTTAAGTGATTGCTGTTTTCGAAATATTAACCAAAAAGTATTGAGGACGAGAGGATAAAGGTAAATATGTAGACGAGCGGCCCGGCCGATAAGATGTACTATTTCGTCTGTGTTCCAAAATGTTTTACGTTTTTGGAGTACATTTATAGGGGACGGCTCGTGGGGGAGTAAACACGATGCGTGGACCGCACTACGATAATCCTGAGTTTCATTAAATTTTGGGGGGGGTCTGGGGGGCACAGCCCCCCAGTATATAATCCTAATTTTTATAATGTTCTGACGTTTATAGAGGTGAATGCTTTAACTACATTATGTCAGTGCCTTTAATCGTTTTGCGAATTATAATAGGGGTTGGGGTGGGGTATGACGTCAGAAATGACACGGGTGAACGATAATATTTACACAAAATATTTTTTTCCGGCCGGGCCGCTCGTCTACATGTTTACCAAGATAAATGTCATTAAATGGTTTCCCTCTTGCATTCCACGTGATAAAGGACCCTTTAAACGTTGGTTTAAAGGGAGGGGGATATATCTGCACCCACCCAACCCCAAAATAAAGTTTTGCCAAGGAATTATCTTTACTTACCTGTCTAGAATATTTGGCAGTAGCTGTCTTTCTGGAATATATTTTATCGTTATCGGATGAATCTTATCTGTCTAACTGAATGTTAATTTCCGTTGATTGTTACAAACAATTTAGTGATAACTGTAAATTTAATTGTTCGTTAATTATTAATTAATCAGATACTCTGCGTAATGTCTTAATTAAAGATGGGGGTAAAACAAACTATCAATTTGCAGTTCATTCTTAGGATTTTCCACAAGATTTTATGTATCTGCGAGACAGGCAAGAAGTCAGTTCCGTACAGTCATTGATAGGCCGATTTCAAGACTCATACATACGAAGGTAATTCTTTAACCGTCCAATCACGACGAAGGTCTGTGCGAAACTGAACACAAATTTCCTCAGATCCCTTTCATCACGTCTGGAATAAACAAGTTTCTGAAAGATGTACATATTTAGTTGTTGTTGTTTTTGTTTTACTAGTTTTAGTAGCAGTTTTAGATTCAGAAGTACTAGTATATAATTATTTTGTCTAAAATTGTCTTTTCTGTCTCCCGTTCAACTCATTTTCAGACTCCTCCTTCTTGTTTGCGTCCTAATTCAAGAACTTTTCTTTTGGTTATCTCCACATGTTATTCCCCAACATGTAACGTTCTTTTCTCCTCTGAATTGTTCTCGGGGTTTGTTTTGTGTACTGTGGCAAGTTTTATTACTTTTTATGGAGTAGTTCAGACGTCCATTTAATATTGTCAAGAAATTAATGTTGTTTTTTAAAGGCAAAAAAATGTTTCTAGAGTTGTTTAAAAATGTTAAAATATAGTGCAAGGTGTTTAAAGATAACTGCCGTAATTCTTAGGACTTTTTTAAGTTTTACCTATTCCTAAGCCTTTTTAGTCGCGGGCGACTCTACATCTCGCTATGTCGATCGGTCGGTTCCCGTTTTGCTTTTTTTTTGGTTTTGGTAATATCATTGTAACTATTTTGCCGATTCTAGCAAAATTTGAAACCCTTGTGTTGTTTTAAATTCGGTTTCGAATTATATAATTGCCAAAGTCCTCCCAAGGTTACTCCGGGAATTATTGGAAGTTTCGAAGGTCATAGGGTCATACAAAAATAGGAATAAGTGAGAGCACGCGACATTTGGTCAGCAGACCTTGTTTACGCTACAATTATGGTGTTTGGGTGTCGCATGAACTACATGATGGACCACGTTTAGAGTGTGAATATTACCTCATTTCTATTGGCACGAAATGCTCTTAAGCCATTTCTAGACAGTATTATTACGGGCGATGAAAATTTGTTTCTCTATTGCAATATTACGCGCCAAAAAACATGAATAAATCGCAAAAACAAACAACATTCCTACTCCGAGACGTCTACTCTAACAGCCGATCGATGGCTATGTATGCTTTGCATTTGTTGGGATGTGAGAGGAGTTATTCATTATGAGATCATGCTGTATATTATGTTTAACAGATGCAAAATGTGATTACATTTATTAAAGGCTTTGCGGCATCACGGAAACTTCGACGTTTACTCTGTTACGAATATGGTGGCAAAGGCTATCAAATTATACATTTCGGGAATGTATCCACTTCTTAGTTAAGCGATAAGAGAGCATTGTAAACTAATACTAGCTACTGCTATGTCGCGCCTTCCGTCTTTCCCTCGTGGACGAGATCCATACTCCTGAAGAGGAGATCCTCCGATATGAAACCAGCATAAAGATCAGCGTGACCATTTTTAGTGGGATAGTCCGGATTTGATGGGCGTTTCTAACGTATTGAGTAGGTGTCTGATGTTGGACAATGGAAAAGGCATACACGATCGGAATTGAATTTTTAAAAGATGTAAGATTGTTGCATCTTTCAGAGGAGCCCTAAAAGAGTATTAGATGATAAGTTATTGGTTTAAATATTTGTGCCGTCTGAATAAAGTTAGAATTTGATAATGATATTTGATTTGATAATAATGAAAATACCAAGAAAAAAATAAACACATTTCTGCTAAATACGAGCTCAATTGTAAAAAATAATGTTTATGATGAAAATGGGGGAAGTTGGAAGTTGTTCGTTAATTTCTCGAATTCTGCCCTCGTTTAATTTCTCTGGAGTTCTCAGAAAACGAGAGATGAGAAGTGTTGATGGTATGAAACTTCGAGGAGTTCTTGATTAAAAGTTAAAACAACTCTTCTCCAAATAGATGAAAAAACTGATCCACGCTCATCCCCACTCAAAGGTTAGGGACTAGAGATGAAGTGGAAAAAGGTACGAGCTCGGTCGAGGTTGAAAACGACCATCGTCTCACTGCGTCCTCACAGATGTCATAAAAGTGCATGATAGCCACATGGTTTCAAACACTTTAGGGTCAGACGCACGCTGGGCGTAAGAGACCTTTGCCCGAGGCAAATTGCCATGATTTAGGAGAGGGAAGAAACTTGACGAATAGATTTAAAGCATAAAAAGTTTGGAAGTTTAAAAAAAAATAAATCTACTCTTTTATTGTTTTTTTTGTATTTTTGAAATTTAGACTTAAATTACCCGTAGATCTAATAATTGATATTTATATGTTTCCTTGCTTCTCACAATTTAAACTACGAGTAACATGAAAACTATTCGAGGCACAAGGGAAAATTTTAAAAGCTATAAATAACTTTCAAATTAATAACAGGAAAATCATAGGAAATCTCACTTCGCTCAGCCTTTCCCGTCGAAGCAGAGATTCTCCGGGCTTCAAATTCAACATACCAACACATTACGCGTATCCTGATTCCTTAGCTCTGATACCAGGCGACTAAAATGAACATATATTCTAGTCTCATATTAAAGTCTGGAACGAATCTTGAAAATTTAAATAGATCGAATTGCACTGGCAATGATTTTAGGTCAGAGTGGCGTTAAATCTGAATGTTTCCTCTACCTAAGGTTCCAAATTTGCATTGCCTTTCAGACGGTTTGACTTCACTTTTGTATTCATACTCCACTTTGACCTTTTGAAAATTAGAGACGGTCCATATTGGATTACCTTTTAAGATGAAGTTTTGGAAACAAATCGTGTCGAGTTTGATGCCTTTGAGGAGTAACAAGAAATTAGAGAGACCCACCCCACCCCCACCCCCTCGAGGTGCCCCTTTCTCCCTTTTAGACCCCGCCCTCCCCTCATGATGCGATTTAGTGTTCGGATGCCCGCCAGCCTTAAATACCCATTAATTTTTTACAAGGCCAGCTAGTTGTATTTTTCTGACTGGGTTTTCCTCGATGCTCCCTGATTTAAAGCACTCAACGCGCGGACCAGGTCCCTTCTTTTCGCGGTATTGCTAAAGAGACTGCTGTTTCCGTGAGGAACCAAACCGAACTAACTCGGCCGCCAAAAAAGAACCTGCCCACCACGCCGTGCTATTTAGCTTCATATGCTGAATGACATCGATCCTTCCTCCTCTGTTTCCATCTGGAAACAAATTTGAGTCTATAACGCCGCAAGGAATCAAACTCCCACTTACTCACCCACTTTCTTGGAAATTCTTCAATCTGCCTCTGTTCCGCTTTGTATTTGCCAGAGTGTTAAGTACGCCAAAAGATGAGGTGAGTGTTTGAGCAGTATAAGTCAAGCGGAGAAAGTCAGTATTTATATTTCTTTTTTCGAAGTTATTCATTCAAATATTCCTATTTCTAACTATCTTAACCAACGGGGGCTTTAGGATGCCATTCATAATTTCATTTATATTGAGAAGTTTTAATTCTTTCGAAATCAACCGTGATCGCTTATCGCTCTCTATCACTTATCGGTTTGTCTCTCTGTTCGGGGAAGTAGAAGTAAGAAATTCGCTGGTGAGCCGAGAACCGGTAATACCTTTCGGATGGATTCTTTTGAACAGAGAACAGTATGTGAGTGCGTGTGCTGTTAATGTGGGAAAGAAGGGATACCCGTGTGATTCGCTGTGTGATAACCTGTGAAGCTACCTCCACGTACGTAAGTGCAATAGTATTATTGAAACAATGCCCAGTCCGCCATTTTGTTACACTAATCAGGAGTCGCTGATTGGCTAGGTCACCGAATTTTTTGGGGAGTGAAGTCGCTGATTGGTTTTACGTCATAAGGAATACACACAAAAAAAACACATCTAATTTGTAACCCATCCCCCCCCCCCCCCCCACGGTGTCCGGAATTTTGTGAGACAGTAATACTCTCGCTGATGGCTAGATCAGGGAACTTTTGTGGAGTGAAGTCGCTGATTGGTTTGATGTCATAAGGGATCTGCCCACAAACGCACATCAGTTGTACCCACTACACTCGTTATTTTTCCTCATTTGTATGAATCTGCGAGCGAAGCGAGCCTAAAATGTTTTTCCATTTAGACGTACAAACTTTCGAGCGAAGCGAGCTTCAAACCCCACTTGCATTTCCCCCTTTCCCTCCTCAGACGTAGGAACTTGCGATCGAAGCGAGATTCAAGCCCATTTTCCCTTAAGCATCCCACTTGGGTATGTCCATTTTATGACCATCGACTTCCTCGTAAATTATGCCTATGTCTACAAAAATAAATATTAAGAGCATTGGCATAGTGAACCCTTAAACCTGCTGAAAGTTTTACTGAACACTGCAAATATAAAGAATGAAATTATAAAATGGATAACATGAAGCTTATGATTAAATTTGATATATTATTAGTATTGTGATCATGATATTCTAATTTATATATTAATTACACTGGTCTGCATGATTCTTTTTATTGACTGTATGACATCTTTTTCAAAATATATATTAAAAATGGTGATTTACTTTGTTTTTTACTCATCTCTATCACATCACGTTGTCGAGTTATACGGAGACGTTACTTTTCTCTATTTGTATAGCGTAAGAAAATATTTATATATATATTATAATATATATATATATATATATATATATATATATATATATATATATATATATATATATATATATATATATTATATAATATATATGTTTACATTATATAATATTTCTCTCTCTCTCTCTCTCTCTCTCTCTCTCTCTCTCTCTCTCTCTCTCTCTCTATCTATATGTATATATATATATATATATATATATATATATATATATATATATATATATATATATATATATATATATATATATATATATATATGTATATATATATATTATAGATATATTTCTAATATTGCTAATCTATTTTTCTTTATTTTTAATTGTGAATACTCGTATGTCTAGAGGAGGTATAAATTAAGCAGACATACGAGTATTTTGCTATGTCTGCGGGCAATTCATCCCTTTCAGATTCCCGGAGCAATATTACTCCTTTGTTGAAGCTTTGTTATTTGGCTTATTTTGTCTACAGATTAGGAGAACAAGAGAAGTTATTTGCCCCACACAAAGCTTGCGAGAGTTGCATCAGTAAGCTCCAAACGTGGTCAGTTGAAAAACTTGAATGTATGCCCTTTGGAGTACGAATGGTATGGCGAGAGCAGAAGAATCACCATGATGACTGCTACTTTTGTATTACTAAGGTCACTGGATTCAACAAGAAGACTAAACATCGCATAATATACCCAAATATTCCTTCAGCAATAAGGCATGAAAAATTTCATCACAGTCCGATACTAGTGATACTAATCAGATGGAAGTAGACTATGAACCACCAACAAATGTCGATCCCAAACTCTTAAACCAAGCTGAGCTCAACGACCTGGTGCGAGACATGTACCTTCCAAAGGAAAATGCAGTTACTTGGCTCTAGACTGAAGGAATACAGGATTCTAGCTTCTGGAATAACATTCGCTTAGTACCGTCATCGTGAAGCAGGATTCATTCAGTTGTTTAAGAAAGAGGCTTGTTAATTTTTCTGTTAAAATATTTCTTGACTTATCGAATACATAGAGATGTTGTACAAAGCAGATGAATGGAGGCTCTTCATTGATTCTTCTAACAGAGCTGCATCTGTGTCCGAAGCCTACAAAAATGTCAAAACACTAATAACTGCAATCAAGTACCATCAGCACAATTTTTTTATTTGTTGTGAATTAATAGTTATTGCTCTCCTACTAGGTTTTCAAGGGAAATACACTAAGTATCCCTGTTGTGAGGGAATTCCACATGGAAATTCTTTTCCAGGACGGAAGTTTCATGTGCTGGAGAAGATTCTGTTAGGCTCAAATTGGTAAGCCAACCCCCCCCCCCCTTCAAAAAGCGTTGCCTCGAACTGCGTCCACCACGATTCACCTTTACACGGGCTAGAATAGCCTCGGCAAGAAGATTCAAGGCCATTCGAGAGTAGAGCTGTTTCCAACTAACCCGTCCCCCCCCTCACGGGGAGAGCCTCAGACATATATATTGCTCGCTTCCCATGAGACAAGCACAGAGTTGAGAAGTCCCTCCCGGACCCAAAGAAAATTCCCCTAGTTCCAAGTCAGGTGCTAACAACAAAGCAAAGTGACAGCTGAACTAGTTGTGTATTGGAATTAGCCCCAGCCAGTGAGGTAATTCCATTTAACGATCGCTACCGAGTGATTTTTCCGAATTCTCTCGTCAACAACTCCTGTCGAAGCCCTCCTCGTTCGCCCCTCGTTTTCGGGTGGCCGAAATAACCTCCCCTGGACCGGAGGTTACCGCCCCCCCCCCTTTTTTTTGAGAACCGTTATCACTTTAACATCCCGCTCAGAAGCTTCGAGTGGTGTCGCCTCACGTGCAGAAGACATCCGTGAAGCCTTACCCTGACGTCTCACCCACAATCTTCTGTAAGCCATCCCCTCTCCCCCTCCAGTAACCCATTTGCGTAAATTCCCCCCATTTGAATAGTCTCCTCCCGTAACACCTTAAGTTTTAACTTCATAGTCTGATTTATAACTACAATTCACCCCCTTCGTTCATCTGATGTAATTTTTTCCCATCTTTTCTCTCATTATTTTTATGTCAATAAAATAATATTTTTGAACATGCCTCTTTGACTAACCTTGAGCTTTGCCATTGCCCATAATATACCTGACCTCGTTGCACTCTTATCTAGTTGTTGCGCCCGTCGAAACTCGTGGCGTTCCGTCCCATTTGTCGGTTCGCCTTGAAGTTTTAGGGCACCTCCCCCCATAAATATAATAGGGTATTGATATAATGTAATTTCATACCACAACATATATTTTTATTAATATACTTATATATAATTTTGGTGTCAAATGTGTTTGGGGTTTTTACGAACCCGTATCATTTTAATTTCGACATTAGAAGTTGCCTTGTTATTCACGTCTATCCCTTTTATTTTATTTTTTGTATTGTACTGGCAGAAGGCAAGTTCAAGTTAATTGAAGAGCAGTAGAACGTAATCTATTTAGATTTTGTGTTGGACCCCAGGTAATTAATTTTTTTTTTATTGTGTTCGAATTTTGAAGACTCTCCTGGTTATTAATCCAAAAGAGTTAAGGTCTTTGGTGTCCTAATTCCAGTAGGACCATTTAAATTTTTTTTCCGCTTAGAAACAGCAGAGGTAGGTAGCTGTATCTTAATTTTGGGGGGTATCAAGGCCTTCACGAATATTCAAGTATTCGTTTCGCGTGGGTAGTGTCCTAGCTCGTTCGCGTGTCAGTGTTCCCTCAGTTAACTGCGTTTAAATGTCATCCTTCCAAAAATTCAAGAGTCAGAGTGAAATGTTAGGTCTTTCAGGCAAATACCTGCTAAATTACGTACAGGAAGAAGAGAGGAACGAACGGGCAGAGCGAAGGGAAGAGAAACTAAGAAAAACGGAGATGGAGAACAAACTGAAGATGGAGATGGAGGAGAACAAACTGATGATGGAAATGGGGGAAAAGAAACTAAAGATAGAGATGGAGGAGAACAAACTGAAGATGGAGATGGAGATATAGGAGAACAAATTAAAGATGGAGATGGAAGAACGTGAACAAATTAGGCAGCATAAGCTGGAAATGAGCCGAAATCAAATGGATTCTCAGTCCCTCGGTTCCCAGACTGAAATTCCCCAAACTCTTTCAGTCCACCTTCCAGCTTTTAATGATGGAGAGGACTGTGGGTCATTCTTGGCCCATTTTGAGAGAATCTTCAAGATGAATAGATGGGATCTCGAAAATGATGGCGTCGCTCGCTTACTTCCCCTCCTAAATGCCAAGTTAAGGGATATCTTCGTATCCCTTCCCCCAGAAGCAACTTTGGACTATTCCACGTTAAAGTCAGAATTGTTAGCCGCTGTTCATATGAATATCGAATTCTACCGCTCCCGATTCCGCCAGAAAAGGATCCGCCCTGGCCAAACATTTCGGCAACATGGGTACATCCTCCAAAGAAACCTTCAGTGTTGGTTGGATGCGTGCAAGATTCCCCAGGTCTACGAGTCCCTTCTGAACTTCTTCCTTAGGAATCAGCTTTTAGCTGCCGTGGCTCCCGAAATTCGCGCCTTCATTAAGGATAAACGTTGTGCCACTTTCAAGGAGTGCTTGAAAGAGGCCGATGTTTACGCGGGTAGTCACAATTTCTACCCTAAGGATGTTCAAAAGGCTCCCCAATCGCCCCCCAAAACTAAATTTTATGGTCTTAAGGCCCCTCCTAAATTGATTCCAATATTCACCAAGGTTCCTAGTCCCTCGCTCGAAGCCAAGAAACTTCCATCCATCGGAACACCGAGACGTTAAGCCTCTCCTTTCTTCTCCCCCGGTTGGGCCGTACCAAAAGAACCCGATCATCTGCTACAACTGCGGAGTTCCCGGCCATTACCGCACGAACTGTCCTCAAAACTCCCGATTCGCAAACTCTCAGTCCCACCAAGTTCACCAAATCTGGGCCGCCCCTGCTCCTTCTCCGTCGCCTCAAGAGGACCCCGAACCTCCCTCGCCCGCCAAAGTTTCGGACCATCAGGTGAACTTCATCTTTAATGAGAACAACCATGGTGGATTGAAATTCGAGAACGGAACCGTGAACGGGTGCCGAGTATCCACCCTCGTCCGTGACACCAGGTGCACCTGTATCGTAGTGTGTGAAGACCTACTCCCCCTTGTTGGCCTCGACCAAAAGAAGTTTGCGGTGGTCTACGACTACCTCAGCGGGGCCAGTTGTTTCCAAGTAACTCGTTGTCACATCGAGTGCGACTATATGTCCGGTTGGGCCGAAGTGGTAGCGGCCCCAATCAAGCTCTGCTCCGTTTTGATCGGTCAGAGCCCCGTAATCCACGACCATCCCGTGGCCCAGCCCGTGATTACCCGTACACAGGCAGCCCTGGAATCCCATGCCCCTATTTCCCTGGAAACCCCTATCGACCCGGAGTTCCAAGCCTTCTGGAGCGACAAGTTTGCCCACGCCCAGAAGGAGTGCGCAACTCTCCTCCCCCTTTGGGAGAAAACCAAAACCCTCGAGCGTGAGTCCACCCGAGCTAACAAACGAGTATCATATCTCGTGAAGAAGGATTTATTGTATCATGCCTGCTCGGAAGTCACCGACCAAGAAACACATGTCTTGTGTGTTCCCCGTGAATACGTCCCGCAAGTATTGAAGCTCTAGCATGACAGCTCATTCGCCGGCGATTTTAGCCATAATAAGACCGCGCAACGAGTCTTCAAGTATTTCTTTTGGCCAGGTGCAGCCAGAGATATCGCCAAATATTGTCGGTCATGTGATATCTGCCAAAAGACGTCCGCAAAAGGGCAGGTTAAGCCAGCCCCCCTTCAGAGAGGCCCCATCATTCCCGAACCCTTCTCCCGAGTGGCTATCGACCTGATTGGCCCTATTCACCCCCCTTCAAGCGAAGGACATTGCTATGTCCTCACCTTGGTAAACTTTACTACCCGTTTCCCAGAAGCAGTCCCCTTCAAGAAGATTGATAGTATCACGTGCGCCGAAGCACTAATCTCCATATTCTCGCGCGTGGGAATTCCCAAGGAGGTACTGTCAGATCGAGGGAGACAGTTTACTTCTTAACTCATGGAATATGTAGGCAAGCTTCTGATTGTAAAACCTTTGTTTACCACCCCTTACCATTCGGCTGGGAACGGTATGTGCGAGAAATTCAACGGGACCCTCAAATCAGTCCTCAAAAGGCTCTGCATTGACCAGCCCCTAGAATGGCACCGATACTTGCCGGTTGCCCTTTTCGCGTGCATAGAGATCCCTCATAGAACCCTTGGATTCGCCCCTTTCGATCTCTTGTACGGACGGAACGTGCGCGGCCCCCTCAGCATCCTGAACAAACTCTTTACTAATCCTCAACGGGACGAGGAAATACAGACCTCCTACTCTTGTCTCCTGGATTTGAGAAAAAGGTTAGAAGAGTGTGCTGATCTAGCCTATAAGAATGCGGACGTGAATTCAGAGAGGTATAAGGCCTACTTTGACCTTGAGTCACGAGAACGAAAATTCAAGCCTGACGCAGAGGTGCTGTTACTACTTCCCACGGAAAACAACAAACTCCTTAGCCAGTGGAAGGAATCCTACCCCATCCTCGAGGCTAGAGGGCCCGTGGATTACCTCATCCGTACTCCGACGTGAGCGAAGGTTTTCCACGTGAATATGTTAAAAAGGTACCACCGGCGCGCAGGTACCCACAACTTGGTAGCCCCAGACGAAGAATCCCCGTTGGAAGCAGCATATCCCTCTGGCCCCCTCAACGTCGTCCAAGTAGTTTGTATTGAGTCAGATAATGAATATCCCCTTCCGTCACTACCCGAATTTCCAAATCCATCTGAGGCGATCACACTCGATGTCTGCCCCCGGCTAGCTTCCTACTCCAAGAATCAGCTGCAGCAGTTGCTGAGCGGATTCTACGATGTTATTTTTAACACCCCTGGCTGCTCTAATCAATTTGAGCACGACATTGTCTTCATTGTCCAAAAAGCCATCCGCTCCAAGCCATATACCCTCCCCATCCACCTTAGGAAAGCTTTCAACGAAGAGGTGGATAATCTGGTAGTGTTAGAAATAATAGAACCCTCGGCGTCCGATTATTGCTACCCCCTTGTTATGGTTCGCAAACCCGACCACACTTTCCGTATGTGTGTCGATTTTCGTAAGCTAAATTTGGTAATGGTGTTCGACGCAGAACCCAATCCCTCATAGATGAAAATCTCGATTTTTTCGAGGAAATGAACTTCATTTCCGAATTAGACCTCTGTAAGGCGTAATACCAAATTTCCCTTCGTCCAAACGCCCGCAAGTATACCGCCTTTCGCACATATAAGGGCCCCATGCAGTTCAAACGACTTCCCTTTGGGCTAGTCACTGCATGCAGCAATTATAACAGAATGATGCGAAAAATCGTGGACGGGCTGCCCCACGTCTCGTTTTATTTTGACAACCTGTATGTAGCGACCGCTATGTGGGACCAGCACCTGATTGCTCTCCGCGCCCTCCTTAATAGGCTTCGTGAGCACGGGCTCACCCTCGGGCCTACTAAGTGCCACTTCGCTTATGATACGATTAAGTATCTGGGATTCAAGATCGGTAAAAATCAGGTGAGCTCCCAGGAAGAAAAAGTCCGAGCAATCTTTAAAATGCTCTTCCCAGGCACGAAGAAACAGTTGAGGTCATTTATGGGATCTGTCTTATTTTACCGCCGCTTCATACCAAACTTCGCGTCAATCGCCACACCGATAACTGCCCTGTTTCAAAAAAAAATCCCCGGATCCCCTCTCGTGGGACCCTGAAACCTCCGCCAGGTTCCATAAGCTAAAGAACCAGCTAACGTCCGCTCCCATTCTGAGGCTCCCGAACCCGACTAAGCCTTTCGGCATTAGGACCGATGCCAGTGATGAAGAGATTGGATATGTCCTCCTTCAATATGCTGATAAGGGAGACAGCCACCGGGTGGCTTACGCGAGTAGAAAGCTTTTACCACGCGAGTGAAATTATTCAGTAATAAAACGGGAGGCCTTAGCAATAGTCTGGGGCGTTATCAAGTTCAGTATGTACTTAATAGGAAAGCCTTTTGTAGTGAAAGCAGACCACCGCCCCTTGTCGTTTTTGAGAAATACAAAAAGTTAGAATGGGCGCATCATGAGGTGGTTGCTGATACTCCAACAATATCAGTTTGAAATATTGTACGTCCACGGCAGTGACAACTGTGTTGCAGACAATTTGAGTCGTAACCGGGGGCAGAAGAAGCCGACGAGCCACTAAAATAAAATAACTGTAAATATGGTATTTCTCCTATAACCTAGAGGCTAAATGCTTGGCAAAAGTTTGCCGATATTATAATCCCTTATGTATATATTTCCTCATTAATGTTCTTAATTATGATTTTTTTTTGTCCACTAAATTGTTTAGTCTTTAGTCCAATATTTATGCCTCCATTTAATTGTATCTTTTTCTTTGTTCCACTAAAATGTCACCAATGTTCTCCTATGATTTTTTTTTTTTTTAAATTGTACTAGTTAAATTCTCAAGAATTGACCTGTTTAAGGCTTATGTCCGTAAATTCCTCGCTGAGCTCAGATTTACGTTTTTTTGTGTGTACACCCGTCGTATCAAGTCAGAATTTCCCTAGACCCTTGATAATTCTAGTTTGACGGGTGGGATGATCCTTTCCTACGCAACTGCTCTGTAAAGCATAATCTTTCGGTTGGGAGATGTGTGAGGGAATTCCACGTGGAAATTCTTTTCCAGCACGGAAGTTCCATGTGCTGGAGAAGATTCTGTTAGGCTTAAATTGGTTAGCCTAACCCCCATCCGCCCACCCTTCCACAAGCGGTAGCCTCGAACTGCGTCCACCACGATTCACCTTTACACGGGCTAGAATAGCCTCGGCAAGAAGATTCGAGGCCATTCGAGAGTAGAGCTGTTTCCCACTACCACCCCCCCCCCCCTTCCTCGCGGGGAGAGCCTCAGACATATATATTGCTCGCTTCCCATGAGACAAGCACAGAATTGACAAGTCTCGCCCGGACCCAAAGAAAATTCTCCTAGTTCCAAGTCAGGTGCTAACAACAAAGCAAAGTAATAGCTGAACTATTTTTGTGTATTGGAATTAGCCCCAGCCAGTGAGGTATTTCCATTTAACGATCGCTACCGTGTGATTTTTCCGACTTTTCTCGTCAACTCCTGTCGAAGCCCTCCTCGTTAACCCCTCATTTTCGGGTGGCCCTTTTTTTGAGAACTGTTATCACTTTAACATCCCGCTCAGAAGCTTCGAGTGGCATCGCCTCACGTGCAGAAGACATCCGTGAAGCCTTACCCTGACGTCTCACCCGCAATCTTCTGTAAGCCATCCCCTCTCCCCCTCCAGTAACCCATTTGCGTAAATTCCCCCCCATTTTAATAGTCTCCTCCTGTAACACCTTAAGTTTTATCTTCATAGTCTGATTCATAACTACAATTCCCCTCCCCCTTCGTTCATCTGATGTAATTTTTGCCCATCATTTCTCTCATTATTTTTATGTAAATAAAATTATATTTTTGAACATGCCCCTTTAAAAAACCTTGAGCTTTGCCATTGCCTATAATATACCTGACCTCTTTGCACTCTTATCTAGTTGTTTAGCCCGTCGAAACTCGTGGCGTTTCGTCCCTTTTGTTGGTCGTCCTTGAAGTTATCGGTCCCTCCCCCCATAGATATAATATAGTATTGATATAATGTAATGTCATACCCCGACACCTGTTTTTGTGTCCCTGGAATAGTAGAGCTGAGAGACAGCACTATAAAAAAACAGAGACTGGCCATCAAGAACCAGCTTTTTACCCAGAAATCCTAATGTGAGAGCTATGCCAATAGTTGACCCCAAGAAAATTCTGCTACGACCCCTCCCCATCAAATTAGGGCTTAGGAAAAATTTTTGCGAAGGCCTTGAACAAGAATGGAGCTGCTTTCAAGTACCTGGAGTCAAAGTCTCCTCGTGTAAGTGAAGGCAAGCTAAAGGCAGGAATCTTTGTTGGCCCTCAGATTCGGGAATTGATGAAGGACAAGCATTTTGAGGAAGCATTAGCAGGTGTCGTGGTGAATGCCTGGTTTTCCTTCAAGCAGATTATTTATAACTTTTGGGGAAACACCCGCTCCCCAGAATATGAAAAAAATGATCCAAATCTGATTTCAAGTTTCCAGCAAACTTGACTATTTTGACTATTTTCCCACGAATTGTAGGAATTACAGTGAGAAACAAGGAGAGCGTTTCCATCAGGATATTTTCACCATGGAAACTCGATACCAGGGAAAATGGAATGTCAGCATGATGGCAGATTACTGTTGGTCATTGAAACGTGATGGTCCCGATGCACGGCACAAATGGTACGCTTTCCTTTGAATCGGTATGTAGGCTAACCATGAGAGCATGTTTTTTTATGTTCATTTGATTTCATGTTGATTCATTTCATGATAACCGTGATTTATTTCATGTTGATTTGGTATACATATGTTCTTAAAACTAAAATAATGTGCTTTGCCATGATTAATTATTCATTTTAAATGAGTAACAATATATTTTAAATGCACATTTATTGTTATCATTAATCTGTAGTTTATTCAAAATCCTTACGTGATAGAAAAAAACGGTTTAGATACTTAAAATCAGCAACCCAAGAATATGTAAGATCACATCCATGAATAAAAATAAAAATTGAAAAATAAAAAAATTCAGACCAGTGTTATTTATATATTTATACATTAATTAGGTTTGATTAAAAATAGCAATTCATAAGTAAAGTTGACTCAATTTTTCACTCCAGCATCTTGGCTTATTGGTTTACGTCATAAAGGAACCACCAACTCATCTCCATTTTCAGGCCACTATTTTCTAAGCCCCCTCAAACTTTTTGGGGAGGGAAGCTGATAATTAGTTTGGAGTTATAAAGAACGCTCCTCCTTCCCTCACACACACACGCACAAACATATAAACACGCCCGCCAATTGACGATGGGGAGATTTGGAAGAATTGGCGAATAAGCTGACCAATTAAAAATTTGGAAAGAATAAAGTTGCGACTTTGATTTGGTGACATAAAAAAAAAACTACCCCTTGGTTTAACGTCATCTGGAGCATATATACATTTCTCAGTTCATTGTAGCGTTTACAAAGTAAGTAACTTTCTCATATCGGTTTTCTTGATATTATATAAGTTTTCCTTAATACGATCTTTTCGTTTCTTTTATCATTATTCGGATCAATTTTTCTAGAAAAGCCAGATACGATTTACCATTTGTTATCTGATGAATAAAATAAACACAAAACAAACAGCGGCATCTGAAAAACAAATAAACTCTGAATGGATTGACGATAACAATTTTATTAATTTTTACCGAGTTTTTACAAATATAAAAATTGCTCTGGAACCCTAGTCATACGCTAGCAAAATCCCCCCCCAAATTTTGTGCAAAAGTATGTACAACTACGCAATGTCACCCAGTTCAATACTGCGGTATAGATTAATCATATAAACTACTTAATAGAATTATAGGTAGATATAAATGAATGTCTCCCCAAAACATCCAGGAAAAACTAGTTTCGTAGTTTAATTTTGATATATTAGTTCTTCTATTTCTATTCCATTCCTTTTTTTAAGAATAAACTAGTAATTCCCTAAGACTCTGCATATATAACACGGTAGACTAGCACTATTAAAGGAGATCTAAACTGTAACTGTATTGATATTTTACTCTGTTGCATAACTTGTTTTTTCCATGCCCTTTCACTTCAACTATCCTCTCCATTACATATTTCCGACAGGAATTAAAACTTAATCTTTGGTAGGTCTTCTTCATAAATCCCTTCTTCAATATGTTCCCCATTTATATCTTTAATATAATACTGGTCTAGAACTGTTGAAGTTTTATATATCTTGTAGATTTCCTCTCTCCACCCCGCCTCGTATCCTTTTTAAAAATTGTTGGCAATACGTGAGATCCGGGAATTATTTTGTTTTCGCATAACATTATAACTATTAGGCCGATTCTAACGAAATCGGATCCCTTTATGTTGGTTTACATTCTATTTTGAATCATAGAATTGCCAAGCTCCCCCCTTGGTTATTCCGGGAATTATTAAAAGTTTTGTAGGTCGTAAGGTCATAAATCAGAATAAGTGAGAGCACGCGACTTTTTGTTCCCAATCATTCTATGTCTAAAATTATTATGTGTTTGCAAAATCATCAGAAAAAGGTCTTGTTTTATTGTTTTTGGCAAGTGCTCTAAAATACTAACTTTATTTAATGAATTAAAATGATATACTCCGATATTATGTTCACGCAATAAACCTTTCATCTTCTTTACTTTAAAGTCTCCTCTACCAACAAAACATATATAATCTGTAATCCATCCAGTTTCTTCCATGAGATATTGTATAGCATTTGACAATACCTGATCATTATTCTCTTTTAAAGGAATTAATCATAGATATCTAGAATATACGTCAATTACAAACAATATATGTATACCATATACCATGAGATATCGTATAGCTTTTGACAATACCTGACCATTCTTCTCCTTTAAAGGAATTAATCATATATATCTAGAATAGAAGTCAATTACAAACAATACATGTATATCATACACCATAATTAAACATTGAAACTACTGTATCACAGTAAGATCAATCTGCCAAATCTCATTTCTACCTCGTGCTTTTACGTGTTGTGTCCTGAATTTTTTTCTCACATCGGATTTTTTCGCAACCTTTGTAACAGATTTAAATAGTCGATATAACGCACTAAAAGATTTTGCAGACTCGGGGATGTATACAGCCGTAACAATAAGTGATTTACTTTTGAATGAATAACTGATACGTTTACTACTTATAAAACTATAAATAAAATACATCTTATGTTAAAACCTATTTTAAATCTACGCTAAACGACATAATTTTAACTAGAATTTTATGGATATTCATAGTTTTGAAAATTAATATCAGAAGAGTTTTTTATATAAGATTTAGAATTTAAATAAACGTATTTGTTAAAGAATCGTGCTCCAATAATAAAAATTATCGGGGATATACCTAAACTTTCTTATTGCAAGTCTCGATCCTCTTTACACGCAAAGAGAACAAATTCTTTCACACGCTCGATAGTGTTGCTTCTCATGCGCGGAAAACAATGAAATTGATCAAACGACACCTTTTTATATACGCAGTTTCGGCGATTGTAAGGTCAAATTTCGATATTCTTCGAGTCCATCTTCGAATGCAAGATAACAAACATCAACCGCATTCTGCAAACACTTCATCTGAGTAAACCTTGGAAAAGATTCGCTTTCAAGTCTTTGAAAAGACTTGTCCAAATCGTTTTTAAATCTTGTACGAATAAACGATTCGTTCCTTCTCCAGGAAATACCAAAATGTATACTTAGAAATAAACTGTTATGGTTTGCTCTAACTAGACACCTTAGTTGTTAAGCACCGAGGTCTTTCACCAAATGATCTACATGGAAATATTTTCTTGTTCTAACCTGTGTATTGCCCAAAACAGCAACCAAAACTCATCCATACTAAGGAATAATTTATTGTTATAGCAAGATCTTCCGCAGATATTTTCAAAGATCACTCTAACATAACCGGCTTTTGTTCTAGTAATCTTCAGGAGGCTGAATATATTAATTTTATATTCTTGTTTTATAATCTGCTTCACCTGGAATCAAGAAGTCTTCTTACTCCAGAGTATTCGAGTGAATCTGGGCAAACAATGGGACAGAAATTCTGATATAGATAGAGAGTCTTTGCCACGGTTTAAATATTCATCGGTTCCATATGTTAATAATTCAACCACTTCCTTAATATTCGCTGTGCCAAATAAAGAGAAGTGCGGCATTTATTTGTCCGAGCCACTGATAAATTAATCTACCACTTTCACGAGCACTAACCTCCAGTATTTAACCTTTGTCACTCCCATTAACTTTAGAGGTAGGGGGATGCACAACCTCATCATACTTTTTCAAATAGTTTTTCCAATATTTTTTTCACCTTAGATTGTTGGAATGGATAAGTGTTATAATAGACAATAAGATAGGTAGAAACTATCGTCCACGTTGATATTTTTTCTTTAGACGTATATGACCTAGCCTCCGAGGTAACACATAAACCATTTGAATCGTGATATTTTTTTTATGCGATGTTGCCACGAGAACATTACCTTTTATTAGATTAAGACATGCTTCACATACACAATTGACGAAATCATTACCAATGCTTCCGATGATTGATTTTTCATCTTTTAAGAAAGAGACCAGAACGCATGGGATAAATGCTTGTATCTTCTTATTCTATGGTTCATACTAAAAGATATATAGTTTCGAACTCGTTTGGAAATATTTCCGCTCGCAAGGTAAATCGTACAGTGTTTCTCGGACTGAAGTCGCAGAGCAAATATCCATAGGATCTTGAGACTGCTTCTTTATATTCGTTCATGAAGTTACGAGGGGCAGTCAATAAGTTTTACAAATCGGTAGGGCAAAACAGAGGAAAGGGAATGGCTGTTTGTGGGGGTGTTAGGACAAGTTATGACAAGTCAGGACCTGCAGCCGCACACTCCTATCTCGTCTATTTAAGAAGCAGTAGCTGATCACAGATCGTCAGTCACAAATTTTTCAACAATGGAGAAGGTTGAGCACCACGCAGTGATCAAATTTTTGACCAAGGAAGGCGAGAATGCAAAAGAGATCCATGAACGCATGGTTGCAGTGTACACCGACACCGTCCCTTCCTATGCAACCATTCCTCGTTGTAATAGGGAGTTCCGCCATGGTCGTGAGTCCCTTGAAGATGACCCACGTCCAGGACGCCCGTCAGACGTGACCAACGAGGACAATGTGGCCCGTGTGGAGAGGAAGATCCTCAAAAATCGACGCGTGAAGGTCGAAGAAATCGAGCGAAAACTTGGAATATCACAACAAAGGTTATCAACATCATCCACGACAATTTGGCCATGACCAAGGTCTTTACCCATTGGGTCCCTAGAAACCTCACGAAACCTCACGCCCCATGATCGACTTCAACGTCGTCAAAGTCCACAAGGCCAGAGTTGTACAAGCTGCCCTGCTCGAGTGCGGATTCGAGGAGCTCAACCATCCCCCCTACAGTCCAGATCTGGTCCCTAGCGACTACTTTTTATTCCGCCAGCTCAAAGGCTGCACTGAGTGGACGCCGGTTTGGTGATGATAAAGATGTCCAGCTCGCCGTCCAGGAGTGGATTGAACAGCAGTCGGGAGATTTCTGGTTGTCGGGAATTCGAAGCCTTAGGGAAAAGTGGCGCAAGTGCATTGAAGTCGAGGGTAGTTATATTGAAAAATAATACAACACCTTTCCTTATATCTCGTTTCCTTATATCCGAATTGCAAAACTTATTGACCGCCCCTCGTACTCCGTTGCCCAGGTATAATTTGTCCTGCGAATATATTTATCTGCAAAGTTTCTGCTAGGAGTAAATAAGACTTGATTTTATATAAGTCATATTTTTGGCCTGTGGTGGGAGGATTCGGCGAATACCTTGATATATTTGCATCTATCTTCTGCGTTAAGTCATCTGAAATGTAGAGTGTATGACTTTTTCCATCTAAAGATGACACATCATAAACATCATAACTTCTAGCAGATTACTATATACATTATTTTTTCGGTCTTCTTAGATCCGGCAACGGATCTAAGGAAGCAACTCACTTATTCCTCTCTTTTCAACCTCTCATCTAGCGAAGGTATCGGTGAAATTTGGCAAATAGTTAATTCTGCTCTAAATAATGTGCCTAATGAAAGTGATAATGAATATACCCATTGACAAAGAATACCCGATGTCATTACACTAAGCTCCGACGAAGAATAAGTAGACTACGTTATGAGGGTGAATGTTCAAACATAGGAATCAATCAATCCAACAACACCCTTCTTTTTCGGGTGTAGGAGAAGTAAGCTTACAGGATATAACTTCATAAACTCATACGCAACAAGAGCACCCTCTACATCAAAGAGCAAAACCCTTCCCTCACTGGGATCTCTCCTAGAGGTTAGTTCTAAAGAAGCTTTGTCCTTCTTGTGGTGAGAGGGATCAGCCCTGAGGCCCTTAGAGTTCCTCTGGTGCTGTGAACCAGACTATTAATACACCCCTCTTTCCCCCTATTATTTTCTTTTACTACTCTGTAGTTCCCACTCTTCTTTCTCCTATCTAGTGGCCCTGACGGCTACCTGAACTCTGCTTTTGTTTTGACTGATTCTGAATTCTTCTTTCCTAAAGGTCAGATTTTGGGCCGTCTGCATCGCCTTCGTTTGCCAAAGACTAAGGATAAACCCATCAATTGGCCTTTTTTTCTCCGCGAATAGGAGAACTCAAACAGCCCCCTCGGCTAATAAAGATGGTGTGGTGGATCCGTATCCATTCTTCAAGAGGACATACCGGACGCAACCGAATCGAGAGTTGCATTAGTTCCAGGTCCTTGTAGGCATCTGTGGTGGGGAGTCCTGAGGGAATTTGAAGTCAATTCTGCTGCAATGGCTTGCCAAAAGCCTAACACTTCCCCTTCTCTTAAGGGTTCTCGTACCAAACGTTATTCAGTCCCCATTTAACACTTCCCTCGCTCGTTGGGTCCCTATGCCACCAATGTGGACCCAGATTTTGATAATCCCCGCTTTCTGGTCTTGAGTCCTTCATCTGAAACCCCACTTCCGAAAGTGCATGTGTTTGAGTTAATGAATCATTTAAGCCCCGCTGTGGTAAACCCCGTCGGATGTGGTCAAGAGGTAATGGTGATATCTTGGTTGAGGTGTCACCTCATTTTCAACATAATCTTGTTTAAAGTCTGTCATTGATTGCCGAAGTTCCCGTAACCAGTTCACCCCCATCGACGTCTGAATTTTGTCAAAGGTGCCGTCCGTTCAAACGAATTAAGGGACTACGACCTTACCTGTGTCCAGAGTAAGCTTAGTACCCAACGCGTCAAACATGTACACAGTGTGACTAAAACTGTAGGCTCTGCTAGAATCTCACTTGACACATCCATTTTAACTTTCGAACGTCAGGAACTTGCCCTAGTTTATTAAAGATGCGTACCTTCGCATCTCAGTAAGCCCCACGTCAAACTACTCGGATGTTGCTTCAATTTTAATCATTTTGGACATGTTGTTCGTGCCTGCCGGCACTCTCGTTCATGTGTGAATTGTGGTTCTGATTACCATGACCCTGAATGCGACCAAACACTGTGCTGTGCTAACTGCGGTGGTGCCCACAGTGCTGCCTCGAAAATCTGCCCAATATTCCTATAAGAAAAGTAGGTCCTCGCTTTGCGCAACTGTCCTCGTCTTGATTTAAGAGAGGCTCGCCAAGGTGCTCGAGCACAAGCCTCACCTCTTGGCTGTTTCTTCTTGGATCTTTTGAGTGTTGCTGGACGAAACCAACCATCACGTTTGAGTTCTGACACGCCTGAAGCATCTTATCTCCCATATACCGTTAGTGTCAGAAGGATTCCCGATATACCGTCGAAGGTATCATGAGATACTTAATGTTGAAATGGTGGTTGCCATCCCCGGCAGCTCTATCCGGGACTGCCGCTCAGGGTGAGACACTTGACAACATCAGATGTTATCTGAAAGAATCTTCTACATCGACCAGTGATGGTTCTTCTATCCCGCTGCGAGACCCAAAGCACCGTGCTCTGAGGAAGGACTACTCACCTGGGTCATCGACAACCAATAAGCGGGCAGCCTTTGGAGCTGACTTGTCTGAGCTTCGAGAGCCTTCCATGGACTCTTCTCCTGTTTCTGAATATTCATTGCCCTCAAGCCAGTCCCGTCCTTCACAGGACGTAGGCCCCTTACCGATCCTACCGGTGGCAGAAATCCGCCCATTTCATGGTACTTTGCCTATATCGCCTGCTCCACCCACTCATCCCCCTACTCATGATCCATGAGTAGCCGCAGTTGTTGGATCAACCCTTCAGACATGGAAGGCACCCTCAGCCAATGATTCCGGATCTACCATCCAAAAATCTCTTCTGGACGTTCCGTTTTCGCGGGGCTTTGCGCCCCAGTTACGGACAGGTGCCTCGGTTGGTTTCTTGAAACCCTCGGCAATATCCCCGGTCACTGGTACTTTCAGGATTTCTCCCCCTGCTATTGCAGGCTCTTCTAAATCTGCTCTTCGTCTTCCGAGCTCTTTGGGACTCAGTTCAAACTTAACTTCAGCCAAAAATGAGAAAAAGATATCTACTATGGTATCTAACCACCCAACATTATATCCGGCAATTTACAATGGAATTGTAAACGCGTTCTTGCCAAGTGGGAAGAACTTGAAGTTCTTTTAACGACTCTCCACCCCACTGTTATTTGTCTTCAGGAGAAGAAACTGGGTACTCGCCCTTTTCCAGCGGTACCCAGTTTTCGTATTTTCAACTCCTTTGCTCTTGTCGGCTGCTCGTCTCGTGGTGGGGTGTCAGTTATGGTTTCGTCATCCCAATAGGTATCTCCTCTCCCCTTCACACTACCATCCAAGCTGTTGCCGTGAGGGTTTTTATTACAATGATTTTTACTGTTTGCCCTATTTACCTCCCTCCTTTTTTACCATTGTCAAGACCCGACCTTTTAGAACTTCTAGATCAGTTGTCCTCTCCGATTTTATTACTCGGAGATTTTAATACCTGTTACCCATATTCGGGCGACATTACTCGTAATGCCAAAGGCAGTGTTTTAGAGTCCCTTTTATTATTTTACATTCTCTGCGTTCTAAACACTGGCGATTTTATCTCATCATGTTAAGAGAGATTCTTTTAGTTTTGTTGACCTGCCCTTCTGTTCTCCAGAGTACTTCACTGATTTTCAATGGTGATGGTCAGCTCTTGATCACTTCCATGGAAGTGACCACTTTCCTATTGTTTTGTAGATCGTTCATCCTATCCCTCATACAATGTACCTCTCAAGTAGGACTCAAGCCATGTCGATTGGGAAGGCTTCCGAGAGTCGTCTTTCACAAGTGCTTTCTTGGGAACCTTCAATAGTGTGGACGCGGTAGTGGCGTACTTGACAACAATTATCTACAACACGGCCGCACAGACCATTCCCCGTAACCGGACGCTCAAATGTGCGCTGGTGGAACTTAGAGTGTTAGCCCATGCCCAATTCCGGTGGAACCCAAGCTTGTGTAACAAGGTTGCTCAAAACTGAGCTAGGGCGCTTCGCCAAAGAACCATTCGACAGGCTCGCACAGCTACGTTTCACTAATTTCCTCTATGACCACTAACGCAAAGATCTGGAAGAGGATTAACAAGATCAGGGGGTTGTTATACCGCCCATAATACCACCATACTCAATTTACAGGGATCCTTAGAGAATTACAGCCTGGTGGTCAGCAACGCATTGGCCGTCACCAGTGTCAGCCATTACAATGAGGCATGTCTAGCCTATAAATCAAACCAAGAGTCTCATTCTCTCAACTTTACGATGAACTCTGTTCTTCCGCATAATGCCTTATTCTCCATCCACGAGTTGCGTGCTGCATTGTCCCTTTGTAGGTCTACTTTCCCTGGCCTTTACGGGATCCATTCTGATATGATTCGGTACCTACAACCACATTTTCTTACTTTACTTGTAAACTTTATATGGGTGAAGGGTTCTTGCCCATCATCATGACGCGTTTGGGATTTTTATTCCTTTTGTCAAACTTATCAAGGATGGGTTGGACGCAGATCACTACCACCTTATAGCTCTTTCCAACTGTCTAAACAAGTTGCTAGAGAAGATGTTGTTGGTGCACTTGAACTGGTTTCTAGAAACCAATCTCTTACTGTCTCCAGTTCAGTGCGGTTTTTGCAGGGGCCATAAAGGGTCTTTCAACAAGGACGCTCGAGCTTTGTCAGGCTATAGTGACCATGTTGTTAAAGCGACATCTGTCAACTTTTCTGTGAACTGTTCAGTAGTACTTGGCCAGTCACAGTGGAAGGTTATAGCATTGAACAGCGTGTGCAAATCATCAAATGTTATTATCAAAATCAGTGCTCCGTTCGACATTCGTTCAGCGCATTACGTGATTTCTATCATTTTCAGCGACAAGGCCCATTATTGGATGAATGGATTTGTGAACAACCAAAATTGTCGGATTTGGGACGAAAACAATCCACATGAGATGCACCCAGCACCAATTGTATCCCAACAAAGTTACTGTTTGGTGCGGATTTTCGTCTAACGGAATCATCGGTCCGTATTGTTTCGAGAACGAAGATGGGATTGCCATAACCGTTAACGGCGAGACCCACAGATCGATGATAAGCAACTTCTTGTGGCATCAACTGGATTATATGCCTGATATGGATACTGATGACACGTGGTTCCATCAGGACGGCGCTACGTGCCACACTACGCACACCACGATAGACACTTTGCACCAGCGATTTCAGGGCAGGGTTATCTCGCGCAGCGGCAACGTCAACTGGCCACCGAGATCATGCGAGTTAACGCCATTAGACTACTTTCTTTGGGGTCTACCTTAAATTGTAGGTCTATGCAAATAATCCGCAAACAGTTGATGTCCTCAAAGTCAATATAACGAACACCATCCAGCAAATTCAGCCAGATTTATGCGACAAAGTCATCGAAAATTGGGCCTCCCGAATACGTTTCACCAAGCGAAGCCGTGTGGAGATTTGAATGAGGTCATATTCCACACTTAATGCCATAAAATGTACTTTCAAATTTAAAATAAATTGAGAATATATATCACACACAACTTGTTTTATTTATATTTAAAAATCGAGCGACCTTATTGAAAGATCCTATAGTACCCTTGACCTCTTAATACGTTTCGAGGGTTCGGTCGAGAAAGCTTTCTCGTTAAAGCGCCGAGTCTTTGGCCATATTTTTTGACATTGAGAAACCTTATGATATAACATGGAGATACGGCGTCTTAAAGAAGCTATACGTTTGTGGTATGAGAGGTCTTTTGTCGTTTTTTATTAAAAGTTTCTTAGTTTCTCTATCCTTTATGGTGCGTTTTGGAGACACCTATTCTGATCTGTATCCCCAAGAGGAGGGAGTTCATCAGGGCAAAGTATTAAGTGTTTAATGTTTTGTAATTGCGATCAATGATATCATTTCCTCTCTCCTGAGTGTGTATTGGTGACCCTGTTCGTCGATGACTTGGACCTATACTGTTGCTCGCCTCGCTTTACATCAGCGGTGCGTCGTCTGCAGCTGGCAGGCGATGTGGTTTCAAAAGTTGCACAACTTAGGGGATTCCGCATTTCCGGGGTAGAGGAGGGATTGTTCCGCCACCTATCTCCTTACACGGTGCAGAGATAGAATTCGTCTCTGAGTTTCGGTTTCTGGGCGTAACTCTTGATCCAAAGCTATACAAGTTACCAGACGTACGCCTTCTTCGAACAGACTGTCTGCACGCTCTAGGCATTTTGAAAGTCCTCTATACACGTCGTGGAGCAGTGATCACCGAACACTCTGGTCAATATACACTGCCCTCGTCCAATTCAAATTGGATTATGGGTGCCGAATTTACTCCTCAGCTTCACTCTCAGCCCTTAAAATTCCGGATCCTATTCGCAACCTCAGAGTTTGTCTTTCCAGTGGAGCCTTCCGCACCTCTTCCGCGAAGAATCTTTACTCTGAGAGTGAGGTGCTCTCCTTGCCCTATCATCGACTCCAGATCTGTATGCGATACCTCTGTCGTGAGCAGCAGGCCTCTGTATCACTGGTTTACAGATGCCTTTATGCTGCCGAGTCAACGACAGCATTCGATAGGTTGTCGTCTTTACTCCGCATCTTGAACTTCCGGATAGGAGATGATCTCTCCAACCTGGGTTGTCTAAGGGTACTTCCTCTGCCGTCATTGGCTACCCCTAGTTGGCGCGCTTCACCTTTCACAGCTTGTACCAGCATGTTGAGCCTGGACAAGTCGTCTGTGGACCTTTGCTGTATTAATAGCCTGTTCCTCGAGCATGTGACCTCACATACACAACACTCCCTGATATACACAAATTGGTTTAAGTCAGACAGAGGCGTGGGTGCTGCAGCCGCCGAATAAGGAGAGAGAGTTTTTAACCTTGTTTTTTGTTGCTGGTAGCTTCTATCTTTACCGTTGAACTTTAAGCCATTATTATAGATTTTATCCGATCAAAACTTTCCCTTTTAAAGATTTCGTCATTTTCCCTGGCTCTACTGTAGGGGTGTTTTAATAACAATTCGCTCTTTTAGTGCTTCTAATCCCTTAGTTGCATAAATCTGCAACTGGCTGTTAAAAAATGCGTCCCGTTATCGAGTTCTATTTTTTTGGATTCCCGGGAGTGTAGGGGTCCTGGGCAACGAGAGACCTGATTAGCTGGCCCGTTCAGCCTATTCTGTTTCCCTGGATAACTCTGCATTGCATTTTCGAAATTTCTTTCCCCTTAAAGAGATTATATTTTTCAATTGTGGCAGGACAAATGGGATGGGTGTTCATCACTTAAAAATATGTTTACCGAAAGTCTGTTCGTTCCTGGCACTCTAGCCTTCAGAGACTATGGTCCTTAAAGGTTGCCCTCTGTCGCATTCGCATCGGCCACACAAGACTTACCCACGGCCATGTTGTTTCAGCTGGCGTTCGAATCAGCCTTTGTGCTATATTTGTGGTGGGGGAGCAATCGGCTATCCATCTTCTACTGGAATGCTCTTATTTCGCCATTCTCAGGACATCCTGTTTCCTGACCTTTTCAACTATCCCTCGCCTGTCCCGTCTTCGTTTCCTTCTGGCAAAGAAATCCTTTAAACCCTCATTTTTATTTTTTTTATTACATAGTACTGTTCTCCCTCTTTTATAATTAATTTGACCATATATGTTCCTGCTGCCATTTACAATCCACTTGGATTGGGCAGCTGCCCAACTTGTTTCTTCCTTAAATCCTTAATCAAAGATAAAAATCATTCTCGTTTAGAGATTTTACCCCTAAGAGTAAACAGGCACGGAAACCTTCTCGTCAATTTATACTGTGCGATCGTGGAGAAACCAGAAGGAGCCTGTCTTGGCTGAGTAGTCTGTGAGCACTCACGGTATATATTGAAACCGCAATGTGGTCAGGAGTGTGTTTATAAAATTTCGAAAAATATCACTGATACGATCTATTTACATATTTCATTCGTCCAACTGCATGAATCGACACTTTTCTATTATATCATTGGACGAGTCGAGGCACCATTTCAATCTGCAGAAATAACTGAAGTTGCAAATTTCAATCTCATACTTCGTAAATCTAAGATTCCTGCAGGCCATGCGATAATACCATCTTATGTTAGATTCAATCGATATCGAATCTATAGGTAAATTTTACAGGAAGTGCCTTTGTTTCTTCAGTTCTCGCGAAAAAATAAAGGAGAATGTTCCTTCAAAAACTCTGGATTCCATTAATAATACAAGAAGCCAGAAGTTGGCAAGAAAGAGTAATCTTTTGTATGAAAAAACTATTACTGTAGATCAGCTCTCCTTGATAGAAGATGAGCAGAGATGCAGAATGCTCGTATTTACAGCTAAAGGGGATGAAGCCCAATTCCAATTACTCCAACGACCAGCATATCCTGAAAAATAGGCCCCACTCCTCTTTATAGCTCTTAAAGGTGAGACCTACTGCCCAATTCGAAACATCAATGATAGGTATATTAAACAGAGGATACTTTCTTTTAACCACGTTATAGGTTTATTTTGCTATACGTTCCATGAAAACGATCCAATTGCAGCATTCACGGCCTCTTAGACTCTGGGTGAAATGTGACCCAGACCCTGAATTCTTTATGGCTTGGAAAAAGGATCCGCAACCTCGACTTGGATAATCATAGTTGATATCAACGATGAGATAAAGGACGTATGTATACGGTGCCGATGTGTATGGAGATTTGTTCTGCTCTACGGGTTCCAAATCCTATTCGGTACGTATCTGACGTATTCAACGAGGAGTGGGTTGAAGTATATAATTCGTGTTAAATGATTAACCATTAACCCTCAAACGAAGGATATAATCACTACGATCCGATGAAACGCCTAGTTGGAACTAATGTAGGCAGGGAGGAAGTTAATAAACATATCCTTGTACTTTTTGTGAGTTTCAAAGCCGAGGAATACTGTGGAGTGAAATAGGTGAAAGGGGAAAAGGTTTTCAAAAAGACATTTAGAAGAAACGTCGAAGTTTCAGGAAGTTATCAAACCATACCTTTTGGTTTCATGGGTTTCATAAGGAAATTGCAGGTTATTTAAAAATATTAGTTAATATATAGCACATATTCGTCAATTATTTTTACCTCTTTAATATGAATAAAATAAAGATGATAAAATACAAATTTTATCTATCCCTTAAGGTAAAATAATAATTTATGTCTACTACCAACTTTTTAATTTGTCTACAAAATAACTTAGCACATTCTCTTGAGTTTGTGAGAATGAGAATTATTTCATCCTCCTCTCTTTAATCTTGGTTCAGTGAGCTAGTGGAATGCCAGGAGTAAAAGCGAAATAACAAAGGCTTTGTATCAAATATAACGATGTTCACTACTTTCTTACCAGTCTGGGTATGTATCAACTTACAATGTCTGATACATAGAGAGGTTTAGCGATAAAGAGTTAAAACAAATGCGGTTAATATGGGATAAGTAGATTTCGTGTGCGTGCGTGTTTATATGTGCGCTTGTGTTTGAGGGAAATGATTGGTCCTATAGCGTCAAACCAATTATAGACTTCCCTCCAAAAGATTTGCTAACTTCATTAAAATGGCGGATTGAAAATTGGGATGGATGGGTAGAGCCCTTATGACGCCAAACCAATCAGCGAATTCTCCCCAAAGTTTCCCCAACGTCAGCAAGATGGTGGAGTAAAAAATCGAGTCAACTTTACTTATGAACTGCTATTTTAATGAAATCTAATGTTATTTAATTTACGAGTATAAAGAACCATTATCACAATACTAAAAAGTAAAATTAACAATTGTGTATCAATATAAAATTTAATCATAAGCTACATGTTATCCATTTTAAAAGTTCATTATTTATATTTGCAGTGTGCATTAAAACATTCAAAAGTTTCGAAGGTTCACTACGCAAATGCTCTTAATATTACAAAGATCTAATGTGCGAAAGGTGGAAAGTGTGGTAGGCGGTGGGGATTGAAGTTCGCTTCACTCGCAAGTTTGTACGTATGAAGGGAAAGAGGCTTAAAACTTACTTTGCTTCAAAGTTCGTAAAAATGAGAGAAAATAACTAGAGAGTGGGGAAAGGAGGTACAGCTGAGGTGGGTTTGTGAGGGGATCCCTCATGAAGTCAAAACAATCAGCTACTTCACTCCCAAAAATATCGCTAACCTAGCCAATCAGCAACTTGGGGTTAGTATAACAAAATATCGGACTCGACATATGTGTTACAATACTACAACTAAGCACAACTCTCCCACAAATCAATAGCAACATCTTTACATAGGCCAATGGATTATTGAAACGGTATTTCGACGTTAGAAGACCAACGACGTATACACTAGGCTAGCGATAGATCCTGGCATCGTCAGTGTTCATGGAAACTACTTTGCTGGATAAAAGTATTTTTTGTATATTAAAAATGATTAATACTTTATTTTTAAAAATAAATTAATTTATAGACATAACTAAATTCTCCCACTGTTCTCTAACCTCCTTTTGATCACCTATTAATGGTTTTTCCTTACTAATATCAGGAGATAAAATACTTCAAATTCAACCTATCCTTCTACCTGACCTCAAACTAAATCATCAATTCTAATTTCTTTTTCATCAATAAAGTTATTATTGATGTCTGTCTTTAAAAATTTTACTCTCAATCTATAGTGAAAGTGACCTGTGATGGTTATCCTATTATTGACTGCAGTTTTGGACCTGAACTCCCATTAATTGCACTTTCCTTTAGTTCCTTTAACAAGGTCCTGAATATCTCCTTCAGCAATCCCATAAGCCCTGTGGTGGAAATTGATTCTTCTTGTTTCTCGTTTTTATACATTCATTCTTTCCTACTCAATGGTTGATATCTTAATATTCGCATTTCATGAAACTATGAGTGCCTTCCGACACCAGATCGATTTGAAATACTCATATCTCAAGAGCATTGAAAGCTCTGAAATTGAAATAAACAGATTTAAACCTAATTTTATTTTCTTTCTAAACATATATTACACATTATAATTTACTTTATTTTACTGCTTTAAATGTTTCCTTAAATAATGGAAACCCATTGTAAAATTCAGGTTTATTATTAATATGGATTTGGTGCTCCTTAAGCATCGGTACTCATACAGGTTTTTCACATTGGTTAGAAGAATTTAGAAACATTCATAAAGAAAAAGTCTGTTGTAGTTCCTCCAGCAACGATGATAGAGGAAAGTGGCTCTTAATAAAGTGGCTCTTTATAAACAACTTAAATGTTCAATAATGATACATAAGATCCGTCAATTGTAGACGACAATCTAAGTTTCACTCTTCTATATCTTGCGCTCTGGGCTAATCTTTAATTATTCCTGCGGTATTGATCGGTCAATTTTTCTACAAACACCGTGCCACTAGTGAGGGACA
This sequence comes from Ceratothoa steindachneri, assembly GCA_963969495.1. Lineage (NCBI taxonomy): Eukaryota > Metazoa > Arthropoda > Malacostraca > Isopoda > Cymothoidae > Ceratothoa > Ceratothoa steindachneri. The sequence continues at coordinate 78,788,986 of OZ018332.1, forward strand.
ATGTTTGTACTGTAGATTGGAATCATTCCTCCCCCTCAAAAAACAACCCTCTGCTGTTAATCATACTATATATCACTACAGCATGGCCAAGAAACTTTCATGAAATGGCTGCCCAAGTAATTACAGTAACGCCTCCATGCTTCAGGATGGAGGTCAGGCAGTTGGAATTTAAAGCTTCTCTGGGCTCCCCGAAAAGTAAACACGTTCTAAGTATGGTAAAAGCGTCCCACTGTCCAGTTCTCATTATCAGTACATCATTTTGTCGATTTTAATATTGATGTTTGAAAATAGGGGCTTGGCATTTTGCCTTCCTTACAGAGGTAGACATACCAGAGATTGGTTTTCCTTCATTTTGGTCTGCCATCATTACTTCAGTCACAACTCAGTAATTTTCGTGCTCCATGAAAAACTGAAAGGTATCTCATTTTTTCCATGTAATGATACATATAGCCAAGAAAGAGTATGAATTTGACTTAAAAAATCAGGAAGAAAGTGTCGACAATGCATTTAAATATATTTTGTTAACAAATAAACTTTTATTTCTGTAAAATCGGTGACAGAATCATGACAGGAAAAGCAGCGGAGTTTTCCATTATTTTGTCCTACCCTTATATAGGCACTGCAAAAAAGTCGCAAATGAGCTCCACAAAGGTCTCTTTTATATTTATTTAAAATAAATGATTCAATCTGTCCAATATTTTGATTAATACTCGTAACTGCTTTTAATTGTTATCTCCATTTTAAAATTTCTTCTAGAAGCTTGCGTCTTATCTTCCCATTGGGAAAGGGTGTTTTTTTGTTTGATGACGCCCATAACACATTCGTTTTGATCATATTTTTATGAGATTCAACTCTCAACCTTTTGCTCTGCAAACCAAGTTTTTCAACTAAATCATTCATTCTGAATACAAGTAAAAGTTCCTAGCACATTGCTAGTCTTTTCTTTAAATGGTTCAGATAGTAAAGGGACCCTCTAAAAGTTTTTAATTTGACTCTCTTTCAAGAATTCTCTGATTTTAAGACCAAGATGGGGCAATTTGTTTTTCGATTTGACATCGAATTTCACTTGTGTCAGCCATATCTATCTTCCTGTCTCAAGATCATCAGAGCATGGAGAGAGTCAGTATTTTCCACATTTTTACGCAATTTCTTTGCCTACTTTCGGTAGGCAAACAAGTGGAACTTGTGCAATTTTACAGTGCAATAAAATAACTTTTATGCTTCGGAGTTGTAAGCCTACTAGATGCAGGAGCAAGATATATTTTATTTGTAAATAGATACACCTCAGGAGGCAATCGCATGTATTTGAATATGAATGTAGAGAAACGAAATAAACGTGAAATAAAGATCAGCCACACCAAAATTTTTCAATGGCAGTGATAAAAATAATAAACAATTTTAACCTCGAAAAGCAAGATTCGTGACATAACGTCTCCACTGCAACCAGTAAATAATTTTACATAAAAACTTAAGGAGAATCATTTATCATTCGATTAGAAATAGTATTTATTTTGAATTAATTAAATCAATTAAACATACATTTTCAAAAATGTTAAGAAGGCATTTATTACGCATAAAAGAGACGTTACCTGCTCTCATATAAGCTAGCAAGGGACTGTTAGTTCAAGCATAGGGCAGTGTGCTGCAGTTAACATCTCTCGGATTGCGTACCCTCTCCACCTCAATGTCCGCAGAAGGCGGACATTGGAGGGAGTGCTGAAGAATCTATGCAGGCTACATTACTCCAACAACTTCGAAAGAATAGTAATGGGCATACATTCTCTGAAGCTGGAATTTTGTAACAAACTTCTACAGAACAGAATTGAACATTCATTCTTGCAGTTGGACTTTAGTCAGTCAGTCAAGAAAATTCTCCGGCATATTTTAAAAGCAAGATTGTGAGGACAAATCAAAAGTAATGATATACATTTCAATGTGTATGACCAAACCACTAGCTGCAGGTGGTATCAAAAGCTGAGAGTCCATGATTAAATTTAGTATAAACTTGGACCAATACAAATGTAACAACTTCATCATTGCTAGTTTAAGTGAAGACGACATTGAGTTATAAAAAAATCATCTTTGTAATTCGTCTAAGTTTTTCAACTGATTTAAGACAATTTTGCACCACTGAAACCTATCTTATAACTAAATGTTGCTTGCGAGGTTTCTGAAAGCAGCCAACATATTGCTGAGAAGCTCTGTGTAGTTCCTGGCATTCTTGTTGCCAAGAAAGTTCTCTATGAATAAAACAAAGCATTCCACGGTATTAGTTTCCATTTCGTTCATCGACGTTTCAAACTCTGGATCTCTGGTCAACTGATGTAGTTGAGGACCGTCAAAGATGAAAGCTTTCAACTTATCCATGGTCACTCCTGGAAAAGTGCGGCACAAGTAACTGAAGCAGCCAGCATCCATGTCTAGATCTTTGATGAACTATTTGATCAAGCTGAGCTTGATACACAACAGTGGGAAGAGTATCCTGTCCATCAGATGGCTGTATATAACCTTCCTTGCTCTGCAAGGTACCAGTTCCTCCCGTTCTTGTTCTTCTAATGAAAAATTCGTCCTACTATTCCATGAACACAGAAAACACGGGTATTAGAGAACCCGGACTGTTGTTCCAACAAAACTTTACCATCTTCAAGTCAACACAATTCAACTACTCATACTGATCAAAACGAATTTTCTCCAGCACGTACCTCACCGTTTCCTACTATGCCTTCGGTGTAGTTGAGTGATCGAAGGATACAAGGATACAGAGGCAAAATTGTTGTCATTGTTTTAGCAAAACACATTTAAGCGATCGCTTGCTGCCGTCCATGAACAGTCTATAATCTTCAGGTTGGTACTGTGGCACACCAATCTTGTTCAGAAGCTGCACAATATATGTACACTACTACACCAATCCTTCAGTTCAGAGAAAAAAGGGAGGTACTCTTGTTTTATGTTGTGATCGAAAGTTTTGGGAGCACTGTCAGAGATGATTTTTTTTCCTTCAATCTGGATGGCAACAGTTCAGCAGAGGACTTTGACAGGCTAAGATCTCGAACTAAATGTTTTTGCTCATTTGGGCTAAAAGATTAGGGAGCATCATCATCAAAAACCACTTCTTTATTTTTTGTCAGGAAGTTGTCCAAAGACAGGTATTGAAATTACATCACAATGAGCTACCGGACGACGTGCTGAATGAAGATCAGGATACTTGAGGTTGCACTGGTTCTTTTCATTGATCCCAGTTAAATCAAAAGCGCTAAAGTATCAGTTAGTGCTATGGTTTGGCGCTTCCCTCTAAACCATGGGAATTCCAAACTTCAGATAACTCTTTTTGCCGTTGGTCCAACGGCGCAGATACTCGGTGTTTGTCTTCCATACCATCTTTGGCGCCCAGCTTTATTCTCATTACCAAGTTTCATACCTAAATAAGCATGGTAATCACGTTTTATGAAACTTGTGACTAGATCCTTGTTAGGAAAAAGGTGTATTCGTCGCATTTGTAGCAGAATACATCGTGCTTATTTTGTAAGATCTTCTGACCAAATCCTTATCATTCACCTACAAAAGAAAAATATCAGTTAGGCAAAAATTGCCGCATGTAAACTCTTTAGAACTTATTTATTTAAAGAAATAAGAAAGATATTTGCATCATATAAATAGAAAATACCCGTACATGTAAAAGAATGTAAGAAATATAATGTGGTCATAAATGAAAAAGTTGACCTGATTCAGCACATAAAATATTGTCCTAAATCAACAACAAAAACTTAGACAATATAGTTGGTGTTGGCCAGTGTTACCATTATTTACTGCCTACAAGATAAGGTCATTATTTCGTTTATAATAAAATGTGCTTAGTTCATTCTCATTTATTTAGATCATTTATGAGCCACACTGTATTGGAAGAAATTTGAAATAGTGTAAATGGTTTCTTTCTCATAATGACACAAGTAGACATGGATTAATGTACCCCATATTTATGTTCAATGTACACCACTTGTGGGCAAGAGTGAATTAGTATACACTTTTTTACTCACTTAGCTCACCATGAAATAACTGACATCTCATGACACCAGCAAAACATTAGTAAAAGTATCTTAAATTTAAAATGGTGTATATTTGACAAATATATCACGATAATATTATGAATACAAAAGCCAAAACGTAAAAACATGTTCAATGTGCCCCGAAATACATCTATATGGGTACAGATAGTTTTTTTCGGTGTAAAAATTGCAGTTATCATCGAAAGGCAATTCTGTCTAATTTATCCTCACAAACGTAAGTGTCAAATACCAAACTAGTCAACTATTTAATGTTAGGCAAAAAGTACCATTCTCGTCGAAACATTCGCCAAGATCGAGGTGGAAGTGAAACGGAAACTTTATTTTCTTTTTTATTAGAAACTATCACCCTCATGGTAATTCGTGCGATCAACATTACTTTGCAGAAAAGGCTGCAATAACTAATATTCTTGTAAAAACTGTCTAGCCAATTAGTATGGCGTTCAAGGAGGTAGATGAAATCGCGCCGAAGAAGGCCTCAGCAGGTCCATCGGTGTCCAATAAGCTACAGGGCCGTCTCCTTGGGATCTGTCTGCTTTAGAATCTTTGGGCAACTGGCGACGAACCTGTTCAAGATATGCCACAGGTAGTTGCGAGTTTATTTGAGCACCTCATCAGACGCTGAACTCTAGACAACGGACTCGCAAGAAGGAGGACAGCAAAGAAACCACTACTAACCTATCTTTTAGTGTATTAAACTTTTTAAACTTATACAAGTCATTTTGATTGTTTTGTATGCTACTACAAAGTAATTATATGTCCGATTAAAAATCTGAAGCCGTGATGCTTAGAAACTACAAAATTTGTTCCTTGCAAAACTTTTGTTCCTATCTATATATATTAATCGGCTCCAATAAGCCACATCTGCTGGGACTATAAGATTCCATGCTCAGTAAAAGTCATATTTTTGCTTATGCAAACGGAGGATTAGGTGCAATCCCATGATTAGTAATTGCTACAATAGTTGTTACTACGTAAATATCACTTGCTGTCTATACATGTATATTTATAAAAGTGATTTAAACACTAGTTTATATAGGCTATTTTCTTCTGAGAACTAAGGTAAAAACAATAAAAGTTTAATCATTTGTTTTGTTTGCTTTCTTGTTTAGGTTCTGTAGTTTGTATGCTGAACACACTGCCTTTAGGAGTAGTTAGTACGGGAGTGAATATGAATTCTAATAGTTAAATAAAGTGGGTTTGGTAGGAACAGTTGGGGCCATAACATCCTAAATTTTTGAAGGGTCATTGATTTCGAATGTAGTCTCTAGGTACACAAAACCGGAAAGCGATAGTTAACGAAGGGACGGTTTTTAAGGGAGAAAGGAGAAAGAAAGATTCCACGAGACTGCAGTTGAAAATAGTCTAAATTTATTGGTAATCTCAATTGCATGTTTAGATAATTAAATTATTGTCTATCATTTGCTATATTATTTTAACTTCTTTATTTTTGCATATTCTTTTTAAATTTTGTATATTTTACTCTATTAATTCTTTACTGCTACTCTCATTATTACTATTATTACTTATCGAAGAATTACGAATTTTAATTTATACTTTAATTTAATTAGTACCTACATTTATTATACCGATTATATTGTAGTTATAGACCTAATTTAAATATTATACAAATTGATATTAGTTTTTGGCACTTATATTCGCTACTTTATATTCTCCAAATTTTAAATTTGTACTATTCTTCTCATTTGATCTATGTAGATAATGCTGGAATTTTTATATGGTGTTTCGCTGATATTCTCCATACACTAATATAACTCATCACTTCATATTTATGTAATTATTCACCTTCGACCATTACTTATATTAACTATTATTATATTATTATCACCTATATATTACTAGCACTTGTTTTGTTACACTAGCTTTATGTTACGATCATGCTGGCCGTTTCTAAACCATATGTGTCCACATTCACAATGTAATATTTATCTTCGTGAACCAGTGTGTTTCCTTGCAAGAGTTCATTTTCTATTCCTGTGTTGTATTGGGCGTTGGAGATTCATTTAAACTCATTGTTAATTAGACTGGCAATTATTTTTAGGGCGTTCATATTATCAATAAACTTGTACGTTGGAGAGGCGAGTAAACGTATATAGATTTTGAAACCATCGTGTGTGAAACCTTTGTCTAGTAGTGCCGTTTTCGTAATGATCGGAAGGTGGGCGTCTTCTTGGGAGATGAAAGCCACTTTCCAGTCGACATCTTTTGAATTGACGACCAGCTTGCTGCAGTGTTTCTTTTTATTGGGGTTTGTTCCTTTCTTTTACTTCTCTTTATCCGCACTGCTCAAGGATTCGGAAGTTCATCATTTGTGGGTGGGGTTTGGTCTGTCTTCAGTTTAATCTTCCTCCATGCCTTCTCCGATTTCTTGCTCTTCTTCTTCTTTAAATTCTAATTGTAGTATATCTTTGGAAGATTGAATGGGGGAAATCATGGCTTATTTTGCGGGGGTTCTTTTGTAGGATTAAGTTTAGCACATGCGTGAACGTTCGAGGATTTGTGATGTTGGTAAGGTGAGCGTACATGATGGAGGTCATGATCTATTTGACCTCTTTTCCAAGGCCTTTATGGTTTACACAATCGAAAATAGTTGAAATCTAATGAAACAACCATAATGGCTGCGACCAAGTTATGACAGTAAGTTCAGTAATGTATCAACATTGAAAGCTCCCCTTTTTGCGTCTCGGGTAAAATATCAAAGATACGATTAACGCGGTTAGGTCGTCTGACAGCAAGTTTCTCTAGACAAAATTTGGTGAAAAAAAATGGATTTGTACTCCGAAGAGTAGCTTTAGGGTGGATCTTTTGGATAAACAGTAATATTGGCCACCCTCTAACAAAAGGGAAATGAACTAGCCCTAACTAAATAAGTAAGGATTTAGGCACGATAGTTTAGTTGCCATGATAACAGATAGTTTTTTTTAAAGAATAGGAGAGAAACACATACGGATCTGTCCTTCCATAGGTATCAAAAAGATTTAAATAGTATTTTCCCTCAGGAGAATTGAAAGAAAAATATTAAAGCTTAGGATCCGGCTGAGAGGTCTAAATCCTGATCAACCTGCTTCTTCTGAAAGGCAGACAGGAGCAGATCAGCTCTGTCTCGAGAAGCAGTCCGTGTCAGAACTCGGAATCGCAAATAATACCTTTTTCATTTAAAAGTAAATGCAAACGTGTGAATCTCCCCAAGAAAGTAGTGAAAATTGAGGAGTTGAAGATGTGCGGAAGATATATAGTCGCAGAATCACGTGCTGACGTTAAGACAAAATTATCACGCAATCGTCAAGTTGTTAACTACAGCATGGTCACCCAACCTACACTTTAAACCGGTTTATGAGCGCTATCACTGCTCAGATGCGTATCAATTCACCAATAGGGAGTTTCATATAATGGTTATTTGCTATAAATGAAATAAACCGAACAGCTACTATTTTATCTATCCACAATCACTACTGTCATACGGTAGTGAGAGCTCATTTTGCCAATCAGCTTTATTCACTTAATTAAAAGGAAACATGTAGCAAAATTGCTTAGGATAATAAAACAATACTTTAAATCTATTACCTCCACTTAAGAAGTAAATTAAATGATCTAAAATTAATAAACCATTTGCAAATCCAATTATTCTTTACATGGAATCTCCGCTAAAACCTATCCAATTTGGTCTCGAGCTCAAAATAAAATTAATCATTGAGGGCATTTTCACCAACGTACGAGAAGCGGTCCATAAGTTTTGCCATTCGGATATAAGGAAACGAGATATGAGGGAAATGGTCTTATTATTTTTCAATATAACTACCCTCGACTTCAATTCACTTGCGCCACTTGTCCCTGAGGCTTCGAATTCCCGACAACCAGAAATCTCCCGACTGCTGTTCAATCCACTCCTGGACGGCGAGCTGGACATCTTCATCGTCCTCAAACCGGCGTCCACGCAGTGCAGCCTTGAGCAGGTGGAATGGAATAAAAAGTAGTCGCTAGGGACCAGATCTGGACTGTAGGGGGGATGGTAGAGCTCCTCGAATCCGCACTCGCGCAGGGCAGCTTGTGTAACTCTGGCCTTGTAAGCAGGGGCATTGTCGTGGAGGAGCAGGACACCGCGTGTCAACTTGCCGCACCACTTCTGACGGATGCACTTCTTCAACCCAGCCAGTTTCTCGGTATAATATTGGCCTGTGATGGTCCTTGCACGAGGCGCATAGTCCACCATCAACACTCCTTCAGAATCTAGGAAGATGGTGGCTATGATCTTCCCGGTTGCGGGTTTGGGTTTGGAACTTGATGGGGGTCGGAGAGCCCCTGTGCTTCCAGGCCATGCTTTCGAGCTTGGTCTCAGAATCCCAGTGATGGACCCACGTTTCATCACCTGTCACTATGCGTGACTCGAATCCCGCCGGGTCTTGGCTGTACAGGAGCAGCACCTCCTACGAACTTTGACGACGTTGAAGTCCATCATGGGGCGTGAGGTTTCGTGAGGTTTCTAGGGACCCAACTGGACAATTTGTCGTGGATGATGTGATATTCCAAGTTCTCGCTCGATTTCTTCGACCATCACCCGTCGATTTTCGAGGATCATGCTCTCCACACAGGCCACATTGTCCTCGTTGGTCATGTTTGGCGGGCGTCCTGGACCGGAGTCATCTTCAAGGGACTCACGACCATGGCGAAACTCCCTATTCCAGCGAGCAATGGTTGCATAGGAAGGGGAGGTGTCGGTGTACAGTGCAACCATGCGTTCATGGATCTCTTTTGCATTCTTACCTTCTTTGGTCAAAAGTGTGATCACGGCACGGTGCTCAACCTTCTCCATTGTTGATAAATTTGTGACTGACGATCTGCGATGAGCTACTGCTTCTTAAATAGACTAGACAGGATCGTGCGGCTTCAGATCCTGACTTGTCATAACTTGTCCTAACACCCCCACAAACAGCCATCCCCCTTCCTCTGTTTTGCCTTACCGATTCGCAAAACTCATTGAATGGCCCTCGTAAGAAGGAAGGAAAGATGAACAAACGCATGAAAGAAAAGCGAGAATATATGTTACTCGTATATAAAAGGAAAAAAGATTGAAGACAGGACTAGAATAGCCAACATCGTGAACAACGATAGGAAGCGATTATCGTACTATTATCGACGACAAACTAGTTCGTACAAAGAATATTTCCTCAAATTTACGAACTTCAACTATATTTCGATTTCTTTACGATGAAGTAGTTCTGCAGAGAAGATTGGAGCCATTTTAGAATGGTATTGGTTTTTATCTGCAATGTTCTCTCTCATTGGGATAACTGGACCTTACTGGACATTTGCACATTTGATTTTCATGAGTTGAGATGTATGTAATAGAAATAGAATTTCAAGAAATCAAAGTTAATAAATAGGATATAAATCTATTCCATAAAATTCTTATCCACATATTTTTTAAGTTTCTAAAGTGTTTTAATCTTTTTTACAATTCCAAGCTATTTGTAAAAGAAGGAAAGTTCAGGACCTTTGGTATTTTACTTTCTCTGGTAAATAATCAGAAACATCATTCTAACCCTTACAATCGCTAAATTATTTCTCGTTGTTCATTTAAGATTAAATTTGACAATTATATTATTACTTAAATAGTAAATACCTATATATGGTTATGAAATTTCTTTCCTCCCATACTCATTTGATTTGCTCGTAAGAGTTGAACAAAAGCAATGGAGCACAAATTTATGCATATCGGGCTTAGTCTGTGGAACAACCAAAAGATATTTGGGATTTAAAATCCTCTATAGCTTCTCTCTCATCGCCTTTCCTAATATTGGCCCTTTTCGGCTGAAAACAAACACCCTGAAAGATTATATTTGGTGAATTTGAAAGACAATGCCAATTATAATAGGAAAACATCAGAAATTCAGCACAATGGACCGGCGGGACTTTTTATGGAGGATTTAAACGAAATTCTGCTACCAGAAATGAGATTAAACTTCTATAGGAAAGTTCAATTAAGTAGTTTAATCTCATATTTAACAGTTATTTAATATCATATTGCGCAGTTATTTAATCTCATATTATTTAGTTATTTGATCTCATATTGAGCAGTTATTTAATCTCATATTGAGCAGTTATTTAATCTCATATTGAGCAGCTATTTAATCTCATATTGATCAGTTATTTAATCTCATATTGAGCAGTTATTTAATCTCATATTGAACAGTTATTTAATATCAATTTGCGCAGTTATTTAATCTCATATTATTTAGTTATTTGATCTCATATTGAGCAGTTATCTAATCTCATATTGAGCAGTTATTTAATCTCATATTGAGCAGTGCCTCGACGCTAAAATTCTAACGTTGATTGTAATTGCCCGTTACTAAAAATAGTAACCTACTTTATTTTTTTATCTTTAACACAAAATTACGCAATTTTAAACCACAAGGCGTTAAGGAATTTTTGAAAACAAAGATACGATTCCTTTAGAAAATCCTTGCCCCTTAACAAGAAGTCTGGCTTAGATTGCCTTTTCTAACCTTGCAACAGATGTATTTTAGTTAGTTACGCTAGTTAATTGTACCCTCCATCCCTTCCAATCGTCGACAATATCACTCGAAGCAGGTAATGAAATTCACATAAAGATCAGAATCCCCATCAATAGCAATCCAGTGGGCACACGAGGGTGTTTATTGGGGGAAGGGGTCAGTAGGAAGAGGGGAGGTACATATTGTGTTTTCCCATAGCCAGGAAACGTGCAAAACCTCCTTGCCTCAAGGAGGGCTACCTGGTCCATGCCGGGAGTGAGGGATAAAAATTAACTTGGGTTTTACCATCGGTCTGCTTTTTGAGACCTTTTGTTTCTCAGTGGCGACCTTCGGTTTAGCGTAGGATCCGAAATGAGGTTATTTATACTGTATGGCTTTGTCAGGCCAACTCCATCCATCAACTAACTGCACTAAATGTGTTTTAACCTCGCTCTAATTGAAAAAGGTGTTTCTTCGACTATGGCCCGAATCAGGGAGTCGGAATTGGAAACACTTTCGGTAGGTTCGGTAGGTAAAAAAGTGAATTGTTGTTTGTGCGTAGGAAGGATGAGAAAGAGGAAAAAAGAGAACGCTGTTGTGATGGCTAACTGCATGAAAACATATGTGGGTAGAAATATCTTCCCGCATGCGTTCAAATGGGCTTAATGAGTATTAGTGAAGATTTTTGTGTGTCATCTATCGCTAGGAGGCGAAGCCTATATCAGGGGTAGAAATCCAACGTCTTCTCCACCTTGCTAGAGAGAGCGCAGATGAGGTGACCAACTGCAAACCATTCAATTTCTTAACGCGACTCAAGCATACGTCGGAGAGAATGAAAGAAACCCAGGCTTTAAAGACGGAAAAATAATGACAAAGGGAACTCCAATTCAGCCCGCGTTCGGAGCCTATTTGAAGTTAGACCAACTGAGCATCACAGAGCCATTGGAGGAAAGATCCCCTTTCAGCGGTTGCGTCCCATTGGCCCACTTGCCGAAAGGAGGAGGCAAGATTCGGGTTTCAAACCAGTACATATGAAGAGCGTGTTCTTAACAATCTCCTCCCGGCAAAGGAGGAAAAGGTTTAGGCAAGGACAGCCAAAAACCTCCCACCAAAACGAAAAATCACGCACCCGTCATCTGGCAGTGAGCCCCTCTACCTCCCAGTGACACAGGCGAGGCTCAGTAGGGGGAAGGGCAGCAGTGCCCGCAGGGGGACATGAGTCCCCCGGCCCCCCAAGACACCAAACGGATCCCCCTTCGTTTAATAGCGGGGCATAAAAAACCAACCAGGGAAGCCGTGTTCGAGAAGGTAGTCGGCAAACTCAACATTGAGTTAACCCATCTCCTTGAGACGTCTAATGGGTGGGCTCCGGTGTGCTGGAAGAGCAAGGACGTGGAAGTCCTTGTCTCTGAAGACGCAAGGTCCACCCTTAAAGAAATTGGATTGGAGGCGATTGTCCCCCACGAGTTACTCGTGAGTCGCACCATTATCCTAAAACGAGTTGACCCCTTCTTCCTGGACAATTCCACTGAGGAAATTAAGGCCGAGCTGCTAGACAAGCAGTCCTGGGCCAAGATCTCCAAAGTGGAGAAGATTGGGAAAAACCTGATCAAGATCATATTCACCAATAGAGAAATGGCGCAGAAAGCTAGGAGAGACGGTCTGCTGGGATTCTACCTAAGGATCGCTCCCGAACAAATTGAGGCAGAAGAGTACATACTTCTGGTAAACTGCCAAAAATGTCTCGCCTTGGAATCCCATACAACAAGGGACTGCCCCCAAAAAGAGCAAACTTGCGCGGCATGCTCTCGAACCGGCCACGGTTGGAGAGAATGCAAGGAAGAAAAGGAAAGATGTGCGAACTGCGGAGGGGAACACAGGGCTCTTGCCATGAGATGTCCCCTACGCAAAGAAAAAATACGTGAAAAACGACAAAAATTGAAATTGGAAAAGGAGGTAAAGTCTAGCGCAGGGTCTTACGCCGCAGCAGCTTCTGCCCAGCCAACGACGATATCGCCAGAAAGAGCTTCCCCGAAACTGGTCCTTCCGATGGAGTGCAAGGAGATCATGACTATGGTCATCGTCGCCCACCTGGCGAACCTTGCACGCCCAGGAAGCTTTTCGGAGGAGCTAAATACTATGCTCCAACATAATGGAGTAAAGAAGAAGTTATGGTTCCCCCCGAACCCAGCGTCTCAGGATGTCCTCAACATCAAGTTTGTGGAAGTACCAACGGAAACACCAGCGGAAAAGCCCAAACAAGATGAAGTGAAAAAACAACCAGAGACCGCCAAAAATAAAGAAAAAGATAGCCAGGAAATGGATAAAAACCCAACACCCCCCAGAAGCAGCCCGAAAAAGCCAAAACGCAAGAAGAAGAACGTAAGAACAACAACAAAAGAAGAAGAAGACGGACGTACGGAAACCGACGATTGTTCAGAGGATGACGAAAGTTATCCAGGAGTGCCTCTCACCGAAAGAACCGAAGTCCTTGAAAAAGGGCTTTTCTTCGACGGAGAGGAACTCAAACTGAAAATCTTCGGTAGCATCAACCGACGTCCTGAAAAAGGTAATCAACTAAAGATAGTACATGGAATTCGTAACGGGGACTTTAAGTGGACCTTCGAGGGGCCTTGGTCCCCAAGAGAAATCGAAGGTCTAATGTGTAGCGGAACCGTTTACATTCCAGACACGAGCCTTCACACGGTAAACGCGGCGACCTTCAAACGCATAAAAAACGGAATGAAAACGTCGGACATTGTGTAAAAAGTGACAAACAGTAAAAAGTGAGAGTCGAAAGATTAAAACTGATATATATTTAATACGTAAATTAATATACAAAGTGAATAAGTAAAAAGTGTCAATCAATAAAAAGTGAGAGTCGAAAGATTAAAATTAATATATAATTAATACCTAAATTAATACACAAAGTGAATAAGTAAATAATAATAAAGTCAAAAACGGTGCATAAGCAAATAAATATAAATATAGTTACTTATATAACTAATTTATATGTGATTTAAAAAGTGTACAATTCTAAACATAAGCAACTAAGTTGTGAGTGGCCAAGAATAAAACAAATGATTAAATGTAAATACACTATTAATAAGTTAACAAATTAATTAGTAATAAGTGAAAGTACACTAAGTACTAGGTAGTAACAAATAATTAAATGTGAATACATTATTAATAAGTTAACAAATTAATTAGTAATAAGTGAGAGTACGTTAAGTACTAAGTAGTAAAAAGTTTGCATTAAATAAGAACAAGTGTTAAAAATAGAAAAAAGCAAAAATAAATATGGAATAATAGCATAGTGGACAAGAATAAAGTGGTTATATAAATATAGATATAATTATAACTATAAACAAATGTAATAGAAACCGATAGGTAAAAAGAATGTGAAATTAAGTGTTTAAATAATTGGACAAATAAGCAAATATAAAACAAACATTGTAATAGAAAATAATAATTAGATTATACAAACTAAACCCTATTATGGGGTAATATTTAAAATGTTAAAGTAAATCATTAAAATATAAAAAGTTGAACTCCTGTGTAAAATGCTCCAGGAGAACCCCTCTATATGTACCTTTGCCTTCTACTAAAATCCTTCTCCTTCTCAGCGATGTATTTTTTCTTTTCATCACTATTACTAATACATTATTTATATTAATCTATAATAATGTCTTGTACTTTTTTCAAATAAATATATCCGCGCGAAAGAAGAAACGGTGTCTGGCAAAGGCTGCCTCAACCTCCACATTGAGGTCACTCCCTGCTATGGTCCCCTAGGCTAGAATCATACCTTATTTATGTCTTCCAATCACGATGTATTGTTATTCCTTACCTAATTATTTATGCTACTTTACTGTTCTTTCTCTTTTACTAAAACAGTTACTCACTTCCTTTCCTTTAACCTTGCTTACTTTACCAGCCAAAAACTCCACTCTTCCTCTTATGCATTACTGATCGCATTGTCAGAGATAGCTAACTAGAAAGGACTTTTGATTAAGTAAGAAAGCTTAGAAATGAACATTTCGTAATCAGTTGTACCTTAATTTCACCATGGCGAGTTATAGTAAAGGGTGTTCCATTAAGACTGATCGCAGTTAGCAGTAAATATACATTTCAACAAAATATATATTGAGTTTTTCTGCCTCTTTCAACACTAATTTCAATCATCAATATATTGATGATTGAAATTAGTGTTGAAAGAGGCAGAAACCACTGTATAGGAGCCAAAAGTTTAATTTATGAGACTAGTTACCGTATGTAGTTTATCATACCCTGTTCAGTCGTATACTGAGAATACAATTGTTACAAAAGTCTATAAATAGCGTACAGATCAGAAAAAAACAAAAAGAAAAACCACAAAGAAACACAAAACTGGGGAAAAAGGTCATTAATCAGGGGGTATATGTCTAAGATCGTTGACTCACAAAATTGCTCAAACGATCCAACTCGACCTTCTTCATCGTTTTAAACCTACCAACCCATTACTTCCTCGTATATATGGTCTGCCAAAAAGCCACAAAAAGGAACGCCACTCCGACTTATTATATCGTGTATCGACTCTCATGCATACAAACTCTCGAAGTGGTTAGCCTTCCTGGTTGCTGACGCAGTTGAAGTGACCTCTCCTTCACACATAATCCATTCCTCTGATTTCATTGAAAAATTTAGGAAAATTAACATAAAAGGAAGCCGCTTAGTAAGCTTTGATGTAGAAAGCCTGTTCACTAATTCCCCAGTCAACGAAGCTCTTAATTTTCCATCTAAGGTATTAGATAATCAAAAATTAAACCTCCCTCCAGGTAAAAATAATGTTATAAACCTTGTTAAACTTTGTGTTACTGACAATGTATTTATCAGCGATATGGGTTTTTTCCGTCAAAAATATGGTCAGAGCATGGGTAATCCTTTATCGCCTATATTATATAACCTTAACGACCTCCATCTCACTATCAATTTTAAAGTAGAGTGGGAAAAAGATAATTGTATATCCTTTCTTGATGTAAAAATTATTAGAGTCATTGACCAAATTAGCTTCACTGTGTACCGAAAACCAACCCATTTTAACTTATATCCATTTCGTTTATCATCATGATATTAACATTAAACGAGCCGTTGCATCAGGTATGTTTTTGAGAGCACTTAGGATATGTGACCCTTGCTTTCTAGAAGACAAGATTGCATATATAACCTGCAGTATCATTGAAATAAATTATCGCCTCCACGTGATCAATGAAAGTTTATCTAAAGCAAAATCTACTCATTACCGTCCCAAGGCTAAAAAAAATTAGTAATAAGAAAGTGTCTATCCCTCCCTTTTTCTCACCTCCTTAAAGGAGTGGACAAAGTTATTTCCCCAGGCCTAACCACATTTAAATACCCTTTTTCTATCTATAAATTTTTTCCTTCGACCAAGCCCGTGGATCAGCCAAATGAAGCAGGTGTATATTTAATCCCGTGTGGCTCTACAAACTGTCCCTTATTTTACATAGGAGAAACCGGAAGAACCATAACAAAACGAATTTATAAACATAAAGGTGATGTAAGACGAGGTAGTACCACATCCAGTATTTTTAATCATATTAGCAATTTCAACCACCAAATTGACTACTCAAAGGCACAAATCATATATAATTGTATAGATTTGCGTAAAAGAAAAATCGTAAAATCTATATTAATAGGAGAAATTCCCAATTTTAATTTGTCAGATGGGAAATTGACATGCAGCCCCCATTCTCGTAACCTCATCGTAAATAGTTTAGCAACGATCTTAGACTCACACCCCGTGCTTAATGACCTTTTCCCCTGTTTTGTGTTTCTTTGTGTTTTTTCTTATCTGTACGCTATTTATAGACTTTTGTAACAATTACATTCTCACTATACGACTGAAGAGGGTATGATGAACTACATACCGAAACGAGTCTCGTAAATTATACTTTTGGCTCATATTCAGTAGTTTTACTACCATATATATATATATGTATATATATATATATGATTTGTTGAAGTCGACCTCGATGGCTGCTGGGTTGAGATTGCGCTGCAGCTTTTTAAACTTTTCAAAGACTCTCTTTTCAGAAAGCGAAAGGTGAGGGAAAATGCTCGCAAGTGGCATTTCTTTATTAGCCAAGACGTTTTTCAATCCTTTTAAGGATCAGTCTCTGAGCAAACGGTGAAAAATTACAATCAATCAATCAATCTGTGTATAGAAAGAAAATGAGAGGGATCATTGCGGGGAGCCACAGGAGATCGTGCAATCAGAGAGTAAATTGAGTGTTTATGTTTGTTTGGCCTGTCTGGAGCGGCAGTGGGAACGGTTGGCAGAAGGGAGACTAGCATTCACGGAAACGCGCCATTGGCGATGCTGTTATATTTATGTATGTATAAGTGTTGGCTATGGATAGCCACTTGCTGCGGGGTACCTTTCTACCTCCGCGTCGTTATGAAATGAAATCAAATGAAAAGAGAAGTGAGAAACAAAGAACATCTCTTCCAACCCTACCCCTTACTCTTTGGTGCTCATGGAGCGGCCAAAGAGTGGGAGGAAGGCCCGGTACTCCTTCATAGACCCCCATAGTCACACTGTCTAGAGCCAAAGTAGGCTCCAAGTACTGTTAGTGCGGCGGATAGGAATGAGAGAAAGGAGACAAAAGTGGACTTAGTTAGTCATGAGACCTACATCTTAACGTGGAATCCCAACCACGATGTGTCGCTTGTCTCTAACTACAACTTTGCAGTTTATCGTGACACCTGTCCTACGTACGAAGGGCGGTCAATAGGTTTTGCGAATCGGTAGGGCAAAACAGGGGAAGAGGGATGGCTGTTTGTGGGGGTGTTAGGACAAGTTATAACAATCAGGACCTGCAGCCACACACTCCTGCCTCGTCTATTTAAGAAGCAGTAGCTGATCGCAAATCGTCGGTCACAAATTTTTCAACAATGGAGAAGGTTGAGCACTGCGCAGTGATCAAATTTGGACCAAGGAAGGCAAGAATACAAAAGAGATCCATGAAGGAATGGTTGCATTGTACACCGACACCGCCCCTTTCTATGCAACCATTGCTCGCTGGAATAGGGAGTTCCACCATGGTTGTGAGTCCCTTGAAGATGACCTCCGTCCAAGACGCCCGTCAGACGGGACCAACGAGGACAATTTGGCCCGTGTGGATAGAATGATCGTCGAAAATCGATGGGTGAAGGTCGAATAAATCGAGCAAGAACTTGGAATATCACAGGAAGTGTTATCAACATCCTCCCCGACAATTTGGCCATGACCAAGGTCTCTGCCCGTTGGGTCCCTAGAAACCACTCAAAACCTCACGCCCCGTGATCAACTTCAACGTCGTCAAAGTTCGGAGGAGGTGCTGCTCTTGTACAACCAAGGCCCGGCGGGATTCGAGTCACGCATAGTGACAGGTGATGAAACGTGGGTCCATCACTGGGATCCCGAGACCAAGCTCAAAAGAATAGCCTGGAAGCACAGGGGCTCTCCGATCCCCAACAGGTTCCGGACCCAACCCTCAACCGGGAAGATCATGGCCACCATCTTCCTAGATTCTGAGGGAATGTTGATGGTGAACTATGCGCCTCGTGTAAGGACCATCACAGGCCAATATTACGCCGAGGAACTGGCTGGATTGAAGAATTGCATCCGTCAGAAGCAGTGTGGCAAGTTTATACGCATTGTCCTGCTCCTCCACGACAATGCCCCTTTCCTCAAGGCCAGAGTTGCACAAGCTGCCCTGTGCGAGTACGGATTCTAGGAGCTCAACCATTTCCTCCTACAGTCCAGATCTGGTCCCTAGCGACTACTTTTTATTCCGCCAGCTCAAGGCTGCACTGCGCGGACGCCGGTTTGGAGACGATGAAGATGTCCAGCTCGCCGTCCAGGAGTGGATTGAACAGCAGTCGGGAGATTTCTGGTTGTCGGGAATTCGAAGCCTCAGGGACAAGTGGCGCAAGTGAATTGAAGTCGAGGGTAGTTATATTGAAAAATAATAAGACCATTTCCCTCATATCTCGTTTCCTTATATCCGAATTGCAAAACTTATGGACCGCTTCTCGCACGTTGGTGAAAATGCCCTCAATGATTAATTTTATTTTGAGCTCGAGACCAAATTGGATAGGTTTTAGTGGAGATTCCATGTAGTTATATTGAAAAATAATAAAACACTTTTCCTCATATCTCGTTTCCTTATATCCGAATTGCAAAACTTTTTACCGCTCTCGTATCTACTGTGAGTTCTATGTGCGAGTATGATAGTAAAATAGAATAGATGCTGAAAGCTGAAGGAAGTAAGAGATTTGCAAAGAGATGCTAGTTGCCTGGAGATCAGGCTTATCTCTGTCCATAATAGGTAGTTATAGCTAGCTAGCGTGATAAAGTTAGAAAATTTGCATTTACGTTAGTATCCCGCATTGATGGGGGCTCTTTTTGTGTATGTATCTATTTTTAATATGTCTAAGTAGTGTTTGTATTTATAAGGCGTTCAAACCACTATTAGTAATTATTCTTACTAAAAACTGGTGTAGGTTTCTATCTCTCCATCTATTCTTTCGTATTCCTATCCTAGTTATAATTGACTATATGCTATTCTCCTGTGATTCTTCGGTTAATTAATTGCTCTTAGTCGTCGTCAAGTATTATTCTCCTTCTCTAGGTGTAGATTTCTTTTTTTTCCTCTTCTCCTCCTTCTACTATCCTTGGGAAACTTGAGATTAATCTGTGTTATTAACATCCTTCTCTTTAGGCAATATGGTTGGTTAATTCAACTCCTACTTCATTCTGTGTCTTTTCTATGACTCTCTATGATCATTTTGAAATTATTTTGTTAAGTGGCTTTATCCTTGCCTCCATGTGCAGGTCTCGTAGTCTTCTTCTTTCTCCTTTTCTAATGTTGGTTATTAAGTATAAGGCTTTGTTTAGGACTTTTTGGAGTCTTACTAGGTTACTTCTTGAGATCGTGTACATCGCTATGGTTGCATAAATAATCGCGGACTGTAATATGGCTTGATAAATTTTCTTCTTGTTTTTTATGCATAGGTTAACTAACTTGTAAGGTATTGCCAGGCCGCTTTTCCTCCGCTTTACCCTCTCAGTTACGTGTTATTTATAACCTGATTTAGTAATGGTTAGTCCAAGCACCTTACATTCTTTGTCGTATCTGTAGCTCCATCCTTCTACATATACATCTGAGATATTCCTCCTATACACGGGTAGCATTTTAAATTTATCCCTGTTGGTTTTAATTGTCCATTTTGTTTCGTATCTATTAAGGCTTCTTATCTATTCTGCAGTCATCCTAGCTTGCATTAGTCCGTTCCTGTAGGGGCAAACTATAATCTGAGTGACGTCGTGGGCAAATTGGAGGTTCAGGCAGCCCTCATTTCTAGATGGTGGTATATCTGCTGTGTAGATTAAATAGAGAGACAAACTCAGACATCCGGCTTGGGGCAAACCCGCAGTGAGCTCGAATAGTTCCCCCCGATGTTGTCCTATTACATAATTACGTAAAATCCTTTCGATCTTGTTGTTCATTCCCAATCTGAGTATCTCGAGTTGCATACCCCTCCGCCATACTTTGTAGAATTCCTTGGAGATGTCCAGGCATACGATGTCTGCGCTCATTTTTTCTCTCTTTGCTTTCGCTATCTCTTCAAGAATGACTCCAAGGGCCATCTGTTTTTTCTGAAGCCAAATTGGCAGCTGTTTTTCCGGCCATTATCTTCGAGGAATTTCGACAGTCTGTTATTAATTATTTTTTCCAATACCTTACCGATGAAATCTAGTAGCCGACGGGGCGGTAGTTACCTATTTGATCAGGGGTATTTCCCGCCTTGGGTATGAATATCATCCTTGCCACTTTCAGTTCATCAGGTTAGTATTCCGTGTTCAAGCACGCATTGAAGACGTTTCTCACTCTCTCCAAGGTAATTTAATCTGGTGAGTCCCGATCTGTCTGGGGCTCTCTGTCGGAAGCTCTGTACGTGTTTCATCATGTCTGACGAGCTCCCATCCTCCCCCCAGTGGACCCTAACCACGAAATATTTGCGGTGGTACATGACTACCTTGGGCGGGCGAACCAATTCCCCGTCGTTAGATGTTACCTGCAGTGTCAATATTATGTTGGCTGGGCTGAAGTCATTTCAGCACCCATACAATTCTGTTCCATACTTATAGGACAGAGCCCTCAAGTAAGCTCCAACCCTGTGTCCCAGGCCTCCCTTACTCGAGGCCGAGCTAAGAAGGAAGCCCAGGAGTCCGTCCCCCTCAGAACCCCGATACCATCCGAATTCTAGGAGATTCTTAACCAGGACTTTAGGTCAGCACACAAGGAGTGTGAAGCACTAACACCCTTATGGGATAAGGCCTAAAACAAGGACACGGAGACTGTCCGTGGACCCAAAGTAATAAGGTACCTGGAGCAAGGTGGTCTACTTTACCAATCCGCCGAGGACAGTAATAACGCTGTTACAACTGTCTTACGCCTTCCACGATCCCATGTCCCTATAGTGCTCAAAATAGCTCATGACAGCATCTTTTTCGATCATTTTAGTCATACTAAAATGTGTCAGCGTATTTTGAAATATTTTTATTGGCCGGGTGCTGCAGCTGACATCTTAAAGCATTGTCGATCGTGCGATGTGTGTCCGAAGACGTCCGCTAAGGGGCGGGTTAAACCTTCTCCCTTACAAAGGGGACCAGTCATAACTGAACCCTTCTCCAGAGTGGCCATTGACCTGGTTGGCCCTATCCACTCCCCTTTGAGCGAAAGGCACAGCTATATTTTTACCTCAGTTGACTTGGCTACCCGTTTTCCCGAGGCTGTCCCCCTTCGCCGAATCGATAGTATTTCTTGCGCCGAGGCCCTCATTTCCATCTTTTCAAGGGTAGGCGTCCCCAAGGAAATACTCTCAGACAGAGGACGACAATTCACCTCCGAGTTGATGGAGTACTTAGGGAAGCTGCTCATGGTAAAGCCCCTTTTTACCACCCCCTTCCGGCCACAGACAAACGGGATGTGCGAAAAATTAAATGGAAATTTAAAATCTATTATCAAGAAGATTTGTGCCGAGCAGCCCCGCAAATGGCACCGATATCTCCCGGTCGCCCTATTCGCCTATCGGGAAATTCCTCACCGTACATTAGGCTTCGCCCCATTCGAGCTCCTTTATGGAAGTAATGTACGCGGACCACTCAGCATTTTAAAGGAAAATGAGGAATTGCAAGAGCATTTCCGAACACACTGGACAAAATTTCCTCTATTTCACCTGAAGAAAATCAAAATTTCGACCTAAACTATGAGGAAGAAATCATACGTAGCCTGACAACACAACGTGAACTCATTATACCGTTTAGAAACGTCGACGAACAAAGAGACAATCCCTTGGGGGGAGGAAAGCCATTTACTATGAATGAATACCTGACAGCATTAAAATCATTTAAACAAAAGGCTCCAGGACAAAGTGGAATATCTAAAGCTCACTTACTTAATGCCCCATATAATGTGCACGAATCGGTAGTGAAGGTCTTCAATGCCTGCCTAAATATGGGATACTTTCCCCAAGCATTTAAAACCGCAATGATGATCTTTCTGCAGAAGCCCGGAAAACCGAAACATCAAGTCGAAAGCTTCCGTCCTATCTCGCTCCTAGAATTTCTAGGCAAAGTACTAGAAAAGCTCCTCACCGAAAGGTTTATCAACCAACCATCTTAACACAAACAACCTATACAACCCACAACAACACGGGTTCCGGAGCAAGCGAGGGGCGGACACCACGCTAGCAATCATTACCGAAAGAATTGCTACTGCCACTGCGCGAGGCAACAGAGTTGACATTGTGCTTTGTGATGTTGCCAAAGCATTTGACAATGTGTGGTTGCCCGGCCTAAAGGCCAAAATCTGCGACCTTAACCTGGAGATAAACGTCTGCAAAATACTCTGCAGCTATCAAGATGAGAGGAAAGCGATATTGCAGATAAACGGCAAAACGGGCGATGCAATCAACCTACAAACGGGGGTTCCACAAGGAGGCTGCCTCTCACCTACGCTGTACACAGTGTATACCAAGGACCTTCCACACCCCACTGATGAATGTTCGTTGTACATAAAATTAGCGGACGATATCACTCAGATAGTGACCAGCGATAAGAAAAACCCCAAGGACATCGCATTAAGAACTGGTATAGAAATTAATAACCTAAATGATTACGAGAAAAGGAATAAAATAAAAACTAACAAGGATAAGTTCAAACTAATTCCCATGAACAGAAGGAAAAAAGCTACTGTACGCGTAGATGGAAAGGCATATCCCTTCTCAAACAAAGGATATGTCCTCGGACTAAAAATAACAACCAACGGCTATACAAGTCACCTACCACAAAAAAAATCATAGAAGCAAAATCTACCTTATCAGCGCTATACAGATTCAGGCAATTTTCAACCAAAAATAAAAGAAAACTATACCTGGCCCTAGTTCAACCTAAGCTCCTATATCCAATTGTACCATTGAATACACTAAGTAACTCCCAAATCAGGAAGATCCAAATAGTCCAAAATCAAGCCACTAGATTCATAACAAACACAGGAAGACTAGATTACATACCAGCAGAAGAACTCCACCGCAGATCTACTATTGAACCCATAAACATAGTCATACAAAAAAAGAGCAAGAAAACTGTGGAAGAGGATTAAAAATACGATTCCACAGAATATAATAAACCAAAGCATCGTACAAGAAGACCAAATCTATCGTACGCAATATAAACAACGCTTCGACGGTAGCCTGAGAAAAACGTTAATAAACGTCAACCCAATCTATAGGTAGTAAACCATAATGCAACATCTAGAAAGAACAACCGATTGCGACTACCAAGTATACAACCCAAATGTGAATCCCGATGTAGAACCATTATATTTACATAATAGCATTAATAATAAATAAAAAAATAAATAAATAAATAAATTAAAAAAAAAATGATACAAACGCTCTATTGAGCAAAAGCAAACAAAGGCTCCAATGCTTAAGATAATAATGTATCACAAAATATAATATAATTAAAAGAAAAACGAAAGCGTTAGCCAGGAAACCTGGTACAAATCTCTATCATCTTCACACATCATCCTACACACATTAACACACACACAACACTTTAATTTCTATCTTTCCTATCTCACTCTCTCTACACATTTTAATTTTATTTATCTTATCTTATCTTATCTTTGACCTTTTATACAGAACACTTGATGGTTTTCTGTCACGACTGCTAAGATTTTTGTAGAATTTACGTTTCTCTCGGTATGTGACATTCGCAAAAGGAGGAAACCACTTGCGAAATTTTATAGAACGCCTCCGAAGATTTTTTCGATTATTGAAGTCTTCATGTGTGAAACCTTTTTCATCCGCCAATTATAATCTGTGTGTGGTAAATATTCAACACCACAAAAAGTGCTAGTGCCACCTACAACCCTGGAGTACGGCAAGTTACCAGACGACAATTCTGCTCAACAAAAGGTAAAGTGCTAATTGGAATTAAAGTTTTTATCTAGCTTTTTTCGCTATTCTGGTCTCTATCCTGTCTACACCTATAACTAAGACAACTATGACACCAAAATGACGGTTGACGTACACAAGATCAGCCTGAGGACTCTCCCCGAAAAGACTAAGCCTGATCGGGGGGACGTCTTCTCCATAGTCTACGGGGAGCTTGATGTAGCCCTCGTTAGACTAATCGACACGCCTTTTGGATACACGGCCATCTTCCGAAAGGAAAGTGATGCCGAGCTTTTGGCCTCGCCCAAGGGAGCGAAAGTTTTTGGTGAAATTAATTTGTCACCCAAAATCCCTCCCCAAATCCAGGCACACCGCAGTGTCGTCTGTCATCGCTTGACTCATGGGTGGGTCATCATACGAGTGCCGAAATCTCTCAAGAAATTGAGAGGAATCACCCCTGGGTTAAGGTCTTGGAGGTGATCAAGTTTAAGGACTACACCCATGTCTTTAAAGTCGTGTTCGCTGACACTGGGATGGCGCTAAAGGCCAAAGAAGTTAGACTCCTTCTTTTCCACATCAGGGACTGCCCTGACCAAATAGAAAGGGAAGAATTTACACAAATTTCAACCTGTTTTAAGTGCTCTAAGTTTAATGAGTACACCACTAAATCTTGCCCCAAAACAGAGTCCATCTGCTCTTTCTACAGCAAAACTGGGCATATATGGCGTGACGGCAAAAGCTCCGAGAAGCGTTGCATTAACAGCAACGGGGAGCATGCAGCCATGGCAATGTCCTGCCCGGCTAAGAAGGCTGCAATAAAAAAACAACAACAGCAGAAGAAGGAGGAAAAAGAGGCCCGGACCAATAGGTCTTATGCCAAAGTGGCAAAGACAGCAGTCGGCGAGGCAGTGGCTCAACGCACCTACCTTAAGGTAGAGAGCGAGCAGTCAACCACGATCATGTGCTGCATTTACTATACGCACATTGCCAATTTAACAAACCCCGGCTCGTTCAAGAGAGAGCTCAACCCAATGCTCAAAAACAACTGAATGGATGAGATGTGGTTCCCCAAGAACCCACGCTCGGAGGAAGTCCTTCGCATACAGATGCAGCCACCACAACCAAGACCAGCCGTTCCAATAACAACTGATGTTCCCGCTCCCACTAACCCAAACCCAGAAGATTCCGAACCAAAGACCGCCACAACAAATGAATCCGCCACTATCGTTCTCGAGGTGAAATCACCTAGAGGAACTAAAAACAAGCACCGACATGGTAGCCGCTCCAAGCGATCACCCATCCGGCAGAGGGAAAGGTCAACCTCTTCATCGAAGGAGAGAAAACATGCCTGCCACGGGAGGAGGACTGAAGTAAAAATTTACACCACTAAGGACGTCCCCTTCCCTGAAGAAAAAATGATAAAGATGTGAGCGACAGAGTGTCCACAGGAAGATACAAATGGGAGTACTCCGAGGACATCCCAGAGAAGGTTGTCGAAGAGGCCCTCATCCTCGGTATGTTCTGGCTCAACCAGGACGCATTTGTAACCCTAACCAACCCAGAGTTCAATAAAAAGAGATCCGGCAAGTACTGATCTCGTCCAGCTAGCCTCTCCACCCCCAAAAAATACGTTAACAGGAACGACTAATTGACAGACAACTTGGACAGACTAAAAAAAGGACTTGACAATCTTACAGATGAACACTGACGGATGGATCGACAAACAAGTGACTTATGGCAACATTATTAGGAATTGCTACCCTGATATCGTTCTGATATCATAACATAGTATTGACACATCACAGAAGACTGTTAAGATATTTAATTACTGCGTGACGACTAAAAAACATAGCCAGGAACGTTTTGATGGCGCCGCCATCGCAGTCAGGAAAGGTATTCTGTTCAAACTACTCCCTTCTTTAGACCAATCCTATCTAGCCATCGAGGTCCAAACCACCCTGGGGCCACTTGCGGTATCAACAGGGTACCAGCCCCCAAGACGAGACTATATCCTTATGCACAACTTTCTCCAACTGTGTGCACACGGGAGAAGTCTTGTTCGGGGGGGACCTCAACGCCAGATGCCAGGAATCTGGTTATACCGGAGGTCTAAACAAGAAGCGAAAGAACTTGAAGAACTTTATTGACAGAGGTATCGTTGCCCGCATCGGGCCCGACTTCCCCACCTTTATCACCGACACCTACGCAACCAAACCAGATATCGCCCTAATCAGCCGCCAATTTCCCCATAACTACCATATTCAGCCCGGACCTCTAATCCCAACGTCGCTACCTTTATCAAAATCTCATCCAGCCCCATCCAAATACCCGTCAGGGAGCGAAAATGCTACTCCCGAGCGAACTGGGAAAAGTACCGTACGCTTCTCGGTGAGTTCAGAGCTGAGCCCCTAGAAGAATCCACCCTGGAGGAGATCGACCAGGAACTGGCAAGGTTGCGGAGGCAATGGTGGAAGCGGACCGCGCAACGGTACCGAAAACCTCGTTCAAAACGTTACCAGCACCAAGGTGGACCCCAAAACTTTATGACCTATCGGATGAATACAAAAGACTCTTCGAAGATATTAGACTGTCTAGCACTGACAGAATTAAAAACAGACGTTTACGGACACTTAAGACAGAGATGAAGACTCTCATAACAGAGCAACAGCAAGCGCTCTGGAATGACCTTGTCGACAAACTTGACGAAAAGACGGATCCTCGAACATTCTGGAACTCACTATCCAGATTGTAGGGTAAGCCGCCTGACAAAACCATTCTCCTCAGTAATGATTACGGGACAAAAATGGACGCGACAGAAACGGAAGAGGAGTTCAGAAGCTACTGGAAAGATGTATTTTCCATCACTCCAGAAGAAAACGAACTCTTCGACCTAGACTTCGAAGAACGAATTCATGACCAATTAAGACCTGTACTAGATAGGACATACCCCTTTAATAACGCGACTGCGGACAGAGAAATGACAGGTTACGGAAGAAGAGTAACCATAGAATAATTACTAATGACACTACGTTCCTTCAAACAGAGAGCAGCAGGAAAAACAGGATTGACCAAACTCAACTGGGTGAACGCATCCCGAAACATCTTAGAGGGGCTGGTCAATCTAATGAATGCGTGCCTGAACGTCGGCTATTTCCCGGAAAAATGGAAGATCGCCAAAATGATCTTCATTCCAAAAGCCGGGAAACCACCCAACAGACCAGCAAATTTCAGATCCATCTCCCTCCTCGAAGTGGCTGTCAAGGTCTTCGAGAAGATCCTTGGTAGTCGAATCCAAAATTTTATGGAGGAAAACAACCTCCATAATCGACATCAGCATGGATTTAGAAGAGGGACTTACGGCGCTAGCAGTCATCACTGAAAAACTGGCGAAGATTGCTAGCCAAAAAAGGTACGCTGACCTGATGCTCAGAGATGTGAAGAAAGCGTTTGAAAAGGTATGGAGAATTGGGATTCAGTTCAAAATACTAAGACTAAACCCAAAGTTTGAAAAATTATTTGCGACTACGTGACAGACAGAAAAGCATACTTACAAATATACAACCATACTGGACCAGACTTCGAACTAACTGCAGGCGTACCGCAAGGGTGGTGCCTAAGCCCCCCTCCTTTACAATATATATACCCTCGACCTACCTGATTTGGTCAGGGAGGACACACTGTATGTTCATTTCACGGACGACATCTCTCAGACTATAACTGCCCCCTTCAAAAATCCCGAGCTCATGGCACAAATTACCGCCAAAGAAATCGACCACATCAACAGGTTCGAAAGAAGATGAAAGATGGCCACGAACACCCAAAAGTTTAAGGTTATTCCATTCTTCCGTAAGAAACGGGCCCATATCGAGACTGATAACGCCCGGATTCCTTACAGCAACGACGGGACAGTACTTGGACTAAAGATAGATAGTAAGGGATACGGTAGTCACGTTGCTCAGGCAGCAGCGGGAGCGCGGGTAGAGTTTTCAAAGCTGTTCAGGTTCCGAAACTTGAACACAGCTAACAAAAAGAAAATCTACAACGCGCTCATAAGATCGAAGCTACTGTATCCAGCGATACCTATCAATACTTGTACCTATCAATACCTATCAATACTCCTCCAAAGAGTCTAAAACAAAGGTGTACTACTGATAACAGGCACCAGGAGGAGAGAAAGAAAGAGGCAGACCGACCTTTACCAAGGCATCCAGTTGACTCCAATCAACATGGAGCTGCAAGGAAGGGCCCGAAAATTCTGAGAGTAAATCCCAAGACTCTTGACGGACGAAATCAGACAGAGACACATCGACATTCGGTTACATGACGTAAACAGAAGAAGACTGGACTTTGTCAGTAGCAAAGCACAGACAGAAAGACAAGAAGACCCAATCTACACATAAAACTAAACACTCCAAACAATGGAATACACAAGTTTGAACAAGAAGAAAAACACTAAAGAAACTTAAGCGAGCAATGAGAGAAACACAGAACTTACAACAACAACTTACAAAGGCTTGAACGCTACAAAAATCACTACAAATTACAAGAAACATAACGAACACTCAACCAATAACATTAAAAAACAAACAACTACACAAACAAAACATGTTATTCAATAGCAACCCAAACAACTAAGAAACAAAAACAAGCAGAAAACAGTACAGATAACAACAAGAATATTAGAGCAATAACAAAGAGAAGAACACCAACCTCTGACAAATGCCTGCGATTCCCTATCACCAGGGATTTTCTACCCTCCCCTCTATCCTTTTCATCAGGGAAATCTATCCCTACCTATCTATCTTCTACTATTATATACATATATGCATACATGATTACAGTTGCAATCATATATGTGTGTATGTGTTTTCCTTTTCACTCCTTTTTATATCCAAGTCCAAGTCCATGTGTCTGTCACTTCTTGATGTTTCCGTTATGAAGCGGGTCACTTGGTTTTAGACACACTGCAAATGCAGGGTCTTTGTCTTTGGTAAAATGTGCATAGAAATGATCGACTATGTCATAATTAGGCGTACTAGTGCTAGGTAGAGTTTTCTTTTATTCATTTCTGTGAGGTTTTAGACATTGTAAAGGGTGGAGAGGACGTCCTTTGCTTGGTTAACGTTTTCGTTAACATGCGTTTTTTCGAGATTTTTAGGCCGAAAACTTTGCTCTCAGTACAGTATGGCTTTTCGATGTTGTTCTCGGTAAATTGTTCTGAACTTTTCCGTGTTCGTTTTATTTTATTTGCTCTCTCGAAATCGTTGATATTTGTGATTTCATAAGTAGTTTGTTGCGCGATGTCTCTCGGGTTTTTGTGTTCGCTTGCAATAATCTGAGAGCCATCATCTGCCAATTGAATGTACATTTTGCAGTCATCAGTTGGTTGGGAGAGGTCTCTCGTATACACCGTATAAAACGTGGGGCTAAGACACACACAGCCCTGTGGGACCAATGCATTTAAGATGAAGGCCTCACCAGTGAAGCTATTGATAGATATGCTTGCTTTTCTTTCATTAAGATAACTGCAGAGGATTTGTGTAAGGTTTGACTCTAGTCCGAGGTCAGCCAGTTTTCGCTTTAGTTCTGGAACCCATACCTTGTTAAATGCTTTGGCAACATCTCCGAGTGTTAAATCAACTTTGTTTCCCGTTTCTAGTTCTCCTGCAAGCTTTTCAGTGATGAGTGCCAGTGCTGTCTCGGTGCCTCGATATTTTCTGATGTACTGTGTTGATGATTTGGAATATCGTTATCTTCCAATTAATTTCTACACCTTTCATTAGGAAATTTTTCGATTAGCTTTCGATGTGCCCTTTAGGTTCTTCAGTCGGTTGCGCTTGATAACCTCTCCTCTGAACCCACGCCCATTCATTTTGGGGTGCCTTAGGGCTCAGTCCTTGGTCTCCTCCTCTTTTGCATCTACTTACTTCCTCTTTGCTCCCTTCTTCGCGATTTTGGCCTGTCCTTCCACCTCTATGCTGAGGACACTCAGATATACCTTTCTTCATCCCCTGTGTCTTTCTCTCAATCAATTACTAGGCTCCTTTCAACCTACACCTCCATAAACGATTGGCTGTCTGCCAACTTTCTCAAACTTAACCACGATAAAACTGAAGTATTTCTCCTTGTTGGTACCGCTTCGATGGTGGAGAAATCTAAAGCTCTCTTCCCCTCCCTTAACCTTGGGGATACCAATGTCGCTTTCTCTGTTACCGTCAGTAATCTTGGTGTTATTTTAGACGAGCAACTCTCGTTTAAACCGCACATCCATCGTATCTGTAAGTCTTCCTTCGGTTTCTTCCACAACTTTTCACGTGATCGATCCCATTTTGATCGACGAAGCCTTGAGACTGCTATTCATGCCTTCGTCACCTCTCGCTTAGACTACTGCAATTCTCCCTTCTTTGTCACTTTGCCCCCTACAACTAGTTCAAAACTATGCTGCCCGGCTCTCTCCTTCGATGCCTCTGTTACAGGAGCTACACAGGTTACCTATTCGCTTCCGTACCCACTATAAAATTCTTCTCATTACCTACAAGGCCCTAAACCTCGAGGCTCCACCTTATATCTCGTCTGCCCTCTCCCGTCGTCAAACTCCTCGGTCATTCCGGCCTAACCTCGCTCCCATCCTGAACAATCCTCGTTCTGTCATCTGCTCGATGGATGACCGTTCATTCTCAGTTTGTGCTCTTAGACTCTGGAATGCTCTTCCTGCCGAAGACCGATCCTCTCCCTCCCTTGCTACTTTTAAACGTCTCCTGAAGACTCATCTCTTTAGAATTGCCTTCTCTCCCCTCTAAACTTTCTTTACACTCGCTACACAACCTGCACTCTGGGGGGGCTAACAGACCTGGAGGGCGCATTATAAATACCTATTATTATTATTACCATTATTATTATCATTCTCGCTGTTTTCAATGCTGCTGAAAAGGGTCCAATGTTTAGGCATGCAATAAAGATTTTGAGTAATGATGTTAGTATGTTGTCGGGAAGTTTGTTATGTGGTGCCTGGTAATTCCACTTATTCCTGATAAAACTGTTTGAAGTTCTTGTAGACTAAAGTGCCTTCTTACGTTCCTTTGTTCCAGGGTTTTATCTACCCGTGAGTAAGGAGAGAGTTCGTGCTCCCTTTCTTCCAGTAGTTATTTAATTCTTTGTTTGAAAGCCACCTCGTAATTCTGGTTTTCCTCCTGGGTAATGGAGTGATTGACCAGTGATTCATGAAGCTTCTAGGGGCTTTCGTCAAGGAAAGCGATGTTTTACTCGGAAAGACGGGCTTTGTATGCGTCCTATTTAGTCCTGGATAGTGCTTTTCTTCTGGTTATTTCAATTTATATGGGAAAGGTGGAGATTTTTGTGACAAACTCGATATGACCTGAGAGTACTGCAGGGCTTGTAGAGGTGTAGAGGTTTAGAGCGAATTTGGGGTTAGTCAGGATCGTGTTTGGTGGTTGAGTACTTCTATGCTAGGAATGTTGGGAAGCTGGGACTTTCCCTCTGCACTATTTTTATCCTTAAGAGGAGTCCAGGCTCTTGCTGTTGCCAGTAATGCCAGCCGTATCTCCTGATGACCGGCACTTTCCATTAAGTTATCCTAAAAGTAGGGATGATGACCGGCGGCAGAAGATTCGAATGAAGTTATGGGTCGGAAGATACGAGCGGTGGGGCGGTTTGTATGCCTCGACTATGACTAGATCTCCAGTTGTCATTATTAGCTTAATAGCCAAATATGACTCTTGTAAGTCTTTTTTTTTTGAGAAAGCTAGTTTTCTTCTGCTCTCCATAGTTGTTCAATCATAACGTGTTTGGGTAGGATTTATTGCTATTAATTTATAGTTGGATATTTTTATGCTTTCCTCTTGTAGATTTATTCTGTAGTCTGTTATTATTACAATGTATGGGTCTATTTTCTTATGATTTTACTAAATACTAGTTTATTTGTTGTCCATTCTTTGGGTAACGTACGACTTGTTGTTGAAGTCTTTCCTGTTTTGGCCTTGTCAGATTTGTCAGGTGACCTTATCTTACCTGATCGTTTTTATCTGAACTTCTCAGTGGGTATATTGACGCTTGGATTGTCTAAGCTTTCAATGAATCCATGTTTGAGGCATTGTTAATCTATGTTACATCATATTCAGAATCGTATTCCCATTAGAACTTTCCTTTGGTCAGTCCTTCAACGATTTCTTTTTGTTTTGTAATCGAAGAGAGTGGGGTAGAGTTGGATCCGTAAATTTTTATTTTGTATTTTTCTGTGTTTTAGGAGCTATTTTCTTTTCCTTAACTTGTTCTAATTTTTGATGGATTAGTTTTATGTGTTCGGATACATCCATTTCTTCTTTATTTGGCAGCGCAGTCATTGTCTGATAGCTCTCCAGTTG
The DNA here is from genome assembly GCA_963969495.1 of Ceratothoa steindachneri. Classification (NCBI taxonomy): domain Eukaryota; kingdom Metazoa; phylum Arthropoda; class Malacostraca; order Isopoda; family Cymothoidae; genus Ceratothoa; species Ceratothoa steindachneri. The sequence goes on from OZ018332.1 coordinate 78,821,452, forward strand.
GTGTGGTTGGTTCTTTTTCTAATTCCTGTTCCGGGGTCATAGATAATCGGTCCAAGTCCTTTAAAGGTGGGTTCTCGGAGAACCACATGGGTTTAATTCCATTTTATTAAATTCTTCGGCATACGTTCCAGGTTCGGCCATATTAACAAAGTGTGCATGTAAAATGCACAGTATCAGAACACACCTCATGTCTCATTCAATATTTATGACGGTTTATTGTTCTGGCGTTGGTATTGTAGGAGTAGGCCTTCTTAATTCGCGCACTTTTTTCTGCGTTCTGTGCTTGACTACTCTGAACACTTCTTTCCTTGGAACGTGCATTCTCTTGTTGAATGGTTATCGAGGGCATAAAACTTAAAGCAGACCTAGACAGAGATGAAGGTTTCTTTCTCTATCTGTTCAGGTGCTATGTATTTTCATGTAGAATGCCAGAAATCCATGTTCGGTTGCTTTCGTCGCCATTTTCGTTTCCTCGAAGATTGCTTTGAAAACGTGCGAGTATTTCTCTCCCGGTTGTTTGTTTTAATTTCACAATCTCCTCGATCTTAGCCCATGTTTTATTTTTTTAGATTTCTGTTTTTATGTCTTCTGCAGAGGGCTTAGCAATCCAAGGCTCGAGGCGAATCCAGATGACCAATCTCTTAGTCGTCACAGCTGTGTTTTTGCTGTTGTTTGTCCAGATCTTTTCCGTGTCGCAGAGAGCAATGTAGCTATTGACTCAGATCTCCGCGAAGATCGTATGGAGGGCCTTCTCACGTCAGGTTTCGTTTGGCCTTAGAGGACCCTGTATGGGACTCTCTTGGCCCCTTCCGGGTTTTCCCTTAGGACACGGGGTGGGGAGCTATCCCTTAGTTCCTTGGATTTCTCTTCTTTCCGGTGGAATTTGTGATTGGAGATAGAATCTGTATTTTGGGGGTTTGATTTGCTTTTGTCGAGTGTTGACTTTCCCTTGCCTTTATTGGGTCTTTATTGTCCAGTATGTGGTTGCTGCCAAGGGTAATTCATAGGATGAATAGTTGAATGGATGAACTTGGGTGGAATCCTTAGAGCGATTACTCATGACTGACTTTTTGATGGATGGTGTTTGAATCAACTTCTACCACCCGGGGTACTGCCGCCTTGGTATGTTTGTTATTCTTCACTGCTCCCCGCGTACACAGAGACGTTTTATCTCCATATGTGGTCTTGGCCGTACACCAGGGGCTCTTTTGCAACCCCTCAGAAGTTGCAGTGAAGTGCCATTATCCAGGATACCTATGGCCGCGATTTCCGTAGTGAGCTATGATTGTAAGCTTTCCTAAACAGACGATGTGCCCCGAGGACAAAAATATTAAAATATGAAGGCCGGATGAAAAATAGTATACTCTCTTTACTCCTGTACGCGATGGGTTAAAGGTAGAATAAGATGAAGGAGGACGATCGTAGGTGAGAAGAGGTGTCGGAGGAGAAAAGCGATAAAAATGGGGGCTCTCTGATGACCAAGCAGGTTAGTTTCTTCGGGAAACCTTTGCACAGGCTTCTCGTAGAAAAAAGTTCTTCCGTTGAGTGACGTTTTTCGATAGTCAGCGAGTGCGTGCTGTCGAAATGTTGCGAGTTTTGAACATTATTCAATTTTTATAAATCTTCTCACATCTGATTCGTCCAAACCAATTTTCTTATGGATAATAATGCATAATTGGCACCATTTTCTGTACAACAGCTAAACTAAAAAATAGTTGATGTGAACGTTAATGGACTAAAGGATAAGAGAAACCATTTCTGGAACGTGTTAGCCAAGGAGGACCTTGATGAAGCAGTCATTTGAGAACTCGGGTCGAATATATGAAAGTATTAGCTAAAGCTGCAGAATTTTTATACCTACACGGAAAGCCACTCTAATGCGAAGTACGGCGGTATAATAATTGGTGTTAATAAATAATTGGAAGAGCTAGGCAAGAGTTATATGCCAAGAGAGCTGGATACCTAGAATGGCCCAGTGGTTGTAATGGGCGAAGTATCAACCCCCCAAAAGAAGTTATTTGTCCCTCCATAACTTCTTTGAGATATTCGGAAGGAACAGTCCTGTGATTTTCCTTGGCGACATGAATGCGCGTTCCAGGCATTGAGCGTATACCTCAGAGAATAGGAGGGGTGAAAACCTTGATGTATTGATTCATATGGATATAGTGGTACGAGCTGGTAGTTTTCCACGTATGTGACTAAAAGAACAGCAACAAAGTCAGATATAATATTAACCGGTAGGAATTTCCACTGAAATATGTTTGTTACACTGGGCCCTGTGTTACCTATGGATCACAACTCCCTTATGGTATTGCTGGCACTGAGTCCAATCCAAGTGCCATGCTCAGTCAGGAAACAATAAGCGAAGGCTGATTAGGGTAAATTCCGTGTTGTGCTGGGGGATTTCCTAATTCGCAAAGATTCCGTACAGGAGTTGGATTCGAACCGTGCACATTGAGGTCCACCTGTACGGAATTTTTGCAAATTAAGAAATAATATTTCAGAAGAAAGATTTTCCCGTTTTCTGTTTCTTGCGGTTTGTTAGATTCATTTTCATCATTCTTTCACGCTCATGAAATATTTATACAATATATATATATATATATATATATATATATATATATATATATTCCTGCATTTAAAAATGATAGATAATCTTACAACTAACGTATTTTGATGTGTTAACAAAAGTTTGTGATACTAACGAGTATATTTTATTTTATTGTATTGGCAAAAGGGCAAAATAAGAGAGTGAAAACCAGTATTTAGAGATTCGTGGAAAATATTATTATATTTGTTTATTTACATAATGTTTCGATTTAGAATGTTCTTCAAAAATCTAGAATGATCCCTTAGGTTCCAACAATATTTGATTATTGGCCATTGTTAATGTAACCCCATTTATTAGGTTTATTTGACACTTGTGTCTAGAACCAACCTCATTAGAAGCTTTGCCTCCAGGTTGCATATCGACCTCTCTAAATAAATGTTTCAGCTTCGATCTAAGAAAATAATCCTGTCAAAATTTATTACAAATTGTAAAATGAAACATTTTCACATTTCGTTCAATTTTCCAATTTGTTCAAATTTTACGGATTTCCATTTGCTACGATGCACTTTCGCATCGTATTCATCAGTGCTTCGCCAAATGATCATCCCCCACCCCCCTTCCTATTGTATATCTGTATTGTTTCGAGATCTCCCATAAAATGGGTGTCGTTCGTTACAATCGTTCGAAAGATATGGTCAATGCTATTCTTATATTCCCTTCTTTCCTTTTATTAGCAATAAGAAATATATAAATAGACGCTAAAAACCTATTATTTTGGCTCATATTTCAATTTTGTTGTGAACGGCTTCTCTATGATGGAGTAAAAACTATCATAACCATACAATCGAAAAAGCTTTTTTAATTTTTTTTAGAACCGATACGTTGTTTGTTGTTTATCATCATTTTTTTTAAAAAAGCCTCAATTTATCGTCCTAAATTATTCTTATTAAAATGGCGAACTGACAAATAATATCTGAATGCACCTATCAATATTCTTATATTCTCGTTTATTTATTTGTATTTTCCTGATGTCTTGTCATTTCATCAGTTGATTGCAAAACTTGATTTCCTTACAATGAGGATCAATATCGGAAAATAACTATTTTTTAGTCAATTTCTCATTTTAAATCATAGTTCCATTACTATATTTATCACACAATAAAAAAGATATGAAATGAATATTACTATACTAGTTATACTTTCTAATTACAATAATAAATGGATGAAAAACAAATATACATGATATTAGAAAAGAAAAGTCGAATTATAAACAAAATAAAAGTGAAAATAGAAAACAATGTAAAACCAAGTAGGGAAGAATAAATAAGACCTTACAACGCTGGTTTTCTTTCTGTTTTGTTTGGCTGTTAAGACAGATGTAATCAACGTGGCTTAAAAAACTAAAAAGTGTATTTGGCGTTTTGCTCAAGTAATGATTTATTGCTTCAATTATAAAACGATGAGTGAGATTGTTGGATAACATTGATCCACAGCCAAAATGCTTCTAATGCAAATGTACACCCTTAACCATGCTAATAGCATGGTAGGGAACGTTAGGATTTCTCTGTTCTCTGTCAACCAATTTTGATGAAGCTTTTTCCAGTTAGTCTCCACAATATGGCAACACTAATGTTATGTTTTCATTATGCCCTGTTAGGTCCTTTGACTTTTATTTCAGATTCATCGTTTTTTGGATAAACCATGTTATAGCCTTTTAATGAAAGTAGCCCATATACACATATTTTGGACAAAACGAAGGATAATTATACACATTAAGCATACTTTGCGTATATATTTAACAAAAAAACATAATTATAATACACGATTGATGGACATAATGAATTATTTGCCCACATGAGCTCCATTCGAACGGATGACTTAAAAAATCATATGATGGATGGAATCTGTCAATTTCTGAATAATAGCAGGTTCGGCTGCTCTGCTTTAGACGAAAATTGACGTCCATCGCCACAAACATCTTTAATGATGGACCACAATTTTTTGATTGGATTGAGATTCAGAAAGGCTGGCGGCCACACCATCAACTTGTCACCTTGTATGCCGTAAAAGCCTAAGAACACTTGGGTGGGCCTGGCAGAGTGGGAAGGAGAGATGTCATGCATGAAAACTATAGTTCTTAGAAGTGACAAGAGTATATTATCTAGCCAGGGATCCATTAGCTGCTTCAAGAGATTGCAGTAGGCGGCTGGGGTCACTTTCACCCCATCAGGTCCTTTGACTCGGTCAAGAGGTCTGGGTCCAATTATACCTGCCCAAAACATGGATCATCTTCCCTGTTGTGGCCGTTGCAGACGTTGGTGAAGCTCATCTCTGAAATAGACCCAACCATTTGCCGAACCTTCAGGTCCGTCAAGGTTCGCCCTGGCCTCGTCAGTGAAGAGAACGACACTCATGTTCAACGTCATGTACTTCCATTCCATTGAAGCCTCAAAGTTTTGTTAAAGGACGCAGTTTTAGGAAGCTCTCACGGAAGTATTGATCCCTAGGATAGGTTCCTGGTGGTCTTCAGTTCATAGGGAGGGGGACTACCAGGTTCGGTGAAAATGTCTTTGCTTGTTTGACTGAATTTCCCACGTAACTGGCGGCTAATATACCTTAAATTCCTATCTATCACACCCTTGGAGGTGCCACAATCGGATAGCTTCTTCCTTAGCAAAGAGTCATTCAGAAATCGCCTAGTCGTTTCCACATGGCGAACTAACCTGGCAATAACATGAACAGAGGTGCCTTCAGCACTTATCCTTGATGATGAAAGTCTTTTCTTCATTGTTGAGGCCTTTGCGACGTTCCATTCTTCTTAAAGAGGATAGATGCTATTAGCCAGGTTCACCCCTACAACGACGAATCTGAAATACATTGAAGGACGTAATACAACATAATGAAAACATAACATTAGTGTTGCTATATTGTGGAGACCAGCTGCGTAAAGGTTCAACAAAATTTATATACAAAGAATCAAGAAATCGCAACTTTTGTTAGCAAATTATTATAATAGTTAAAATTGCTTATTAAGCATAACTATGCTGTATCACTATGCGAGGGGCGGTCAATAAGTTTTGCAATTCGGATATAAGGAAACGAGATATAGGAAAAGTGTTATATTATCTTTCAATATAACTACCCTCGACTTCAATGCACTTGCGCCACTTGTCCCTGAGGCTTCGAATTCCGAAAAACCAGAAATCTCCTGACTGCTGTTCAATTCACTCCTGGACGTCAAGCTGGACATCTTCATCGTCCCCAAACCGGCGTCCACGCAGTGCAGCCTTGAACTGGCGTAATAAAATGTAGTCGCTAGGGGCCAGATCTGGACTGTACTGGGGATCGTTGAGCTCCTCGAATCCACACTCGCGCAGGGCAGCTTGTGTAACTCTGGCCTTGTGGACTTTGACGACGTTGAAGTCGATCATGGGGCGTGAGGTTTCTAGGGACCCAATCGGCAGAGACCTTAGTCATGGCCAAATTATCGTGGATGATGTTGATAACACTTCCATGTGATATTCCAAGTTCTCGCTCGATTTCTTTGACCTTTACTCGTCGATTTTCGAGAATCATCCTCTCCACACCAGCCACATTGTCCGCGTTGGTCACGTCTGACGGGTGTCCTGGACGTGGGTCATCTTCAAAGGACTCACAACCATGGCAGAACTCCCTATTCCAGCGAGCAATGGTTGCATAGGAAGGGGCGGTGTCGGTGTACACTGTAACCATGCGTTCATGGATTTCTTTTGCATTCTTGCATTCCTTGGTCAAAAATTTGATCACTGCGCGGTACTCAACCTTCTCCATTGTTGATAGATTTGTGACTGACGATCTGCGATCAGCTACTGCTTCTTAAATAGACGAGGCAGGAGCGTGCGGCTGCAGGTCCTGAATTGTCATAACCTTTCCAAACATCCACACAAACAGCCATTCCCCTTCCTCTGTTTTGCCCTACCGATTCGCAAAACTTATTGACCGGCCCTCGTAACTACAAACATGCCTATCCATGTTAGGTATGATTACATCTGCCGAACAAGGCAGTTTTGTTGTGAAATATTCTTTATTTCTGCAGCTAAAACACAATAATATTAATTTATTTAGATTTACATTTTATTTACTTAAATAGGAATATTTATTCATTGGGTCAAACTTAATAAGCTACAAAGATGTCTTCTGTATTTTTTGGTATAGTGTGTAGCAGCTGCCATCTTTGCAAGCTCCTGCAGAGTTCCTAAAGAGGAAGTTGGCAATTTTCCATTTGAGAAAGTTATGCATCTCGCCCAAAAGTCCATTTTTGTATGACCTTTGACACCAATACGGTTACTTCAAAATCAAAGTACGACTCCTCCGAACCACCAACCAATCAAAACTTTTGTACAACCCAATTCGAAATCAGTAATCAGAATGGACTTTCCCGTTCCACGAGTCCACAGCGCATTTCAAAGAACACTTTTATCTCATCAGCGCTCCATCAAGGTCAGTAATAATTAGCTCCCTAAATAGTCATCAGGGTATACAAAAATGTCGTGGCAGTACTATACTGTATTTTATATAATTCCCCCATATTTTAGGAGTATATTTTTATTCACTATAATACCCACCTTAAAATAGCTTATTCCTCTTAACATTATAATCATCTGCCATTTCCCTATATTCAATATATATATATACCTTATTTCCTTAAAATACAGATTATATTAATTAACCATATTACCTAAACTGCTTCGACCACGATAGCGAGCCAGGCCTTCTCAACTTTCACGAGTAAATGTGCGTCACCTGTGGCAGTTAGTCATCCTGCAGCTATAAACTAGGATGTCAGCGCCAGAGGCACCAACCACCAATCAATCAATCTTACCGCTTTCGATGCGACCGATCCGATCACGTGGTTCAAAATATGCGAGGTTCTGATGGCACATCAAGCCATAGCCGAACAAGAGCGCCTAATAAACATCACGCAAAAAGTCCCAATAAGTATCTCTGATTTGTTGCGGGGAATTTGGTTACAAAGTGGGAGAAATGGTGCACGGGGGAGTTGACCTAAGCTTTTTAAGCTTGAATTTGGGAGATTTCAGGTTGAAGACTTAAGGGAACTGCTAGATACTCAACAAATGAGTGATAGGCATCCCACTCGTTTCCTTGAGCATCTCAAAGAATTAATCAGAGCGAAGGGCGCTTCGTCAGAGCTTTTTGACTCGCTCCTAATGGAGATTTTCATGCGTGGGATCTCTGACCATATTAAGCCTCTCATCATAATTAGTGAGCACAAGAGCGTGGATGAAATCACCAAACCAACAGAGATAATATATCTCAATCCTTACGTAAACTGGGGAACTGTCCCACAATGTCCCATTCCTATCTCTAAACCATCTATTTCGCAGGTTCGGTTAACAACTACGCCTTCTGGCAATAGGCTGTACCCGTGTAACGCCTCATTTTCACATTCATCACCGGACTTGGCTGCCGCTTTGGAGAGGATAGAAGGAGAGCTGCAAAAACTAAAACTTCAATGTGAGACCGAGCAAATGAACGGTCACAAGGGAATTCAGACCGACAGGCGCCGTTCGTCCTCTCGAAGACGAAACCAACGAGGGCATTCCAACACGAGGCCCAGCATTCCCCTGCGAATTCTTTCGCCTATTCCCCTATTCCTAAATTTTCTCACTCTCAAACTAGGAGTCTATGTTGGTACCATGAGAAATATGGTAGCAAAGCTGTACACTGTACGCAGCCATGTCAATACTACCTATCATCCTATTCTCACTCTCAATCAAATGCTCATCTTCATAAATTCGTCCTTCTAATCATAATATTACTTTCATCCAACCAACTAATTGGTGCTGGTACCACAACAAATATCGTGCACAAGCCGTAAAATGTATACAGCCCTGCACATATTTACAACCAGTACCTCATCAATCTAAGGCTATTCCACCAATTTCTCCTCAACAATCTATTCACTTTCCTCAAACTCATGCTCCAACTCACTCTCCATATTCTAATTCAAATTCTTCGACTAATTTAAACTGAGAACGAAAGTGATCAATGGGTCTATCACCTCTGTAGTTCCTTCATCTCAGGTTGACCCACTATTTTGCATTTATGACCCACTCTCTGGTTTCTTATATTTAGTTGACACTGATGCTCAATGTAGTGTTATTCCAGTGTCACTGGACGATAAAGCTTGTTCCTCCTCTGATCTTGTCCTTAAAGCCGCTAATTCCTTGGATATAAGGACTTATGGAAGGCGCATCCTTCAATTGGCTCTCGGCCTCCGTAGAGTTTTTCGATGGACCTTTATTGTTGCCGAGGTCGGCGTTCCTATTCTGGGCCTAGATTTTCTCTCTGCCCACGACCTTTTGGGCGAATCTCGTAATAGCAAGCTTATCGGTCGCACTACACTGCTCACAGTTTCGGGTTCATTTTTCCGTTACAGAGTTCTCTTCTCTCTATCCAGTTTCCTTCAGCCAATCCAGGGTTTCAGCGCCTGCTACCGGAATTTCCTGCAAATAACATACCATATTCGAAAGACAGGCCTATTAAACACAATGTGGTTCACCGGATAGAGACGACTGGAGGGCCCGTATTTTCCCGCCCTCATTGATTAGCCCCAGATAAACTCGCCTTAATGAAGCAGGAGTTCACCTTCATAGTGGAAGCTGGCATAGCTAGCCCCTCTACTTCTCCTTGGGTATCTCCGCTTCATCTTGTACCCAAATCTCCCCCTGGTGAGTACAGAGCTGTAGGTGATTACAGGCGGCTCAATGTTTGTACTATCCCCGATAGATATCCTCTGCCATATATGTCCGATTTCAATTCTACTCTTTTCAAATGCTCGATCTTTTCTCGACTCGATCTGGTACGTGTTTTTAACCAGATTCCTATCCATCCAGATGACATCCCAAAGACGGCTATCACCACGACAGTTAGTTCCTTCGTCATCAACAGGATGCCTTATGGTCTTCGTAACAGTGGTCAGACATTCCAACGTTTTATGGATTAGGTTCTCTAAGAGGTCTGCCTTTCGTCTTCTGCTACATATACGACCTACTGATAGCATCTTCGACTTTAGAGGAGCATCTGTCTCACCTTATTCAGGTTTTCGCTCGACTTGAAGAGTACGGTATCGTACTTAACACTTCCAAGTGTATTTTTGGTGTCCCTCAACTCTCCTTCTTGGGTCACCATGTCTTGAGTACATGGATTAGCCCACTCGAAGATAAGTTACCGTGATGTGCAACTTTTCCCAAGCCCACATCACGCAAGCAACTTAGGCATTTCTGTGGCATAGTTAATTTCTACCACAGATTCATACCTAATTGTGCCAAGGTGATGCAACCTATCAACTCTCTGTCTAGCAAGACCACAAAGAACTCTCCTCTTGAATGGTCTGCTGAAGCGTGCGATTCGTTCTCTCGCACCAAAGAGGCTATTGCCCGAGCTGCGAAATTGGCTCATCCTTCTCCAGGAGCCCCCATCAGCGTCGCCTACGATGCATCCTTAACCCATGTAGTTGCAACTTTGCAGCAGAAAGTTGGTGACCAATGGCAACCTCTTGCTTTCTTCTCTCGTGCTCTTACAGACCCTAAAAAGAGATATTCAACGTTCTCTCGCGAACTAGTCAGAATATATCTCGCTGTTCGCTACTTTCGCCACCATTTGGAAAGGCGTGAATTTACCATTTTTTCTGACCATAAGCCCTTGGTCAGTGCATGTTCGTCTCGTAGTACTTCGTCAGTACACACTGCAGTTGACACTCGTTATCTTGACTTCATCCTGCAGATGACCAACGATATTCGCTACGTTCCTGGTTCTTCAAACGTCGTACCGGACGCGCTCTCTCGCATTTCATCGATTTCTGGCACGCAACTCTCCTACACTGCGCCCATCAATCATGCAACAATAGCGCTTCTTGCCCAGGGACAAGATAAAGATACGCAAACACTGCGTCACTCTTCTCAACTCGTCGTTCACGAGATCGACTTGCCGCCGGACAGTCCTTCCAGGCTTATCCTGGTTGACTATTCAATTTATGACTGTACTCGTCCTCTCATTCTTCTGGCTTACCGTGGGCACATTTTCTACCACATTCACGCTCTCTCTCATCAGGGTGTCAATGCTTTGTCTGACTAGGTATGAATGCCGGTGTGGCAAAATGGACTCGCTCATGCTTGCTATGCCAGTACGACAAAGTCTATCAACACACAAACGCTCCTCGGGTCTTTTTCCTCTTTCTTCATCGCGTTTTGTCGCGTTTACGTCGATTTAGTAAGTCCTTTTCCTTACTCTAGTGGTTGCAATTAACTTCTTACCATGATCGATCGTTTTACTCGTTAGCTAGAGGCAGTTCCTATCTCGGACATCAGAGCTTCAACAGTTACTCGAGCCTTCGTCTCAACATGGGTTGCTTGTTTTGGTGTTCAATCAACGATCATGACTGATCGTAGCAGCCAATTTGAATCCCACAAATGGGATGCACTCATGGCAGTGTTTGGTTCTTTTCGCTTTCGTACCTCAAGCTACCACCCCTAAAGCAACTCGGCCGTCTAAAGTTTGCATCGGATGCTCAAGGCAAGCTTACGCTCCACCGATCCCAATAGCACTTGGGTGGACAAGCTACCTTTGATTCTGTCAGGCATTCGTTCATCCTTGAAAGAGGATTTGGCCTACTCTACAGCGGAACTAGTTTATGGAACTCAACTTCCTCTGCCTGGTCAATGATTTTTTTCTTCTGACCTACCTCTACCTCCTTACCTCAATTTTGCTTCTTATGTACACAATTTTGTACGGGTAATGGCTGAGGTCAAGTTTACCGCTCCTAGAGTGCCTGTTAATCAGAGATCTTTCGTGCTGATAGAGATGTCAACTTGTTCCCATGTCTTTTTCTGGCGCGATTCTATTCGCTCTTCATTGCAATCCGTTTATGACGGCCCCTTTATCGTCATCTCTAGGGAGCCGAAATTCTATGTACTGAAGTTTGGCGCCAAGCAGAATACTGTTTCTTTGGATTGCTTGAAACCTGCCTTTATTGATGCTGTTCATTCTGAGCAGTCCTCATTTTCCTCTTCTACATTATCTAGTAATTCTCTAGTGATTTCCCTACCTCATCATCATCTAACCTTAAACCCAATCTCCTCTACTTCGCCGATATCTCCATTTCCTTCCCGATTGCTGCCGCCTCCTCTTTTGTTGCAGGAAAACTCGTCATCGGAGCTTTCCAGTCAGGAGACTATCCCTCCACCTCTGGTCACCTCGCCACCAGCAAGCCAGGCACAAACGTCATGATATCGTCAGACGCCAGCTCGGAGAGGTCACCAAACGGATCACCATCAATCCATCCACTTTTGCTAGTCACAGTGCCTCGCCCGCATTTTGTGCCATTCCCAGGAATCGTAGCAAGCCCATTGGCGTCATTACACGGTCTGGTCGCATTGTCACAAGGCCTCGGAGATATCTGGATTAGCGTAATATTTTTTTGTAACGGGTTGGGTAACTTTCTTCGGGAAGGGGATATTGTAGCAGCTGCGATCTTTGCAAGCTCCTACACAGTTTGTAAAAGGCAGTTGGCAATTTCCCATTTGAAAATATTATGCATCTCACCCAAAAATCCATTTTTGTACGTCCTTTGATACCAATACGGTTACTTAAAAATCAAAGAACGACTCCTCCCAACACCAACCAATCAAAACTTTTGTACAACTCAATTTGAAATTAACCAATCAAAATAGACTTTCCCGTTCCCCGAATCCACAGCGCATTTCAACGAACACTTTTATCTCATCAGCGCTCCATCAAGGTCAGTAATAATTAGCTCCCTAAATAATAATCAGGGTATACAAAAGGTCTAAAAATATTCTAAAATTATTCAAAGTGTAATTCCTTCCTTTGAATTCCAGTTCCCCTGATTTCATAACTTCAAAAACGTGGTGGCAGTACTATACTATATTTTATATAATTCCCCCATATTTTGGGAGTATATCTTATTCACTATAATATCCACTTTATATATCTTATTCCTCTTAACATTATAATCATCGGCCATGTCCCTATATTCAATATATATATATACCTTATTTCCTTAAACTAAACCTTAGATTCATTAACCGTATTATCAAATTCAATAATTAGTCATACGAGTATTCCATTATTTGTTGTTCAATAAATCTTGTTTAATTTATGCGTCAGTGATTTTGAAACCTTCCCGGCTGAATTAGTTATCCTCCATCACGTTTTTTCTCTTTCAACTCATTTCTATCTTCAAGTTCATATAGCAAGGTTTAATTCCTGCTATCTAAGCAAGTTTGTCATTAAACCAATCATTACAATAGCTATAAGTGCATTTGCTAATACTTTGTATTACGCTTTCACATTGATGTATCAAGTTTTGTCTATCGAATAATTTATATTTTTTTATATCTCTTTTTTTTCAGATGCATTGTATAATGGTAACCACGGCAGACAACTTCTAATACATGGTTTGCGAAGTGACTTTTGTATCACAGAAGCGCAGCTCAACTGCTATATTTTGCATGCAAGATTGTAATTCAGGGCAAGATGTGGGCTTTTTCCATATGCTGCAACACCTGTGCAAAAAAACCTACCCCAGTAGATAACAGGAAAATGAAATGCAGGCCTTTTTCTGGGGCAATGATCTGTAAAGAGCTAATAGATCATAGCAGCAATTGTTACTCTTGCATGATGCATTGAATTGGGAAAGGTATGTCAAAGAAAAAAATTAATCTGTGCAATATCAAAAAATTCCATTAGCTATTCGCTTATTCTCCCACGGAAGACTACTTGTTCCTTTTTCACCACAACCTTTCTCAGTAGAGTCTGATTATGAAGACAATGAGGATTGTGGTCCGGAAGCATCAATGTCACATGTCTCAGATTTTGAGCAAGAATCCTCCTCTGAACCACGCCTTATTACTCAAGGTTAGCTGCATGACCATGTCAGGGATTTTGACCTCCCTAAATATAAGGCATGACTGTTAGGCTCTCGACTACAGCAGAGAAATATCCTCCTATCTGATTTTAGTTTGCAATCTTGTGGCCTGCAACAATATCAATGGTCTGAAGGCCAAACTTATCCTTATTGCCCTTTATTGCTAACAGTAAATATCTAGAATTGGAAGAAATGAGAACTAGAAATAGCTAGATTTTTCTTCTAACAATATAGAAAAATATCTAGGAAATATTAAAAAATAATGCATATTTTTGCACACAAAATTCTATAGATTATATCGCAATGAATATTACTTATCATATTCATTCAAAATGAAGGCAACTATCATCATAAACATCCTCTTCACAAGATGCCCCTAAAGTACATTTGCAAATGAAGAATTACTGTCATACTCGTATGCCTAAGAAGTGCCAATTTCTTTTGAAGCCTTGGTAAGGCAGTTCGTACAGCACTTTCCTAAACCTGTTAAACCAAATTTGACTGTCAAAATGGCATTGAGCGGCAGCAGCTTCATTTAATTTCGGAGTTTTGATTTTATGTAATTCATTGCACTGAACACTTTCTAAATCTGCATTTAAATATGGTAAAATCAATGCAGACTGTGAATATTCACAAAGTGCATCTTTGAACTGTCTTACCTTATTCCAGAAAAGTTCAATTTCTGTTTTTTGCGCCCACGTCAATCAAATTTATTTTTGTCAGTTGGATTTCAACTTCTGCCACACTATTATCAGAACCCCACAGATATTTCATCAAATGACAATATTTGGGTATATCTTTTACTGGTTGAAGCAAGTTATTTACAGAGAAGAGGACACATTTTTAAGATTTCTAAATTTTATGGGTCTGTTTTAATTGCTATAATAATACAAGGCAAAATTTTTGGCAACGCTTCTATAGAGTTTCTTCTTCACCATTAGGTAAAAGTCATGTTGCTCTTATCTCTCAATTTCTTATTCAAATTCATAGCCAAGATAAGGCTTAAAGTCCAAAAATTCCTCTATTGTGAAGGTGAATAAATCATCCCGGAATGTTCGTAGTACTAATCATTTACCAATTACTTCAAAGAGAAGTACAAGTTCATCCAATAATTTCTTTTTCTCAATATTATTTGATTCAAACAGCCTATTTACATGTTGTACTAATTTTGAAATAGGATTCACTGGTCTAGTTCGACGTTTTGTAGGAACTCTCAAAGGTGTAGAACCATCATTTATGGCTTTATATAAGTTACAGTATTGCTGTTGTCTGACACTAGAATTTGAAAACCAGTTATGGCACTCTGCAATAAGAAATTCTAAATTCCTTGGTAAGTATTCTGATGCAGCATGTTATACTGCCAGCTGCAAAGAATGACAAGCACATCTTATCAGAATTATTGATGGAACATCTTCCTTTAATTTTGCATAAACACCATTATTTATCCCGACCATTACAGATGCATTAACAATACGAATTGAAGCAAGATTCTTCAAGTCTAATTTCTTATGTGCTAAAAATCCTTTAAATGCCAAAACAATGCTTGCTGCATCACACTTCTCCATCTGAACAAGAGTCAAATTTGTTGAAACAACTTGCCCAGTGCTGTTACTATAATAATTTACTGAAACACCAAGCACTTTTATCACAGAAATGTCATTTTATTCATCAAGCAATAAACTGTATCTATTGCTACCTATATCACATGTTTAAAATTTGTTTCGTTCAGCTCATTCTTGTTTGGTTTGAAACATTGCATATTTCGTGGGCATTTTTAATAGAAAGATCTAGAAAACATCTAGAATTTTAGAAGTTAATCTAGAAAATATCCCTCATCTAGATTGCGCTTCATACTAGATCCAAACTAAAACATCTAGATCTTGCTGAAAATAATCTAGAATGACAACCAGGAAATAAACATCGACCATGATTCATGTGGCTGGATCTTTTGTTATAGATTCTTCCAAGACGAGTTTTAAAGCTGCTTTGCTGCATAATGGAAATATTAATCTATCAATTTCATTGGACTATGCAGTATTTCTGAAAAAAAAGGATAATATAAAGAAGGTATTGAGGTGCATAAACTATGACCATCATATGTGGCAGGTGTGTGGATAATTGAAGGTTATTGCTCTCGGGATGTGTTGGCAGGGTGGTTACACAAAGAGCTGCTGTTTTCAATGCACACAGGACAATCAGTTAAGGATTCTTACTACATCAAGATAGACTAGCCACCCTTTCCATCATTAGAGCCTGGGCAAAAACGTTCAATATCTACTCTTTATTGAATCAAGCAAAAGTTTGTTACCGCCCGTAAACATAAAATTGTTTCGGGTGAAAAACTCTTTCAAAACAATGGACAAAACAAATAAGTCTTTCAAGTACCCCACTTTAAAATTTACTACATTGCTGGTCAAGAGAGTGTTTTTATTACTCTTCAGACTCGTGAACTTCTTATAGATGAATTTGATTCTGCGCTGCATGGAAAGTAAACAGCTGTGAGGAAAGGTTCAAGCCAGTGGCAACAAGATTTCTTGAAAACAAAAGACCCTGACACTACAAGGAGTTGGTAGCAAACTTTATCAGGGTATATAAATGCATAGAATGCAACAGAGCACTGGTGATCCATTTTTGTATTCGCATCTAGATTTTTTCCAGTGAACTTTGAAGCAGTAGGTGACGAACCTTTGTGAGCAGTTTCATCAAGACATTTCATCCATGAAGAAACGGCCCTAAGGCAAATGGAGTTCAGCAATGCTTGAAATCTATTGCTGGTCAGTGACACGAGAAGCTCTCTTTAAGGCTTACAAGTGACAAGCTTAAACGCGTAAAAAGGACATCGATTAAAGAATAAATTATAAAGTAATTCTTAGAAATTGTTACAGAAAGCCGTGCAACTGACTTAACTAAGTGAAATAACTAAGCATGAATGATAAAACAGCATAATTTTCATTCCACGCATCAAAAGCTTGTCTGTAGAGAATATAAATACGTACAGGATACTAAAATAATAAATATAACATAACCCTTGTATCTTTGAAACAATAGCCAACTAGTAATTTTATATTGTTATATTTGAATTCAACTTTCGACTAATGATTATATATAATCAGTGCTAGGAATTCATCAATGTATTTGGTCATGCAAACTATTCAGACTTTCATTCAGCTATTTTTTTCTGTGAAACTGAGAAACTTCACGAACAACTTCATCATCTATTCAAGATAAGAGAAATTACCTCAACTCAGAATTATCTTTAGACCATTTCGGTAGAGCGACAAAATTGTCAGAAGTTTGAATTCAAATAAATTAAGTTTCATAAATATCCTTAAATATTACCGTCGGGATCATTTATACCAATAAAGATTACATTCTGGTTGATTCTTTAATATTACAATTGGGTTCATTTATTTTCTTAAAGATTACAATCCGGTTGCTTTATACCCTATAGTCGAGTTCATTTATATCGTTAAAGAATACAGTATGGTTCATTTATATCCTAAAACAGCGTTTTCCAAACTGTGTTTTGCCTGCAGTGCGTAGATGTATTATAAAAGCTTTTAATGAGTTAAACTTAACATGAGTAAAGAGAATGATAAAAGATTGGCTTACCTTGGGAAAAGGACTAATACTGTATCCAGGGATTTATGATATTTCGTTCCAGAGAATATCGTTGCCGTCTATAGTAGCTTATTACTCTTGTTAGTATTTTGGGTAAGCTATCTTAACTTTCTCTTGTAACAATGAATTTATTGAAAAAAAGACGTCCAGAACGCCTTTAGTTATGAATACGTGAAAGTTGACCGTTTTGTGAGAACTGAGAGAGCCGACGCTTTTACTTCTGCGCCGGAGCCTTTGTCATGAGTCACGCAATATTAAATTTTAGTGAAAAAACTGTTACCTGGTTAACATAAAAGTTTAGCCAAGCAAATTATCATTCTCTAGAAAAAAATAATGAATATTTTATATTTAAATTAATGATTGAAATATATAGAATAATGAAAATGACATCAAACATAAATTATTATATTTTCCCTCTCAACAGAAGTTCAATGAATCATTGCACAAATGAACATATGTTAAAAGAAGGTAAAGTTGACAAAAAAGAATATAAAGAACACTCCATTATAGCTACTCTCTCAAGGTTTTGCACCATTCGTGCATTCTGTCAACGCATGCTTTAGCAGCTAACCGTTTAGATCGAGTACCTAGTGCATTAACTGGTGGAGTATCATTAACATTTCTTGAGTTGTTATCCTTAATATTAATTGTTCCATTAACCAAATCATTTACTGAACTTTGATTAGATAGACTTTGATTTAAAATATTTAAAGAATCTGTTGCAGAATAACTGGAACGAACATCATCCTTACTCGTTTCACGATCAACTACTACATCATCTCCAGTGACAAATTTCTCGCAGAATTGATCGCCGACACCTGACGAGTCATTGTGAGCATGTGTTAGTGATAATTCCAGAGGATATAAATGATTAATAGAATGATGAACAATTTGTCCATCTCTTCTTTTGACTTTAACACTTCTAACTTTATTGTCACATCCGACAACTAGTTCTATTATTCTACCCAATAACCAGTATGCGCGTAGTTTATTAGGCAATTTTATTAAAACTACATCACCAGATTTTATTCTATTAAACCAATTATTTTCATGAAATTCTCTATAATGCTCTCTAAGGCTTAATAGGTAATTTCCATACCATAAATCTTTAAAATATAAAAAAACTTTATTGCGAAGTTCAAGAAACTCGAGGAGTCCCTCTCTGGTCGGAGTATCTCCATCCCATATACTATTATCATTAGAGTCTCTTAATAATATGAAAGGATTTGTATTTATTTTCAAAAAGGAATTAGGGGCAATGATTTCTAAGTCATTATCAGATGACCTATATGTTAATGGTCTGGAGTTAATAGCAGATTGAATATCTGCAATCACAGTCAGAAGTTCAAAATAAGAAAGTCTTGCTCTTCCTATGCTTTTATATAAACAAGTCTTAATAGTACGGATGAGACGTTCCCAGGTGGAACCAACCCAAGCTGAGTAAACTGGTATCCTAATATGTTTGATATTAAAGTTTCTAAATTGATTATTAAATTCATCTGTGCCCATTGCCTTGTTTAATATATTTCCACCAGATACGAATGACCTAGCATTATCACTATAGAGAGTAGATGGGACATCATACAAATTAACAAACCTAAAGAATGCTAGGATGAAGCTACCCGTAGACATATCTGGGACTAATTCAATGTAAAGCAGCTCTAACATTTAAACACGTAAAGACTAATAAATACATTTTGATGTTCTTGCCAGTTGAATCATTTACCCAAAGATGACCAGTATAATCTAGCCCTGTATGATTAAAGGGTTTAACAAAATTTACTCTATGTTTGGGAAGATTAGTCATCTTAGGATATTTGAAAGATAGTGAATTGAATTTATGACAAATCATGCATTGACGCAGTATTTTTTTGACAATCTGTCTAATTCGTGGAATCTAAAATCCTCCCATTCGAACAGCATTCAACGTTGATTGTATTCCAAGATGTTTACATCTGTGATGGTAAGATTCTACAATTAATGTTGTGAAATGGTGATCCTTGGCCAGCAAAATAGGATTTACAATGTTGTAATCATACATAGCTGTTTTCCCAATTCTACCTTTGGATCTTATAACCCCCTTTTCATCCAAAAATAAATCAAGTCTATTCACTAGTTCAGGCACTTTCTTCTTATTTTGTTTGAAATTCTCCAAATATTCTAATTCCTGGTGAAATTTAGATTTCTGCATATATTTAATCCAATAGATCTTTCCTGTTTCCATAGGTTCCGAAATAATTTTCTGGCTCAAGTTAATAAAATGGAAAATATATTTAGTTACACCCAAGAGTTTATTTAGAGAAGAAAACCTATTGATATCCAAAATAGGGGCTTCTATATTATTGTTGACTTTCAATATATTAGCAGTATTATAAACCTTAACAAGTTGTTTGCTCTCTTCTGATAAACAACCTAAGGAATTGACGGGCCATGAAATGGGAACAGTAGGAGCCATGACGGTCCTTTGAACCATAATTCTTGCTTACTTTCAAATTCTTTGACAGTTAATCCTCTGGTGAGCAAATCTGCAGGATTATTTTCTGAATTAACAAATTTAAAGTTCATATTAACTTGATAATTTTCCATGATAACTTTCTTGAAAACTCTAATATCTTTGATTCTGTTCATAGTAAATACACTTTTTGTTTTCACATTTTCCGTTAGTAACCAACATAGTTCTATCTGTAAATCAACTGATATACATATATCTTTAAACTTTATGGTAGGGAAGGAATCCAAGATTGTAGGAAGACATTTTAAGGCCAAGTAAACCGCCATTAGTTCCAAAGTAGGCAGAGTTCTTGGTTTTAATGGAGCCACTTTAGCCTTTGCATACAGAAGTTGAGAGTTTCCATTGCTTACATTGTATACAGAGAAACCATAACATAGCTTGGAAGCATCACAAAATATGAATAAATTATTAATGTTATCTTCAGAGATGCAAGATCTAGCAAAAGTTAAGTGAAAGATTTGCTTAAAATCAGCCTGAAGTTCCTGACACAGTTTTTAATATTGTTCTGGAATGGCTTGATCCCATGAAAGTTTCTCTGCCCAAAGCTTTTGCATTAGAATTTTACCCCGAGTTGTTATAGGTAAAATCAATCCAAGTGGGTCAAATAACTTTGAAATTTGAGATAAGAAATTACGTCTGGTGTTTGCAGCTTGATCGATATCAATAGCTGCTAACTGAAGAGCATCTCCATTTATTAAGTACTTATAACCAAGCACCTTCTCACAATCATTATCATGTTGGACCATGCAGTTGTCTCTAGTAAATGCATCTCTTAGCCCTTTGCAATTAGAGTTCCAAGAACGCAACTGGAATCCAACTTCCTTCATCCTTGCATCAGATTCCTTATACAGATCAAGTAGTTCTTCTTCAGAATTTACAGTGAGTATCAAGTTATCTACATAAAAATTTGAGTTTAAGATACTTGTGCAATAATCCTTGGGATATTGGTTAACATGATGTTTAATTACATAATTTAAAAAGAATGGGCTGGCATTAAACCCCAAAATAATAGTTCTATATCTGTATGTAACTAATTTGCCATCTTCCATCATGAAAAATAAAAAACGATTTTATCTTCTTCATTTGCCAATTGAATTTGCAAAAATGCTTGTTTTATATCACTAAGCATGGTGTACCTATTAGATCTAAATTGTAACATTAGTTGGGTGAGGTTATTCATTAAATTTATTCCAGCATATGCTGCTTCATTTAAAGATGGATTGTTGTTAACTTTAAGAGAACAATTGAAAACTGGACGGATTTTGGTAGTAACATTAGGTTCAGATTTTATGACTGGTCTATGAGGAATCCATATATGTTTGTGATACATTTCTAGTGAGATATCAACCTTTTCAATGATTCCATCCTCTAATTGTCTTTTAAAGACCTCTTGATAGGCCTCCAATTGGCCATTCTTTTGAAGTTTATCAACTACTTTGTTGAGGATTGGGATAGCAATGCCTTCATTTGATGGAACTTCTTTTAGGATATTATCATGCCAAGGCAGGGCTACAAAATATTTATTGTCCTTGAACTCAATGTTGGATTTAAAATCTTCAATTTTCTTAGCGTCGTATTTACTTTGATCTTCACTCAATTCAGTGCATCCAACTGACTCTAAACTAAACATGTTTTCTAATCCTTGTTCTACAGAACAATCTGTAAATGCAGTATCAAATGGATTGAAATACGTTTTCCTTGGTTCCAAGACAAAATTTACATGAGTAGAGGGCTCCTCAACCCCATAAAGTTCAACAGCATCCATGAAATTAATTGAAGTATTTGTTACTGAAGATTTAGCCACAGTTGCATGACTAGTTACTTGAGATGGTGTTCCCAAAGGGTACAATACCTGTAGACATAAGCCATGCTGTTACATTTATACATTTTATTTTTTCCATTTTAGGAATCCTATGCAGGGAATCCTATGCATGAAATACGCAATATTAACTCTTTGCGCTCGTTATCGAGTCCCACTCGATAGGACTCGCAAAAGTCTTTCTATTTCCTGCACCAGTCGGTAGTGTTATCATTGTCGAACGATATGTTAAAAAAATACATGTAATCTTACTTATATTCCTTGTATTTCATTCACTGTAAAGGAATATTTTGCGAGCCCTATTCTCTTGTCCAAAGTAAACTGAAACCCAATTAAATAATTCTAACTTTAAAATCCACCTTGATTTGATAAGCAAAACAGTTAAACAAGGTTGTTCCAGTAGTCAAATGTTACAAATATGCTTCAGCATGAACTAATAATTATGAAAATCATATTTTAAAGTTTAAAAAAACATTTGATTATAAAATTAGGCCACACTTGATCTCTGAATTAGCTCGTCAGTCTCGTTAATCTGTTCTAAATTACTGAAACGCACGATCGTTTTCTCTTTATACCTGCTTATTTCTGGTGCTGTTAATTTCATGTTTAGTTCTTATAACTTAAGAATAAATTCACTTGTTTTATTTATAAAATTCAATTAAATTACCCATAAAATGGTTAAGGTTTTTAACATAAGTAAATGTGCTAAAGATGACATTTAAAATTAACAGAATTTTACGGCTACAGAGGAAATCACTCAAAATTCAACTATTGAACGACATGCATTAGTAAGGGAGAAGTGCACAGGAAAACTTTCGAAGCCTCGTTTTTACAATAAAGATTATAGGAAACTGGGGTTCACATTATCTGGCAATGCAAACAATCCTAGTCTTCAGTGTTTAGTTTGTGGGGATATACTTGCAAATGAAAGTATGGCACCAAACAAATTAAAGCAGGAATTTATTAACAAAACCAGTTAAGTAATTCATTAAACTTTCAAGATCTATAAAAAAAACAGTCTGTAACATACACCAAGAGAGTAAAGACATCAGACAAAGCTCAAGTGGCAAGTTACTTGGTTGCTCAAATAATTGCCCGAAATAAGGAACCACATATGTACTATTTCTGAAGATACTATAAAATAATTTTGCTGTACTATTGGTCGAACAATGTTTAGACCCGAATTTGAGATAGAAGTTAATTAAATCCCTTTGTCAGTTAACACAATTGGAAGACGTATTCAAGATATGTCTGATGACATTCAGCTGCAAATGAAGGATTTTTGTTCAAGATAATATCGAATGAATCAATGTCTTTATATTAGCACGATTGATGGTTTATATACGTTTTTTTCATTATGACAGAATTATTGCACAATTCTTGTGTTGTCTACAACTTCCATTAAGAAATAAAGGTAAAGACGTATTTGAAACTTTAAATTACTTCATAAAGGAAAATAATTTGTGATAGTTAAACTGTGTAGGAATATGCATGGATGCCCCCTCCCCCTTGAATAGTTGGCTCAATATAAGGTTTTACAACTTTAGCAAAAAAAGAGAATTAAAATATGAAAACTACTTGTTACTTTTTGTATCGCAAAGCAGTCGTTGCCAAAACTGTTGGAAATGATTTACAAAGCGTTATAAACAAATTGACTTATCTGGTCAATTACATTAAGTAGACTTCTTAAATCAAGATTATTTGGTCATATATGTGAAGAAAAGGGGGCAAAGTTTAACAATCTTGTACTACATACAAAGTTTCGTTGGCTATCAAGAGGTCATGTATACAAATTGAGAGAAATGATGCTTAAACTTTCGAAGAAAATAAAAAAAATGAATTATGGGATCAGATTCAAGAACAATATTGGTGCATCAAATTGTCATATCTTTCGGACATATTTAGATCTTAGAATAAACTTAACACAAGTATGAAAGAAAAAAAATTGGAAACACAAAGCGAAAGAAGGAAATGTTGAAATATTTTCCAAACCTTGTGAGTACGATCAGCCAGCTAATTGTTGACCATTTAACATTGATCAGAGAGAAACTTAATCATTACTTCCAAAATTTTGAAATCCACGTCTCATAACACAAATGGAACTCCATGACCTAGTCAGGGATCTGCAACTATCCAAAAATAAGGTAGAGCTGCTAGACTCTCGTTTTCAACAATGGAATCTTTTAGCAGCTGATGTGAAAATTTCAATATTTCGTGACTGTCAACAGCAATTCAACGATTTCTTCGACAATATTAATGTACTGATGGAAACACTTGTCATCGAATACGAACCCAGACACTGGAAGATGTTCATTGATTCATCAAAAACGAGTCTGAAAGGTATCTTGCTGCACAACGGCAACATTGAACCGTCAGTTTCTGTGAGCTATGTACCGCATATGAAAGAAACTTATGAGAATATAAAGCATATGTTGCAATGCATAAAATATGATGAACATAAATGGCAGCTCTGTGGTGACTTAAAGGTTGTTGCTCTTGTGATGGGCTTGCAGGACGGCTACACCAAGTAATGTTGCTTTATGTGTAAATGGGACAGCCGTGCAAGAGGTTCCCACTATATCAGGAGAGACTGGCCACCTCGTCAATCATTGGAGCCTGGGATGAAAAATGTCCAACATCCACCTCTCATTGAACCAAACAAAATCGCATTTAACATCCATCAAAATTCCCCTCACTGAGTGATGCTAAGATAAAAGAGGGAGTATTTATTGGTCTTCAGATTCGAGAGTTTCTTAAAGATGGTGACTTTGAATCTGCCCTTTATTGGGAGGAGAAAGCTGCTTAGGAAGCATTCAAGTTAGTAGCGCATGGATTTCTCGAGACCCTAAGGGAAGGGAACTATGAAGAGTTGTGGAAAACCTCATCAAGGCTTACAAGAAGGTAAGTGACATAACATGTCACTTAAAATCCACTTTTGGATTCACATTTAGAACTGTTTCCAGCGAACTGTGGGGCAATTAGTAACGAACATGGTGAAACGTTTCCCTAAGAGATCTCAACCATGGAAAAGCGGTACCAGAGTAAATGGAGCACAACATTGTTTGGAGACTATTGCTGGACATTGGCAAGAGATGATTCTTCAGCCCACTCTAAGCGTCAAGCAAAGAGGCAGAGAGTGGATATGGATTAGAGTTTAAAACATAATGACACATACTGTACGTTATAATAAAATAATCAAATATTACATGCCGCAAATCTTTAAACCTATAGCCAATTAGCATTTATTAAGGTGATACTTGGATTCAGTGCATGAAAATACATAAGAATTAACTAATCTCATTTAGGAAGCACACAACTTTTCAAAAATTGTTGATTTCGGGTATCTATATATCTTTCAGGATTTGTGTATGGTTCATTTATATTCTAAAAGATTACAAACGGGGACCTCGATAGCCTTAAAAAAATTACATTAAGTTTCATTTATATACCAAAAGAAGATAATCGTGTTCCTCAATATCCTTATAAATTACATTCGGATTCATCTATAACCTAAAGATTATAATATGGTTCATCGATATCTTTAAACAAGGTCTGCTGACTAAAAAGACGCGTGCCCTCACTTATTCGGATTTATGACCTTACGACCTTTAAAACTTTCATAATTCCAGAGGTAACCTTAGGAGGACCTTAGCTATTCTATCAATCGAAAGAGAATGTAAACACCTTAAGGGTTTCAAATTTCGTTAGAACTGACTGAATAGTTATGATGTTATTGCCAAAACAAAATAATTCCCTGACGTAGCCTAGTATACCCTAGTCTAGTATAGACTTGCAAATATAGCCTAGCATAGTATATATTAGAATAACCTAGCTTAGTATAGTATACCTGAGCCTATCACAGTGTATCCTAGCCTAGCCTAGCCTAGCCGAGCCTATCAAAGTATAGCCTAGCCTGCCTAGCCGAGCCTATCAAAGTATAGCCTAGCCTGCCTAGCAGAGCCTATCAAAGTATAGCCTAGCCTGCCTAGCAGAGTATAACCTAGCCTAGCTTAGCGACGCCTACAATTGTATATTAAAACAAAGTCTACCCTAGATTAGCTTACCATAGTCTAGTATAGCCTATCTTAGTATAACCTCGCTTAGCCTAGTTCACTGGAGCCTCACCTAGTATATTCTATCCTCTCCTAGCTAGGTAGCACATTAGAGCCTAACATAGCCCAGTATAGTATATCATAGCCTACCTTACCCTACCCTACACGAGCCAAGTTAGTATAGTATAGTATATCATAGTATTGCCTAACCTAGACTCGACTATTAGATTTTAGCCTAGGATTGCATAGCATGCATAAAATAGCCTTAGCCTACCCTAACAAACCCTCGCTTATCCTAGCCTGGTATAGCGAAGACTAGCATAGTGTAAGATAGCTTAATATATCATAGCCTAACCTAGCATACCATAGCGTAGCCTTGCCTAGTATAGCCTTTCATGCCCTGCCGAGCCTAGTATTAAAATAACTATCATAGACATGCATAGCCTATACTATACTATTATACCCTAGTCAAGCATAACTTCTTATTTTCTATCCTAACATATGTACTATATGATATCCTATCATAGCATAGTTTAGCCTAAATTAGCATAGTATATTATATCCTTGTACATTATATCTTAGCATACCTTAGCATCGTCTAGCCTAGCCTATAATATCCTAGCATAGCATGGCCTATTCTAGGCGTGCCTAGCCAAGTATAGCATATTATAGCCTAGTCTAGTCTAGCAGAGTATCGGACCTTAGCAATTAAATCTTTCGAAAGAGAATGTAAAACAGCATAATGTTTTAAATTTCTTTAGAATCGGCCGAATAGTTATGATGTCATTGCCAAAAAGAAATAATTACCGGGCTAACCTAGGAAGAACTTGGGGAATTATATCATTCGAAAGAGAATGTAAAAAATCATAATGGTTTAAAATTTCGTTAGAATCGGTCGAATAGTTATGATGTTATTGCCAAAACAAAATAATTCTCGGGCTAGCCTAAATAAGACTTTGGCAATTATACCATTCGAAAGAGAATATTAAACAACATAAGGGTTTCAAATTTCGTTAGAATCAGCCGAATAGTTACAATGTTATTACAAAAAAAATGAAGCAAAACGGGGACCGACCGACCGACATAGTGAGATGTAGAGTCGCTTGAGACCTGATTCACAAGCGTCTAAAAACTTTTCAGAATTTATAAGTAGGGCTTCAAATTTTGAGCACGCCTTATTTATGTAATTAGAATGTTGAAAAGATTGACACACACTAATAGCAGAGTATTCAATAGTATAGCATAATACACCATAGCAGATTAGAGCATAGTATATTATAGAATATTATGGCATATCATAGTATAGCATAGCACAGCATTGTATAATATAGCCCATAACATAAAATAACATAGTATATTATAGCATAGTATAGCATAGCAGAGAATAGTATAACAAAGCATAGTCTAGCATAGCCTAAAATAGCATAGTATAGCCAAATGCTTTAGCATAGGATAGAGAGAATAGCCTAGCATAGCGTAGTATTGTCTAGCATAGAATAGCCTAGTATAGCCTAGAATAGACTAGTATAGCATAGCATATCATAGCCAAGCATAGTATAGTATAACCTTCCATGTTTTAGCATAGTATAGCCAAGCCTTGCCAAAAGTAGGATAGAATAGGCTAAAATAGAATAGCCTAGCTGTGTTGGGCATAACCTAGCCTAGTATAATCTAGCATAGTATAGACTACTTTATCCTACCTTAGCTTATAATAGCTTAGCCTAGTCTAGTATAGCCTTGCCTAGAGTGTAACCTAGCTTACTATAGTCTACCCTAGCCTAACCAGGTATGGCTTAGCATTGCATGCTAGAGCCTAGAGTAGCCTAGCCTATTATAGCCAAGCTGGAATAGGTTATTATAGCCTATCCAATATATCCTTGCATACGATAGCCTATCTTAGCATACTATAGTCTAGCTTGGTATAGCCTATCATAGCATAACCACACCTAACATAATAGAGCCAAGCGTATCATATTATAGCCGAGCCTAGTATATACTAGACTAGTATAACCGTACATAGCTTAGCCTATTATAGCCTTGATTAGCTAGCCTATCGTAGCCTAACATAGTATTACCTAGCATAGCATACCATAGCCCTCCCTAGCCTATTATACTTTAGCTTACCCTAGCATAGCATAGTATAGCCCTCTCTAGCCTAGTATAGCTTAGCATAACTTAGCCTAGCCTAGCATATTATAACCTAGCCTAGTATTAACTATCCTAGACAAGTATAGCCTATACTATCCTATTAATCCCTAGTCAAGTATAGCCTAACATACGATATGCTATACTAGCATAGCATTTTATAACCTAAATTAGAATAGTATTACTTACCCTTGTACATTATATCTTAGCATAGCTTATCATAGTTTAGCCTATACTTTAGTAGACTAGCATAGTATAGCTTATTCAAAGATTGCCTAGCAGAGTATGTCATATTATAGCCTAGTCTAGTCTAGCAGAAAATCGGCCGAATAGTTATGATGTTATTGCTAAAACAAAATAATTCCCGAGATAACCTTGGAAAGACTTTGACAATTATATCATTCGAAAAAGAATGTAAAATAACATAAGGGTTTCAAATTTCACTGAAATAGGCCCAATAGTTATGATGTTATTGCCAAAAGAAAATAATTCCCAGGTTCACTTTGTAAAGACTTTGGCAATTATATCATTCCAAAGAGAATGTAAAACAACATAAAGGTTTCAAATTTCTCTAGAATCGGCCGAATAGTTATGATGTTATTGCCAAATCAAAATAATTCCTGGGCTAACCTTGGGAAGACTATGGAAATTATATCATTCGAAAAAGAGTGTAAAACAATATTAGGGTTTCATATTTCGTTAAAATCGGCCGAATAGTTATGATGTTATTACAAAAATGCAAAACGGAGACCAACCGACCGACATAGTATAATGTAGAGTCACTCACGACTAGACTCGCACCGAACTAAAAATTCAATCGTTTTAATCTATAGCATTGAAGATTTCAATCGGGTTAATCTATATATTATTAGATGTCAGTCGAGTTCATTTATATCGTTAAGTATTAGAGTCTGGTTCATTTATATCATTAAAGATTATAATCGGGCTTATCAATAAATTCAAGATTAGATTAGGTTACATGCATATCCCAAAAGATTACTATCGGGTTCACTTATATCCTTAAAGATTATAATCGGATTAATCTATATCATTAAAGATTACTGTTTGTTTCATATACATGATTACTGTTTGTTTCGACCGAGATAGAGCGATATAGAGTCGCACACGGCTAAAAAAGAAAGCAAAAATGTAACAAAATAAAATAATGAATAAAAAAAGAAGCAAATAGTAATGATAAAAAATTGTTCAAACTAAAGAAAGGAAACTAGTTCCAGAAAAGCAAAACTAAAATATACCCCCCAAAATAAAAATCGTCTAACTAATAGCAATTAACTCACAAAATATAAAAATCAACTAAGTACCAACTACGAATACTTAAAGTAAATATTTGCTTTGTGTTTTCTTATGCCTTCCCAGATTCCCCAATTGATCTGTTGAAGTAAATATATTGAGAAGGAGGACGGAAACATCATGGGACAAAAGTAAGAAAGCAACCGAACTCTTATTCTGAAGAATTAACCGTTTAAATCCTTAACAATCCCGTCATTTACTAAAGATTAAATTGTGGTTCCGGATTTATAGTCTGGAACATTTATATCCTTAAAAATTACAGGCACGTTTATTTATAACCTCAAAGATTACCATCGGGTTTAATTATATACGTAATGAATAGAATCTAGGTCATTTATTCATGGGGCGGAAAAACCTATGGCACGCGGGCCAGATCCCGCCCGCGAAGGCCTAGCGTCTAGACCGTCACCTTGCAAGGCATAAATATTGCAATCCGGCCCGCGAAACCCCAGCAAGAGATAGGAAAAAATTCTGTCAAACAGCATCTGTCTCAGTAGACGCGTAGAGGGATAAGGGGATGAGTCTTACGTCTGGCAGTGAAAAGGAGTAAAAAAATGAGACAAAAATGCTCTTCCCTCACAGATACGAAAGATTTAAAAGAAACCAAAATGTAGAGGAGGCAATTCTAAACGAAGAATGTTTATGACCTTTTCCGCTGCGATGAATCCTTACTGAGATATAAGTGCGAGCATAGCATTTTGTGCGGATACACCGGCAGATACTGTTTGGCAACTCATCCAACGAGCCGGACTTTAAACACTTCTTCATGGCAAGCAGCACCACCCCCCTCACTCATTTGTATGTTTTTAAATCTAATTCTTGCATAATATATTCTAGTATCTAAATATATATATATATATATATATATATATATATATATATATATATATATATATATATATATATATATATATATATGGTCACTTTAGGGATTTCGTTTGTCACTCCGGCCCGCGGCCTGCTCCCAGAATTCTCCTCTGGCCCTCACTCTGAAAAGATTGCAATCGTTGTTTTATATCCTGAGAGAAAGTTTCATCTAGATGTAACTTAAAAAAGTACAATAAGTTAATATATATGAATAAAGATCAAAATCGGCTTAATCAATATCCTTAAAGATTACATCAGTTTAATGTATATTCTTAAAGATTACAGTCTGGTTCATTTATATAATAAAATACTAAAATACAATTAATCTTCTTAAAGATTACAATCAGATTAATCTATATCCTTAAATATTACAATCGGGTTAATCTTTTTCCAAATTATTAATCTATATATTTATTTATTATAATCTATATTAATACGATTGTAATCTATATTTTAAAGATTATAATCGGGTTAATCTATAGCCTTAAAGATTACACTCGAGTTAATCTATTTCCATATAGACTAAAATAGGGTTAATATATATTCCTAAAAATTTAAATAGGGTTAATCTATATCTTTAAAGAGTACAATCGGTATTATCTATATTATTAAAGATTACACTCGAGTTAATTTATAATTACAATTCGGTTTATCTATATCCTTAATTATCCTTACTTATTACAATCGCGTTAATTTATATCCTTAGAGAATAAAATGGGGTTAATCTCTAACTTCAAGGATGACGATCGGGTAAATTTATATCCTTAGAGATTACAATCAGGTTAATCTATATCTGTAATTATTAAAATTGTGTTAATTTTAACCATAAAGCTAATATTCGGGTTAATATATATGTTTAAAAATTACAATCAGGTTAATCTATATCCATAAAGAATACAATCGGTTTATTATATCATTAATGATTGCAATCGGGTTAATAGATATTTTTAATTATTACACTATAGGTTAATCTATATCCTTAAAGATTAAAATAAGGTTAAGATTATAATCGGTATTATCTATATTATTAAAGATTACACTCGAGTTAATTTATAATTACAATTCGGTTTATCTATATCCTTAATTATCCTTACTTATTACAATCGCGTTAATTTATATCCTTAGAGAATAAAATGGGGTTAATCTCTAACTTCAAGGATGACGATCGGGTAAATTTATATCCTTAGAGATTACAATCAGGTTAATCTATATCTGTAATTATTAAAATTGTGTTAATTTTAACCATAAAGCTAACATTCGGGTTAATATATATGTTTAAAAATTACAATCAGGTTAATCTATATCCATATAGAATACAATCGGTTTATTATATCATTAATGATTGCAATCGGGTTAATAGATATTTTTAATTATTACACTATAGGTTAATCTATATCCTTAAAGATTAAAATAAGGTTAAGATTATAATCGAGTTAATCTATATCCTTAGAGATTACAACCGAGTAAATCTATATCCTTAAAGATTGCATTCGGGTATATCTATATCCCTAATGATTAAAATCGGGCTTAATTATACCTTTAATGATTACAATCGAGATAATATATAACTTTAAAGATTATAATCGTGTTAATCTATCTCCTTAATAATTCAATTGGGTTTTTCTATATCCTTAATGATTTGAATCGGGTTACTCAATATCCTAAATTATTTCAATCGCGATAATGTAAATTCTTAAATATTACAATTGTGTTAATCTATATCTTTAAAAATTACAATGGGGTTAATATATGTATATTCCTAAAGATTACAATCGGGAGATATATATATATATATATATATATATATATATTAATGATTACAATCGGGTTGATTTATATCCATAATAATTACAATTGGGTTTATCTTTATCCTTGATCATTTAATTCGGGTTATGTATATACTAAATGATTACAATCTGGTTAATCTTTACTTATTACAATCGCGTTAATTTATATCCTTAGAGAATAAAATGGGATTAATCTATAACTTAAAGGATTAAGATCGGGTAAATCTATATCCTTAAACATTACAATCGGGTTAATCTATATCCGTAATTATTACAATTGTGTTAATCTTAACCATAAAGATTATAATCAGGTTAATATATATGTTTAAAGATTACAATCGGGTTAATTTATACCCATAAAGAATACAATAGGTTTAATATATATCCTTAAAGTTTAAAATCGGTTAATCTACATCCTTAAATATTACAATCGGGTTAATCTATTTTCCCAAATATTACAATCGGGTTAATGTATATCTATAAAGATCACAATTGGGATTATTTATAGCATTAAAGATTAAAATCGAGTTATCTCCTCAATAATTCTCTTAGGATTATCTATATTGTTAATGATTACATTCGGGTTACTCGAGATCCTTAATTATTACAATCGGGATATGCTAGATCTTTAAATATTAGAATCGGATTAAAGTATACCTCTAAAGATTACAATCTGGTTAAGCTCTAACTTTAAAGATTACCATAGGGTTAATCTTTATCCTCAGAGATTATAATCTTCGTAATCTATATCCTTAATATTTTATCGGGTTCATTTATATCCATAAAGATTACATTCGGCTAAATCCATATCATTAATGATTTCAGTTATTTATTTAATAGCGACCGTCACCCCTTTTCTGTCACGGACGAAGTTCGCGCATCAGGTGATGAAATTCGCATAACTATCAGACTGACAGTCGTTGATAAGCCCGAGGGATTCAGGGGCGGGCCCTTGTGGGAGGTGGCGTGGTGCTGCAACAGTGCTGTGTGTGTTTATCCGCCAATATAGTACCACTACCAGTTACTCATCAGGGTAGTGTGTGATGTTAAACACACGTAGACAGGTTTCGGGATGGTGTGGTTAGGTTGGTACGCTGTCTATGTAGCCTATTCCTGAAGCTGCTGCACTTCCTCTTGTCTTTGGTGCAAATTAGGGAAGCCTGTCACTGGGCTCAATTGGACTCTCTAAGGGGTCTGGAAATGTTGTTATTGCGCTTCAACATCTCACTCTTTCTCTCGTTTGGGCACATAAGCCGTTGAGCAGAACTGTGCCTACTTTACTTTCTAGTCCAAAGGTCCCCTCTCTGAATGGACCGTAAGGTCTTCTAGGGTATTTCTTATCCTTGTAGCTCTCTCTGTCTCTATCTCTTTCTCTCTTTTTATTTTATTTTTTTCCTCTACCACTATCCTATCAATCTTTTTTCTACCTGCACTTGGTGCCAGGATGAACTTTTCTCACCTAGAGAAGGTGCGAATTAGGGAAGTCCCACCACTAGGTTGAATAAAACAGTGACGGGGCATGACGAAATTGTTGGTAGGCTTCGCTTTTTAACCTTCCATTTTCTCTACAATGATCCCCTCAACCCTCTTTCTAGGCTTAAGGATTTGACCAACGGCTTCAAGCCCTGTGAGAAGAGTGACTTTGGAACCTCTTTAAACAACTCTTGCAGGTCACAAGAGTCTGACACAACAGTTCTTTGGATCTTGGCCATCCTGTCAAGGATTACTACGTCCATTAAGGATATCTGTTCTGTCGCTCTGCCTCTTACGCTGCCTTGTTTGGAGCTGAAATTTGGGGGGTGGGGAAGACCAGTCACTGAGCAACTTGTGGTTGGTGCGCGTTGTCGTCCTCGGTTGTGGACACCATTCATTAACGCTCCCAGGGTAGACCCCTAAAAAGTCCGATACTCCAGACCGGATGCATGGGATCGGTTTGGCGCCGGATCAAGAGAGCGCACCTTCTTCCTAAATTATTGATCACAAGTTTATTAAATTTCGAGTGTTGGTAAATCTTCAAAAGCTTTCGCCAAAAGTTTCGATTATGTCCCTCTTTCTAAATCCTCGTCCAACCTTGACGTTGGGGCGGAAGGGAAGACTAGCAGCAGCACCAATCTGACCGGTTGAGGGGCTCCCCTACAACTGCGGAGAGGGTGTTTCCCCGGCCAGTTTTATTGTGTGATTGGGGTGCTCCACACCCTTGTGCGTTCTCGTAGGCCCCTTCAAAGCCTTTAGCGGAGAGGGTGTTTCTCCCTCTCCATTGATGGTTTGGAGGTTTTTTCCTTTAACCCCTTCTATTGAGTTGCCTCTGGGTGACTCTCCATTTTTCTCAGGGGCCCGCCAAGCATACGGCCACACAAAGGAAACACCACAACCCTTTTAGAAGCGGCTTGTCCTCTGAGCCTTACAGAGGCCTCTCATAGAGCCGCCTTTGCCTAAAGTCCCCCATTCTCAATTCGCTTTTGGCTAAAATTTCTCCAATCCTAATTCGCATTTGACTAAAAATCTCCCATTCCTAAATAGCATTTTTCTAAAATTCCCCTATTCTCAAATTACATTTGGCCCCAATTTTCCCTTTTCCAAATCCCATTTATGTAAATGGTGTCCAATAAATTGCTACAAAAAAGAATCGGATGAGTTTTGACCAACGATGCACAAATAGATTGTGGAAAATTCGAACCAGGCGGAAATACTTCGAGAGGAAATATGAAATTAGGAGTGATTAGGAGAAGGTCAAGAGACACTGAGTGGAGAAATAAGGAAGTAAAATAAAGGAAACGGAGGAAAAGGGGCTCATACATAACTGGCGAAAAAGATTAAAGACAAAGATTTAAGATTTGACCGTTGCATTTCTAAACCTTGGTGAATAAGGTCATACAAAGGAAAAATAGGACTAATAAATTTTTAACAATGATCCAAGGATTCTAATAAAACAATTAATAAATTATTAAATTAAGCCACCAAATGTTTGCATCGTATAAAAAATAAAGATGGTCTTTAATCTTATTTTACCCTCTTCTCTTTCGCTGTTTATCCTAGCCCACGTTCAGTTATTACACACTCGAGAGGAGGTTTGGCTGGTGTTAAATGTTATACTTCCAGTTAAAATAAAAAATATCCTGGTAAAAGATAATAAAACATTAATTTATATGTAAAGTTAAGGATCCCTAATATGTCATATACATATGGTTAAAATCTTTCGTCTCATGAAACTAGCTTTAGTATAAGTTTGGATACTTAATTAATGAATTTTATTTTTTGTATGAAGATACTCGTAGATACGATATCAATTTACCCCTTAATCATTTCTTTGGGAACAAACGAAGCTAATTACGAGTAAAAATAGGAAGCTTCAATTTCCAAAGCAAATTAAAAGTAATTATAAGCCCATGTTAGAGAGAGAAGGTTACCCCCCGCCCCCTTCCCCTAGAACCTAATATCTACCTGTGGCGGCTGTAAGATGAACCTGCACTGCCGTACAACCCTACAGAAGCATGGAAAACTTCACGCGGTCGGCTGAACCGGGTTGGATTCTCTTTATCTTCCCGTATCATCGCCTGATCGGGGCCAGACCTACGGCGGGCGCCAAGGACCTTTTGCACAAAGCTGTGAGGCCGCCGAGACTATCTCACCCTCTCCCCTGGAGTGCCAAGTCTAATAAGATCCCCGTCCTCATTTGGGGGGGGGGGAAGGTCCGCTTCCGCCGAAGCAGCATAAATACTTCGAGAAAAGCTTTGAGAAATTAATACTATACAGCCCCGTCTTGGTTAGCAGCCACGTACAGTGTCATACACCCTGCTTTGCATCCCAACGGCTTCCAGCTACGAACGCGACGCGTCATCTCTCGCCGGCCTTGCTCGTACCAAGGGCCAGAGTTCTTGCCGACAAACGATACACATGGATAGGCATCTATCACTCGGTTATCGACTTCGTTTAACGACTGGAGTACTCTATCGTTCATTTCTCAGTTAGGTTAAAGCAGAAGGAATCTTGCAAGTTCAACTTTGTAGCGCCCCGTTTGCTCGCCGTATTCAAGCCTCCAGTCAATTAGGCTTTACGTGAGCACTCTCCCATTTTCTCTGGAAGCAATCATCGTTCATCCTCTCTCGGGCTCTCGTACCCGTCGAGTCATTTGTATCTCCCTCCTCCCTCCCGTTTGGTACCCCGGGTCTCATTTTATTCATTGTCAGTTGTTTTCTAACAGTAGTTTTTCCTCCTCTGAGATTTAAACGGTAGGCATCCGCTCTGGGGAACTAGACGATTAATCCTAAGAGTCAGGTGCTTGCCGACCTGATCGTCAGATGATGAGATAAGTGTTCTGGATGTAGATGTGTGTACGCATCACTTCCCGGGAACTGCTTCATTTTCTTGTTTTAGCATGCCCCTGTGTTTTCCGGATTCACAGCCAGATTATGAGTAACCATTTTCCCATTCAAATATCTTTTTCTAGGCCGCTGCAGTCTGTGATTGGTGCAACCGCAGTGGTCTGCAGTCCGATTCATCGGTGCTCGCTCTCAAAGAAAAACAATGTGCCTACATGTGCTAAAAGCGTCTCTCCAACGAATTCACCATAAGCGAATTTCGTTGAGCTAGGACAAGGTTTCTGTGAGTTTCGAAGCACGCACTCCACACTGAACGGGAAGACTCTACCCACTGCGGTGTCGAATTGTATCAAAAATATTCCGTGCAAGTTCTCGCTGTACCTTAAACCCGTTCTCCAGGAGTATGGGGCTACAACCCATCAGACCGAACACCGTTGCCTTTTGCACGTCTCCTAATGAGAGCTTGCTTGCCAATACCGCGCAGATGCCACTTTTTATGTGACGTACACAGTGATGTATGCGTTTGTGCACGTGGGCTTTTCGTCTCCTACAGTCGTAAATGACTCACATCTCATCAGCGGCCGATTTTAACGATCTATGTTCCGCCAGGTTTAGGGCTCGGAAACTCCTTCGTGAGCACTATGTAGCTCTCTGGCCTGTGGCGCTTCTAATTCTTCGCAGAAAACCGCATTGGTGATAATCACCTTTGACTATTGTCACCTCACTTCTGCTCCTATCTCTTCTACAGAATCTTGAGTATTGCGTTTTATCTTCTTGAAGCACATTTCGTGTCACGCTGGCTCCGTGCAAGTGTACACAAATGGCCCTAAATCCAAACATGGGGGTGGGATCCACAAAGTATCCCTTCTGTTTGAAGTCAGCAAGGTTCTATCAGGCGCTGAGTCTATCCTCACAGTCGAGTTGGTAGCAATACATTACTCGGTACGAGAGACAACACGTTTTTCCTATTTCAAAGACTGGATCTTGATATATAGCGACCCAGAAAGGTTTACCAAGTGCTCTTGGGTCATTGTTCTTGGTATCAGTAACGTTGCGATTGCTGCAAGTCGAGCGGATGTCGAGATTATCTTTTTTGTTTTGGGGGGTGGAGCGCATCTGGCGACTGCCTACTTGGGCATACGTCGCCGTACACAACACAAGCAACTACTAAGCTATATTACAAGCAAAATATGTAAATAACAACGATAAAAAGGACAAAGGCTAAAAAAACAAAGCAAAAAAGCAAGAAGAAAGCGCTTATCACCGTAGGATGTGCCTCTTCTGGGCGCAGAAACATGCGACCAAACAAAAAACACGTTCAAATAAAGTGTAGAAAGCCAGCCTCCTCCCAAAACTCGTATAGTCCAGAAGTCGGTGTGCACAAACCTGACCTGAGTACAAAGGACAAGTGATAGCGACCCCGATCGTCCCGGTACCGGGACAAGTAACATGCGCGAAGATCACCTAGACTGGGACATTCAACAAGAATGTGCCGAGCACAGTCTTCGGAGTAAGGCAAGGGGCGAGCGCTCCATAAAGTGGTAGTGCGTCACGCGAGTGTGTCCAAACGGAGGCGACATAAAGCAACCTGAAGCCGTCGCGGCATTCGGGGGTAGGTCCATGGGAACAGTCGTAGCACAATAGCACGTAACTTTAAGTTTCCCTCGACCGTCTCCCATCTTCTTTTACAAGCCTTTCGTAGGGAAGCCCGTATTGCTGCCATGTAGTCGGTGTGAGGAAAGCAAAACGCTGCTCTGGTTCTCTATTACCGCAGACTCTTTGGCGTCTTTATCGGCGCGCTCATTCCCCGTAATTCCTACATGTGCAGGAACCGAGCAGGAGATAATCTCGAAATTCGCCCGGCGTCAGGGATATCACAAACCAGTGGATGTGGAGATTTCAATGCCTCAACAGCACTCAGGGCGCTTAGTGAATCGCTATAAATCACAATCCGGTCTTCTTATCTAGGACGTCGCGTTATCTCCCGTATCGAGCGGTTTATTGCAACCAGCTCGGCCGTGAAGACAGAAACAGCGCCGGGCAGGACCCCGCTGACTTCAAAGAGAGGGAATACAGCGTGGAAACCAAACCCCATTTGGTGACCTAAAGCCATCCGTATACAATAGCACGGTTCCAGCGTGATACTAAGTGTGCTCCCAAAAGGCCGAACGCAATACTCCCGGCGCTGTAGAAGTTTTGGGAGCAGAGACGTAACGACAAATAGTCAAAGGTGGTACCTCCAGGGTGGCGTCCTGGGCAGAACCAGGGGTGCCACCAGCCCGAGAGCTATAGCAAGCTCTCAAAGGAGTTGCCTAGCCCTAAACCCATAGGCACCCTCGAGTCCAGCTGCAGATGCATTAGGATCTATTGGTGACTGAGGGGGGAACCCGAGTCGCACGTACCGGCGAATAATTCACTGTGCACGGCGCAGAACGAGTGGCATCTCCCCAGCATCGACAAGTAGGCTCTCAATGGTGAATGTGCAGTTGCCTAGCGAAGGCCGGTGTGGTGGATCCAGTCCACATTCCGCAATACACTCTCAGCTGCGGATGCATAAAACTCGCATCCGTAGTCGAGCTTCGAACGAACAAAAGATCGATTAAAAAGTAAGGCAGTAGCCCTATCAGGTCCCCAGGCGCTGAACGTCACGGAGCGAAGATATCCATGGTGCAGGTTCAAGACACCCTAAGGATGCGAATATAAGCCTCCCAGGTAAGGGGTCAGTCAAATATAAGATCAAAGAAACAGTGCGAGTCTACCACTTCCAGACAAATCCCACTTAAAATAAGTCCGTGTAAGGTGGAGCCGTGAATGGTGGCAGAAGTGCACCACCTTAGTCTTGGCTAAGAAAAACCGAATCCTGTGCGCTTCGGTATAGCGAGAGACGCGGTTCAATGCCTGTTGGAGTCGACGCTCTAGAGTTGGCATCTGGGCCGCGCCAAAAGAAATCGAAAGGTCGTCCACGTAGAGCGTAGCAAGAAAATCGTCTGGTAGCGCCGTGGTGATGCCGTTGATGTTCCGGGCAAGGAATGTGACAGTTAGGACACTTCCCTGCAGAACACCCTCTTCCTGGTCCATTGTGCCGGAGAGGGCTCCCCCAACTGTACGTGGAATCAACGATCTCGCAAAAATTCAGATGTTAAGATTAGTACGCATCCCCTCGCCCCCATCGTGTAGTGAGTCTCCATGATACCGTATCGCCATGTGGTATAATAGTCATTCTCCAGAGCGAAAAGCACCGTGGCGTATTGCTTTCTATGAAGGAAGGCCTCGCAGACGGCATTTTCCAGTAGGAGGAGAGCATCTGACGTGGAGTGGAATTTGCAGAAGCAGTGCTGTGCAGCAGACAGAAAAAAGGCTAATCTAACATTTACCAATTTCTCCATCAACTTGCACACGGGGGAGGTTAGAGAGATTGGCCGGAAACCGGCAGTGTAGATTGATCTCTTACGAGAAAATTTCATTAAAAGTATATGAACTCCAGGCCTAGCTCGAATGAGACTCGGAGGCCCTCTTCGAAGACTAAGACCCTCACGGAAATGACCGTACGCTTCCCGGAGGTAGAACTCAGGGCGGTGTTGGCCGAGCAATGGGCTGAAGGCGCTGTCTCCTTCGAGGACTAAATTCAGGTGTTTACCTCCTGCAACTCTAAAGATACGGTGGAGGCGCGTGGCCTTTTCCTCTTACGGGAAACGTTCACGCTAGGGGAAAGTGCCGCATGGGCTAGGTAGAACTCGCAGAAGGGTTCCGAATGGTCGCGGAAACGATCATACTCGTAGGCCTGGAGGGGTCAGGAGCAGATGATGTCTTTCTTAACATCAAGACATAAGATGTCCCAGGCAGCACCAGGCACGCCAGGGCCAAGTCCTTAGCCTCGACAAATGAGAGACGATCCTGGGTATGAACGGCCAGGATTTCTTTTTAAAGGAGATACGCACCACATTGCTTCGAAGACGCGGGGTGTGGCTCTCTGCAATCGACATACTTGACAACACGCGATTTGAAGTTATTGTGTGCGGCCTTGGAGCAATTTACCAGCCGGGGAAGGATATCTCTCCTCTCCTTGTAAGGCCTTGGGGGACCGAGCCTCTAAGGAGGACCTTGCAGCTTGGCACCGAGCTCAGGTTTGAGCCCATGGAAGGACCAACAATCTGGGGCTGGATCACCTCATAGATCAAGTGAGGGAACCTTCATTTGGTCAATCCCCCCCTCCCCAAGACATCACAGATCTCATGAGAGGTTCTTTTTTTTACCTTCCGATTCCGGCGAACCGGTATCCGTCAAGCAAGAGATGGGGCTAGGTACGCTGACCCCCTGCAAACTAGTCGCAAACTCCAACATTGAGGGACACGGGCGGGCCCTGCCATCCCTATCTCTCCTAATGGGGTTGGCCCTTTCGAGCCGCCCCAACGGGGAGCGGTCAATTATGGGCCGCCTACCTGCTTTCTTGGCAGTCCCCTGTGAAAAAAAAGTAGTGACTGCCACTGGAAAGATGGAGTCGCCCAAGGGCAACTCCAGAGAAGGGGTCGAGAGGGAGTCCCCTACACCCGTAAGCATAGGAGATGAGTATACCTCCTCTCGGGTCAGTGACATTTGAAGGGTCCCCTGTGAAAATACAGTGGGGGGAAATTTTTAGGTGGAGCTGCCTGAGGGTGGCTACAACGATGTTACTGTTTAAATTGACAAGCGGTTGTTGTTTTCTCGTCATCGAGCATGGTGACCCTTTTTGTAGCACGGGACGCAAACGCTTATCATCAAACGCAGTAGATCGCTCTGCGAGGGGTGAACATGGGGCCGGCATAACCAGCTACCGCAATTGATTCCACTCCTCCATCCTCGTGATCTGGCAGCACATCGGCATGGCGGCTCCACCTTAGACACGCCGTATAGATGGATAGGCAGTGAAAGGAGATGAGGTGGTGATGGGGCTTTGTGCCCTCCCCTTCAGCCCCAACCCGAGATAGTTGGGTGAGAGGAAGCTGGTTGGTACTTACCCCGTGAAATTAGAGGCCGACCAGAGAAAGTTATAGGAGAGGTGGTAGGGAAAGTGAGGAAGCAAGGTAAGAAGACAGGGTGTCAGAAAGAAGGAGAAGAGGCTAAGCTGGGACTGGACGGGGCGGTGAGTCCCCCTCTACCCTGGCTCGCAAGGCAGATGGAAGATAGCAAATGGTAACTTAAAGATGCACGCCATCGCACCACGACTGCTGTTGTAGACCTAACCCCCTCCCCCTCACCTGCCTCAGTGTCAGTCACCAGATCGGCTCTTAAAATAAAAAAAAAAAATTGTCGTCTTTAAATTGAGATACTCGCGGGGCGTACCGCCATTTAATAGAACGTTGCCCTCTTTAAATCACGACTGGAACGGTAAATTACATATCTTAGTTCGTAAGGTCTGACTGCGACGACTGCGTGTTCTCCGAGACTGGCCGGCACATTCTTGTTGAATTTCGCAGTCTGAGGTTTTCGCGCACATCACTTGTCCTGGTTCAGGGACGATTGGAGTTGCTACAGCTTCTTCCTGATACTCAGGAAGGATTCCTGGACACACACCTTTGGACCCCTGGACTTTTTGTACAAGGCCACCCTACTCC
This sequence comes from Ceratothoa steindachneri, assembly GCA_963969495.1. Taxonomy (NCBI): domain Eukaryota; kingdom Metazoa; phylum Arthropoda; class Malacostraca; order Isopoda; family Cymothoidae; genus Ceratothoa; species Ceratothoa steindachneri. The sequence continues at coordinate 78,862,975 of OZ018332.1, forward strand.
AATTTAATTTTGGTGTTGGGTGCCTGCGCTAGGGTTACGTGGACCACCCTTCGAAGCAGGAATGTGGTTTCTTCTTTTTTTAGTTTGCTTTTCTTTGATTTTGCTTGTTTTTGTTGATTGATTGGTTGTTTTTTGTCCTTTAAAATAGCTTAATTTATAGGCTGGATATATTGCAAATGATCGTCTCTGTGTAAGAATTCGCCAAGAGAAGCCTTCTTTAATTAAAAAAGATCCCTTTGCGGAGATTTTCAAGGAATTATGTAGATGCAAGTGCAAAAAATTCATTAAGCAGAAACAAAACTTTGACGTGACATCAGACATACAGTACCTCCTAAAATGACCATAACGCCTGCACTTCTACCACATCTTCCCTAAACTTTGCCAGAGAAAGTCCGAGGTTTCTAAATTTAGTGTACGGTGATCTTTAGTTATGAACTATGTATGGGTAAAAGTTGTGCAAATTATACGAATAAAATGAAAGTGCCAGCAAATAAACAATTTATTAGAAAAAATGAATTATCCAATTTGATTCGGACGCTTAGGTTTCCTGTAGAGAGAACTGGCATTGTTCTTATAGCAACTAACTTCAGTTCAATCTCGTGTACGTTAAGTTATTCTTTTGCTTGGCTGTCGTTAGGTTAACATGCCTAAGACGTCTTTAAGGCCTCACAATGTCTTCAGTCAGACCGTCTTGCATTCGCCAATAAGCAGGTTACACAGTCATGGCCAAATGTTCGAGACTACATTATATATTTAAGAAAATTAATATAAGTAATCAAACGTTGCATTTTGTTTTAGTATGTTTGTATCATAATTTGAAGGTAAAATATAAAAAAAAATAGAACCCAAAACCATTTTATTAATAAATAGAATCAATTGATGCGTAGTCAATATTTACAATGATGTCGCTTCTTCTTCAAGACTGCTTTAATTCGTTTTGGCATGAGGAGAACAAATTTGTGATGATATATTAACTGATATTGCTTCATATTTGTTCGATATGGACCCCTAACTGCCCATAATTGGATGGATTCTGTTTATCAACTCTCAGTTTGATTATCGCCCCCAAATTCTCTATTGAGTTTAAATCTGGCTAATTGAGGGGCCGAGGTCCCAAATGTTCGATGTTATATACAGCAAAGACCTTTGTTATTGATTTTGCTGTGAAAAGGTGTGTCATCGGGCTGAAAAATCGTTACCATCGCTGAATTGGTCCTGAACTAAGGGAAAAAGTGATGATGAAGTACGTTTCAGTACCATATTGAGTTAGTGTCGGTATTCGTGAGCAAATTTGGGAGTGCTCCAGTTCTTTTAAATAAGAAACAGCCACAGAAATGGAGAGTGTCCGGATACTTAACCGTGGGCGGAGCACAAAAGAGCGCTCTTTATCCAGAATCTCTAAACAAGTGGAAGGGTGCTTCATGAGAGAATATCAATTTAGCCCAGTCTTTAACAGTCCATTCTTTATATTTCCTACAAAATTGGAGCCTATCCTTAAGGTTTTTCTAGGTGGAATGAGGCTTCTTGCAGCCCTTCTGAGACCTTACAAGGCGGTGATCTTGGCGTTCATGTGAAGCTCTTTGGTGCACAGAAGAATTCTTAACATTAGTGTAACCACTCTTTTAAAGCCATTAATAATCCTTAAGATGATGCTCTTTAATACAATACTCTTAGTAATTATCTATTCGCATTTCAGGCCACTTTAGTACAGAGCACCAATGGGTGCACGCTTTTCTTTGGAAAGAACCATTTCTGAAATTGAAAATGATTTAAACATTTATTTTTATAAAAATATATTAGGAAATAGATAAGAATTACCAATACTTGTCATCGTTTTGCCCTTTGGATCGAATAACAAAACTCCAAGGAAAAAAGCTTTTGATAAAGTTCCCCACCATTGACTGATGGCGAAAGTACGTGTATTGGGAATTAGAAGAAATGTCGCAGACTGCTTAGAAAGTTGGTTGTCGGACAGGCGACAGAGGGTTACTATAGGTGACCATACCTCTCACTGGTCGCCAATAACGAGCGGAGTCCCTCAGAGCTCTTTGTTGGGCCCTTTGTTATTTATCATCTACATCAACCACATAGAAGAACGACTGGTGAGCTGTCTTGCGAAATTTGCCAACGACACAAAATTTGGAACGAACTTAGCGACGCCCTAAAACACTGATGCACATAGGGTTGAGAGCGGACCTACGGATGATCGGCGAGTGGTCTGACAAGTGGTAGATGCCTTTCGACTTACACAAGTGCAAGTTGATGCACATAGGTCAGACTATCAGCTACAAGGTATGCATCTTGAGTCAAGTGATGTCGAGAAGGACTTAGATGTGCTGATTAGCAGCGAACTCTAATTCTCGAGGCAATGCTTACATATATAGAAGAGGGCTCAGTGCCTGCTGGGTTACATCAGGAAGCAATTCAGCCTTCGGGACAAGGAGATTGTTTTTCCCTTGTTGATCTCACTGGTGTGGCTTCACCTAGAGTATGTGGTTCAGTTCTGGTGTTTCACTATTGAAAAGACAACTATCGTTTGGAAAAGGTACAAGTCAGGGCAACAAAATTGATCCCATATCTAAAGAATATGAGATACCACGAAAGACTTCAAGAACTCGTTTCCTTTTAGCTCTAGACTCGAAGACTGCGCGGTCGTCTCATAGAGACTTTCAAAATTTTGAAGGGTTTTGAAAATGTCGACTACACGAAGTACTTAACCGGAATGCGACTCGAAATCAAGGGGGGAAGGTGGCGTTGCCAAGATTTAATACACTTCCGGTAGGTAAGTCCTTCCCGTACGACATCTGAGACACGTGGAATAGACTACCAGTGGTAGTTGGCAACAGTAGCAGTGTCGAACAGTTCAAGAGTTGACTCGACAACATGGCTAAGTTTCATTTTCTAAGGGGTGCCTCCTCGGCATGGGACGCAAAGCCTTTGAGGGACTTCTTTTCCTTATAACTCCTTGTTACTCTCTCTGTCTGTCTCTCTCTCGGTCAGTTAAATGCGTAGAAATCCCCTGGTTCTGACGGCTTCCTACTAAGAGTGTTGCGTGAGGTGAAAGATCAGGTGGGCAGCCATCTTTCTGACATCTTTAATGCATCACTCGATAGTGGTGAAGTCTCTACCGACTGGCGGCCAACGTCACCCCGATCCACAAAAACGTGATCGTGGAGCGGCTGGAAACTATGTACCGACCGATTAGTCTCACTTCACTCGCTCGCTATCTACCTCTCTTTTCCTCTGTCTCTTTTGTCTCTCACCCACTCCCTTTTCTCTCCCTGCCTCCTTTTTGTCTTTTTTGTCCTTTCTCTCTTATCTCCATTTTCTGTCTCACTAACTCTCTCTTTTTCCCTCCCTTTTTTCTCTACTTTTCCCTCCTTGTTTCTCTCTCTTTTTGTATATATATATATATATATATCTGTAGATACGTGTTTTAACCTTGACTATATGTATGTGTATAGAAATGGAAGATGTATACCTCTATATATCTGTCTGTCTAGCCATTTCTCTCTTTCAGTTTCTCTCAATGACTCACCCTCTTTACTCTTTTCCCCTCTTTTCTCTCCCCTTCTAACTCATCTAAATTTATCACTGTTTATTTTTTATATCTTTGGTTTCTCCTTTACTCTCTCCTTTGTCCCCTCTGGTTCTCTCTCCTTCTCTAAATTCTCCACATTTCCGCAACCCCCTCTCAATATCTGAAAAAGGGAAGCTATCGTGTTTCGGTATAAATGTATGCTTCGGTATATCTGTGGATATGTATAAATGTGTATACATGTGTATCACCCTACTCTCTCAACTCTCATCTATCTTTATCTACCATCTCTTTTCTAGTAGCAACTAAGGACCTGGTGGCTACCTCAGGCACCAGAAGAGAGGCCTTGGAACCTCTATGAATAACACCATTTGAAGCTCACAGGTTGTGAGAGACTGGGACGGAGGAGTCTCAGGCCAACAGGGAACGAAATAATGTGGCGAGGCTTGTATGCCCTGAAAAGCCCACCACTAACGCATAATTCCTGACCAGCCCCTGTGACCGTCCTTTGGTGATTTAGGCTGGGCTGTTACTGGTCACAACTTCCACGCCTAGTTGGCTGCCAGGCTAACTGGAAGGTCTCGTGCTAGGTCACTAGTCATGGCAAGATATCCCTTGAATTCCTGGGCTAAGAGTCTGGCCGCTCGGTAGGGCCTAATACGGCCCCGACCTTGGCTTTCCTCCTCCTGTCACTCTTGGCGAGAAACCAGTGAGAAATCACTTGTGGCTGCGGCCCATAAGCTGAGCCACGTTTGGGAGCATCTAGCCTATGATGAAACCCTTTCGCCTAGTGTGGCGGGCGAATGAGGATGTCTGCTAGGGAGGAACTGGAAATACCTGCAGGGTAGGTGGATGCAGCCGGCGCGAGACCCAGCACTAAACCTTTCCCTCTCATTTTAGTGGCCACAAGCATCGAAGATATCAGCGTGCGCCTAGTCAGCTTACAAAAGCACAAAAGTAAATATAAAAAATGCCTGGTGCCCAACAATTAAAAACTGAATGTCCTAGGTGTGGAGGCATTCGTTGGTGTATAGATTTTAAAGAGGGAAACTTTAAGAACATCACTCGTCAGAGAGTCTGCAAGTTCCGCGACATAGAATTGGTAATGGAGAGGAAAATGAGGGAGGTGGAAGACGTCACCACCAAGAACTGGCCGTCGTAAGGAATCAACTTAGGCAATTCGAAGAAAACTGTATTGTAGAATTGACAACCCTGAGGAATCAGGTGGGCCAACTTCAAGAGGATGTTGACGAACTCAGGAGACATGTCATCTCCAGGTCACCTCCATGGAATGGGAACGACACTAGAGGAACTGCTGTGGCGGACAGTAATACTACAGACACGATGCACTAGAGCAGTATTCGCCAATCAGGACAGAAAACTCGCAGAAAAGACCCAAGCAGGGTTAACGGAGATGGTCGAAGAACAGAGACAAGTTATGCTGACTTCGCTAAATCCGCGGTAACCCTCGAGAAGACGATAACTCCTGTGTAAGGGGCAGATCGAACGAACCACCAAAATAATCGCAGACCGTATAGTGCAGCACTTGGATTCCCAGCACGAATTTTGCAAGAACCGTTCATGTCTCACAGTCACTAATCTACTAGAAATTTTCTACAGTATTTTGAATGAGTATGACCGTAGTCGAGCTGTGGATATCTTATACCTGGACTTTCAAAAAGCTTTCGAAACGTACCAGACCGTAGGTTGATGAATAAGGTCCCCGCCCTTGGTATTACCTGCAAGGTAGCTGAATGGATAGAAAACTGGCTCTCGGGACGGAAGAAACGAGTAAAGATCAACGGGGTAGTCTCACAATGGGCGTCAGTCAGTAGCGGGGTGGTGCTCCAGGTCTCACTCTTCGGGCCTCTATTGTTCATCGTTACATCAATGACATAGACGAAGGACTACTATGCTCGATAGCCAAGTTCATCGACGATAGCAAGCTAGGAGATAGTATGAGCTCACGAGAAGGAGTGGAACGGTTGCAAAATAGCCTTCTCAGGAAAGGCGAGTAGGAAAAGAGGTGGCAGATGCCATTTAACCTTGACAAGTGTAAGGTAATGCACATCGACTATGCTAACCGTCGGAAAAACTACTCCTTGCTAGGCAAACAACTAGATACCAATGACTTTAAGAAAGATTTAGGCGCGCTAATCAGCAGTGATCTAAAGTTCTGCACATAAAAAGGAGTGCCCAGTGAATGCTGGGGTACATAAAGAGGCATTTTCGCTTCCGAAATAAGCAGATTGTTCCCGCTTTGTACAACTCTCTAGTCCGGTCACACTTTGAATATGCCATACAATTCTGTTACCCAACCCTGAGGAAAGACATTGAACGGCTTGAAAGGGTACAGGCAGAGCCACAAAATTGATCCCTTCCCTTAGGCATAAAAGTTATCAATCAGTATAGGCTATAAGAACTGGGGATGTCCTCCTTGGAGACGCGCTGGTTAAGAGGCCATCCGATTGAAACTTTGAAGATAATACGAGGAGTTGAATGCAAATTCTACTACACGTGACTCCAGTTATAAACTGGGATTACCATAATTCCATACCAGCATTTGCGGCAACTTCTTCTCGTACAAAATTTGCAGATCGTGGAACCGTCTACAGCGAAAAGTGGTGAACAGTTCGTCAATTGAACAGTTCATATGTTGACGACCAGATAATCCACACCTTGACCACACCTAATCCGCACCTTAGTATAGATTTGAGGCAAGTAGATAGGTTTCAACTTTTCTATAAAAATTTCCTAATCGTTTTTCTTTTCAGCACATTCATGTATCGTTTCAGCTTTCTGGCCCGCAAATGCGGGTGGGAGAGGTAGGCGGGGAGAGCCTTCATCTATGCTACACTTTGTCTTATGCTATAGGTTAGGGCCTTCACAAAATAGTACATTCACGGTATGGTTGGCAATATCCTTTAAGGTACTACTATTCCTTGTGACTCCTTGTGACTCTCTCTCTCTCTCTCTGTATCTCTGCATCGATGATAAATCAAAATATATTTCCTTTGGAATGCTGAGCTTCTTTATCAAGCAACATTTATTTTTGGAGATGTGCCAGGGGCGTCATATGAATTCTTGCCCCACGAGATGAACCAACTCAACTTCTAAGATTTCCTTGGTAACCTTTCGAGATGACTTCCGCTTAAGTGGGTAGTTTGGTCAAAGTCATTCTGGGAGGTTTAAAATGAGCCTTTTAAGTGCTTCTCTGAGTGCCACTTTTACCCAGCTCTCAACTGCATCTTTTAAAATAATACACTTTGGACGGTTCCAATTTTCGTAAGCAGTTTGCTATAATTTTTAACTATTTCTAGTATTCTTCTCGTTGTAATTAACCTTCCGTTTTCTTCACTTCTAACACATTTTACTGTTAGAACTCGTTTGCGCTGCTTGAAATAAATCGAATTTCATAAGAATTAATGCCAACGACAAATGAAATCCATTAGAACTCATCGGAACATTTAATAATCTGATTAAAATCATTTTACTCTCCTTTAACTTTTTTGTTTAATATTTCTAGTGGTAGTGGTGTTTCACGACGATGGTAGATGAGAATATTTCGATATCTGGTCAGTGTTGATACTCTTTGTAGTGTCCTGTTTATTTATTACTTTATTATTTTAAATTAAAGATAAATGTACATGAAATACCTATCTATAACTAAACAGAAAATGTTCTTGTTTTCATTGGACTAATTATAGAAACAAAACTTTCGTCATCTTTGCTTGTGCCCTCAGACATTAGTAGTAACGAGCAGATATCTTTGAACCAAGGCAGGCCCAACAAAGATTGCGGATTTTCAGCACAAGGGTTGTACCTCAACTTGGCCATACCTTGTCTCATCTTCTGGCCCAATTTATTGATGACATCTTCTGACTTGATTCGCTGCCTGAGTAAGACATCAAAAGACTGCTTGTGCAGGCGTACACTTCTTGCATAATGGCATCCCACCCAGAGCCTCATCACCTGCAAACAAACCAACAAAACCCAAATTAACACACCAACCAACTAACAAACAAACAGCACAACAACAAACAAACAAACATCCTAACTGACCAACAAATAAAATAACCAACAAAAAAAAGCAACAAATAATCAAACAAGCAGTTCAATCAAAAAGCAATGCAAAACACCAATCTTAAATTTACCTCATGACATACCGGCCTAATTTCAAATCTGATGGTATATTTGGATTTCTCACCCTTAAAAACCTAGGAATAGGCACTAAATTTGTAGCCATATCTCAACTAGAACAGAAGGTATAGCTATTTTCCAAAAGCGTAGTAGGGCCGACGGACATATTGGATTTAAACAATTGCGTCATGTTTACTGGCCAAAATCATCTCAAATTAGCGGAAAGAAATCTGCATTTGACCTGATAGGATTCTATCAGATAGCATTTTAGGTATTTTGGCGGCCATATTATATTTGAGGCAAAATTCAAAGTACCAGAATCCACTGAGAAAAACTTGACTGAAAAAATTGTCATTTTTTTCTAGGCTTCAACCTGTCTATTATGGCAGTAAAGAGCGGGAGAGTGCCCAGATAACCTGACCTTGCCCAACTTCCGCAAGGACGGTAGGGGCTCTTGCAGGGTATACATCGGGGGGAGGGAGGGGTGCGAGGATCTTAAATGGTCAGGTGAATTCCAAGTCAAGACCAAAACATGTTAAAATTTCAGCGATTTTCACTCGTTCACTTCTACTTGAGGCAATGGCAAACTCCGGATGGAATAAATCAGTTTAAATAAAATGAATAAATACTAATAATTAAATTAATAAATACCAGAATAAATGGTTACAAAATTAATGGTATCAAAATTTCATCCTAAAAATTAAACATTCTTAAAACAGTTTTAAAATGATAAAAGAGTTAGGCATTTTTTAACATAATGCTTGTTAATGTAATGAATAGCAGTAAGTAGCAGTTAACGTAATAAATAGGAGTAAGTAGTAGTTAACGTAATGCATAGTAGTACGTAGTGGGTATTACTGGTAGTAGAAGACTCGTTTCTCAAGCTCGTCATTTTGTAATTCCACTCGTTGATGCCGGATACAAACAACACTATGTAGGTAACGCCAGCTGTACCTGGACAGGCTGCCCCCACCCCTCCCTCTTAATGGATAATGGAACCAACATAGAGGGGTGACCAGTCCATCACCGTGATAGTGTTTTCCTGGAACCACTGCATTGTCAAGGACAATTGAAAAATCACGTTTCGGGTCTTTCTGGAGAAACTTCAGAAAGAGGGCAGCATTAACCTGGCTGCCCTCTATTCATTCATTTGCAGCTTGACTGCGGTTTCCTTACGATCTCGAAGGCTCATGCGACGCAAAGTTCTGAAGTCACGTTGCGTATTGACCCTAAGTCATCTAGAACGAGGTTAGTTTTGCATGTTCCCATATTCTCGAATCCTCTTCACAACTTCTGCAACACCGAAATGTTATCTGCTGATCCTCTAAGACATTTGTCGACAGCTTAGACCCTCCTCGTGCAGCTTGCATATTAGACTTCTATCCTCTACTGTACAGTTACTTGTTTTCGCTATCATCAGATCCTGTTGATTTGAAATATCATATTAATATAAAAAATATAATGTGTTCTATGAAGACATTTTGACGATAAGATACCGCATACTAATAATAGGATTTCATACATTTTAATAGCATCGCAAGTTTAGATATTCAAAGTAATGTTATAAGGAAGCGTGTACTTTCCATATGTATTTGGCACATACATGCAAACCCACACCAACACATATACAGACATACCCAAGAATAAGAAAAATTTCAGATTGTGATAGAACGGGCTGAGGCCGCTTAATTTCAACCGTTATCACATGTTGAATAAAAACACGAGGCTACCCACGTGCATCTTCGCCTTGAAGCCGGGCGCATTATAGCCGCCACCTGAGTCAATGTTTAAACAAGGAGGTATATCTTCCCCCGTTTCGCTCCATGCACTGACCTCGCCAGATTGAGTTAGGCTTATGGGCAGATAAGGTATTGTTCTCAGGCGCGGCTGTGCATTCCCTCGAAGCCCCCACTCCATTGTCCCCTACGCCAAGGGGATGTCCCTACTATTTATATGGAAACTTTACCACTAAGATCAGATTCGAGATCCAGATTTTCTTCGCGAAACATTACTACGATCTACTCTCACCTTGTGCGCCAAGGGACCTCGAACTAGAGATCCACCATCACTTGTCCAGAAGAAGGACAATATCCCTTGAGTGCCAAGGTTCGAGCCTTCGTGACGCCAAGTCCACAAGGCTTCCCCTGTTGTTCAGAAAGAGAAAAACGTTAGAACAGCCATTGTTCTTTCGAGCCCGTAGACAAGAAACGGTTCTCACCCCCCCCTTCCCTGTTGTTCAGAAGAGAACAACCTAGAACAGCTATTGTTCTTCCAGCCCGTTCGCCAAGAAACGGTTCTCACCCTTCCCCCTTGTTGTTCAGAAAAGAACAACATTAGAACAGCTATTGTTCTCGAGCCCGTAGACAAGAGACGGTTCTCACCCCCTCCCCACTGTTGTTCAGAAGAGAACAACGTAGAACAGCCATTGTTCTTCAAGCCCGTTCGTCAAGAATCGGTTCTCATTCCCAAGACGCCACGTCAGGATCATTTAATTCCTCTCCCCTTCGGCTGGAACTCGCCAGCGGACCGAAAATTCCTTCACGTCGCCTTCCTCTGCACAACAAGTGTAATTACGTAAGTCGAACGTTACCTTTGAGTATTTAACCCTTTTCTCAACTCTATCCTGTGCTTTAAATGGTTTAGCGAACCATCCCATTCCTTTAACTTTATATTTGTTCTACCTTTTTAAATCTCTCTTAATCCTCGGATTAGTTAGATTTCCCACGACCCTTTACATTCTCTGTTTATGTCAATATTTTCCGTTTTGTGTGTTGTTGATAGTTTTTATTAATAAAACTCTATTTTATTAATGATAGCCATATTATTATCCTTGAGCTCAGTTCCACTTCTTAAGCATATCGAAGATAAATAATATCGGTCAACCCAGACACCACGCACTCTAAAGATAATTAAATAAGTTCCCTCAACGAATAGTCATATATGGTATATCGTCGAGAGTCCATTCTACGACATATATGTCTGCAAACTTGTTGCTGCGGCTGAATCTTGGGTTTTTGACATCAACCAGCGTTCAGGTAGGAAGCTTGGTTGCCACAGGCAAGAGGGCCCCGTTTCGCTTCAGTGTTAAATAGATACAACTAAAACATCATCAGAATTAATTGGAACTGAATAGAAACGTGCATGTGTTGTTAATAGGGAAGAGGAAAGACAGTGTTTTTTCGATACCTATATGTGTAATAACCTGTATAAAAATTACTTACCTCCGCAGAGGTAAACACAGCACCTCTACAATACGTGGCCAAATTTCTAAACGCACTGAAGTTTGTGTCGTTTCTCTCTTGAGAATAAACCCGATAACTCGATGCTAGAAAGCCATCTCCGTATCTAATATGATAGCAAGAGTTCCACAAACACCTTCTGGACGCATGGGATATATTTGCTAGATGAGGTTATTTTGATAACTTCTATTCTGTGGCGTGCAGTCAATAGAAGCAAGGGAAGCAATGCTTCCCCCATTCCCGCATTTAAGAAGAAAACAAAAGAAATTACACCCTAACAATTAATATGACAGCTTACCGATACTTGTATACGTCATACGGTACCGTTCACTTTCAATGAAATTGGCGTTAGACAATGATGAGCCCGACTGCAATTGAAATTTCTACTGTTTTTCTCTTAATATCAATAATATTAGGTTGAGGAATAATTTCCTGCGTTTTTTTTTTTAATGCTGTGTTGATTTAAGTTTTGTTGACGTGATTTGTGCACATATTAAGAAACAATAATAAATAATGAGAACAAAATTTGCAAAGGTTAGGCTACGTCTCTTAGCAACGTAGACTATTAGGATTTTGCTTAGGCTACGTCTTGAAGTTGAGTAATAAGTCATTGCGGTTTATTTAAAAGTTGTGTTAATTTAATTATTGTTCTGTACCCTCAAAATGGAATGTCAAGTTGAAAGAAAGGCGCATTTTGGACACTTGTTGTTATTCATTTTCAATTGATACAATGCAAATGCAGCCAAAGCTCGTCGCGATATTTGTGCTGTGCACAGAGAAAATGCTTTATCAGAAAGGACAGCTCAATGGTGGTTTTCACGTTTCAAAAACGGTCATTTCAATCTTAATGACGAAGAACGTTCTGGTCGCCCCATTAAGTTGGATGAAGATCGATTGAACGACCTTCTTCATGAAAATCCTCGTCAATCGACTAGAGAATCGGCTGTACAATTGGCGTGTGATCAGAAAACTGTAGTGAATCACCTTTATTCGATGGGAAAAGTTCAAAAACTCGGTGCATGGGTTCCGCACGCTTTGAGCGAAAGCAACAAACTTCAACGCTCCACGATTGCCGCAGGTATGCTTGCTCGTCACAAGACTAGTCATGGATATAAGGACAGATTTCTTCACCGCATCATCACTGGCGACGAAAAGTGGTGTGTTTATGTCAACATGAACCATCGAAAACAATGGCTTAGCCCCAATAAAAAACCACTTCCGCGATTAAAGCAAGGACTTCATCCACGAAAGACGATGTTGTGTGTGTGGTAGGATTGTGAAGGCATCATTCTTTGTGATCTCCTTGTGAACAACGAGATTGTAAATGCAGAACTCTACGTTCAACAAATGTATCGACTCGCCGAAGCTATTCGTGAAAAGCAACCTCATCGACGTTATGGAGTCCTTCTGCAACACGACAATGCTCGTCCTTACATTGCTAATATGACAAAAGACGCTATTCAAACGCTTAATTGGGATATCCTGCCGCATCCTCCACATTCACCAGAATTGGTTCCATCGGATTTCTATCTGTTCCAATTCCTCTCCAACAATTTGGGCGGCGTTTGGTTCAATACTGATGTGGAATTAAGAACATGGTTAGACGAATTCTTCGAGTCAAAATCCAGATATTTTTATTACAGAAGCATAGTAAAACTAGTTGAACGTTGGGAAGAAGTCGTAAATAACAACGGAAAAATATATTGTTGATTAAATTGCATCTTGTCATCAATTAAAAATTAAGTTTTGCTAAAATTGTTAATGGTACTGAATAAATTTGATAAAACCGCAAGAACTTATTCATCAACCCAATAGTTCTGTTTTGGGGTGGTTTGGAATGAATAGTTTATAAGGTGTTTTGCTTTTCATAGTAATTATATATTTTCATTATGGTTTCATGATTTTTATCTAGATATTTCAACAACTCGTTAGAATTAAAACAAAAATATCCTATTTCTATACGGAAGAGGAAGCAAATTTACCTTTGCAGTCATCTGCTTGCATCTGTAAACCCTGGCGGGTTGCCAGAATCTAGGAAAAAGCAATAAAAGGTCTAAGAAACAATGACGTAACTATTATTATGCTCTTAAGCTTAAATATTTTTTAGGTTATATTTATCATTATCAATGTCTAATAAAATAACACTTTCTACATTTTTATCAATATTATTGTCTAATAAAATGACACTTCAGACATTTTATTTTAATTTTCCGAATAAAATAACACTTTCGACATTTTTATCATTATCATTGTCTAATAAAATAAGATGTTGATATTTTTGTTATTATCAATGTCCAATTAAATGACACTTTCGACATTATATCATTAACTTTGCCCAATAGAATAACACTTTTGTCATTTTTATCATTATCATTGTCATATAGATAACATTTTTGATATATTTATTATTATCATTGTCAAATAAAATAGCACTTTAGACATTTGTTCTACTATCCTTGTTTAATAGACAATGATAATAATAAAAAAGTCAAAAGTGTTATTTTATTAGCGAATGATAATGATAAAGATGTCGAGTGTTATTTATTAGACAGTGATAATGATAAAAATGTCGAAAGCGTTTTTTTATAGAAAATGATAATGATTAAATGTCGAAAGTGTTACTTTATTAAACAATGATGATGATTTAATGACGAAAATGTTATTTTATTAGATAATAATAATGATAGAAATGTCGAAAGTATTATTTTATTAGACAAGAATAATGATTAAATCTCGAAAGTGTTACTTAATTAGACAATGATAATGATAAAAATGGCGAAAGTCTTATTTTCTTCCTGTTTGAATATGTAATTATTTAAATTTCGTTTTCATTTCTGTGATAGTTCTGGTTGGTCATGCACCAGATGCCAGCAAAAATCGGCTAACTTGGTTGCACTTGCTTCCCTTTATACCAGCTCTCTATTTTGCTATTTCCTGGTATAACCTCTCTCCATAATCATTTATGACATCGCCAGCATTCTTCGGGAAATGGGAAGATCACAAATGCAAATATGTAGTTTGAGTGATTTGTTACAAACTAGACGTTGCTAACATCAAATAAGTTCATCCACTTAAATAACATGCTAGTCCTGCCTGCCCTTTTCCAGAAGACCACTACTGTATCCAAGCTGTGAATTTCCTTCATTTGTCATTGCTTGAAAATCAATGTGACATTGAGCTTTTGAATTTGAGGGCCGAAGAATATGCCTTTATTGATCTTACTGCACACAATTTTGCATGAATAAGGATTTATCCTAATTCATCGCTATCACAAACTGTTTCATTAAGCTCAGTTTATGTGAAGTGGTGCACAATTATCTTCTCCTTCATTAATAGTTCATTAATAACATAGTGGAATCCTAGTTTCAATGAATCTCGCGGTGGATTTCACGAAGGATGGGAAAAAGATGAAATTCATAGGGTAAGAACAAGTAAAAGGAGGAGAGAGATAAAGAATTAGTTTAACAGCTCTTCATTCTGCAAAAGCATATTTTAAAATAATATTTAATGGAGCGCTTTCGACGAAATTCCTATAGAATCCATTCCAATCTGTTCTATTTTATAAGAATTGAAATTTTGTGCTTTCACATGCTTAAGTCTTTTGCTTGCTAGTTTAAAACCGCTATTTCTAGTCGTCACTTGTATAACTATTTCAAATATTGAGTGAAAATTTATATTAATAAGCCCGTAATACTTCAATAAGTTTGCCTCGCAGATGCCGATCTTTCAGTGAAAGTATATTGAGGTGCCCAAATTGAGCGGTCCCCCTTTTGGCCAAATAACAAGGTTATTTGGCGATTATTGCCAGCCTAACAAATTATTGCCCATTAATTTCCCGAAAAGGAGGGGGCACTCCGGTAGAATATTGCATCTACCACTTAGAGTAACGGCACGCCTTACGGCCTCAATGCCCTCAGTAGTCTTAAACTAGATTAAGACTAACTGTGGCAAGCTCGTTGCCGACCAGTTTTCGTCCATTCATTCGTGATTAGGGCCTAGAAGTAGCAGCCTGGTTAAACTCTCCCTCGCTCCAACCATTTCTCATTCTCATGTGGCCCCTATGCATCTCTATGTTACTTATCTATCCTTTTACGCACCGCTAGGATGTTTTCAGGTGACATCTGGAGGCTTATGTGCCCTCCAGACCCCAATGCATGCAGGAGGATGATCCACTATTTTCGTTTCGTCTAACTTCACCCTTTTCTTTACAGATCTCTCCATACTAACTATCGGAGGGATATACCCTCGAGGCTATTGCGCTTCAGATTAGTTCTGGATGACCAAAACCCGCGTCTTGGAAGCCCGAGTTGACTCTTCGTTTGTGCGATGGCAGAAGAAAATTGTGTGGTTAGAAGTATGCACTGTATGTTGCGATGCGGCATTTTCCAACTTAATTTCTACGGTCATTTCTTCAGGAAAGAATCAATAAATCGGTTAAGGCAGGATTAACTGTAAAATCCCTTGTTTTTCTTTTCAAACGATTCGTTTAATCCTGATCTAAGAATTTATTAAGGATTGGCATGTGTATCATAAACATCCTTTCTCTATGTCCACCTTTTCCTTTAATGTAATTTATGCCTAATATAAATAAACCATCCATGTTAGAGTAATTAGCTATTGAACACTAAAAAATTATATTTTAATTAAAAGTGATAAATAGGCTAAAATATAAAAATAGGAATATAATATTCCAAATGTTTCACTATAAAATTAAGCATAAAAATAGGAAATTGTTTGGCGGGATATTTGCCAGCTGCAAAGACCGACATTTGCCTAAAAGCCTCAAATTCTGCCAAGTTATGCGGCAAGTTTATCTAAGATATCATTGGGGTTGATTAAGTTGACAAACGGCATTGGCAAGAAGCCAATCTGTAGTCTTAGACATATGAAGGAAGACATCATGGAATTCTTCCTTTCAAAAATGCAATCGTGTCGCCCAAATGTTTTTTCTCTAATTCATTGGACTTGGGCAGTGGTATATTTTAGTTTTTGTTCGTAATGGCGAATTGTTAGCGGATAATTCAAGCTCCGATGTGGGGATTTGATTGCATTGAGTATGTATCAATTCCAAGAATTTCCCGAATCTATTCGAGATTTAATGCCTGACACCAAAGAGTTCACCCAAGTGTATATGGATACATTAAACGATTGATGTATGTCGTAGAATGACTCCTGACGATACTATATATAACACTATTCGTTGAGGGAACTTCCTTAATTATCTCTAGAGTGCGTTTTACTGTCTTGGCGGCCGATATTATGTATCTTCAAAAATGCTTAAGAAGTGGAACTGAGCTCAAGGATAATAATATTGCTATCATTAATAAAATAGAGTTTTATTAATAATAACTATAAACAATACACAAAAACGGAAAATATTGACAAACAGAATGGAAAGGGTCGTGGAGACTCGGGCTAATCCAAGGATTTAAGGGATCAAAAAAAGGTAAAACAAATATGGAGTTAAAGAGATGGGATGGTTCGATAAACCATTTAAAGCACAGGATAGAATTGACAAATAAGGGATCAATACTCAAAAGGTGACGCTTGGCTTACGTAACTTCATTAGGGTGCAGTGGAAGGTACTTGAAGGAATATTCGGTCCGCTGGCGAGTTCCAGCCGAAGGGGGGGGGGATAAAAGGATCCCGACGAGGTGTCTTGGAAAGGAGAACCGTTACTCGACGAACGGCTGGAAGAACAATGGCTGTTCTAGGTTGTTCTCTTCTGAACAAAGGGGGGGATGAGAACCGTCTCTTGTCTACGGGCTCAAGAACAATGGCTGTTCTAATGTTGTTCTCCTTTGAACAACAGGGGAGGGATGAGAACCGTTTCTTGGCGAAGGGCTCAAAACGAACAATGGCTGTTCTAATGTTGTTCTCCCTTGAACAACAGGGGGGGGGGAAGAACCGTTTCTTGGCGAAGGGCTCAAAACGAACAATGGCTGTTCTAATGTTGTTCTCCCTTGAACAACAGCGGGGGATGAGAACCGTTTCTTGGCGAAGGGCTCAAAACGAACAATGGCTGTTCTAATGTTGTTCTCCTTGAACAACAGGGGGGGGGGGGATGAGAACCGTTTCTTGGCGAAGGGCTCAAAACGAACAATGGCTGTTCTAATGCTGTTCTCCTTGAACAGCAGGGGGGAATGCCTTGGGGACTTGACGTCACTAAAGGCTCGAACCTTTGGCACTCAAGGAATATTGTCCTCCTGGACAAGTGATGGTGAATCTCGAGGCCGAGGTCCCTTGGCGCACAAAGGGAGAGAGGGTCGTGGTGATGTTTCGCGACGAAAATCTGGATCTCCAATCTGATCTTAGTGGTAAAGTTTCCATATAAATAGCCAGGACATCTCCTTGGCGAGGGGGAAAATGGAGTGAAAGCTTGGAGGGAACGCACAGCTGGGCCGGAGAAAAATGCCTTATCTGTTCATAAGCCTAACTCGATCTGGCGAGGTCGGCGTATGGGGGCGAACGGGGGGACGATAACCTCCTTGTTTAAACATTGACGTCCGGCAGCTGTTGATAAGACTCCAAGCCTCGAATCGAAGATGCACGTGGGCCTCCTCGAGGTTTTAACTAATATGGGATAGGAGTTGAATTTAACACAGATTCAACTCGTTCTATCACAATGTATTAGATAAATTTTCCAACGCCGAGATATTCTACTTTTTTGATCGAATTGGTTTTGGCACAACGAAAGAGATCATTAAAAAATATTAGTCATCTTTTGTAAACTTTGTTGAGAATAAAAAGATTGGTTAAGTGGTGATGCTTTCGGGGTAACCTTACCAATCACCTGCTCACGGCGCTCGGCAGACCACAGCTGTGTTACACGTATTTCGATGGCAAATCATCCGACATCCACCTTACAGCCCCGATTTAGCCCCATCCGTCTTCTTTTTGTTTCCAAACCTGAAAAAAATCATTGAAGGTACCAGGTACCCATATTCCACCAGTTAGAGATGTAAAAAGAGCTGATTTGACATGGTTCGAATCGCATGACACTCAGTTTTACACAGATGGACTTATAGGTTAATATCAACGTTTGCAGAAGTGAATGGACCTAAATGGAGCATATGTTTAAAAATAAACATCATAACTTAGACCGTTGTTTTCTAACTGTCCTTTTTCCATGAACTTTTTGAAGCATCGACGTATATATATATATATATATATATATATATATATATATATATATTGAGCAGAGGAATGACAAATTTTCTGCTTATCAAGGGATTAGTGTTGAATTACCCATCGTAAGTATTCAGTCTACAATCCCACCTTACCGTACATGTATGGTTTACCGAAAATACATAAACATGGTAATCCGCTTAGGCCGATTATTTCCATTGTAGGACCCCACGCGTACAAACTTTCTCAGTGGTTAGCTAGCATCCTATCCAAATTAGTTGGTAGTATCTCTGAAGCTAACATTAATAATTCTGGCGATTTTGTTAAGAAACTTATCCAATTAGCAGTTGCTAGCTTTTGATATTAATAGCTTTTTCACTAAAGTTCCTGTTGATGAAGCCCTTGATGTCATTATTAAAAATTTGCCTTTGTTTAACCCAACATTATTACCTTTACCGTGTAATAAAATTGTAAATTTGGTTTGTCTATGCGTATAACGTATTTGATTCTTTTTTTCAAACAATTGAATAATATCCACCACACCATTACATTTAAAGTAGAATGGGAACAAAAAAACTCATTGCCATTTCTGGATGTAAAAATATCTAAAGTAAACAACAAAGCATACTGTTCTGTCTACCGGAAACCAACTAACTTTACTGTCTATATTCACTATTTCTCGTGCCAAGACATATTAGTCAAAAGGTCCGTAGTTTATTCCCTGTTCTTGAGGCCATATCGCATTTGTGATCCTTGTTCCTTACAGGATGAAATCAATACGATCATCCAAACATTCATTGAGCTGCAGTTACACCTTTAGTTCATAGAAAAATGTCATTATAAAGCCAGAACCATCTTTACTCGCCAGCTAATCCTAGGGAAATGTATGTGACAATTATTAAATTGCATTCCCTTACTCGCCACAATTAAATAATTTTTAAAAGCTGACACGGGCCAACAACATCAATGTTGCCTTTCAATACAAAAAAACAATCCGAAATAGTCTGTCTAAAATTAGATCCACCGATAAAGAAAAGATGGTTTATTATATTCCAGGCAAAGTTTGCAATCAGATCATACATTAGAGAAAGCAGCAGATTCTCCAAAAGAATTTCCCTCGAAACCTGGTTTCGGCATTTACATGTATGTTACTGTACTTTTTTGGATATATATATATATATATATATATATATATATATATATATATATATATATATATATATAATTATATATATGAATGCAATGTCCCGCAGGAAAAATAAAAGGTGCTTCCAAGTACTTTCGAACTTTATTCAGTTCATTCTCAAAGATAACTATTCAGTCGAATGTATTGTTTGTCCAATTAAATATTTTGGACAGACAGGAAAACAATTATCTGTCCGTATTAATTAGCATAAATACAATGTTAGGAGCGCTGTTAATAATAGTGCGTTTTTTGTGCATATGACTAAAAATAACCACTTTATTAATTGGAATTCAGCAAAATTAATTTTTCGCTCAAATGACTCAATTAAAAGAAACCTTATTAAATGTTCATGTATAACCAATTTAATAACTTTAACATTTTTCCTGGCCTTTTTTAAATCGATGCTGTTATGAAAAAACTGATTCTTAAAGAAATTAGCTTTGACTTATGTTCCTATTTTTTTTGCAATTTTCATTTTTATTGGACCCCGATTTGGCAATTTAATTATTGCATTGATTTTGTATTAATATTATTTTATTTCTCTTCCTCTCTCCTTGTTCCTCTCCCTTACGTATCTGCTCACTTCTTGTGTCTCTCCTAATCTCCCTCTTTAGACTATCGCTTTATCCGTTAATCATTTTAACCCTTTTAGCTTTGTTCTTGACTCTTTCTTGCATCTCGGTTTGACCTTGCTACTTGTTATAGCTAAATCTTAATGTGAATTTACCCATCCTTCTCCTACTCTCTCAATCGTGACTTCTTGTCTTAGAGGGGGTCCTTTATCTTTTACTAGCTTATATATACCCTTATTATTAGTATTTTCTCTTGTAGTTATCCTATAGAATGAAATGAATAAAGTTTGATTTACTTGGAAGCATAAATAAAATGTTAGGAGCGCTGTTAATAATAGTGCGTTTTTTTGTGCATATGACCGAAAATAACCACTTTATTAATTGGAATTCAGCAAAATTTATTTTTCGCTCAAATCACTCAATTAAAAGAAACCTTGTTGAATGTTCATCTATTAGCCAATATATATATATATATATATATATATATATATATATATATATATATATATACTTGAAATATATCCAAAGAAAATAGAGCAGCCTAAGTGCCCCTGCGTTTACATCTTTAGGAGCAAAGAGTGAAAACATTAAAGAAAAAAAGTCGTTAAAGAAAATATGAGGTCAACTAAGCAGCCAAACAAACAAGCAAACTAATTAGCCAAAATAAAGGAATAAAAAACGAAAAGAAGAACAAAAATTAATATTCCAATGGATCGGCAAAGTATTTTTTTTATCGGGAACAAATAGTATTGAGGCGTTCTCCAATTTAGATACCTAAATGCCTTTTCCATTTAGATGTTGTAAGGAATGAAGCCATGTGATGAGTGCAGAATCAAGTTCTTTCATACAAACTAATTTATGTAACCTTTCCTCCCTCCCTTCATGCGGCAAAGTGATTTTTCTTCGTTCTCAAATAGGACCACATCTAGAAAATTCGCACATTATTAGCCTTCAAATGATGGTTATGTTGTACATTTGCCCAATTTAGTAATGTAAAATTTTTCAAAATGTTTCGGATGACTACCGCTAGGCTTTGCTAGGCTTTTTTTACACGTAATGATATTTTTCATAACACTTTAGTTTGTAAAATTAATTATTGGGATGAAAAATAGCTAAATGTTAATGCGAATATTTTAGGGATATTGATAAGTAAAAATTAAAATAATTATACCAGAGGAGTGGCTTCGTCACTAGGAGCTTGCTCTTCGCAGGCAGACCTTCGGTCTGTGTCCTACGGTTATCTCGCTCTAGCAACGGCTTTTTGGTCTAATAAAAATTAAAATATTTCCATTACATATTCCTAATAATTTTCTCCTGATCTATTTGGGTTTTTTTTTATACCATACTTTTTTCTAGTCCTAAATTCAAGGAATCTTCTTTTATATACTACATTTTCTTTTATATACTAAAAAATAAATCCCCTGAAACTGCCATCAACACGATTTATATTTTTTTTTTATTCTTAGATTCACTGAGTAGTATAAGGTCATAAAACAGCACCTCCTAGTAATTCCCTGGATAAAAGCTTCAAATATATGAAAAACCAGCCTTAAATCAAATTTATCACTAACTTTAATAAACCTTTAAATTTTCCTCAAAGAGCCCAGCGCTCTAATTTTCTATCTATAAATAAACTCTTAGAAATAAGTTGGATAAAAACATTTAATATATGAAAATCCATCTCTTGTCTTTTTCTATCTATTCTTCTATTCTCCTATCTATATAACTCTATATTTTTAGAATGTGATTTTGGGGAAAGAAGTGAAATAAATGGCAAATTATTTTTGCTTAGTCATTGAAATGACCGGGTATGTTTTTGCAGTTTTCTAAAACAACGTATTATTATTATATTTGGTGAAGTTCAGAAAATGTATAAAAATTTAACCATGGCTGCTTTTTTTATTTTATTTTTTAGTATATTCGAAATTTTTAGCGAAATTATTTCTAAAATAGATTTTGAATTTTAATCTTTATCAGGAAAAGAAAAGAAAAAGACAGGAGGAAGAGGAGAAAAAGACGAGAGAGAAAAAAGAAAGCGAAATCGAAAAGACGTAAGAGAATGGATAGGAGCAGGAGGAAAAAGGGAAGATGAGGAGGAGGAAGGAGAACAAGAGATTGAAAAGAAGAAGAGAAGAAGATGGAGAGGATAATAATAATAATAAAATAATAATAATAATAATAATAATAATAATAATAATAATAATAAGAAGAAGAAGAAGAAGAAGAAGAAGAAGAAGAAGAAGAAAGAAAAAAATGAAGAATCCCCGGTTGTTAAAAGAAAGAAATTCAGAATTAATTCATTTCTGTAGGGTGTGGGTTAATAATTAACAAATTTAATATTTATTTTATTTAAGGGGTTTTTTATTGTACTCTAAAAGGGGTTCAGGGAGCGTTTAAACAAATTGCAAAAAAGGTGTAAAGAAATGAGGGTGAAAAGGCGGTTTCAAAAATAGGCCGGAGGCCTTCAGCTCAAAGGGCTGTTAGCGAGCGCGGCGAAGCGCAAGCTCTTCTCGTAGGATGGAGTGGCGAAGTCATGGTTTGTCTCCTAAAAATTTACTATTTGTCTGTTTTTCAGATCCATCCTTATTTTCTATGCCTAAAGTTAAAAAAAATCGTAATTCTTTTGAAATACGGAAAAAGAATCCCCAGACTTCATTTTTCCCCTCTAAATTTTTATTTAATATTTTCATGTTGCTTTATTTTTTATATGGTAGCTATTTCCTCCTAATGAAGATTAAAATGAATAATCAATTTTCGAAATAACTTTGATAAAACTTTCGGATATACCAAAAAAGATAATAAAAAGCAGCCATGGTTAAATTTTTATGACGTTTCAGAAATTCACCAATTGTAATTCTTTTTTAATTCAAAAAATTCAATAATCATATTTATTTATTCTCAACCTCGCCATTTTGTTTTTTCAAACTATAACGGGAGTCTTTGAGATAGGGTGAATAAAAATGTAAAATATACCAAGGTCATAACCGTACTAAAAGAAAAGAAATATTTATTATAATTCACACCCTCTAAAAAATCCTGTTCTCAAAATATAGTGTTATAGAAGATAAAGATAATTAAGCTAAGCTGAAAAAAGATAAACTTGGAGGAAATTTGACACCCCTGCTTTGAAACAAAACTGTTCCAAAATGTTTCGACAGTACTGCTTGAAAAATCGAAATAACATAAAATAATTCACTAAATTCAATTTATTTTATTGTTAAAGGTCCTATCATGTTTATTTAAAACTAAATATAGCCCAAACACGCGCTCGCTCATCAAATAGTATTATATTAATTTGTCACTGAACGAAATTCAGCGTAATATTTGACATGAATAATTGTGGCAATTGTACCATCCAAACATCCCTAATTTCAAGTTGTTTTTCGAACACGTTTTAAAACACTTTCTGGCAAATATGTCCTCCTTTTGTTTATTATGAACCAAAAAAAGGGGAATTAAATTATGATATTTTTACGAGGGGTGGTCAATAAGTTTTGCAATTCAGATATAAGGAAACAAGATATAAGGAAAAGTGTTTTATAATTTTTCAATATAACTACCCACGACTTCAATGCACTTGCACCACTTGTCCCTGAGGCTTCGAATTCCCGACGACCAGAAATCTCCCGACTGCTGTTCAATCCACTCCTGGACGGCGAGCTGGACATCTTCATCGTCCCCAAACTGGCGTCCACGCAGTGCAGCCTTGAGCTGGCGGAATAAAAATTAGTCGCTAGGGATCCCAGTGATTGACCCACGTTTCCTCACATGTCAATATCCATGACTCGAATCCCGACGGGTCTTGGTTGTACAGGAGCAGGAGCTCCTCCGATCTTTGACGACGATGAAGTCGATCATGGGTCGTGAGGTTTCATGAGGTTTCGAGGGACCCAACGGACAGAGACCTTGGTAATGGCCAAATTGTCGTGGATGAATTTGATAACACTTCCATGTGATATTCCAAGTTCTCACTCGATTTCTTCGACCTTCATCCGTCGATTTTTGACGATCATCCTCTCCACACGGGCCACATTTTGCTCGTTGGTCACGTCTGACGGGCGTCCTGACGGAGGTCATCTTTAAGACACTCACGACCATGGCGGAATTCCCTATTCACGCGAGCAATGGTTGCATAGGAAGGGGCGGTGTCGGTGTACACTGCAACCATGCCTTCATGGATCTCTTTTGCATTCTTGCCTTCCTTGGTCAAAAATTTGATCACTGCACGGTGCTCAACCTTCTCCATTGTTGAAAAATTTGTGACTGACGATCTGCGATCAGCTACTGCTTCTTAAATAGACGAGGCAGGGGCTTGCGGCTGCAGGTCCAGACTTGTCATAACTTGCCCTAACACCTCCACAAACAGCCATTCCCCTTTCTCTGTTTTGCCCTACCGATTTGCAAAACTTATTGACCGCCTCTCGTAAATCATTCGCCAAACTAAACAAAGGAGCACTTTGTGGTCCTCTGTCCGCTACATTACTCATAATCTGCCTCTGTTGCTCGCGCAGGTGAGGTTGCAATGAACAAAACCAATGAAGTGATGGCTTGCTTTACAGAGAACTTTGGCTTCCCACTCACTCATATAACCTCACAAATCTAAATAATAATAAATAATATAGACGTAGGAGTCGCTAAGAAATTGTTTTAGCGAATTCACGATCTCAGTTGCCAAAGATTTTGACATCAAAACAGTTATATTAAGTTGCGGTTGAAATAAGGGTTGAATTATAGTTACGCCTCATTTAAATATGTTTGGAAGTTGAATATAGTTCTGTTGTTTCGACAAGGTTTATATCACACTTGGCTCCTTCTGTTGCTTATATCAGTACAAACGGACACTTTAACAGAAGATCTGAATATCTGGTTGCCTCAAAGTATAGCAGCCACTGTTTAAACTATTTTAATCGATTTATATCAAACTATTATAACAATTTTAAAGAATACATGTTTTATATAAATTGGTTAAATAGTAGTGGTTATATATTATTAAATTGGGTCAGAGATAGGTGAGATACTCTCTACTTAAAAAAAATAAACAAGAATTTCGAATCTTCCCCAGTGAGACAAAAGATGATAAAATAAAGCAAGTATAGTTGGTTAATCAACGCTTATCTAAGTACATACATTGCACATGACCTTCACATAAACAGCTAATTATTCAACTGAAGATTGATTGTAAATATTATAACTGGTCTTTAAGAAATAAATATTTATGCAGAGTAAAATAGATTTATTAAGTTGAATAAAAATAGACGTTTCTAAAGAGGTGTTTATTCAAACTAAGTTTAAACTTTGGTCACGCTTTACGAGCTCAGTCTCAGGTACAAACAGCGACTTCCATTATTTACAAATTTCAAAGGTGAAGTTGTGTTCACTTTAACACCCATTTAAATGAGCTAGAACTTACCCATACTTAATTACAATGTGTCAACTGCAAGGTAACCTGCAATGATGGTATGCTGGTCGTACAGCAATGAGTAATACGCCCGGGGGGAACACTACTGACCGACGCCAAGTGATTTTATCCAATAGGATTGTTATATTTTTATATAGGATACAGTGACTTGATTGGCGTGGATGAAATGCATCCTCCCGGTGCGCTCGGTGCAGTTTGAAGGTAGATAGTTATTACAATACTAACTGCAATGTCTCAACTCTTTTAGCTAATGGGTTATTGTGCTTTCTCGAGGTCAAATTTTGCCCAATTTTTTAATATAATACGAAACAATTACAAACTAAAAGATGGTAATAGTTTAGCATCTTTACACGATAAATTCTTATCTGACAACTAATTTACCCCTCGCTTTCTCCCCCTTGGTTTGTTCAAACAATGTTGAAACTGTTGAACCTGTCACATTGGTTACATCTATTTCGAGAGCTCTTAATTCCTAATAGAAAGTTAAAAAAACACAAAAATTTACTTATTCACTACATTTAGTGAAGAGTTCTCTATTGTCAACTGAACCTAAAAACATCCATTTTTCCTTTACGTTGGAGATATTAGTCGTAAATTATAATATTAAATAAAGGGCGTTGCTTTTTTATATTTTAATATATTCTGGAAATATATTCAAAATTTTAAAATCCTGTGTATTCGTGATAAATTTCCTTTATATATTTATAAAATCTAAAATCACGTATTTACAATGTTTACATTCATATAGAGTTGTACATAACTAAATATTTCTTCTATATTCACTTCATATAAGTACGAATAAGACTACAGAACAATAGGTTGCTAAAAAATTGATTCAGGTTTGAAATATCACAGATGGAATTGAGGGCGGCGTCAAAATGGGATCTGAAAGGAAGAGACGATAATTAAATAAGATTTTCTCCGGAAGGGAAGGAGAGTTTTTAGAACAGGGATATTTCCTCTCAAGGGAGAATAATCAAAAAGGTGGAGAGATCGGACAAAAAGTTGTGGCTAAATAGAAAGAACGAGAATAGTTAAAGAGGCCGATGATGGCAAATTTTGCATTTGGAAAGTTCATTAAGTAATGGTGGAGCTTTTGACGAAAGCTTTCAAACTTGGAAAGGGGGAGTATTTAATTCGAAGAAGAATAACAATTTCATTGAATAAACGCTATAAATCTAATTTAGGCTTAATTGTGGATAAAATAAATTGAATTTGCCCCATTATTTATTCCATAAATCAGTAGGACTCCATGAGGAGGGTGTATTAAAGAAGTATGAATGATGGGAAAAAATCTATTGTCTTGTAAAATCTTTCGATTAAGGTCTGAAATATAACTTCTGTTCAATTAGGATTTAGAAAACAAATGTAGCTTCTACTTTCTCTCTCAAGTAAAAATAGCAACTTCCTTTATTTACAAACTTCAAAAGTGAAGTTGGAGGACAAACCTCATCGACATTTTATCGACCCGTCGTCGAGAGAAATTGGAAATTGAGTCGGAATTTCATTAGTTTGCTCTCGCTTTGTTTACAGCGAGCGAACGCTTGGTTGCTCATTCATTATTCCTTCTTCTCGGGTTTCATTTATTTTTAACCTTTTATTTCAGTCCTGTCTTTCTGACACGCTCTTTTGCTTATTTTGCCCCCACGAGGGAAATCAAAATGAAACTCGCTACTAATTTTTGGCCCTCGTCGATAAATGGAGCAAAAGCGAAAATTTGACTTCACCTCGATTAGAATGAGCGGACTGCGGCCAAAACCTTTCTACAAAACCTCCAATTTTAGTTTTAAATAATTTAAACTTATCACAAAATAGGTAATGGATATATTACCAGTAATACTTCAGTTTAGGGGCTACAATTAAAGCGATCGGTTCTGTATATTTATCGAAATAATAAAGACGATAACGCCGCCTACTTTAAGTTATTTCCGCCAAAGAGTAACATTATTTTTGTTAGTTTTGAAATGGGGGCGAAGGCCCCCATACCCCCCACAAACCCCGCAGCTTTAAAAAAAATCGTAATATTCCTAATTTGAAAGGCTAACATCAGATTTGAATGCAAAAGGCAATTGATAAATGTCGGCAGCGTTATCGTCGTCTTAAATTATCTAATAAATAATCACTTCACGACAAAAGCTACACCATATCCACCTTTCACTATTATAATCGAGCCGCGCTTCTTTTCCACACCTGTTACAAATCTTCGCTTTTAAAACGAAGCCATGATCTATACAAAAACCTATTAAATTATTCAAGTAATTAACAAAAGACGTATTAAGGTCAAACAAACCGAATGCACAAGAATCGCCCTCTTTTAACTGCTCCGCCCTAAGGTTGCAAATGTTTGCAATAAGGTCGAATTAAGGGTTGCCAGTGTGTGAAATAATGGTTTATTTTAACATTAAGAGAAACCAAGGTTCACGTATTTAAATGTACATTTAACCACTACAAGGTGTAGTATCTTAAAGATATATACTTTCCGCGCCAAACCGAAACCATATATGCCGACTGGAATGCCTAAAGTGACTTTTGTATTTAATCGAAATAGGTAAAGGAAACATAAAAAATTAAATACATTACTAAACATAAAACAATCAATGCATTACTAAATAATATAATTGAGTATAAATGCAGGCACTTACTAAATAATAAAGAATAGACCCCCGAAACAAATAAAAAAACAAATAAAACCCCGTGAGTGGCCACATCCGAAGCTACCTCCTGACGTCATAAAGCCTAAATTGTAGCCCAAAAGTGTAGCCCAAAAATGCGCCCCCTAGCGTGCGCCCATAAACTCAAGTATTACCATATTACCTACTTTAGATCCACACGTGCCCAATTTAAACCCATTGGACCAAATTACATATACCCAATTAGACAAGAGTCTTTTTAAATCAATAAAAAATAAATTTTAAGTCTGATAGAATCAAGAAAAATAGGTAGACTGAAACAGGAATCACTTTTTGAAATAAGATTTGAAGTTTCATTATTTCACAATCAAAACAATTTTAGTAGAATCTCGAGGTTCCTCTTAATAAATATACATTCTTTTCTCTTTATTTATTTTATCATACCCGAATCTTAATATTAGGAGTAAAATAAATTATGATGTGCTAAAGGAATTGCAAAGCTCGCTGGAAAATTCGAAAAAATATAGAACATTAATGAGTCTTATTTGGCGCATCGAACCGAATACTCCATTACGAAAATAAACTTTTCTTCCTTATAATTAATTTTTCAGAAAAATGAAGTTATCAAGAAATTATTGTTATTTTTCTAAAAATGAAGTAAAATTGGTAATAAATCTAAGTGAGACAATTTATTCATATTCTAAAGAGGAACAAATTCTTCCCCTAACAAAATGTTTTCCGCCCAAGGCATCCCATTAGAAATTGGGTTTCAAAGGTGTAATATCAGTCCAATTTCATTACTGCCATCGCTGACTACCAGCCATTTCATTAGATGACTTCGCATTGTTTTCAATGGTTTAACGAGCGCAAAGAAGACATACAGAGAGGATTTTGAGAGCTTGTGATAATTACGCCTCTTTCTGGCTCACATAAATTTTCTCTCGTTTAGTCACAAACCTGATATCACAAATTGGTATCGTTCGAGCAGCATGGTAGTTCGCAATAGAGTATCGTATGTTAAATTCTAGAAGTTCATGGCTGAAAGAAGTTTATAGCGAAACATTTAATCGAAACCTATTTTTATTAAGTAAAACCTGAAATAAACTTTAATAATATAATTAATTAGTCGTTCAATGCTAAGCGGAATATCATGTCAGTTCAATAAAGCATAATAGTGCGCCTCACGAGATATAAAAAAATACCTTCCGCAAAAATTCGATCCAACAACCTCTAGCTTGGGAGCGCTGAACATCCTAATATCCAAGGAAAGACATACCATTGTAATAGCCAAAGACCTCTTTCGCGTTTTTACGTGCACATTCACCCATTTTGAGGCTATCGCATAAATCCAATAAGCAAAAAAAAACGCCTCTTTCGCAAGGCCTACCATAAGAGCTCAACAACAGCACCTACCCTTCTCAAGCTGGATGTTGCTGGATTCAATCTCCTACTTTCTCTAATTTTTAACCTCTAGCACGGGTTCAAATAATCGGGTTATACTTCTTAATGTATGTGCAAGCCCTACCCGGCCCCATCAACTGCGTGTTCCCCGGTAAACTCACCTACCTCAAATGAGGTCGAGCGTATGAAGAACATCGCGACTTTTCTTCTTTGTCCTCCCATTGAGAGAAGGTAGTGCTTCGAGGCGGTTCGGCCTTCGCAGGTTGAGATCCGACGATATATTTGTGGACGACGAACCACTTGCATCACCTGAAGGATACCATCAGGTTTAAAACCAGTAACTTCAATTGATATCCAAAAGGTGAAGACAATTCCAATTCGTTATATTAAATTTACGGAAAGGATCATTTTACATTTTACTTGATATATGTTTAATGATATTTTAGAATTCTATGAACTAGAATGAATGAATATATACTAATCGCTGACCACTCTCCCAAATTGCTCAAAACACTCGCCTCCTTGCGAAGTTTGGGATTAGGGAAACGAAAGTCTGTAAGATGATGTCAGTACGGTAGATAAGGTGAATGGTCTAATTTCTTCCAAAACGTTTTCCAAAATTCACCTATCTTTAGCACTGATTCTTGGTTACCGAGAAGGACATTTCCTTTAGAAGTTGGTATTGCACTGTGTAGCCACTTTCAATCCTCCGAGTATGCATGGGAGAAGTTCCTGAGAAGTGCTTCCTCATTTCACCTTTTTACATCGAAAATTCAAATGGCAGGTGGGAAACTTTTAAAATTTGAGTGGTCAGCGTGGTAACCTGAAATTCGAAGAGCGCTCGATGCCATAGGTTCGAACCGCACCTCATAACTTTACTTTCTTCAAGAGATAAAATAGTTTATATTATTTTCCATTTGCTATCTCTCTCTCTCTTCTGCTTTTTTAATTCATGTATGATCCTTGAAAATCACTTTTCTATCCCCTTTCCTTATTTAATATGAGTTAATGAGCTACTCTGTTAAGTATTATTGTAATTTATATGTATATAAATATATATAAATTCCAACAAATATTTCACATAAAAAGTTAAAATAATCTTAAATTTTAGTGATAGAATTATTCGAAATATTGCTAAGTACAGCCATTATGTCATAGACTGACGCCGAAACTAGCTCTGTTTAATTATGGAAAAAATAGCCAAGGTCAAAGGCGAAAAGAGGAGTGTGGACATATTATGTAGAGGCGTGTCCAAAGCTTTCAAGAAAGTATGGCAGAAAGGCGTAAAATATAAGATACTTTGGCTCGGATTAAGCAGTCAGCTGGAAAGGTTGCTATGCAATTATGTAGCTGATAGATACACGTATATAGACAAGGGTAATCACCAAGGGGAACCCTTTAAGCTGGAGGCTGGAGTTCCCCAGGGCGGTCGCCTGAGTCCGTTATTATACGCTGTTTATACAGCGGACATCCCTCCTCCAATGAAGCCGAGATGCATGAACATACAATTTGCGGATAATATCACCCAAGTTGTGGTGTCTCCATACAGGCACTCTCAATTTCAAGCAAGAGTGACGGCAGAAGAAATTCGAAGAATTAACGAATACGAACGCAGATGAAAAATCAGTACGAACGGAAACAAATTTAAAATATTTCCCATATACAGAAGAAAAGTAGCAGATATCAACGTGTACAATGTAAGATATGGATACAGTAACGACTATAAAGTACTAGGTTTGACAATAACGAAATCCGGTAACAGGGAACACGTAGCCGAGAGAATACAGAAAGGAAAGAGAGGACTAGTATTCCTGTATAAATTAAGATATTTAAGCAAAGAGAATAAAAAGAAGATTTACAAAGCAATTATCCAACCAACACTGATCTATCCAGCAATCGCAATGTGTATATTGTCACGAACTAAACTGTTTAAACTACAAAGAGTCCAGAATAAAACAATGTACCTAGTGACAAATACAAGAAGGGCAGATAGGAGAAGGATAGAAATACACATAAAAGCCAACGTCGAGCCCTTACACAGGATAATCATGAAGAGAGCAAAAGGAGCCATCGAGAGGACACATGACGAAATTGGAGACGAACTTTCAACGCAAATAGAACTAGGAGTAGATTGGAGGCCTCACCGACTCTTCCCAAGCAAGGCGACAATCGGAAATGAGGATGAAGCAGAAGAAAACATCTACACATAGCGGGAAGGATACATCACCGGATTTGACAACAGATAAAGAGATACAGCAACGCGACGAAGGAAAGGGTAACAAACCCTTGAGGAACAGCAAATGTGAAGGCAAAAAGATAAAAGGGAAAACATACATGCAAGAATAGTCAGTTAGAATAAAACATAGCATGCGAGAAAAGCAAACAAATTCTACTTAAAAACAAACACACACTAATAACGGTTTCAACGCCAACTCTAAGTACTAGGTAACAAAAACGGAAAGCACAGACACCTGGATCTCAGGTACTTCCTCTATAACTATAATCCCAACTTCTAACTAATTAAAATGGACAGAGATTAGCTTGACCTCCAAGCATCTTGCGGCTCACCGCACGCCTCTAACTTCTTTCCATTCCTCACTAACTCTTGGTTACTGTCTTTCTTAACGGGCTCTACAAATATACGTGGGTGGGTGATACACACCGTGGTATTAGCATCGCGTATTAGATGTAGGGTCAAGACCACCTAGGTCATCTTTTTGACCTTCTACTAGTTCTTGCTATACTATTGCTCCCTTTCCTCTTCCTCTATCTGTCCTCCTCCTCTTTTCCCTGTTACCCTCTCACCGGGGCCGCAAGGCACAGGGAGTGGGGAAAGGGGAAATAGGAGGAGTCCGGGCTCTCTCGCCCCTTGTCCTCACTTCTGGCCTCGACAGGTGGGACAGAAGAGAGGAGATGGGGCGGGATAGCTCTGGACGCACTAGCCTTTGACACTCTCTCACACCTTTTCTTCTATTCTATTAAAAATAGCAAACAAAGATGGAGGCTGAAAGGTAAAATTCAGCATGATAACTTTTTATGATTTCCTCTTGAACTTTGATTATCCAGATATCAATAAAAATGATTCATTTTATGATATAGGGCAGGTATCTTAGATCAAATTGGGTAAAGGTACCTCCTAGATCAGGAGTTCTCAACCAGGAGGGGAGGATTCCTCCCCAGGAAGAAATTTTAGGGTTTCAGGGAGGGAAATGGGACCGCAGATTGGCATAATCTAACTGTTGGAAAATTGATATTTGTATTGCCTTCAAGCTCACCAGGGCGGCACAAAACACAGTATGTATTGGTTACCTGCTGCAAGCACGAGTACCCGTTCCCTTCCACCTTACTTTGTTTTTTGCAGTATGCTCAGTTGGTCTGGTAAGTAATTAATTATGAATATAAAAAACTACTTTACTTTTATTCAAGTTTTAAAATTCATCAACATATTCAATTGCTATTAAATTTGTAAAACTCCACTATAAAAATAACACTGGGGAACAATGTATTTGGGGAATTGACAAAAGTACATTTTCCTACCTAATTCGAGCATACTGAATTCAAATCTGAAATCAGATTCTCTCTAAATGCTACAGATTTTCGTAATATCAATAACTAATATTATACAATAATTTTCATTGTCGCTTCTCTTTATCATCATGCCCTGAAGTAATTTGGAATCATCCTTTTGCGTTATTTATAATCTAGAAGGTTTTTTGCACAAACATTTTATTGCATATGAAAAGAAACTTGAATTACACATTAGGATTACAAATACTATAATCAAATAGATGCTAATTTATCAATGACCGTACATCAGGCTGGAGGACCTCTTCTTGATTTCAATCGGGCAAGAATTTGCGTTTGTAACTCTTTGTCATGTAAGTCTTTTCTGGCTGATCTCTTCTAATCGTCCAGCAGTAGTCCGCCATCATGTGTCTGTCCTAGGGACCTTGGTAGCGGTATTCCATCGTCATCAAATCCTGATGGAAGCTTTTCCCTTGTTCGTCGCTCACGGCTCCCAGATTCTCTGAGAATCGGTCGAGGTGACTATTTAGGAAATACAGCTTCACACTCATGTCGCATCCTAGATCACGATATGCTAAAGGCATATAAGTAACCAAAGCCTCGTAGTTATGCGCTTTTTTGTTTCCCAAGAAGTTACTAACAACGGCAGAAAATGAGAGCCAGGCTGCCTTCTCTTTTTCATTCATGGTGTTCACGAATCTAGAATCACTCAGAAGTTTTCGGATTTGGGGACCATTAAATACTCCTGCATTTATTTTTTCGTATGACAAAGCAAGAAACGCCGATACTATGTACTAAAAACAAACATTGTCAGTGCTCAATGCCTTGACATCTGCTTCATCAACCCTAGTTTTAGATGAAGTGGAGGGAAAACGATCTTCTCTCGAATTACGATTGGCTCATTAAGAATGTTTGGCATTCCTACATACAGATATAGCATAGAAACTTAGTATATCCCTTCTTCTGGCCAAGAAGGAAGTTGACCATCTTAAGGTCTACACATATGAGCCAATTGTGTTCATGGTACTTAAGTATATCCATGACCATTCTTATGTCATCGTGAGTTTCTCGCAGATGGACATAATGACCGAGAGGAACAGCGCCAAAGTCATTGCCATTATGCAAAAGGACACACTTGAGGCTACGCTTGGAGCTATCCAAAAACAGTTTCCACTCAGCAGGGCTATAGGTGTCAAGTCCCAACTTGGTAAATAGACAGGAAACATTGTGGCAGTATACAAATGGTTTGTCCTCAGAGAAATACTTAACAAATTTAATCTCCCTTGTCCGGTAATATGATACCCGTACCGACCTGTCAAGCATATGACTTTCACTCAACCTGGAGGCTAAAAGTTATGCAGCTGTCTTGGAGAGCGCCAAATCACGTATCAAGTCATTCAAATCCTCTTGATTGAAACAGTGAGAAGCTAATGACTGTTCAGCATCTGATAATGAAACTAGAGACTCTGAACGTCCATATTAAGTACATCATTTTCATCCTCGGAAGAATCATATCCACTGAAAATCGCAACTGGTAAAGACTCAGAACGAGGTACAGGCCGGATCGCCGATTTTCTTGCCAATTCCTTTATTATTCACCAGACAGAAATAACAGTCAGATACATGATCCTTTTGGTCTCGCCAAACCATGGGGATTCCCAAAGGAAGACTATTTCTCTTTCCTTTCGTCTACTCACGAAGATGTTCCATACAACTATGTATATGTATTAATATGGAAAGAAAATAAAGGATTTTAGGTATTATTTGGAATGCACCTTTTGAGGGAGATAATCTTGGAAAGTAGGGAATGACATTCTGAAATAAGGGGTGATCATAAAATAAATACGACTATCGCTAAAATGTTGATGCAGAACAAGATGGTCCAGAAATCTTATTATCCAATGAGAGTGATATAAAATAAAAGTGTTAAATCCTAATTCATAGGATGGTGGTGTGACATTAATACCACCCTCTATAAATTACTCGCATATAATTTCATGTTAATATCTTGCATTTATCTCATCATTAAAGCAAGGGTAATGAGACAGAGCATCCTATGACTCTAGTTAACACATCTGTTTATGAATTTCTTGCCAAGATAGTCAAACTTTTAGGGAGGGTTCAATACTCACCCAACCAGCCATTGTTCATAACATTCCCCAGGTTATTGAGTGCTCCTCCACTACCTCCGAAGTTACTACTGTTCATGTTGCTATTCGAACCCCACGAAGAGTTGTATGAGCCATGGGAGTTGTTGAAGGAGGAGTTGAGATTGTGCGTATTGCCGAGCATAGTCTGATTCATACTCATGTTGAGACAGGTGGTGTTAGACATTCGTTTCGCCCTATCGCCTGCAAGGAACAAGGAGGAGTATATGGGCCTTCAAATCAATTCCTGTGAATAAGGTAAAATTGAATGCTCTGCTAAACCATGCATTCAATGGCAATCTTGGAATAACCTCAAAAAATATAATTACATCCCGAGTTAGGTAAAAAACAAATTAAATTGATTTCATAATGAAAGTAATATGTTAAAGTGATTTAAGATGGGAGATATGTTGAAGTGATTTCAGATGGGAAGTAATATGTTAAAGTGATTGCTGATGGGGAGCAATATGTTAAAATGATTTCAGATGGGAAATAATATGGTAAAGTAATTTCAGATTGGGAGCAACAAGTTAAAGTGATTTGAGATGGAGAGTATTCAGTTAAGTTAATTTCAGATGGGAGACAATATATTAAAGTGATTTAAAATGGGAAGATATGTTAAAGTGATTCAAAATAAAAAGATAATTTAAATTAATTTCAAAAGGGGAGCAATATGTTAAAGTGATTTAATATGGGAATAAATATGTTAAAAAAATTCAGATCGGGAGCAATATGTTAAAGTGATTTAAGATGGTAGGATATGTTGGAGTTCAGTCAGATGCAAACTAATATGTTCACCTGATTTCGGATGAGGTCAATATGTTAAAGTGATTTAGGATAAGAAGGTATTTGAAAGTGATATCAGATGGGAAGTAATAAGTTAAAGTGATTTGGTATAGGGAGCGATATGTTAAAGTGATTTTAGATGGGAAGTAATATGTTAAAGTGATTTTAGATGTGGAGAAATATTTTAAAGTGATTTCAGATAGGAAGAAATATGTTAAAGTGATTTCAGATAGGAATATAGGTTAAAATGAGTAAGGGTGAGAAGCAATATGTTAAATTAATTGCAGATGAGAAGCAATATGTTAAAGTGATTTTAAATAAGTAGGGATATGTTAAGGTGACTTCAGATGGGGAATAATATGATAAAGTGATTTCAGGTGGGAGTTAATATGTTAAAGTGATTTCAGATGGGAAGCAATATGTTAAAGTGATTTCCGATGGGAAGTAATATATTAAAGTGATTTCAGAGGAAAAGCAGGATGTGAAATTGATTTCAGATTGAAAGCCATAAGTTTAAGTCATTTAATATGGCGAAAAATATGTTAAAGAGATATCAAATGAGAATTAATATAATAAATTCATTTCAGATGGGGAGCAATATATTAATGTGATTTAAGATTAGAAGATATGTTAAAGCAATTTCAGATGGGAGGTAATATGTTTAAGTGTTTGCAGATGGGGAACTATATTTTAAAGTGAATTAAGATGGGAAGATATGCTAAAGTGATTTCAGAGGGAAAGTAATATGTTAAAGTGATTTCTGATGGGGAACAATACGTAAAAGTGATTTAAGATGTCAAGATATGTTAAAGTAATGTAAGATGAGAAGAGAAGTTAAAGTGATTTAAGATGGGAATTAATAAGTTAAAGTGATTTCAGATGCGGAGCAAAATGATAAATTGATTTTAGATGTGAAGATTTGTTAAAGCGACTTCAGATGGGAAGTAATATGTGAAAGTGATTTCAAATGAAGAGCAATATATTAAAGGTGATTTATGATGGGAACATATGTTGAAGTGATTTCAGATAGGGAGCAATATGTTAAAGTGATTTCGGATTGGAAGATATGTGAAGGTTATTTCAGATGGCAAGTAATGTGTTAAAGTGATATAAGATGGGGATCAATATAGTAATGTGATTTCAGATGGAAAGTAATAAGTTAAGGTGAAATCAGATGAGGAGCAATATGTGAAAGTGATTTAAGATGGGGAGCAATATATTAAAGGGATTTATGATGGGAACATAGGTTAAAGTGATTTTAGATGGGGAGCAATATGGTAAAGTGAATTAAGATAGGAATTAATATGTTAAAGTGATTTCCGATGCAGAGCAATATGTTAAAGTGATTTCGGATTGGAAGATATGTGAAGGTTATTTCAGATGGGAAGTAATATTTTAAAGTGATATAAGATGGGGATCAATATTGTAATGTGATTTCAGATGGGAAGTAATAAGTTAAGGTGAAATCAGATGAGGAGCAATATGTGAAAGTGATTTAAGATGGGAATTAATATGTTAAAGTGATTTCAAATGGAAAGTAATATGTTAAAGTTATTTAAGATGCGAGGCACTATTTTAAATTGATTTTAGATGAGAAGATATGATAAAGTGATTTTAGATGGGAAGTAATATGTGAAAGTGATTTCAAATGGGGAGCAATATTTTAAAGTTATTTAAGATGGGAACCTATGTTCAAGTGATATCAGATGGGAAGCGATATGTTAAAGTGATTTGAGATGGGATTTAATATGTTAAAGTGATTTCAGATGGAGAACAATATGTTAAAGGGATTTCAGATGGGAAAATACGTGAAGGTTATTTCAGATAGGAAGTAACATGTTAAGGTGATTTAAGAGAGGAAGTTATGTTAAAGTGATTTTAGATGGAAAGAAATATGTTAAAGTGATTGTAGATGGGGAGCAATATTTTAATGTGATTTCAGATAGGAAGTAATATATTAACGTGAAATCAGATGGGGAGTAATATTATAAAGTGATTAAAGGTGGGAATTATTATGTTAAAATGATTTTAGATAGGGAGCAATATGTTAAAGTGATTTCGGATTGAAGGATATTTTAAATTATTTCAGATGGGAAGTAATAAGTTAAAGTTATCTCATATAGGCAGCAGTATGTTAAAGTAATTTTAGTTTGGGAACAATATGTTAAAGTGATTTCAGATGGGAAGTAATATCTTAAGGTGATTTCAGATGGGGAGCAATATGTTAAAGTGATTTAAGATAGGAATTAATATGTTAATGTGATTTCAGATTCTGAGAAATATGTTAAAGTGATTTAAGAAGGGAAGATATGTTAAAGTGATGTAAGATGAGAAGTAATATGTTAAAGTGATTACAGATGGGGAGCAATATGTTAAAAATATTTCAGACGACACTAATATCTTAAAGTGATTTAAGATGGGGAGCAATATGTTAAAGTAATTTAACATGGGATGATATGTTATAGTGATTTAGGAGGAAAGTAATATGTTAAAGCGATTATTTATGGGGAGCAATATGTTAAAGTGATTTCGCTTGGAAATTATATATTAAATGATTTCAGATGTGGAGCAATATGTTAAATTGATTTAAGATAGGAATTAATATGTTAATGTGATTTCGGATTCTGAGAAATATGTTAAAGTGATTTAAGAAGGGAAGATATGTTAAAGTGATGTAAGATGAGAAGTAATATGTTAAAGTGATTACAGATGGGGAGCAATATGTTAAAGATATTTCAGACGACACTAATATCTTAAAGTGATTTAAGATGGGGAGCAATATGTTAAAGTGATTTCACATTGGAAGGAATGTTACCATATTCCTTCCGATGTGAAATCTCTTTAAAATATCTTCCCATCTTAAATAACTTTAACATATTGCTTCCCATTTTAAATCACTTTCACATATTCTTTCTCATCTGAAATCACTTTAACTTATCTTCACATCTTACATCTCTTAAAATATCTTGCTGTCTTAAATAACTTTAACATATTGAATCCTATCTGAAATCCCTTTAAAATATTACTTCCCATCTGAAATCACTTTAACATATCTTCCCATCCGAAATCACTTTAAGATATTAATTCCCATCTTCTATCACTTTAACATAATCCTTTCCATCTGAAATTACTTTAACATATTACTACACATCTGAAATCTCTTTAACATATCTTCCCAACTTAAATCACGTCGAAATATGTTAAATTCATTTTTATGGGAATTAATATGTTAAAGTTATTTCAGATGGGGAAGAATATGTGAAAGTTATTTCCGATGGGGAAGAATATGTGAAAGTTATTTCAGATGGGAATCAATGTGTTAAAGTGATTTCAGATGGATCGATATTTTAAAGTGATTTGAGATAGGGAGCAAAATTTTAAAGTGATTTCGGATGAGAAACAAGATGTAAACTTGATTTTTGATAGAAATCCATAGGTTTAAGTAATTTCAAATGGGGAAACATTATTTTAAAGTGATTTCAAATGGGAATTATTATATTAAAGTGATTTCAGAAGGAGATCACTATGTTAAATTGATTTTAGAAGTGAAGATATGTTAAGTTGATTTCAGATGGAAACTAATATTTAGAGGTGATTTATAATGGGGAGCAATATTTTAAAGTGATATAAGATATGAAGATATCTTAAAGTGATTTTAGATGGGGAGCAATATGTTAAAGTAATTTAACATGGGATGATATGATATAGTGATTTAGGAGGAAAGTAATATGTTAAAGAGATTATTTATGGGGAGCAATATGTTAAAGTGATTTCGCTTGGGAATTATATATTAAATGATTTCAGATGTGGAGCAATATGTTAAATTGATTTAAGATAGGAAGATATGTTAAAGTGATTTCCGATGGGAAGTAATATGTTAAAGTGATTTAATTAGGGAAGATATGGTAAAGTGATTTTAGATGCGAACTAATATATTAAAATGATTTAAGAAGGGAAGCACTATGTTAAATTTATTTTGAATGTGAAGATATCTTGAGTTGATTTCAGATGGGAAGTAGTATTTGCAAGTGATTTCTAATGGGGAGAAATATGTCAAAGTGATTTAAGATGTGAAGATATCTTAAAGTGATTTCAGATGTGAAATAATATGTAAAATGTCATTGCATATTGGACGCATATGTCTAAGTGATATCAAATGGGAAGCAATATGATTAAGTGAATTCAGATGGCATTTAATATGTTAAATGATTTTAGATAGGGAGTAATATGTTAAAGTGATTTAATATGAGAATATATGTTAAAATGTGTAAGAGTGAAAAGCAATTTGTTAAATTGATTGCAGATGGGAACCAATATGTTAAAGTGATTTCAAATAGGAAGTGATATGTTAAAGTAACTTCAGATGATGAGCAATATAAATTGATTTCAGATGGAAAGATCTGTTAAATTGATTTCCGATGGGAAGTAATATGTTAAAGTTATTTCAGATAGAGCGATATGTTAAATTGATTTAAAATGGGAAGATATGTTAAAGTGATTTAAGAGGTGAAGAAAACTTTAACTGATTTGAGATGGGAAGTAATATCTTATAGTGATTTCAGATGGAAGAATTATGGTAAAGTTTTTTAAGATGGCAAGTTATGTTAAAGTGATTTTAGATGGGAAGCATGATGTGAAATTGATGTCAGATTGAATTTCATATGTTTAAGTGATTTCAAATGTCGAGAAATATGTTTAAGTGATTTCAAATGACAAGAAATATGTTATAGTGATATCAAATATATTAAAGAGATTTAAAATCGAAAGATATGTTAAAATGGTTTAGGATGGTGAGGAATAAGTTAAAGTGATTACAGATGGAAATTAATATATTAAGGTGATTTCAGATGGGGAGCAATAAAATAAAGTGATAAAAGATGGCAAGATATGTTAAAGTGATTTCGGATGGTAATTAATATATTAAAGTGATTTGAGATTGGGAGCATCATGGTAAAGTGATTTCAGAGGGGAAAATATGTTAAACTGGTTTCAGATGTGAAGTAATATGTTAAAGCGATTTCAGGTGGGGAGCGATATGTTAAAGTGATTTCAGATGGGAATGATTGAAATAGTGATTTCAGGTGTGAAGTAATATATTAAAATGATTTCAGATAGGGAGTAATAAGTTAAAGTGATTTCAGGTGGGAAACAATATATTAAAGTGATTTAAAATGAGAAGATATGTTAAAGTGATTTAAGAGGTGAAGATAACTATAACTGATTTAAGATGGTAAGTAATATCTTATAGTGATTTCAGATGGGAGAAGTATGGTAAAGTTTTTTAAGATATTAAGTTATTTTAAATTGATTTCAGAGGGGAAGCATGATGTGAAATTGATTTCAGATTAAAAGCCATATGTTTAAGTGATTTCAAATGTCGAGAAATATGTTTAAGTGATTTCAAATGTCGAGAAATATGTTTAAGTGATTTCAAATGGCGCGAAATATGTTATAGTGATATCAAATATATTAAAGTTATTTAAAATGGGAAGATGTGTGAAAATGATTTAAGATGGGGAGGAATAAGTTAAAGTGATTACAGATGGAAATTAATATATTAAAGTGATTTCAGATGTGGAGCAATATGTTAAAGTGATTTTAGGTCGGGAGCAATATGTCAAATTGATTTCAGATGAGCATTAATATATAAAAGTGATTTTATGTAGGGAGCCATATTTTAAATTGATGTAAGATTAGACTTACTAGGTTAAAGTGATTTAGGATGGAGAGCAATATTTTAGGGTGATTTTGAGTGGAGACCAATATGTTAAAGTGATTTAAGTTGGGAAGATATGTTAAAGTGACTTCAAATTTTAAGTTATATTTTAAAGTAATTTCAGATGGCGAGTAATATGTTGAATTTATTTAAGATGGGAAGGAATATATTAAAGTGATATCAGATGTATAGCAATATGGTAAAGTGATTTCAGATGTGGAGAAACATATTTAACTAATTTAAGTTGGGAAGATATGTTAAATTGATTTTTCATGGGAATTAATGGAGTACAGTGATTTCAGATAGGGATCAATAATTTATAGGGATTTAAGATTAGACTTAATATGTTAAAGTGATTTAGGATGGAGACCATTATGTTAGGATGATTTAGGATTGAGAGCAATATGTTGAAGTCATTTAATATGAGAATATATGTTAAAGTGATTTCAAATTGCAAGTAATATGTGAAAGTTCTTTCAGATATTGAGCAATATGTTAAAGTGATTTCAGATGGGAAGATATGTTAAACTGATTTCAGAGTGGAAGATATGTTAAAGTGATTTCAGATTTCAAGTAATATGTTAAACTGATATCAGATGTGGAACATTATGTTAAAGTGATTTGAGATGGAAATAAA
This sequence comes from Ceratothoa steindachneri, assembly GCA_963969495.1. NCBI lineage: Eukaryota > Metazoa > Arthropoda > Malacostraca > Isopoda > Cymothoidae > Ceratothoa > Ceratothoa steindachneri. The sequence goes on from OZ018332.1 coordinate 78,905,039, forward strand.
TATATTAAATTAATTTTAGATGTGGAGCAATATATAAATTGATTTTAGATGAGAAGGTATTGTAAATTGATTTCGGATGGGAATTATTATGTTGAATAGATTTCAGATGGGGAGCAATATGTTAAAGTGATTTAAGATTGGAAGATATGTTAAAGAAATTTCAGATCAGAAGTAATATAATAACGTGATTTCCGAGGGAGATAAATATGTTAAAATGATTTAAAATGGGAGTATATGTTAAAGTGATTTCAAATGCCAAGTAATATGTTAAAGTGATTTCAGATGTGGTGCAATATTTTCAAGAGATTTAAGATTAGACTTAATATGTTAAAGTGATTTAGGATAGAGTGAAAAAAGTGAAAGTGATTTAAGATGGGAAGATATTTTTAAGTGATTTCAAATTGTAACTCCTATGGTACAGTGTTTTCAGATAGGGAGTAATATGTTAAAGTGATTTGAGATGGGAAGTAATATATTAAAGTGATATCAGATGGGAAGAAATATGTTATAGTGATTTCAGATGGGGAGCAATAAATTAAACTAATTTAAGTTGGGAAGATATGTTAAACTGATTTCGTATGGTAATTAATAGATTAAAGTGATTTCAGATGGAGATCAATATTTTAAAGTGATTTGAGATTGGACTTAATAGGTTAAACTGATTTAGTATTGAGAGCAATATGTTAGGGTGATTTAGGATTGAGAGCAATATGTTAAAGTGATTTAAGATGGGAAGATATGTTAAAGTCGTTTTAACTTGGAAGCAAGATCTTAAAGCTATTTCAGATGAGAATCAATATGTTAAAGTGATTTACGATTTGAATTAAGATGTTAAAGTGATTTCAGATTGACAGCAATATGTTAAAGTGATAACAGATAGGAAGATATGTTAAAGTGATTTCAGATGGGAAGTAATATATTAAAGTGATTTCAGATGGGGAGTAATATGTTAAAGTGATTTAAGATGGGAAGTTATGTTAAAGTGATTTACGATTTGAATTAAGATGTTAAAGTGATTTCAGATCGAGATCAATATGTTAAATTGATTTCAGATGGGAATTAATATATTAGTGATTTCAGATGGGAACCAATATGTTCAATTACTTCGAGATGGCAGGATACGTTAAAGTGATTTTATTGCCAGAACAAAATAATTCCCTGGATAACCTTGAGATTACTTTGGCAATTATATCATTCGAAAGGGAATGAAAACAACATAAGTATTTCAGATTTCGTTCGAATGGGCCAAATAATTATGATAATATTGCTAAAACAAAGTACTTTCCTGGCCAAACTTGAGAGGATCTTGGCAAATATATTATTCAAAAAAGAATGCAAACCAACTTAAGAGTTTCAAACATCGCTATAATGTGACGAAGACGCCTTATCCCGGGCTAACCTCGCAAAACATAGAAAAATATGTCATTTGAAAGAATATAAACAGTATAAGCTTTCGAATTTTGTTAGAATCGGGCAAATTCGAGGGGCAGTCAATAAGTTTTGCAATTCGGATATAAGGAAACGAGATATGAGGAAAAGTGTTTTATTATTTTTCAATATAACTACCCTCGACTTCAGTGCACCTGCGCCACTTGTCCCTGAGGCTTCGAATTCCCGACGACCAGAAATCTCCCGACTGCTGTTCAATCCACTCCTGGACGGCGAGCCGGACTTCTTCATCGTCACCCGTCGATTTTCGAGGATGATCCTCTCCACACGGGCCACATTGTCCTCGCTGGTCACGTCTGACGGGCGTCCTGGACGGGGGTCATCTTCAAGGGACTCACGACCATGGCGGAACTCCCTATTCACGCGAGCAATGGTTGCATAGGAAGGGGCGGTGTCGGTGTACACTGCAACCATGCCTTCATGGATCTCTTTTGCATTCTTGCCTTCCTTGGTCAAAAATTTGATCACTGCGCGGTGCTCAACCTTCTCCATTGTTGAAAAATTTGTGACTGACGATCTGCGATCAGTTACTGCTTCTTAAATAGACGAGGCAGGAGCGTGCGGCTGCAGGTCCTGACTTGTCATAACTTGTCCTAACATCCACACAAACAGCCATCCCCCTTCCTCTGTTTTGCCCTACGGATTCGTAAAACTTATTGACCGCCCCTCGTAGTTATGAGGTTATTGCCAAAAAAATATTTTCCGGACTAACCTTGAGAGGAGCTTATCAATTATATCATTCGAAAATGTAAAACAACCTTAGGATTTCAAATTTTGTTATAATCGGCTGAATAGTTATGATGTTATTTGTTATTGCCAAAACAAAATAATTTCCTGGCTACCTTTGTGATTATTTTGGCAATTACATATATAATTTGAGGAGAATGTAAAAGAACATAAGGGTTTCAAATTTCGTTAGGATAAACCGAATAGTTATGATGTTATTAAGTACAAAAAAAATCCAGTGCTAACCTATGGAGGACTTTGGCAATTATATCATTCCAAAGAGAAGTAAAGCAACATAAAGTTTCAAATTTTCTTAGAATCTGCCGATTAGTTACAATGTTATTACAAAAACAAAAAAAACCTAAACAGGGACCGACCAAATATCGAAAAGCCGGAATTAAAAGGAATAAAATGGTGATTGCAAACCACGTCTCGGAAATGCCCCTTTGATTTAACTTCTGGCCAAAACTAACCTGTGAACCTAGAAAAACTAGATGTGTATTAAAAGGCTAATATGAGTTTTATTGGTCTGACCTATTATTATTTTACATGTTTTTTATTCACCTTTTAATATGTAAAGTCTTGGCTTAACTATGTTAAGTTAGGTCTATTTAAAGTGTTTGGGTATCTTGTATTTTACATCTTAATTTACTACCACCATGCAACAGATCTATCACCACTCGTGTTTGTTTGTCTGTATGTTTGCGTTTATTATATTTCAAAAGATTAGGGAATGATTTTTATGTAATTTTGTGCAGGGCTTGGACTTGGTTGGAACCTGGAAAAGATCTATAGATTTGGGGGGCGGGGAGGGGATCCACACCCTGACGCGGATTCCGGATCTCCTATTCAATTTCTGGAACATTTCGATGCTCGATGCCACAAATATCTTCTTGTTTCCTGACGTCACTAATCCCGCCCATCAATTCATTATCGTAATTCTAACTCCGTTCTCTGGTTTTAAAATCTGAAAGAAAACTTAGCTCTTTTGAGAATTTTTATTATATCCATCCATTACTGCCTATTTTCCATTATATGTAGTGTTCAACTATATAAGTGTATAGTCATTACAAGCATCCACTGATTTCTTACATATTTTCCATTAATACTCTAAGCACAAACTTCACTCAGGCATCATTATCATGGTGCTTTTATTGGAATTAAACATTAATTGAACATTCGAGAGGAGTGTAATCAGAGGGCGAGCAGGAGCTGTTTCGCGATTTAATTTGAGAAATAATTGCGGATTCCTTGAGTTTTCTGTCTACCACTCGATGTTGACTGTCTTCACGAACTTAAATATATTACCTACACCGAAGAAAAGCATGACCAAAAATGCCACTGAATGGAAAGCTCGCTGAGAATACGTCCGATCGCTACCGCTACCAAATAAGTAGATGCATGATCTGACACAATCCAATAGATGCATTTTGTGGGTGGGTTTTGATAGATGCGGATGACGTTTGATAGGCCCTTGTCGCTTTTGTCATCCGTCAAATTATGTTATGTTATTGTATACCAACCAAGTCCAAGCCCTGCACAAAATTACATAAAAATCATTCCCTAATATTTTTTAAATATACTAAACACAAACATACAGACAAACAAACACGAGTAGTGATAGATCTGTTGCATGGTTAGGGTAAATTATGATGTAAAATACAATAGACGCAAACACCTTAAATAGACCTAACTTAACATAGTTAAACCAATACTTTACATATTAAAAGGTGAATAGAAAACTTCTAAAATACTAATACACCAGGCAATAGACAATAGACAATTGTATACAATCCTATGGATGTATTTTGTGAGTGAGGTTTGACAGATGCGGATGATGTTTGATTGGCCCTTCTGGCTTTTGGCATCCGTGAAATTATGTTAGGTTAAACTAGTGGAATCGTCAGATCGATATTTTCAAAGTGGTCATATTTATTATTTAGTATTAAAGGCTTGTTACAAAGATTAAACTTCCCTCGGACTGTGTGGAAAAGAGGATGATCGGTTGATTTTACAAGCAGACAATATATATATATATATATATATATATATATATATATATATATATATATATATATATAAAGAGAGACAGAGAGAGAGAGAGAGAGAGTTCCGTCTGCCACACATTTACACTTCTTTCGTCTTCACCACTTTCTCTACAGTCTCTTTACAAACTTTCCCCTGGAGATGCCCTCGATGCTTTTTATTTTTTCTTATTTTTAAATCCTAGAGGCGCAGGATTGTACCGGGTGACAGCCAAAAATTTCCCCTTTTTGATTATGCTGTAATTTGTTAGCTTGAAGGTAGAAATAAGTATCATTACAAAGAACAATAATTGTAATTTTATTAAGTCGCTTTTTAACATTTGAAATGACCACCACCGGACTCGACTATGCAATTATCAATCTGATTAGCAAATATTATTGTGGCATTCTTCAGAATATTGACATTGATGGATGCAATGATTTCTCGAAACTCATTCTTCAGCTCTGTGATAATGAATGGTGCAGCTCGAAATAGTCTTTCTTCTACGAAACTCCATAGAAAGTAATCTGAAGGTGACAAGTGAGGTGCCATGGCCGGGCTGGGAAAATTTGTTCTATGCAACACTAGTCGTTGAGGAAATCGAGCCATGCCATAGTGGCTCATGCAGTATGGGTTGTAGCGCTATCTTGCTGAAACCATTCGTCAGGATATGTGGTATTGGCGAAAATGTATTTTGAGCATGTCAAGATATGTGGCAGCGTTAATTGACTGAGATTGTCCTTTTTTTAACCCTGAGGCAAAATGATAGCCTTTGTTGCTTATCCTGCATTGGGATTTCTTGATGACATTAACTTTTTTATGGCTTTAAATTAAGATCTTTTGTTGAGAATATTTCGCGCAGCTTCTCTATTCAAATGTGTCTCAGCAGCCAATTTTCTCACTGACTTTGTTTCATCACACTTTTCTTACGACCGGAATTTCATTTTTAAATATTTAAATTACGAATTGTGCTGTTTGCATTCCACTCGGTGTAATTTCTCTAGATTGTTTTTTTGCCTAAACGTATACCATATCTTGCTTGAAAATAACGAATTGATTTGATTATGGAGCCATGTCGAATCATTAATTCATGCCAAACCTGCGCTGTTCAATAGTTAATTGTACCATTATGAGAGCCTAAACAAGAATTGTTTAATATCTGCATAGATAGGCTATCCTAGGCTAGGATCGACTATCCACTGCAAGCCTAGGCTACTTAAGCTAGCTAGCTAATAAAATTTCAGATATATTTTCTTTGTAATGATCCTTATTTATATTTTCAAGCTTTAATTGATAACAAATTTCCGCATTATAGAAAGGCGATATTTTTGGCTGACACCCTGTATAAAAGAGCGGTACTGCTTACAAGTGCGAACTAGCATCACACTTGGGGGCGTATCCTACGTAATGTTACCCTTGATGTTCCTACCCTAAAGAAAACAGAAACCATATTAAATTTTAATAAACACTATATATTTTAATAACTCTCCCAAAAGGTGTTCGTACTGTTAAGTGATTGCAGTATCTATACGAACTCGTTCTTAGCTGTTCATAAGAGGCTCTCACAGACTCATTATATTTATCATCTTGAACTTTTTACGTTATTATTTATCTTTCGCTGTTGCTATTTATTTTTTCAGCATCGGAAAGTTGAAATCTAACTATTGGCATTTGAATCTAAATATTAAATCGGGAACATGATCCTAACAGTACGAGTATGCATGTAAAAATAAGCAACAGAAATTAGCCTTTCCTTGTAGAAAAGAAATAAAAATTCTCGATGCTCCCAAAAGACAAAAGTTAAACTCGTGTGACAAACTCTGTAAATACATTCGATCGTATTATAAAGTTCAGGTGGCTAAACTTGGTTCTTTCCATTCATAGACTCCACCTAAACAAGAAAGGCGAATCACGCTCTGTGACCAGCATTTCGTCGTTCTATTTGGTAGTTGCATCCAAGTAATTGGCGAGCCGGTCAATAAATTGGAGAGTTTCACCCCATGAAATTGTTTGAATGGCCAGGAAACGAGGCGTGCAAGAAGCCAAACATTTACAGGAGGCAACGGAATGTAAAACTTAGATGTAATGACAAATTTAAGAGAGATTGTATTTGTTCAATGGATTTTGCTAGTTTGAGTTGAAATTATGAAATTTAACTGATATTTTTCCAGTTTTATTTATATTTTTAGTCCCTTTGCTCTTTTTCTTTTCGTTAATTGACTCTATAATTATCTAACTAAATCTTTTCCGCTTGACTAGGTTTAAGAAAGAATGCAAATAATAACAAAATCAATAAAAAAGAAGTTAGGAAGAAAAATTTCTTGCTCTTACTTATTCTGATTTATGACCTTACGACCTTCAAAACTTTCAATAATTCCTGGACTAACCTTAGGAAGACCTTAGTAGTTATATCATTTGAAAGAAAATGTAAAACAACATAAGGGTTTGAAAGTTTGTTCGAATAGTTAGGATGTTATTGCCCAAAAAAATAATTCCCGGGCTAACCTTGGGAGGACCTTGACAATTATATCATTCAAAAGAAAATGAAAAAAAAAACGTTAGGGTTTCAAATCTCATTAGAATCGGCCAAATAGTTACAATTTTTTACCAAAACAAATAAAAAAGCAAAGCGGAGACCGCCTGACCGCCCGACCGACCGACAGTGAGATATAGAGTCGCCAGCGACTAAAATAATTTCTATTCAGTTTTTACTAGATTTAATATAGAGCTTGGGCTTTAATGTCGCATGGTGGATGCACTTAAACTAAAATCAGTCATCATTTGTGTATCTTAACTATGTATTTGTCTTCGATTCTTCCAACTCAGAACCCACACTCCCACTTATATTACTAATGACAACGCAAATGTGTTTATGTAGGCGTCGTTGATCCCTTAGACAATTCATTCGAGCGTTCGGATCAATTTCTCAGAAACAATTTCGCTGATTAGGGCCAATCTTTGCTTTCATATCACAGTTGACAAATCTGCATTTTGTCCACATGGGAGGATCAAAGATGTGCCTCTGTCTCTTAATACCCTTGGCACGATTTTTTACCAGCGTTATTTAATGCGCCCTAAGAACACATCTTTTTCCACCCTCTCCTTTTGTATGCCCTCCCATGCTTAAATAGAGGCAGGTAAAGGTAAAAGAACTAAACTCCTTCACTAATTAGGTAATTTCATAAATTATTTTCACCAAAGCAGAAATTTAAATGTCAAAAGCTGAGAAAAATGATGTCATTTTGCCCTTGCTTTGTTATTCATCTGGGATATTTTGGGACTAAAATTTATCAGAATTTAACGTAACGTGAAGGCAACGAAGGTAGTGAATTTTGAATTTGTTTCGTGCATCCAAACCGAAAGTATTTTAGGTTGAAGCGAATTGAGGCGAAGTGTGATTTCAGATAATATCACCTTTTCTAGGAGTTTATAGAAAAAAAGGGAGGTTAGTGAAAAATGAATGTATGCATAGAAATGGATGGAAATGAAAAATTTATGTCAATGCATAGAATGGAAGTTAATGAAAAATGAATTCCACTGCATAGAAACTTAAATCCGGGTTGTGATAATGGAAAGATCTCTCGTCCATATTGGGAAATTATTAATAGAGGACGAATTCATCCTAGGAAGCTTGTGATATTTTTCAATTTTCTATTTATTGCTAATTATTAGGCATACCATTTTAGAGAAACCATCTTACAAAAAAAATTAAAATTCATCACTAACTAGAGAAGCATGTTTTCCAAGCCATTTTTATCAGCGACTGATAAGAGACTCAAGGATAAAAAAATATAATTATCATTACAAGTATTCTTCCCCAGTCCGAGCTATTGAAGATATTCTACGACAAAACAAAAATATTTCTCTGGAGGTTCTTTGTCAGGAACAACGCTTGCACTTTATTAAGACGAAAGGGCTTCTCCCGGAAACGAGGTCTTCTTTTGTGCGATAGACTTCATAATTCTACCTTGATTGGAGCATCCAAATGTAGGTCACAGATGACATCCAAATTGAGTTATTTAAATTAACTACAGTAATTCAAAATTTATTATGCGAAAGCACGAGGTATAAAAAATGAAAATCAAAGTTTAAATTAATAGTAAAAGCTTTACTAGGGACTGCATCCCTAATTTTAGTGTGAAGGGTTAACCCAGTTACACAGCATTTTCTGTGTCCCTCTCAAAATGTTTTGGCTGACACAGAGAAGTTTGAACACTTCAATAACATTAAGAATTCGTCTAATAGTTTAAGACCTAATTTACACATAAGATAACTATACAAGCTTATGTGTTAAGTATGAAGGATCTAAGTTAATCGAATTAAAAAGATTTATTGACAAAATTTGATCTAACCAAACTCTAACTATATACTTTTATGTAGCGATAAGAAAAATAATAATTTCGACTAAATTAAATTCCTTTTTAAATATTCCTTTCATTTGAATCATCTATGAGTTTCCAACCTTAGAAACAATTATAAAGAAACCTCTAAAACATGTTTTAAACATTCCTGTGGCTCCCAAGCTATGTCCTTCAAAATATTTATTACTTGATAAAAACGAAATCCAAAAAAGGTTTCTGTTCTCAGGTCTCATTGCACAATGGGACCGTTCAGAAGACGTCGCTCTGAGCCACGAAGGGGTTCTTATTATTATTACAGAAGTTTCCAATGGAAAGGACAAGCCTACAAGACACAGGGTGGTCCCATAGGGAAACATACTGCAAGAAAAGAAAAAAAAGAGAGAAAAAGAAACTATATTAAAAGAAAATATGTTACAACAAAGTAAAACCATATTAAAAATATTTAAAAACAAAGTCATTGATTAAACAATAAATTTATTTAATTTAGATTTAAACGATGTAATATCAGATGCTGATGCACATTCTTCTGCCAGCTCATTCCATTCCTTACAAATATTAGGAATGGAACAGCGAAGCAAATTGAGTTGTATTACATCTAACAACACAAAACGCTTTGCTGTTCCTATTAATAATGTTATGTGAGTGACGTGTGAATCAAGCTACTGTAAAAGGCTCAGGCAGAGCAGGATGGAGTGGATGTTTATTATTATTTGCAATCTTAAATAAAAAAAATAATGACCCGACCAATCTACGTTTCTGTAGGTCAATATTTAGATTCGGCAACAGAAATTTAATATTATTGATTGCTCTATTGAGCAATCTAAGATGGAAATCCGCAGCCGACATCCAGACAGTAGAACAATATACAAATTTAGGCAAAATAAGTGATTTTATCCTAAATATATCAAACTAAATATATATCCCTTACTAACAACTACGGGCCAAACAGTCGAACTTTTGGAACGCCAGATGCGTACGTAAATATGATTTTCAGTTGAAAAAATCGTATGATGAAGAATCTGCTCAAATTATTTCATTATATACTAAAAATTACAATTAACCTCAAATTTATGAAATTATTTAATATATAAGCGAAGAATTAGCGATAGAGAAAGATCCTGAATTACAGTTCATATAACTGAAAGGAGACAATTATATGTAACAAATCTTGTTAGTGCCACTATGCTGAGATTGTATAAGTAATCCTTTTAAAGGTCAATAAGCTCAGTCTTTTGTAAATGAGTCATTATTAATTTTATTCAACTTAAATTTCTGCCACTTTTACATGATTTATTTTAATCTGTGTTTTAAATTATATTTTCGTCAATACTTATTTAATTTAACAATAAAATTACAAGGTAGACCCTATTATAAAATAAAAAGGATACTAACACTCAAGAGATTTATGAACTTCCTCGGCCATACGCACTTTATTGGCGAAATAAATTCCATAGACTTCCAATTTTCCATTTCGAGGGTTAGGAAAGAAATCAGTTAAGTAGTGAACTCATTGAGACTCTTTAAAACCCTGAGTTCTTCAGAGTTCATCTTGATCATTGAGTTCGCAATAAAGTTCTTTTCCTATTATTTGTGAGTTTTAGTTTTGATTTAAATTTGTATAAAAGTCAACACCAATGAAGGCATTACCGTAAAAGAAACAGAAAAACAAAAATAGTGTGGAAATTACATAGCCCAAATAGTCAAACTAGTTGGGGGCCAAGAATACTGAAGCAACCAACTATCCTGAAACTCTTCCAATCCATAACGGAACATTTTCTCACACGAGATATTCTAACTGATTTTTATCGATTACCTAATCCTAGCATCTGGAGTAGAAAGAGATGAAGTAATAAAAAGTGAAAATGTATAGAAGAGACGATCATTTTAAGGCTAGGATTTTAAGGAACGAAACTCTTTTATATATTGAGAACCTTTATAATTATGAGTCATCCAATTACCATTAATTGCGGACCATTCCAAATTATATCCATGAAATTTCAATCTATTGATAGTTTCGATTTTGAATAAAGTAATTTCTAACTTTTGCGAACCCGAAAATTAAGAGATACATACAATTTATATTAATTAATTTCAACACTTTCATTTAAGAGTCATCCCCTAATTATTAATTGTGGACCCTTTCCATTTAGTTACATATTAAATTTATATCAGAGAGTGCTTCATTTTAGTCCATTGCCAACTATTCCATTTAATACTAATCCAATTTATATACATGGCAGAGCATCGCATATAGTAGTAAGTGAATTTCTATTAATTGCGGACAGAAACAATTTAGATTCAGCCAATGTCTATCGATTTCTAACGTTTTCATGTAAGTTATCCAATTTATATCTACTTCAAAGGTTACAATTAAAATTTTTAAATTAAAATTAATAGTTATCCTATATTTTTCTATTTTGGACCATTTTAATTCAGTTATCCAATTTTTATCTTTTGCACACAGTTTCATTTAAGTCTTCCTATTTATCTTTTGCGTAATATTTTAATTTAAAGTCATCATTTCCATCTATTGTGGATTGTTTTCAAATAAGATTTAACCAATTTATTACTATTTTGCGGATAGTTTCAATTAAGAGACATCCAATATCTTTCAATTGCGGACATTGTTAATTAAGACTCATTCACTTGCGACCTATTGCTGATCGTTTTGGTTATAATCATCGAATTTCTATTCTCGACCTATTCAATTATGAGTTATCTAATTTCTATCTACTTCAAAAAGTTTCTATTAAAAGTAAAGCAATTTCTATCTATTGCGACCAGCGTATTAATCATTCACACAATCAAAGCTATGGAAATCTAATATGAAATTTGTCATGTTTTACATAACCGCGCGCATTTTGAGTAACAAGATTTCCATATTATCGCAGTCACGGAAACATAGATATAAACTTTCGTAGGGAACCTTATTGGAAAATTTAACTTACCTGGCTATAAAATGTTTAATGTGCATAGGTCCAGGGAAAAAGGTGGAGGCGATATTCTTGTATAAAAGGTAACTAGTTGCGATAATAAAAGACATCGATATAGATATTTCATCTGATATTTTAACCAGCGAATATCTGATAAATAGTGGTAAATTTTAATTTGCCGTGGTCTACTTGCCGCCAAATCAAACGGAAGGTTACGATATTATTCTTTCTGTGACACTTTCGCGACTAAATTAAAAAAGAGTAACAGTTATATGAAAGGAATTCAATTTTCCGAAAGGAGATTTCCTAAATGAAACAACGGAAATTGCAGAGAAGAGAATATTCTAGATTTTATGAAATATAACTTTCTGTAAAAAAAGTAGACTTATTGATACGGAAACAGAATTTCCTTGGCATAGTTTTGACTAATGAAGAGAAGTTAGTAGAAAATATACAGGTTAGGGAAACATTTACAAACAACGATCAGAACATAATTTAGTTCATTCTAAAAAAAGGTTTTTAACTCAATCTGGAATAGAAATATTGTAATTTTAATCTTTTTCATCACTCCCGGCTTAATGGCAACCCGAGCTTACGTGGTTCAGACACTATATGAATATTTTGCAAATGTTTTTACCGGTGAAGATATAATTTACGATACATTAAGTAACATTCCACTATGTTAGTTTGGATATTATATTATTTTGGAAATTTAGAAAATAAAAATCAAAAGAGTCGAGTAAATAAAATATATCAATTCAACCTCAATGAATTATGAAGCAAACTTTAAAAACCTCTTTGTTCATAAAGGTGAATGGAAGACCAATTATAAAGACTGATCCTGGAAATTTTCGCCGAATTTCCATTTACTTACCTTAAGAGCATAAAAATAGAAGTGGTCTGCAAAAGACCTATACGAGGCAGCTCCTGTTCCCATCACCCAGTTCAGTCCCACTTAACATCCTCATTCATAACTTTCTCCAATCCGCAGGGAGGACGCTTCTATCACACGACTACTGAGCTTATGCCATTCACCTACCACTTGATTTGTAAACCGATTTCTAACAATCTCTCTCCTAAACCTATACTTGTCCAGCTCAGACCCATTGCTAGATGTCCTATGCTGTTCTGTAAAATTAATAACCTTAGCTCTGTCTCTCCTATTATAACCTTTTACCCACTTGAAGACCTCAATCGACTCCCCCTCAATATCTTCTCCTTTCTAATGTATGAAATTTTAGACCTTTAATCCTTTCACTATAAGGTAAACTCCTTAACCCATAAATCATCTTATTCATCCTTCTTTGCAGACTCAAGCAAACAATATCCACCCTATAATATGGTGACCAAAATTGCTCCACATAGTCAAGATGAAGCCTAACTGATGTGAGGTACAGTTTCAAAATGACATCAGCACCCCTATTACTTAAATTTCTCCCAATAACCCCCTGTACCCTATTAGCTCTATTCTTAACACTTATACACTGCTTCCTAGGTAAGAGGTCGGACCTTATTAGGGAATCTAACTCTTTCGCATTCTGATCTTCTTAAAACTCTTCCATTCAATTCATAATTATTTAGTGGATTACCCCTACATATATTAAATACACTACACTTGTTCATGTTAAATTCAATTTTCAACTGTTTTGACCATTGGAATAGTATAATCAATTCTTCTTGCCATGCCTCAGCCTCGGAATCTGACCTTATAATGTTACCCAACTTAGTATCATTCGCAACAGTCGCTACTTATACCTATGTCAAAATTATTAATATAAAACAACGGCTCCAACACCGATTCTTGAACGACCCAACTGTAACATTCCTCCACTTCTATTTAATCCCATCTATACTAACTATTTGGTGTCTGTCACTAAGCCACGAGTTAATCCACCTAAAGATTCTTCCATCAATCACACGCCCTTTACTTTTATTCAAAAGTAGAGGCGTGACACCCTGTTAATGGCCTTCTTAAAATTCAAACACGATTTGCCTGTAGTAAAATTGTGTGGAGTTTTCTTAATCCATTTATATTTTTTTAAGGGATCCCTAATTGATTTTGTTGGTACAGATTTCATCACTTTCTCCACCATTGATGTCTACTCATTGGCCGGTAATTAGACGTAATCCACCTTCTTAAAGATAGGTATCGCATTAGTTTCGTGTGTAAATACTGACAGTAAATACATATTTAACATACTAGCCATTGCGTTACTATCAATCACTAACTCTCCTTCCGAAGGTTTAAGTGTTCCTATCTTATCTCTAGTTTTATTCGTGTAAAGTTGAAAGAAGCCTTTGGGATCTTTTCCAGCCGCACTTGCCAATTTAATTTCATAATTTTTCTTTGCTTGATTAATTAAATTTTTGTATATGCCTCATCGGGTTTTTTTAATTTCCTATAAATTCCCCTTTTAATGCCGATATAATGTTTCACTTTATCCGAAATCCATATATGGTCGATAGTCTTTGTTCTAATTTACCTAAACAGAATATTCATAACAAGAGCCTCATATTCCTAATCTACACAAATCCTATCTACCTGAGGATTAGCTTCTTCTTCAACGGCTCCCAATAACTTCACATTCCTTGACTTAACCTTACTCATTATTCAGCAATGAACAGTCTCCAGGTGTCTTCTTAGACCACTATAATCTATTTTCTAAAGTCTGGATTTTATCTTTATTTATACTACTGAAAATCCCGTTTCGAAAACCAGCAAAACATTCGAGAATCCAAACGAATCCTTTATTATTGTCCCCTTAGCAAACGCAAAATAAGAATAGCAAAAAGGAACAGCGTCCTCGTTCGAAACATGGACCTAAGTGATTATATTAATATATAAATATTCTTAAGCCGATTAGAGACTGAATTGGGCCCCTTTAGAATGCCGAGGGTGTTCTATGTGACTACCAGGACTGCGTGACTAAGACATTAAATGAACATTTCGCAAATACTTTTACTTGTAAAGATATAAAATAGAGGTAATAAATTTTCATGAAGTGCTCCTGCTCTTTCGACATGCCGAAAATTAAATTAATTTTTGATATTATGAAAATCAAAATTCTCAAAGCGCCGAGAAGGTCACTAATTCCCCAGGTGTTGGCTGCAGCAAGATTATTCATGCTGCAGAGCAATCCCCTTGTGGGCCCACCTTGCGGTAAAGAACAGACAGCAGTGGACTCCGAAAGACATCAGAGAGCATGAACTCTATAAGAGACCAGCCAAGAATCCACTCAAGGCGACAAATAACCTCTATTTTTCCTTTTTTCTTAATCTTCTTCTACAAACAGGGCTGTTTTTTCTTCGCTCACCTACACACTAGAGAGATTAAACTTCACACTGCCTTTTCTTAGAAAAATGTCTCACTAATCAACGGCCAGTGCGAAACCATCGATTTGCAACTAATTTTTACTCTAATTTTGTTTAACATTCAATAAATAAACACATTTTGGTCGCGTGAGATTCAACGCGAGAAACTGGTCAGCCCCGAGGAAAAAAACGCAGTAAAATGGGGTTCAAACTGAGCTGGTTATTCATTATAATTATAGATGAACTTAAATGACAGTTATAGATGGAATTAAAGGATAATTATAGATAAACGAAATGATAATTTTAGATGAATGTAAATGATAATTATAGATAAACTTAAATGATAATTATAGATGATGTAAATGATAATTATAGATAAACGTAAATGATAATTATAGATTAACGTAACTGATAATTATAGAAAAATTTAAATGATAATTATATGTACATGAACTTAAATGATAATTATAGATGAACTTTGGGTAGCCACCGTAGAGGGTACGACCGCCAATTATAGATGAGCCCTACCTAATTAACTCCATTCTCCTCTACGATGTTGTCAATGGCATAATCTAACCTAACTTAACCTTACTTAATTTAACATTAAATTTCTCCGAAGCGATATATTTCACCTCACAGTAAAAGTAGGTACATAAGAATTCTCACCTTCCCGGGGCGCACCAAGTATTCTCCTCTTTTTAATCTGGGATATGTATACAACAAATTTTCACTTTCTCTAACCACACCACTTTCTATACAAACATGTACAACAATTTCTGGTCAAAATTTCCCCCGATGGTTTTCGTCATTTCTTTAAATTATAAAATACTTTTTTTTATATTGGCAGTTACCCAAAACTAAGGATTCAAATTTAATATCTTCATATAAGAAGGAGAAAAAGAAAATGAAGAAGAAGGAAAAAAAGAAGAAAGTAAAAGGAGAAGAAAAGAACAAAACGAAGGAGAATTTCAGTAAACCTAATACAATGTATCGTCATAACCAAATCGATTACTCAGAATAAATAAAGCCACAATTGATTCTTTGCGTGACGCTATTTGTTCCTATCGAAACGTGGCTTTTGGTGCTTCTGCCAAACACTTACCGAAAGCATTGGTGTCTCCTTTGAATTTGTCGAGTAGTTCTTTCGCTCTTTTGGGCCTAAAATAAGAGCCCGCAATGTCCTCCTCCTCTGCGCGTTGCAGCTTCTGCTATGGATGGAAAACGTTTGATTAAACCTCCCGGTATATTTGTCTTCATCGCACTCCTAAGGTTACTAGCTCTAGCTTCCCCAATACCACTCGGGTTTACAGGTTAATTTAACCATAAATCTTTTGATGCTAATGGATATGTGATGTCAATCGATATGACACTAACTGAAAATTTCATGGTCCAAAAGAAATCTTTCCCTTAATGATACAACCTGGGAAAAGTGACCACACACTTTTCATCACAAACGAAATACAAGTCACATTCTGGTAATAACCTTGCTTTAGGGCTCTGGAATGAGAAGTTGCAAGTTAAAACTGGTGTCACACCTAATTTGAGAGCCTAATAAACGAGAGTTTGCTCACTTCCGCATGCAGAAAGCACCCATATTCAGATTGATCATAGCAGTGCGTGAATGAAAATATATCACTAATACTAACTTATCATTAATTCTAACCTACTCTGAGTAAAATACTCTGACTTATAAACGCAATATTTTAAGAATGAGAAGGAAGACGCAGGTTTATGAAAAGTTTCAATGAAATTATTTAATTCTTTTTATAGGAAACACTTCTGTAACCTTTCTGCTAAAGGATCATGTATTTTTTGATAAAAAGCTTTCAGTAAAATTGCGTCTTCCTTCTTATTTGAAAACTCGATATTAAGTCAAAATTTTATTTATTTACAATTCTGTAAATTCTAGGTGAGTTATTTAGGTAGTGGTCATGTAAGGCAGAAAAATATGATGGAATAAGGGTAAAAGTGTTATTCAATATTATTAACCTTGTCCCACCATTAATTAATTTATATTCTCTTTTCTTTCTTCTTTTAAGGGTTAATGAAATAAATCAGAATTGATGGAATAAAGCAGGGTAAAATGGCTGAGACGTCTTGTAGAGCGAGATTTAAGTGATATAGAAGCAAGGCGGACAGGCAGATTATGGTAGGTGACCCAAGAGAAATTAGGGGTCGAGTTAGGTTACGTATGCTCTCAGCAGCTAAATATCTTCGGTCTCTCTTAATAAAGTTTTTCCAGGAGGGATTTTTGTTTAATTTTAGCTACTCCTACTAGCGGGCCCCGATCAGGGCACGGCGGCGTAAATAACAAAGAAACTTATCGAGAAACTAATTTAAAATAAAATGAAAAAAATACTAGGACAAAATTTAAAATAGCAGGAAAATTAAGAACCGCCCACGGGTGCTCCTGGGCACAACCTACTCCCTCAAGTTTAAAAGTGGGCCAACGATGTAAATATCTCAACTATTTGGTAGAGTTTCGCCTCCTCTCAAACCTCTACGACTTCACTCAGATGGGAAAAATGAGATTGAGAACGGGAAGGAAAGGAAAAGTGAGGGAAGAGATGTGTTGAAAGGACTTCAATGAAAATACTCAATCCATTCCAATTGACGAGACCTGAACGGTTCATTCAGACCCTTTTGGAATGAATTCATAAAAAAGAACCAATGACTAAAGGGTACGGATTTGACTGCACGTGCAAAGGTCTGGGTTGTGTGACAGAGAAATTAAATTTAGCCACTCAAACCTAATTAAGCATTGCCACCAATTTCCCTTGGGGGAGGGAAAATTAGCAGGAAACTCCCATTTAAGCTATAATAAGATACTTTTTATCTCATCTGCTCTCAATACTTTATCTTCACTCCACTAAACCTAAAGTATTTTTACAATGTCCATAACGAACTGGTATTCAGTATTTATTTTAACGTACATAAAACTGTTTTCATGCTAATAAATCGCTTTAAAAAATTAAAATGTACTCCTTTATTGTTTCTTCTACAACTACTTTCACTTTTTTAAGTCTACAACAGAGCCCAACCTAACTTAGTTTGGGTTAGGTAAATAGCTATTTCACAAAGGAATGAATGTGGTTATTGACAGCACACTAAACGGAAACATATTTCCTCTTGTTTCTCCTTTTCTTCCTTCTCTCTCTATTCCTTCATTCCTAGATTAGATTAAGGTGAAAATATGATTCTTCAGATACTGAAATTACTCCTACTCTCGAAATGGAGAAGATGCAAACTAATCCATTTCGAAAGTCAAAATTCTGTTGATTTAATCCAAATCAAAACCCTTAAATTTATCATAAGCTCCACATTAAACAATACTTCGTCGATAACCTCGTCTGGATGTTTAGGAGTAGTCGAGGTAAACTTTGATAACGAAATATAAAAGCCTCGACTCAAATCTCCAGAATATAATTTCCAAAAGTTAAGAAGAAAAAAAATTACAGGCTCGATTTCGACCTGATATAGAAAAATATTTCACTTCATAGCGGAAGGGGACCGTCCTGGTCTCTAAAACTACAAGTATTCTCCTATTTTAGCTTATTGGATTATGTATTTCCCACACACTTTCACTTCCCATATCCTACTAAGGTTTAGGAAACAACAGAAACAAATAAAAAGGCATGGAATATTTCATTAATAAGAAGTTATGAGAGAGAGGATTCGAGAAGCGAAAATCCCGAGAACTAAATTTTGTTGAAGTCTGGCTCTTAAAAAAGCCTTTGTTCGGCGCGGTCGGTAGAGAAGACAAGAAGGAACAATAGAGTGTGGCAGCATATGCGCTTATGACAAAAGACTTGGATCAGAATAACTGCACTCAGATGACTTGCGGCTTGATTCCGACACAGGATTGGATGCTTCCCACTCTATGGCTGATAGACGAGAACCTCGTCCTCTCACACCACGCCTACATTTTTCTCTCAACACACGAATTTTAGAAACTGGCGAGTTAAACGATTTTTACCAGAAAACACATAACACGTTGTGAAGGTTAGAGCCCCTTAACCTTTACAATGCGTTGCTGCTGTAAATATATTCTTATCGATGTATGGTAGTAAATAACTTTTCTATCTTTTATATTTTTTTAAATATAATCAGGTCTCATTGGAAAGGTTTATTAATGAAAATTTGATAACAAAAATAAACGAAACATATTCAACAGTCTTCATTGAGTGTTGTTAAGAATATAGGAATCGGAAGGATTCAAACCATGACAATATCACCATCAAAGACAGCCAAAGTTGACACCCAAGAAAATATATCGTGCTAGAAGTAAGTCTATTTCATTCTTGAGGAAAAAGATCGAAAATGTTTGAAAAACTGACAGTTGTGGGTTTCCTAATGAGAACTTAGACTCAGTAAGTTCAGAAGGGTAAGGGTGATACTATTAGTGACCAACATGTGTAATGATAAGTACATATGACATATGACAAGGAATGATAAGAGTTTATTATACGGCATATACTGGAGAAAAGCAGGAACTGCTTAACTCTGGGCATCACTGTCTTTGGTTTTTATTAAACCAGGCCATTTATTCATTTCATTTTAGCATGATATTCCGCCCCATTGGTCGAAATATATGCAGTAAATGCAAACATACAAGAATTAAATAAACACTAAGGCTGATATAAGAGTAACATGTAAGTTTTCTAGCGATAGCAACCAGCACGCACTGATTCAGGGAGCCTGTCAAATCGAATGGAACAAAGAGTGCATGTGCGAGTCTCCACTCCCGCACCCATACTTTTTTTCTATACAATTTCGGCTTGATCGTTGCTGGGTTGGCCAGATCTTTGGTGATGTCTTATAAAAAGTAGCCTATGAGTTACCTCGCACAAAAAACTACTTCACGAAATTCATGGTAGAATGTGGTGTGACCTGCAACGGCAAGCCATTGAGCGTCCGAAGAGCACTAATAATAACCGCTTCGGAAGAGACGGACGCAATTGCCAGAAGACTACCTTCCGTGAGTCCAGTGACAATTAACTCTCTACCTGCCAGTCTAGATATTGCTGTTCCCTGATGGAACATGTTGCATTTGGCCAACATGCTGCCATCAGTGGAACGAATCGTAATTCTGCTCACTATACTAGCGACCTTGTTAGTGGTATCGTTATGAGTCTCCCGAATAGTGTACTTCGGTGCCAGACGTGCCAGTGTTAGCTTGGTCGCTTGGCAAAATGACAAATGCCCCCTAGTTTTATTTGCCTTCTTACTCTTTCTAAACCTTTTAGGTGAAGAAAGGCTAGGAGTGAACCTGCTTCTATACACCACCGGGCCAGCCTCACCCTTATTCTTCAGCGAGTTAAGGAAGGTTTTTGCCGGCAAGAAGACCAAATAAATGGTAGGTCTCTCCTCTCCTTATGAGTGGTCTGAGTCTGTTCTGCCTCAGGAGGGCCTTGCATAGGGGCGGACTTAGGTTCAGTGTTAACTGGCACCGAACTCCGGTTCGCCTCCATGGGAAACCCTACCATCTGGTGCGGGGGCACCTCTAGAAGCATCTCCACCTCAGGAGGGGCCTCCAATAGCCATTCCCTCCCATAATGTCGGGTATCAAACCCGTCTAAGGGGTTTGAGGTATTCCACTTGCCCCTATCGAAGGAGCCGTAACCGAGGCGGCCATGTTCTTGGCGGGCCTCTGAAAAAACAAAACAGGACCCGCCCCAAGTGGAGAGTTGCCCCGAGAAAACTCTACAATCGGGGGTAAAGGAGAACTCCCGCATCGTATAAATTAGAGATGGGGAACACCCTTTCCGCTAGAATAATCTTGGAGAGGCCTCTGAGAAAGCACAGGATCGCCACATCGATCACAGAGGTAGAGTGGTGTTGTCACTGTTTAACTTGTCCACCCCAACAACGGGGTTGGGCGATGATTTTGAAAGCGGGGTGTTGTCCAAAGTGTTGTCGCATTGTAAAAACCATCCATCACATGAAAATACACCAACTTGAGACCAATAAAAAGTTATGAAAATGGTGGTGGGCTATATCCAACGTCTATCCACTCCCGCCTATTCCATCTCGGGTTTTCTAGCTTTTCAGGACTTCATCCTTGGTGCGTTAATCCTTGATGTTCGCACTTGTTGGTCTCTATCTTTGGTGCGTTTATCCTTGATGTTCGCACTTGTTGGTCTCTATCTTCGGTGCGTTAATCCTTGATGTTCGCACCTGTACAGCAACTCGCACCCACCCAAAGTTGTGCAGTAGACGCGTCACTCTCTAAAGGACGTAGCTTCCCACTGACCAGCCAGAGAGGCAGGGCGACGGAGTGAATTTACTTACTAGGTCGTACTAATTGTTGACAGGACGGCCATGATCTGGATCTGTTGTGTCCGACTCAGAGAGGGGACCAGGGACCTTGAGTTGGCCTGGCAGCCAACAAGGCAGTAAAGCCTTCGTGCCATAATGAGTACAGCATTAAGCCCCCAATAACGGCCGCAGGGAGGTGGTTAACGGAGGGAAGGAGCTATTGCGGCAGAACCAATTTTCCCCTTAACCACGCCCCAAGGCTTAGGATCCTTCAAGTCATGGTCTCTTTTATAGAGGCTCCAAAGCCTCTCTTCTGACACGAAAATAGGTAGTTGGTCAGGTCTTTAAGCCTAGGCAGAGGTTTGAGGAGAGAGTCCTAGATGAAAGGAATGCTGAGAGGAAGCGAGGAGGAACTGCATCAATTACTTCCCAAGGCCCCGTCCAAGAGTTCAACCCAGAGATGGAGCTTCTCTATTTGGGACTCAGGCCAGGATGACGTACACCTCCTCCAGGTAAAAAGTGTAACAAGCTGCACAGAGTCACCCCCCCCCCCTGCAAACAACAACAACAGGGGGGGGGAGGAAGCTCACGAGCAAACACCTAGAGCGGAAGATGTTCAAAAGCCATTTAACTAAAGAGGGAGAATATAAAATAGCCAAAATTACGGGGAGGATTTTAAAATGCAAACATTTAGGGGGGATTGATCCTCAATAACAAACACTTGGTAGGAAAGATTTTTAATAGGGAATAATTAAAGGAGAAGATATATAATAGCCAAAGAATATGGGGAGGGTATTCAATAGCAAGCACTTATGGGAGATGTTTAATTGCAAACAATTAAGGAGAGGATAGACATCCTGGGCCAGAAGTATAAAGCACCCTATGAAATCATTCTTATAAAGTAATTAGATATTTGTAGTAAATTAATTTAGTATATATAAATTTATCAAAATATTATATTACTTGATTCCTTTTCATGTAAAAACATTGTAGCAAATAGTTTGAGTCAAATAAATAATGTTTAAAGGTGGCGCCTGGCACTTGAATATTTTAGATTTATTAAAACTAGAAGTAAACTATCAATGCTTCTTCAATACTTAATTACTCATTGATTATATTTCTCTTGCATTCCAGGTATATTTGTGAGTAATATTTTAGGTGTTACAACCATTTTTAATCCACATAGATTATATAATATAAATTTAAGTTCATTTTAACTAAAAAAATAGAAGCTGAACAATTGTTGCAAGAGGTTGACGAAAGGCACACGTGACATGACTTAGTGCGCTGCTTGCAGTCGGATTCACTATGACAACGAGAAATTCCACTGATGTTTGGTTGATTGGTCAACCAATCACACACTTAAGCCATAGCAATTTACCATGAAAGAAAGAAGTAATCCGTTTCCTGAATAATCATAAAAGTGTTAAACAAGAGTGAGAAGCTTTAAACGTAAAAAAAGCTGAAATACCAAGCATATATAAATGTAATGCAGTAAAGAAACTTAATAAATTATATGATGACTGACACAACTTAGAAAATGACGACAAAAGAAATCCTTGCATGCATAAGTAAAAGAAAAGAAATGTGGGGGAGGTCTAGTTGTTGATATTGATCGTGTCAATGCTAATGAAATAATTACCAATGAAGAAGATAAAGAGTTCCTTTGTCTAAAGAAAGAAGTAAGAAAAGGGATAATGATTTGAATAGATAAGTAGGAACAACAGCGTAAACTTGAAGTATAACTGCAGCAAAAAAAGATGGAGCTAAAGAAGAGAGGACAAACAGCTTCATTGAATGAAACAGTTGTTCTTGCAAGTAGCGCTAGTTCCAGCAAGCTTCAAGTGAAACAGAAGAAGATTTATACCATGAACCAAAACCATCAACATCAAAATGTCCTCCAAAGAAAAAGACTAAAATATTGAATGAATATATTCTTTCCTCCTTGGTTGTTGCCAAGATAAGGGAATGTTCAGCCTCTCTCGTTATTTTTCTAACCATTTCGAGTGTAGGAAAGAATCCTAAAGACTATAATGCCAGTTACTCTACTATCCATCAAGCTCGACAAAATTCAAGAAAGTCATTCAGTGAGAACTTGAAAAACCTTTTCAAACTAAGAAACTCTTGATAGTTGTTCATTCGGATGGAAAACTTCTTGAAGACATACGAGTATCAGGAGAAGAAGTCATGGATCACCTGTCAATTGTAATATCAGGAAGGGATACAGAAAAGTTAAGTGGAGTGTCAAAAATTCCCGTAGAGAAAACGTATGGCTGAAGCAATTCATCAAATAATGCTTGACTGGGAAATCACACATGAAGTGAAAGGTATGTGTTTCGACGAAACCGCTTCAAATAAAGGTCGTAAACAAGGAGTTTGCACAATAAATGAGCAAAGATTAGAGAGAGACTTATTGTGGCTCCCCTGCCGACATCACATATTTGAGATAGTTTTGGAGGCACTGGTAGCGCCTGCTCTTAAGGCTTCTTCTTGCCCTGATATTCCATTATTCAAAAGATTAAAAAAAGTATGGAATAACATAAATCAAGACAAATTTGACACCTTAGAAAACTATCCTCTAGAGAAGAAAGATGTAATGATGAAATTTTCATCAGAACTGATAAAAAAAAGACAAATTCGAGACTATTCACGGAACTCTTAGAGTTAACGATATTAAAAAATGGGAGAAACTCCTCCTAGTGGTGTGAAATTAAAAAAAACTTACAGCATACCACAGAGCTAGGTAGATGGCAGAACTTATATACTCAATGAAAATTTTCATGTTTAAAAGTCAATTCAAAATTTCCCCCAAGGAAGCAAAAATTGGGGAAAAATATAGAAGTCTCGGAATCTGCTTTCTTTTTTTCCTTGTTGTGTGTTTTACCCGATGGTACCATATGATGGAAAAAAATGCAAGTGGATAAATATACGGGAAGGAGGATAATAGAAGAGGCTTCTTGCAAGTCTCCTGTCCCTTTGCCTGAAGCAATCAAATGACATTTCATTTTTTTTCAATAGTAGACTCCCAATCCAGCGTCTCCATCAACGCATGGATAGTCACTCTCTATGACAATAAACTCACAAACTGCAGTAGTATTAATCCTCCCACTCTACCGAGAGGCTAATGTTTCCCTCTTGAAATTTTCTTGCACACTTTATTAAAGATTTTGTTATTGTTGTTTCAGATTCCATAACTTCAATTTATGAAAACTCTCTCCCTCAAAAAAGGCTTCCGAAAATCCCCTGAAAACTCCCTCCTTCAAAAGAAACTACCTAAAAATCATCTAAAACCTCCCTCCTTCAAAAGAGGCTACCTAAAATGGAAAACATATCACCACTTCAGATCTATTATAGATCTTCCCTTCGGAAATCTTTGAGTTGCCTTTACGTCAAAGCAGATCAGTTTCTTAGCTTTATTTAGGTTCGATTGTGTAGAGTCGTGAACTCCGACCATATAAATATAATTAGATAACTTAGAGAGCTTTTATGCTTCTTCCGTGTTTATAGTGAACCACATTTATTAGGTTCAATGTGGATTACCCCTCAGTGCCAAGTTGTGACCAGCCTTAAGCACCCACCTCACCGACCCCGGCAACTCAGCTCGTGTCACTTCATACAATGGTGGCTCGGGGTCCACCTCATTGCGACGTCGAGGTACTTTGCAAGGTAATACTGTGCTACTAAAGTATCTTACTCTTCAGTTTGGATAGTACTATATTAAATTATTCTTGGCTATTTTAACACTCTGTTTCAAGTGTAACAAAGAGTAATACTGAAAAATACTACAAAATGTCTCTCACACACTTCCTTTCCCTACCAGTCCTTGTTTTCGTAGTTTTTTCTACCAATAAATTAATGAGTTCCCCCTTCCCTCTCCAATACAAAAGTTTGAAAGATTTGAAGGTTTGAAGGAACTTTGTGCCCCCTAATAAATACTAAGCAGCAAAAGGAAGCTTATCAGGAGGTTTAACCTTGTATTTTCGAGTAAGTGACACAGAAATGGGGTTTCTATCGCCTATTATGGAGGTCTACAACATTTCATACCCGGACAACTCAACTTAGGATAACTCGTACCCCACAATTCATATCTAGGACATCTCATATCATGCCAAAATAATTAACCCAACTTAACTTAACCAACGTAATTGAACCTAATCCAACAGGGTGGCTAAAGATCTGGTTTCTGTAAAGCAGCTCCAACCTTATTTTTAAATTCGATCTATGTATTTCCTTTTTTAAAAATTCATATTATGGCGTGATATGTCCCTGGTAACAAACTTCCTAGGTATGAGTCGTCCAGTTATGAGTTAACCAAGTATCAGTCGTCCGGACCCACTGTTATGGGCGGAAACAATCCAATAGAACTTATCAACGTGAATTACATGCCTAATTAACGTCTATTCATCAAATCCCTAAGCTAAATCAAAATAATTAAGCCCAAGGATGTCAATTTATGCAAATATCTACACCCTAAAACTAGCGTTTGATGAAAAGAATGAAAAATCCACGCGACGCCACGTAAGAGAGAAGTGACCTGTGTGAAATCAGGCACAATCACTTCTAAAACTTAAAATCACTCAAGGACCTGCAAATAGGGGGCGTTTTCATCCTGCGAATCTGTGTCCTCGACATTGAGCGACTCCTGACTGGCCACCGGTTTTATGGAGGGAGTGGCGCCCCAGGCGGAAGACTGAGAACTGCCCCCGCTCATCGTGGATATAAGGCTGTTGCTGATATTCCCTTTACTTCGGCCCCCCTGATGCATACCTCCTGGGGGCACATTTTGGAAAGGAAACACGCCAAAAATAACCTCTAATAATAATATTCAAATTCCTAATTATGAATCTCGTATCAAAAAAATGTAATCTGAAAAAGGCATCAAAATAATTAAAAGGTTGGGGGTGAGAAACGTTTAGCAAAATGTTCAGTATGTGGTGGATATGTATAAGAGCGTGAAATCAAGTTAAGTATTTTAGTCTAGGAGCAATTGCATTAAAGATGACCCATTAGTTTCAAATTTACTTTTCAATTCTGTCCTCGTGCGTCTTGATTTAGAGGATTTTCCCTAAACTATGCCATTTCCTCAGCGCATAATGCATTCACAGTACCTACCTTCAATATTAACCCCCAACTACGTGTTTCAAGAAACAAGCAACATATAACACCAAAATTAAAAAAGGTGACAAACAAAAAAAACTATAATAAAATCTCCACAACAAATCTGCATGCAGCATTTGATTACAACAACATTCCACAAGATTCGAAACCTTCAATATTTTGTCGTCATTTTCGTCATCCCACATTCCAAGTCTGGCGGGAGCCGTCTGCCTCACACCAGGGTGGACGCGTTCACTCCCCGCAAAATGCTTCTGGTTATCATTCGTGTTGGGGGAGATGTCGCTACTATGAAAGCTGTTTTTCAAATTAGTTTTGTTGCTGTTTTGACTGTACTTGGATATCAAATCAATTTGTGTCTGCGTGGAAGATGTCGGCCCTGCAAGGTGAGAGATTTCGTGGTAGAGCATGCAAAAAAGCCACCATTCACCTACATTATTTTTATTTTACTGTACGTAAATTAAGTCAAAGTCAATTCAGCTTAACTAAAATACAAAATAAAATCTAGAATCAATCAAGACCGATGAATTGCTCAAGATGATAAACTCATCGAATGCCGCTACTCAAATGTTAAGGAACAATCTGGTCAGAACCAAAAAAATCTCCAAAATATTTATTTACAGTTTGTTTGTAGTTAACAAATGGCATTTTTTCATTTTGTCTCGTGAAATTTGGCTTTTTACAGATAGCAACATGCGAGTACAACACAAAGCCTTTCAATAGTTTTCGAAGGGGAATAAAGTTCTGAGAATATACCTAAGGACATGTGTGTGGGTGAATTCTAATAAAATTAAAAGTTGTTTTAAATTGTTCCAATGTAAAGTAGATTTGAGATGTTTGGAGGATGAATTCTAACATAACTTAAAATTGTTTGATTAGAAAAAATAAATTTGTTATAATTAAAAGGCGTAGCGTTAGATTTAAAGGAAATCTTAGTATTTGTCTGTCTACAGGAGAGGTTGGGAAAAGTTGAGAGAACATTATTAACTTCATCATTATTATTCAGGGGGTGTCCCTAAATCTTGACCCAGGAAATATCACAGTGATCTCATCGTTCATCAGACCTTTCCCCCTTGACTTTATTTTCTGGGGTATAGCTAAATAAGAAGGTGTACCCCCATAAATCAAAGATACGAGACAAATGAATGTGTCCAAATTAATGGGAATTTGTAGTTAATGAATCGAGGTCATCTTGAGTGAATCTCGCAAATAGCATCGAACTTTGCAGCACAAATGGTGCAAATCACATTGAACATGATATTTATTAATATTTCAATCAAATTAATTCTAGTTCAAATTAACTAAAATGTAGTTTTTTTATTTAAAATTTACATTTTGTCTATGTGTCAAGACTTTAGGGACACCCTGTATATCTTCTGGACGCGCTTAATTAAGATTGGATCATGGCAAAGGACACCAGGTACAGCCGTAATAAAGATCGAACCAGTTTTTTAGAAGTATTATCCGGGAATATTGTCGGTTATGGCCATGGTATAGTGGTATTATGTCGTCATTTCTAAGAAATATACGCAATTTAAAGCTGATATTCTCTTGCATGGCCACAGGTGCCCTAAACAAGTTTTGCCATTTTAATGGCTTAAATGGTAGTGTGTGCCATGATGCAATTAAATTCAATCGAAACACAAATAAATATTGTATTAATAATGTTTCGTCAACAGTATTAATATCGATCAATTTAACATCCCCCATGGCCACAATGGTGGCCACGGATGTGTTTTTCAACCATAAAAAAACGGAATAAAATCCAGTCATCCACGGATGATTTATAGCATAGACTGATGCCGCGACACTATATAACCATTCCTGTCATAAAATCGGATAACACGACCATATAACGTCCTAGATTTTTATCAGGGATTATTTTAAAGTTTGCAAAGTGGTGACGTTAGGGAAACAGAAAATATGTGAAAGCTACGCATGCCGAATAACAAAATAAGGAGACTACTAGGTTTTCTTCACACCAATAATAAAAATCACTACTAGCCGTAAATGCAACCTTTGTAGATATTAAAATATCATTACTTCCCACACAACAAAAGAATTCTCGTTATTCCAGTGGGTACACGGTTGGATTTCTAATGCCAAGGTAACGGGTTCAAGCCCAGCGAGAGCGGACACGAAACTTCAGTGCACGGAGGGAGTTAATCGTCTATTGCCGGACGCCCTGAGCCTACTTGGTGTGGCAGGAGGCTCCGTATACACATAATCACGCACAAAACCAACCCCTCCCCCTTAACACATAGAACACATCACTCCATCCCGAAAAAATTAAGGGGTATTTATATCTACACACTACTGCCATGGCGCGGGTGCCAACCACCTCACCTCCCCCCTGCATCACGGAGGTTTTTTTGCCCCCTGTTTGGTTTTAATACGCACACTACCCCTCTCCCTCCCTTCAAGAAAACCAGCCCCTGGTCCACTTGTCTTGCCAGAGCTGGCCATTCTAATCTTGATGGGAATTTCATTATCCGGCCCAGCTAATCATTAAGGGGGTAAGCAAAATACTTCACTATCCGGTGCCAAAACTCGGTACTATTGTTCACTCCCACGTAAAGGCAGTCACCCGAGACCTTTGGACTTGCCAGTCCTAGTCATTCTGATCTTTGTGTGTGCTTCAATATCCGGTCAGATGACCTTGCAATAAATGAAAGAGTCGAGTGACATAAATAAATAAACAAACAAAATAGCGAGACTCTCGCATTCAGGTGAAAAAAATCGAAACTACTAAACCATGTTAACGGCACTTCGAGTCGCATAAGGCCCATGAGTCGTTTCCCCATCAATTGAATCGTGATTGTTGGTATTTTAATCTCAACTGTATTAACTTAAAGCGACGAAGCTTAAACTAACTCTTCCGTGCGCTAAATAATGCTAAATTGCCTAAATAAAGAATAAAATGTAAAAGCAAGTTGTGTAATCCAACGAAGAAAATTTTATAGTGTTGTTAAAGAAAAGGAATAAATAGGTGAGGCACATTTTAATAAAAAAAAGACGATTCAAATGTGAAAAGTTAAAAGCTTGCAAGCTCTTAACTTGGAAGCAATAAAATAAATTTAAAATAAAAATATTTACAAATATGAATGAATTAAAATCAAAGTATAATTAAGTCTTTGATAATGAATAAATGAACGTGAAGGCTGTGCTTTGCAATGGAGAAAATTTACCTCAAAAAATATATTTAAAACATCTTTGAGGAGAGATTTCTCTTATGGCATCTATTCCTTTCGAAGGCATATAAATGCCATATTTAGGTTTATCAAAAATATCCTCTTTCAAATCATTATAAATGGGTGATTCTGAGGACTTTCTTTTGACCCACCTAAAAGGAGGGTTTTGCTCTCGTTTTCTGTTCGTCTCGAAGCGCAATGGGGCTATTCAATACCCTATGTTAATAGACCGCGGATTAAAAAAATATATACTTTACTTTTTATTCTTTATTTTTAATTACTCTTTTATATGCTTTGTCCTGGTTACATTTGCCTTAGATAGTGGGCGTTGAATAATAGAGAATTAATAAGTGTTAGGATTTTTATTGCCTCTGTAATAAAGATGTCAACGGTGAGGGCGGCTCTTGGAAATATACGAGTATGTAAGTTAGAGAGATTCACCTCCGTACCCGATCTACCCTTGTATTCGTTATTGCTTCGGTCTGACCATCTGTAACTCCTCCCCTTTACAAATGTTAACAACGTCAAGGTTATTTTCAAAAAATCGTGCTGCCCCATGCACAAAATTAGCCAATTTTTCTTTAAAAATCAGATATTCCCTAATACCCAGCCACAATTTGGTGCTTGTATCTAGACTAGAACAAATAGCCACCAATTTTCACAGCAGCACATATCTCAGTGAAGACCCCACGTCGAGTCCAAGGAATTTCCAATATTTAGATGTAATATACGAATAAATTGAAACCTCAATGGGTCCTCTTGAATGAAATGGCTCCATAGATATGTAATTTGTTGCTCATGTCGTATTTTTTTGAGTGTTAGAAAGCGAGGTGATGGTTTCATTCGCATATTTTGGGGAGGGTGAGAAAAACTTAACATTGAAGGATGCCACCTATTACTATGAGAAAATTGAAATATTTGAATTAATATAAGTCTATAATCTATGATATCTTAAGTGAATGTTTAATATTGTACTCCATGTCACTTTTAGCGAAACTTTTGTACATACAATTTATCCCAATAAAAGTTTTCAACAAGGCTTTTAATTTTCCTCCAGTTTGTTTTTATATTCATTTATTTTTTTTTTTGTCTTGCCTCTTCTTCCTAATTTTTCCATACCAAACTCTTTTAATTCTGTCCCACCACGCTTATTCTCTTCCTCTCTACTAAATGTTGGAGTTTTCAAAGCCAAGGAAAAATCCATTGCGTGAGGCATAGCCAATTTATGAGACGGCATATGGTGAGGAAAATTCCTACACTGATACATCTAAATGTCCCCACCAGCAGGAGGTAGCTTGGTTTTGACGATGGTCAGATCAGGTATCTTCCATCGCATGAACTCCTCATCCCACAGCGCCTCTTTCTTGATTGTATCAATGTCGCTGTAATTGCAATCGCGTCGTATCGTCGGCTGCACCTTTTTGCAGAAGAAACAATCATCATTTAGATAAAAGCACCACTCCACATCATCCGAAAATAACGATATGTTTCATATTTTTTAAACCTAGCAAATGACTATACGATTTTCGTTTCTATGAAAATCATTGTTTTCATCTTCAACTTGATAATTCTATTACTAACTTTCATTTTCAAGTACAGAAGCAAATTTTCAGTATAAAAGACTTGGACTAATAGAATAAGCAGAAACAAATCCTAAGATTCACAAAAACCAGAATGAATAGTTAAGTAACTATTGTATATTCTTCAACGTTAAGATGAGAGACCACAATACGTTCTAAACTACCTTTTGGAATAATTAGGTTCACATAATCCAGGAAAATTGGGATACAAGAACCTTAATGTTCCTTATCTGATAATATTAACAGAGAGCAAATTGTGTTCTGAACATCTAACATAACTCGTCAAATCAGCACTTTGACACAACAAGAGAAGAGACAGGAAATGTAATGAGAATTAAAGCGATGCTTAAAAAATACTAAGAAAAGAAACTTTAAAAAAAGGAAAACATTGCTCATTCATTCTATCCTATCTTAATTACTTTCACACAGAATCTTTTGAATTTATGACTTTCCATCTATCACACTGGAAGCTGAAAATTGGTTTATTTCATTGCGATTAAGAATCCCGGATAATGGACCCTTACAATCTACCCCCCTCCCCTTTTCTCTCCAGCTTACTCTTTCTAGGATTGACTGGAGTAGTTTTATCTGCTGGTCCTGCTTCCGGATGGTTTCCAGGTAGTCGCTCCTCTCATTCTGGAATTCCTCGGTGAGGTCGCTCACTTCATTCTCCATCGTCCGGATCTGCTTCCAAAAGAGAAGAAGAACTGACACTGTCCAGCGAAGGGGAAACAGGAAAACATAGACAATGCCCAAAGAGATGAACGTGACATAAAATAGAAAAATGTAAACTCAAGGTAACAAACACCTTCCCTCTTGGCCCAAATTATAATTACCAAATATTTGGGTGAGGAATTTGGGCTAAAAAGCTGCCGCAAGGAATCAGTCGTTTAACTCCCCGGTGGTGAAAAAGAAGAGACGTGTTTAATTTCCCAAGAGTAGTGGTAATCGCTTAATGGATTCCAAGATGTGTTTTTAATTAAGATCAAATGGAAACTGGTGTAATCGAATGGCGAATTTTCTCATAGTAAATAAAGAATTTAGGACGGGCATAAAAAGAAATTACATGGATAAATGGAAAGAGCAGGAAAAGTAAATAAATGTTAATATTGACAAGACCACAATAAAAAAATCACTAATTGGGTAGGTTCTGGTCTATTAAATACGTCCAAGAACAAGAGAGAAAATGACAAGAATCGTGTGGGACTAAATATGTAGATATGTAGATTACCCCCAGAAAAAAGAGGACTTCGAAAAATTGTACTTTTATACATAAAAAAATGCACATCTACTTACAGATTAAAAGTCGATTTGGTAGATTACCAAGGGTCAAGAAACAGATTGAAAAGTGATTTTTATCGATTACCAAAGAGGAAACAGCAGAATAAAAAGCTATTTAATTGATTAAGAAAGCGTAAATAACAGACTAAAAAGTGATTTACTGGATTAACATAGCAAATAGCAGATCGAAAAGAGGGTGGGTGGATTAAAAGAGAGGAAAGTACATATAATTAAAATGACTTTTTGAATTAGCAAAAATAGAAGAGCAGTTTAAAAAGTGATTTTATTGATTACCAAAGAAACAATAGATACAAAAGTAATTTTATGGTTTAGCAAAAAGGAATTATCAGATTTAAAAGTGATTTGATGGATTACCAAAACAGAAAGAGCAAATTAAAAAGTGATTTTGTGGATTTAAAAAAAAAGGATAGAACACATAAAAATCGTTTTTTTCGATTATAAAAGACAAAATTGCAGATTAAATAGCTTACTACAAAGAAAAGACTAGATTAACTAATGATTTGATGGATTACCAAAGAGTAAACAGAGAAATAAAGTGATTTTATAATTAACAGCAGATTAAAAAGCGATTTATTGGATTACAAACCAAAGAGAAAAGAGTAGATTACCAAACAGTTTGTTGGATTACCAAAGAGTAAAAAGCAGATTCAAAGGCATGTTTATCGATTACCAAAGAGTAAACATAAGAATAAAGTGATTTTATGATTACGAGTGAGGAAACAGCAGATTAAAGAGCGATTTGATGGACTACCAAAGACGAAACAGTTTAATTATGACATCATACTAACACAAGTAAGACATAACTAACACAACTAACAAACCCATCATAACTAGCAGATAAGTAAGACAACTAACTGAGGATTTTATCATGCTTTGAAATTATTTAAAATTTGATGCTGCCTGTTCCCTAATTCATTCGCATTTTGAAGAGCTTTCGAACCCTGACGAAAACCCAAGAACCTGCCGGAGTTTGTCATCAGAATCATTATCATTCGTGGTCTTTTTCTTCTTATTCTATCTTGTCCCTATTCTTACTTATACCTGTATATCCCTATGACAGCTCAAAGTTCTTAATGTTAATTCTTTGGGGGTTTGTATAAACTCACTTAAAACCTGTATCTTCCATAGCACTAATCATTGACACTAATCTGTGTGTTTTCACTGATTCTTCTATTCATATTTTTTTCTTCCATTTTCATATAGCTTCCTCTCCTCACTTAGCATTAAGACCCTTTAGCTACCTTACTTTCAGACATTCTGACCAATGTCCTTTTTAATTGTAGGATTACATCCCCTTCTTGCTCCAATACCCGTAATTTGCCCTACAAACACATTTCCTGCAAGAGATTCGGTGGTTTTATTTCTTCCACACATTTTCACTTCCTGTATCTTTCTTTTATATACAAATCTCTCTTTATAATAAGTTTCAGGAGATGCCCTCGTCGGTTTCGTTTTAAATTACAAATATCTGTTCAATCTGATGCGTGCCCCCCCCCCCCACACACACACTCATTCAAGTGCATTGAGGCAGGTTTTCCTGCTTGTTGTTTAGCGTGCCAAGAAGTGCAAGCGAACGGTTTAAAAGCTTCGCTTGAATGATTCTTTTTTTTAGATTCGGGATGGCCCAGTGGATTCGCTTCCAACAGTGGCCCGGCGACGCAGAAAACCTTTCAGAACTCACCCATGCTACTTTATTTCTCTATTTTTACTTCGACCTTTTATCTAGACTCCTCTATCTACAGTTGCAATGCGTGCTAGCTGTTCTCTCATTTAGGCTCACCTTCGCCTTCTGCTTCTTTGCCAGGTCGGTCTTGGCTTTGAGCTCTTCGTGAATATCGTCGTAAACCTTGATCATGATTCCATCTTCGTCATCCACGTTCTTCAGCGCCTCGCTCAGGATCTTCTTCCTCTTTTCCAAGTACTTCTTTCTCTTCATTCTCTTCGCCTTCAGTTCTTTATCCTGTGCCTTTTCGCCGCCGACCATCTGCGTCTGCAACTCCTTCAGCCTGAGGAAGGAGAATAATTTCAAATTCGAGCCCTCTGGGGATGAGAGCTCTTTATTTTGTACTGATCATCTACCTTGGGTGAGAAAAAGTCATCCTCTCGTGCATGATTAGTGGGATAATGATGCGTGACACTATTTTAAAGAGAATGGATATCACAAATTTCAAATTCCTGAATGAAAATATCAGACCTTTGGTCATTTTTGTAGAAAATATTCGTTCCTTTTAACCTAATATAAGAAAATATAATCCAAATATATATAAAATATTCTTATGCTCCAGTTACAAGTCATCATCTGCACTAATACAGGATGTTAGCAACATAAAATCCCCAATAAATTTCAATAATTTGCAACGATTTCCTATTGC
The DNA here is from genome assembly GCA_963969495.1 of Ceratothoa steindachneri. NCBI lineage: Eukaryota > Metazoa > Arthropoda > Malacostraca > Isopoda > Cymothoidae > Ceratothoa > Ceratothoa steindachneri. The sequence goes on from OZ018332.1 coordinate 78,939,663, forward strand.
ATAAAAGACATATCATTAGAAAGAAGGAAACTTTAGCTATAATATGATTTTTTTAAATTTTTATAGACCATATCTTTTAAGTGCCCTCAATCACGCCTAGAACACTCATAAACTCTGTTCTGTTTTGCTGAATCGTCTTGTGGCATAATCTAACATGAAGTACATCATACGAACTTTAATTTTTATCTTTTATCCAACGATGCAGTTTTCTTTACGGTATGGTGTAACAAATTAATTTTAATCATGAATCCCAGTTTTAATGACACCCTAGCACATTTTTAAAATAATTCATTTTTTTAGAAATGAAAAGTTGTAATTTTTAGTTATAAAAATGCTATTCTAAACCAAAAATATCCTTCCTGGAGCTCAGGAAATGAGATACCTTTCTTTTCTTTCCTCTCAGAAAAAAATAAGTCGGAACCTCAATTTAAAAACCCTATTTTAAACAAATGTAGATGAGAAGCGTATTTCTCATGGACTAAAATATTTCCCTTTGTATATTTAATGGCATTATTTTATTTTTTTTTAAGAGCTCATCTGGCGACTGCCTACTTGGGCATTAGTCGCCGTATTAAAACGGGCCTAGTTCTAGGCTACTTTAAAATAAAATTAAAAAGAGGAAAAACACCCCAAAAAGGGGGAAAGGAAGCAAGCTCCTGCGTAGGGGGGAGGTCCCCCCGGCGCAGAAGCAGGCAACCTAAAGAGAAAAAAACAAAAGCAAAAAACTAAAAACAACAAAAAAAAACAAACCCTGCTTAAATAATAGGAAGAAGGCCGGCCTCACCCCAAAAGTCAACAAGTCCACCAGTCAATGTGCACGCACTCGTCCCGAGTACAAAGGACAGGCGATAGCGACCCCGCCCATCCCGGTACCGGGACAGGTAACGTGCGCGAAGTTCACCCAGACTGGGACGTTCGACAAGAATGTGCCGAACAGTCTGGGGGACGACGCAATCGTCGCAATAGGGCACAGGCGAGTGCTCCATCAAATAGCGATGCGTCACACGAGTGTGTCCGATTCGGAGACGACAGAAAGCGACCTGAAGCCGTCGCGGCGTTGGGGGATAGGTCCATGGAAACAGTTGCGGCACAATGGCACGCAACTTTAAGTTCCCTTCGACTGTCTCCCATCTTCTTTGCAAAGCAGTCCGAAAAGCTGCCTGTATTCCTGCCATGTAGTCGGTGTAAGGAAGAGCAAAACCCTGGTCCGGTCGCAGAGTCCTTGCAGACTCTTTGGCGCCCTCATCGGCGTGCTCATTCCCCGCAATTCCTACATGTCCAGGAACCCAGCAGAAGATAATCTCTACATCTGCCCGGCTCGCCAAAACCGTGGCGTCACGGATATCGCGAACCAGGGGATGCGGAGATTCAAATGCCACGAGAGCACTCAGGGCGCTTTGTGAGTCGCTATAGATCACAATCCGGTCTCTGAACCATGCACGTCGCGTAATTTCCCGTACCAAGTGGTGTATTGCCACCAGCTCGGCCGTGAAGACAGACGCAGCGCCTGGCAGAGCCCCGCTGACTTCAAACAAAGGGGATGCATCGTGGAAGCCAACCCCTCTTGGGACTTGGAGCCATCCGTATACACTGGCACGGTTCCAGCGTGACACGATGTGTGCTCCAAAAAGGTCGAACGCAATACTCCCGGCGCAGTACAGGCGTTGGAAGCAGAGGCGTGGCGACAAATAGCCAAATGTGGTACCCTCCAGGGTGGCGCCCTTGGCAGAACCAGGGGTGCCACCGGCCCGAGAGCTATATCTACGTCTCGAAGGAGTTTCCTCCCCCTAAACCCAAAGGGGTTAGGGTATGACTGACTTCTCTCGGCGGCATAGGCACCGTCGAGATCAGCGGCGGATGCAGTGAAAGTTGTTGGCGACTGAGGGAGACGCCGGGCTCGCGCGTACAGACAAGTGATTTACTGCACGCGGCGAAGAGCGAGTGGCATCTCCCCAACATCGACCAACAGGCTCTCAATGGGGAAATTGCGGAAGGCACCGGTCGCAGGGGGAAGGCCGGTGTGGTGGATCCAATCCACCTTCCGCAATAAACGCTCGGCTGCGGATGCATAACACTCGCATCCGTAGTCGAGCTTCGAACAAATAAAGGATCGATAATAAAGTAGGGCAGTAGTCTTATCAGCGCCCGAAGCGCTGAACGTCACGGAACGAAGAATATCCATGGCAAGGGTACAAGAGACCCTAAGGCTGCAAATATGAGCCTCCCAGGTGAAGCGTCGGTCGAATACAAGACCAAAGAAACGGTGCGACTCAACCACATGCAGGCGCACCCCATTAAGAAACAAATCTGGGTGGGGGTGGAGCCGTGGATGGCGGCAGAAATGCACCACCTTAGTCTTGGCCAAAGAAAACCAAAAAAGGTGCGCTTTGGCATAGCGAGAGATGCGGTTTATTTCCTGTTGGAGTCGACGCTCCAGAGTTGGCATCTAGGCCACGCCAGAAGAGATCGAAAGGTCGTCCACGTAGAGCGTAGCGAGAACATCTTCCGGCAGCACCGAGGTTATGCCGTTGATGCTCAGGACACTTTCCTGCTGGACACCCTCTTCTTGCTCATTTGGGCCGGAGAGAGCTCCCCCCACCTTACTCGGAAATGACGATTTCGCAAAAATTCAGATATAAAGACTGGGAGGCGTCCCCTCGCTTCCATCGTGTGGAGAGTCTCCATGATACCGTATCGCCATGAGGTATCATAAGCTTTCTACAGATCGAAAAAGACTGGCGTAGTTCTGTCTACGAAGGAAAGCCTCGCAGACGGCATTTTCCAGTCGGAGCAGAGCATCCGACGTGGAGTGGAACTTGCGGAAGCCGCACTGTGCAAAAGACAGATGGCCTGCGCTGTCCAGGAAAAAGGCTATTGCAACATTTACTAATTTTTCCATCAACTTGCACACGCAAGAGGTTAGAGAGTTTGGGCGGAAACCGGTCGGAGTAGAGTGATCTCTTCCCGGCTTGCGAAAGGCGAGCACAGTAGCGATTCGCGAGGAATCTGGGAGAAGACCTTCCCCCCAGATCCTGTCTAACAAATCTAACAGAAAGGCCATGCCTTGCTCACCCAGGTGTCGAAGCATGGCTTACGGGACATCGTCCGGACTATGAGCGGTGTCCGTGCACGAAGCGAGAGCGGAGCACAAATCACTCACAGTAAACTTGTCGTTGAAGGATTCTCCTCCTCTGGAGGTAAAGTCCAACCGGCCGCCTTCCACGACATGACGACGTGCATTTTATGCTAGCGGAGCAGCATCCCGGCTAGAGAATTTCGGAAAAAGCAGTCGCAAAGGATTCCGCCATAGACGCGGGGTCCGGGATTGCGGTCCCATTCTCCTGGAGAACGGGAGGGGGGTCCTGCGAGAACTTGCCCCGAATCCTTTTGACTCGCTTCCACACCTCTGCTAAAGGGGTCTTTCCGTTAAGTGAAGATACATTTGCCCGCCAAGAAGAGCGGCGGGCATGCTTCGAAATATACCGGAACCGAGCCCTAGCCCAACGAAATTCAGCGACGGTGAAATCGTTTGGACGGCGCTTATAGCGCATGTAGGCATAACGCTTCTGTTTGAAGGCCGTCTCACACTCGGCTGACCACCATGGGAGTGGTTGGCGTGCAAAACGGCCAGACGTCCTAGGAATAGTAGTCATGCCCACGGCGATGAGTTTGCAGGAGAAGAACTCAACGGCATCATCTACAGACCTAAACTCCTGGACTGAGATAGAGAATTCAGTCATTTCCTGAAGTGCAGGCCACCGCGCCCGCGCCAAGCACCACCGAGGTGGGCTCTCAGGTGGCAGTTGCCCTGAAAATGATATTTGAATGGGAAAGTGATCACTACCATGGAGGTCATCGACCACCCCCAATCAAAATCAGGCTGTGCATCCGAAGAGCACAAAGATAGGTCAAGGCAAGAAAATGAAGCGGTTCTCGGACAGTGATAGGTAAACTCATCCACGTTTAGGACACCTATCTCAGGCTCTTCGATCAGATCGGCAAGGAATTGTCCCCTGGGATTTATTGAGTAATCTCTGCAGAGAGGATGCCTGCCGTTCAGATCTTCAAGCAAAAGAAAGGGCCTCGGCAACTGTGCCACGACGCGGCGGAAGTCCCCCGCGTCGAAGTCAGCTGACGGTGGAATGTACGCAGAAATGATAGTATACCTCCTATCCAGGTGCAGCTGCACAGCCACTGCCTGAAAGGAGGTATCTAAAGAGAAAGGAAGAATGGAGACATCATGCCGGGTGTAAACCGCGCATCCCCCAGCCCAGCCATCCCGTGGTGGTGGGGTCGCAAGAACCTTATACCCTGGGAGGGCGGGCAGGGGGCACGCACCGAGTATGGTCTCCTGCAAAAAGATAGCTAACGGGGAACGGGACGAGATGAGCCTCCGCAGCTCCTCCCAGTTGGCCCGAAGTCCACGGCAATTCCATTAAAGGAATATGCCCGCCAGGCCTAGCTCATAGGAGACGCGGGGGCCCTCTTCGAACAGAAGACCATCACGGGAATGGCCGTACGCTTCCCAGGGGCAGAACCCCCGGCGCTGTTGGCCGGACAAAGCGCTGAAGGCGCTGTCGCCTTCGAGGACTTATTGGGGGAGGTTGTGCTCGCCATGCGAGTCTTTTTCTTCCTCCGCCTCGAAACCTTAGGCGGGCGTTGCGGCTTCGGAGGTGAGGGGCCCTCTTTTCAAGGAACCACCGTCTCCGAGCCACTCGCTCCACCACTAGGCGTGGGCTATCCTCCTTTGTTCCTGTCCTCCTTTCGGGGGACAGCTTTAGGAAGATGGCCTGGCGACCAACTTCAGGGGTCTTGCCCCCTGTAAGTCTCACAACTCGATGTAGGCGCGTGGCCGTTCCGCCTTACGGGAAACGGTCACGCTGGGGGAAGAGGGGGGAGCCCTGGTTTTAGCCGGGGCTGGGTAGGAACCCTTTTTGCCGCCAGCTTTACCAGAGGAGCGTGCGGGTTGAGTAGAGCCCGCAGAAGGGCTCCGAATGGGTGAAGAAACAACCGTGCTCGTTGGCCGGATGGGCCAGGAGCAGAGGGTTCCTTTCTAACTATTGAGGCATATGACGTCCCAGGCAGAGCCGGGCACGCCAGGACCAAGTCCTTAGCCTCGTGGAATGAGATTCAATCCTGGGCCTGAACGGCCAGGATTTCTTTCTCGAGAAGATATGCACCACATTGCTTCGAAGAAGCGGAATGCGGCTCTCCGCAATTGACACACTTGGCCACACATGATTCAGACTTATTGTGTGCGGCCTTGGAGCAATTTACACAGACTTCGGGTAACCCCGACTTTGCACGTCTACAAGATCGATTCGTATGGCCAAAGCAGGGACAGTAATAGCACCGCCGCGGCAGTGGCACGAATGCGTTCACACGGTAGTCGTACCAACCGATACGCACCGACTCAGAAAGCTTGTCACAGTCGAACGTGACAAAGAGTGTAGGGGTGGATCTCGAGGCCCCTCCCTGTTTTCTCATCACACGTTTGACCTTGACCGCCCCATGGTCTGCCAGCTCTAAGGTGATGTCCTCAATGAAGTATTCAACAAGGTCCCTCGCATAAACTACTCCTTTCACAAAGTTCATGGTAGAGTGCGGCGTCACACTCACCGGGGTGCTATGAAGTGTCCGAAGAGCACTTATCTTGGCCGCCTCGGTGGGATTTGCCGCATTCGCCAGAAGGCTCCCGTCCAAGAAACGGGTCACCTTCGGCTCTCTACCAATTGCACTAGCTAATCCTCTCCTCTGATGGATCATGTTGCCCTTGGCCAACATGGTGCCATCAGTGGAGCGAATATCGAGGAAGCGTTTGAAGCCAGCGGGTTCGAAAACGCCAGGTAACCTCTGAATCAGGGGCCTCGATGTCATCGAGGCTCCGTCCTGTGCACTTTTCGTCTTAGTCAGGAGCTATGCAACCGAAGGAGGGGGGGATGGCATTGGGGCCGGATGTGCCGATCTTGTCTTGGTCGCTTGCCAAAGTGGCAGCAGCAGACCCACCCGTCCCCGTAGCCCCCGCGGATGGACAGGAGCCCCGAGTCTTCTTAGTCTTTTTGTTTTTTTTCGTCTTTTTCTCTTTTAGAGAGGAGGACGGAGAATGAACCTGCTTCTCACCCTCGACGGTAGAAGCCCCCAGGTCAGATGGACTGGCCTCATCCAGGTCCTTCTCCGAAATGGAGAATGTCCTGGTAGTCGTAGGGGCACCTGTCGGAGAAGATCCCTCCCCTCCTTGTACTGCCTCAGAAACCATAGCTGTTTGAGGAGGTCCTTGCATAGGGGACGGATTCGGGTTCGGTGTTTGACGCCGAGCCCGGATCCCCCCCCCCCCATGGAAGGCCCTACCGTGTGACGCTGGGTTTCCTCAAGGACCATGTCTATCACAGGAGGGGCCTCCAGTTGGTTATCCCCTCCCAGGACATCGCAGGTCCCCTTGGCAGTGTCACCAGTCTTGTGTGGGGAGGCACAGGCCTTGACCCCGGCAAGGTTTAATATTCTTGCCAGCAGGTCTTTTGAGGGAAGCGACTGAAGGGGCCTGGCTTCCCTCTCTCCCTAAGGGGGTTTGCCCTACCGAGCTGCTCTAAAGGGGAGCGGCTGGCTATGGGCTGCCTGCTGGTTTTCTTGGCAGTCCCCTTGGAAAGAAAAGAGGGAACGCCGCTGGAAAAAGGGAGGTGCACGAAAGCACCTCCAGAGAAGGGGGTGAGGGGGAGTCACATGCAACCGTAGGTGAAGGAGAGGGGTAAGCCTCCTCTCCGGTTAGAGAAATATGGAGGGTCCCCTGCGCAAGCACAGGAGGGGGACCTCCATTTTTTCGCTGGAACTGCCCGAGGGCAGCTTGGTTGTTGTTTCAGGGGGAGTTAAAGGGGTTTTGTTTTTTAAAGATTAATCCATGGGCATGTTGACCCTATTTGTGTCACGGGACGTAATAGCTCATCACCTCTCGCAGTTGCCCGCACTGCAAGAGGTGCTTACAGGCCTGGCAGAGCCAGGCGCTGTCATTTGGGACCACCCCTCCCGCCTGGTGGCCTGGCAGTCCATTAGCATAGGGGCTCCACCTTGGACACGGCGTAAAATAATATAGATTGTGAAGAGGAGAGGAAAAGGGATGTGAGGAAGGTATGGGTGGGGATAAAGCAGGTTGTTAAAAACCAACCACCCCAGAACGGAGCTCAGGGGCTATGGAACATTGTCCCCTCTCCCCTCAGCCGCGATCCGGGACAGTTGGCTGAGAAGAAGGTCAGCATATACCCTGTGAAATTAGAGGCTGGCCAGCGAAATCTGTGAGAGAGGTTGTTTGAAAAGCGAGGAAGTAGGGGAGAAATACAGGCTATCTGAAGGAAGGAAGAGAGGATAAGCTAGACCCGACGGAGCGCTGGATCCCGTCAGCACGGCGGCCAGGATTGCAAATCGCCGCGCCCCTTACGGGGTATTTAATGGCATTAAAAATGGGATTCTTCATTTACTATTTGTTTCCAATTTCCTTGCAGGGTGTTTCTATTAGATACCATAAATACTCTTGGCTTACCTTTTGAGAGCTTCTTCCTGCAATGAAGTCATCATCTGACCATTCCTGCAACGACAAAAAGATAAACCTGCTCAACTCTCATCTTCCAAGTCTATTATAGGTTTCGCAGATTTTTCCTATTCTAGCCTCAGAATGTTTCTTTCAAGTCATCATTTATTAAGGTTTCCCATACGCCTTTTTAGTTGCTTTGAGTCTTCCTCTGCCCTCAAGCGTTTAATTTTCCTTCTGTGATACGTTTTTTTTAGAGAAATGTTTGGGTTAGTTTGATATCAATTTACCCCTTTTCTCGTGCTCTTCCAACCATCATGTTTTGTTTCTTGCCGGTAAGGGATTATTATATTTTACTTCTTTTACAGACAGGGACAGACAGGATTTGCTCCGTTTGATCCCAGATGACGGATAAAACTTACACATATATTTAGGTTAATGGGTAATTAATTACATAATTAAAATATATATAGTTTCATGCAAAATCAATACCACAATTTAGAAAAAGGAATCAATCAAGCGGAGGGACAATCCAGGAAATAATAAAAAAATCAATAATAACAACACGTATATACAAGCAATACACTAAAATGCGTTCGTACGCACACACACACATAATAAATTTTACATGGGAGAGCAACGAGCTCGAATATATACAGGAACTTATAGGATGTATGGAGTTCTACCTTGGGAAGGAGAGTCATCTACTGGATTCCGACTAAGACTGTCTGCTAGACAGTTTTCACTACCTTTTAAATACAAAATTCGGAATTGATATTCCATTAATAGCAGACTCCAGCGCATAAGCCTTCCGTTTTAGGCTGTACAACTTCTTAAGTACGCCAAAGTACAGTGATCCGTTTTGATCACGAACTCCTAACCTATCAGATACAGTTTAAATTTCGGGACACCAAAAAGCTATTGCCAGAGCCTCAAGTTCTATTACTGCATAGTTTTTCTCGCACCGCAACAGCTTCCGGCTTGCATAAGCGATAGAATAGCTATTCCCACCTTTCTCGTACTGCAGCAACACGCAACCGATGTCATCGTTGCTGACATCTGTACGGATTCTAAACAATTTGTTTGGGTTTGGGAGCAGCAATATGAAGGCAGATATTAGCATATCCTTCATCTGCTGGAAGGGGGGGACGCTAAGGCGGCAAAGTTGGGGACGAAGCGCCAGTAGAAGGATATTGAACCCAAGAAGGAACGTAGCTGCTTCTTAGTACGGGGAAGGGGCATATCTGAAATGTCCCTGACCTTTTCTTGCTGGGGCGTTATTTTGTTTTTTCCCAATTTTAAATCCAAGGTACTTGATAGTGTCGTAAGCAAAATGAAACTTGGAAGGACCCATGGTCAGACCATGCTCTCAGAGCCTATTACAGAGGGGGAACGAAGGGAGATTAGATGTTCAGCCCATGTGCGTGTAGCTACGTACATATTATCAAAATAGAATGACACACTATTCAGAACATCTAAAAACAAATGTAGTTTCTGGTCTATCAACGGGGTCGGTTCGGCATCGAAAACCTTCATGGCGTTAAGTTTTCGAAAGTCCACACATATTTAAAAGGACTGGTCTGGATTCCGAACCATAACAATGGGGGAACAGTAATCAGAAGTTGGGGGTTCGATTATTTCTAATTTTGGTAAGTTTTCGACCTCCGCATTGAACGTGGATTGCAAATGAATGGGCCGGAAGTAGGCCTTTCCCAATCGAGATAACTGGGCTTTCTGAGCGGGCTCCAGGTGGGGATTTAGATCGATCTCTTAGGGAAAGTCTTTATACGTTCAGGGAAGAAACGGGAGTGGGTAGTCATTATCAGCTTCTACGCGAACTGTCTGGACTAGGTTAAGAGGTTCGAGGGGATAAGAGGCTTCCATCACGGCCTCTTCATCCAAGGCAACAATATTGTTGATGCAGGCGCGGCGGTGGTGACGTTTGAGCATGTTGACGTGAAACACTTTGTTACCGGAGGGTGTTTGGATGAGGTAGTCCACGGGGCCACGGGCTTCCAGGACTGAAAAGGGGCCTTTTCATTTGGAAAGAAGTTTATTTGTCTCCGTGGGCAGGAGAAGCAGGACCTCTTCACCAGGCTTGAACCGTCTTTTTTTGACTTAATGTCAAAATGGGTCCTGTCATAGGAGCGGGGGATACGTAGAGAGTGCGTAGGGGAGTGGTTAGAAACGGAGGGGAAACGGAACAACAGTTCACCCTCAACGAGGTATGGGACCTCCTTATGACCAGGAATGGATTCGCGCTCGTTGGTCCTCGACTTTTTCCACAATAGCTGTAGGGAAAGACACTCATTATGTGCCTTTACAAAAGACTCGTTGCTCAGAGTCTCGTACTCGGGAAAAAAGAGGGTCCTAAAATCACGAGGGGTGCTTCGTTTTTTAGGGATTGGGCCCTCGTGATGGCGGGCCGAGCAACGGGACTAGGGGAGAGCTGCAGGCTCTGGCGGACTAATATCTCGCTGAATTTAATAGGGGCTGCTACGGCGTCAGCCAAACCGGTAAAATATCGGCATTCGATGAAACAACGGACCACTTGGAAGTGGTTGGCTCATCTCAAGTAGTCCTGGACTACTACAAATTTATCGTCGTCGGGGCTCACTAGGGGCAGCAACTTTTCCGCTACGACGATGCACGTGCATCCCGTATCTCTGACCAGCGTTGAAATTCAGCAACCATTAACCAATCCAGTTTCAAATTTGAGCCCACCGGGGGAGCTTTCGTTAAATAAAAAATTAACTTGATGTCCAGGGCGGATTATCGCTGGTTGGGGAGCAGGCGTTTCGGAGCGAGCAGACAGAGGAGAGAGAGAGGCGCTTACTTGGTGGACTTAGTGGCTGGGAGCAGAACATAACTGAGAATTTGGGGGACAGATCGTCCTCACATACTCGGGGATTCAGCAAGAAAAACAGACGATTGGTCTTCTGGGGTAATTCGACGCAGAGGGATAAAGACGAGTAGCTTAGCATCCCTATGTTCAGACGGAGGATGATATTTCGGTTTGGCGGGACCTGGAATCTTTACGAATTTGGAAGCGTTCTCCGGGTGAAATTTAGGGACGTGGCATTTCCTCTTGGGGGATGGAGGATGACTCTTCTTGGGATCTTTAGGGTAAATATTATGATTAGCCGCGTGCAAATCCGCTTCTTCGATGCATTCTTTAAAGGAAGCAACTCTTTGGTCCTTCACGAATGCATGGATTTCAGAGGGCAGCGTAGCCATCAATTGATCCTGCAAAATGAAGTCGAACAGAAACTCATAGTCGCCGTTTACCTGGGCGGAGTCCAACCAAAACTGCAGGCTTCTTCTGAAGTTGGATTTGAACTGGCGGTAGTCTGGCTCGGTTGCAACCTCGCCTAATGAAACTTTGCCCTGTAGAAAAACGAATTCATGTTGATCGCAGCCAAAAGTTCGGACTTAAGGGTCGAATAGTCGAGGGTAGCCTCGGCGGGTAGCGAAATGAATATATCTCGCAGCTGCGTATTAAGTAGTTTCAAGAGTCGGGCGACTCTATCAGTTTGGATATCCAAGTGATTTACCTCAAAAATCTTTTCGAAGTTAGTGAGGTAAGGCGCTGAAATACTCACCGTCCTTAAATACTGGGAGCTTTACAGTGGGGATCTGATGGGCTTCATTCCTGGAACTAACTGAGAGGATTTCTAAATTATTCCTATTTAACTCCTTTTCATGGTGACCACCCTTTCTCTTTCTCCAGCTTCAGCTTTTCTTCTCTGCTCAGCTTCTCTTAGTTCTTTCCTCTCTGCTCTTTCTTTTCTCTCCTCATCCTGAATATAGGCGACTAGCTCTTTACCAGAGAGCCTAAGCATCTCACCCTGTTGCCTAAATCTCTCGAAGGACGTCATCTTGGTTCCTTACGCGAGCCTTAGCCACTCGGCGCGTTCAAAAATCTTACGGCAAAGAAAATGGAGCTCTCGCAATAGTTCCCAAAAATTCTAAATAAAATCTTAATTCTTGTTATCACACACACGGACAAAAGCAATAACTTATGATAAATATACCAATTCCTATATGAGTACCTGAAATAGGACCTCTTAATCCGTCACGGCGATTACAAGCTGGGGAGTTTTAGAGATTTTCCCCCTAAAACACACACAAATAAATGGCTTGTTACTAAATATTACCTCACGGGCACCACAAAAGATTGATTACTCAAAATAAAATAAAAACAATTAGAAAAAAAATTATTTTCTTATCTTTAAATAAACTTGACCCAACTTGGTAAAAGAGTGCGAATTTAATACAGGGGCCAATAGCTTTTAATGAGTTTACCAAGTTGCAGTTCAAGGATATATTCAAAAAGTGACAACCCAAAATATAATTTTAATAAGTCACTAGTTTACATATATATGTATATATATATATATATATATATATATATATATATATATATATATATATATATATATATATATATATATATATATATATATAAATACGGGAAATATAAGAAGTGTAAATAAGGATAATAATACTGACAGACTATAGAAAATTGGCAATCGGGTAACCTTAATTACTTGTTAATTAGCTTTTAAATGGGATACTATAAATTAGTTATACAGAAGGAATATTTAAAAGTCGGAAAGTGGGTCGATTAACGGGAGATACAATCAAAAGTCGTTTTACCTGAAAGGGAGTCACCTTTAGGAAGGGAAATCCTTTAGCGCGTCGGCGCGGGAAATGGAGACGGAAAATGGTCGTGATTCTCGGGCCGAATATCTTGATGTTGACGAGGATGAAGGTGGGGTGGAGGGGGGGGGGCAAAAGACGAGTTCACGATTCTCCTTGAAGACTGACGATGGCAACTCTGTTCCAGAGAAGTGCAACCTCCAAAAATCGAGACTCTGACGCGACTCGGCGCGAAATCTGGAGATGAGACGAAAGGAATCTCGGCCAGTCCTTCGGGGACGAAACGATGATTCGAGGCTTGCTCTGAACAGAGTAAGCCTTCACAAACGTGATGGATCTGCCTGGTGAGATCCAACCTCGATGGTATACGCGAATACCAAGGACTTGGGGAAACAGACACATGATCTGAACTGAAGACGACGAGATCTCAAACTCAATTGCCCATCTTCAAAAAACCCAGGGTATTTATATGACAGCCATTTTTATGGTGCTCGATGGCTGGAAGGCACAGACGTCTGTGAGAGAGCTTCCGGTGCCTAGAGGGATTAGCTTTTGTTGCCTGACACATGGCTTAATCGTCTCCAACGATGTGGGTGGGAACTTTCGGCTATCCTTTTCCCGACTACGGAGATTAGCATTTTATCGAAGAGGTGAAAGCTTTTAGCGCCCAATTTAAGTACACCTGTGAGGCGGAGACAGATATTCAAATTCTTTTTTCTTTTATTTTTCTCCTTGGATACAGAACTTACTCCGCGTGGAGTTATACTTAAGAGACATAGGGAGGGAAGGAATTCAAGAAACAAATGAAGGGGGTATTCTTCTTGGTGTCCCTTTCCCTTACACTCTTCATAAAAGATATTGAGCTCGCCTCTTCCCTTTGGATTTGTGTTCGCGAGCGCAAGCTAGTTTATTTATTTTTTAAAAATTAATGCGAAAGAGTTAAAAAGAAATTTAGCATTGTGGTGACGCGTCGTACGCCTGGCAATTATGATACATTCATTCAAGATGTAGGGAAGCGTTGGTTTATGGCTTTATCCCTTTATGGCAATTATCTTGCATCCAGTTACACGTCACAGAATGTCTAATAATGGCGATTAATTATTAAGTGATAGGCTAACATAAATTTATCTCTATTATTTCTATAGGCCGTTATCAAAATAAACAATTAATATAATTAACTAACCCCTTTTAGAATGGAAAAGTTTTAAAAGAAGAAGTGAAATGAAGATGAAACAAATAGGCTTAATTGCACATCAGGACCTTCTGAGTCATCTAATTCAAGCAGACGCATTTATAATGAAAGGAGACAAAAACTAGGGCCTATGTATTTCAGTCATCTTGGTAAATTGACTATTTAGGAATAGATAATAGTGATGCTGTTATTTGCATGTTGTGTCATGAATGCTTGACAGGCTATCAAAAATCAAATTGCGAAAGACAATATCGTGTGTATCATAAAGATTTTAGGGAAACATTTTCAGAACGCAGTATTAGTTAGAATGGGTAAACTTTAGGAAGAAACAAATAAATTTCAAGAACAAAAGAACGTTCCAAGCGGTATTATAAAGATCACTAATAAAGAACTGGCGATTGAACTATTATTCTTTTTATCGCATACAATAGTGAAAAATTCAATGTCTTTTACTAATGGTGAAATAATAAAATAATGTGTCGTGTCATCTGTAAAAATTTGACTACTGAATTTCAAAAAATATCTGAATATATGAAGTACCATGTTTAAAAATTTGAATTAACTTTAAATCATAGGGCTCTTGAAATCAATTGACTTGAAAAATTTTTCAATAAAAATGAATTAGGAGATGCTGAATCAGAGCTTCCAGATATGTAATCATCTTTATGATAAAGGACCTTTTTCAAAACGAATCTCTGTCAACCTTCTGCGGCTCTTCAGATTGCAAAACTTTTCTTTGCTTCAAAGAGAGGCATTCCAATTTTTTTCAATATTTTGATTGACATACACATGCGAAAGTGCTTTCCATTACTTAATAACATAAAAATAAACAGAGGACAAGATTTTTTACAACATATCTCGAAGAAAATTTGCCATTGAATCTCGATGAAAGAGAAGTAAACTTCAAAAAGTTAGCTTCATCTCTTCAAAATCAGGGATCCCATTAATTTAGGATTATTTTTATACATAGAGCAATTAATAAAATATATTCAAATAAACTTTTCTATCTTAAATGTGTTTTTTTGTGAAAATACATTTTAAAATATTTTTTACTTATATGTATTTTGTGCTCTTTAGGCTCTAAGAAGTAAAAGGTTTGCTCGCTAGAATAAAAGTTGAAGAACCCCTTCTCTAGACCAAAGAAGTTGCCTGTGAACATCATTGACACAAGAAAACATAGCAAACCGACATAGATATGAATTTCAATCCTAACCTTCTCATACAAAATAACTACATTAATTAAAATTGGAATACTGACTGCGTCTTGGGGACCAGCGCTGGAGAGGTAACCACATCAACTTCATCCTCGTCGTTGTAAATGACCATTCCTTCATCGGCTATCGTATCAATTCCAACGCTGTGTCGCTCCTTTGGCTCCAGATAGTTGTTCCGTTTCTTCAAAATAAGAAATAAAGATTTGCAGAGATAATTAAGCATAAAAATGGAAAGAAATATTTATATACGCCACTTCTTAAAACAGTAAAACCTGGAAGGGAATGTTTTTAATGTAGTCTATTACACATTCTGCTCTCCTCGTATGCGCTTACACTATCACACCTACACTAACCTAGTTCCTCTTACTCACTCCAAAAGAGACCCTCCTACTCCGAAGTATAATGATCATGCTTATCATCAACCATATACCATCATATCTTAATTTATATTCCATTAGTGGACTTATCCACCACGCAAGCACATTTCGTAAAAACTTTAGACCCCACAAGACAAGACCCCTAAAAACTTATTATTACCTGGATTACAATTTTTTCATTCACGCTCCGTAGCTCTTCTTCATACTTCTTCTTTAGTTTATCCATGTTGGCTTGCAATTGGACGTTGTTCTCTCGTTCAGCTTCCATATCTTCCTTCATTTTCCGCATCGTTTCTTCGTACTCCAACCTCACCTTATCTCTCTCCATCTCCAAGGCGTTCTCATCCGGAGCCACAGATACAACTAGAAAGGTAAAAACTTTATTAATAAAACCTTTATTAATAAACCTTTATTAATAATGGGTTCGTCAAAATACAATAAACGCAAAACTACGATTCAGAATGAAATTATCTCTTTGTAAAGCAGTGAGAAGAGGAAAAAATGAACAAAATTGCGCCTAAGAAATTGCACTAAGAAATAGTTCTTTCTTAGTGCATTATTTTTATGACCATTTAGCCAACTATGACTACAAGATTGTTTGTACACAACTTGATATATCGATTTCAAGTACTAATAAACGATAAACTTAGCTTACAAGTGCGATTAGAATTACGGCAAAATTAAATAATGTGACAATAACAATAATTAGCCACCTTCACACCTCATCGGTTATGCCTGTGGGATGCTCCTCATCCACACCAAGCAAGTGACTGTACCAATAGACCTCTTCTAACATCACTAAAAAGAAGTGTTTCAAATGCCTGCGTACAAGTCAGTCTAAGAGACAATATCAAATACAGTGTGTGAAATACAAACAATAAATTAAAATGAGATTAAGAGAATACTATAACCATTAAAATGCATTAGATATACTAATATATGATAAAGTTATATTGGTTTTAATGAAACCTGTTTTATTAATTAAAATCTCATTTTAAAATTAATTATCATAGAAGTTCTTAATATTTGTTCTTGTGATCTTTGATAGGAAATGTATCAGAATGGAACGAAAGTAATGTCCGATTGCTTCCTAGAACCTCCTTCCACCTCATAACAAGCTTATAAATGCCACATATATAAAAGTTCTTTAGGTTTTGATTGAAAATATGAATCCAACTCATTTTCAACCTTTTCTCTCGATCTCAAACTAAGACCATCCAAATGGTTCTGTATTCCCCTAAACCCGTGATAATCAAAAGGTCAGGAGAATATGAAGGACGAAACCATATTTTCTAACCTCTCTCCTCCAAGAGATCTTTGGTCATTCGCCCTGTGTGGGAACAGGCATTATCGTGATGGAAGATGACACTAACTTCTGTTGACTAAGGAGAGTCGCCCTTGGCCCAAGCAGCTTTCAAAACGACAGGTTGATTGCAGTTGAGATTACCATTAATTATTTTTTCTTGTTGTCTAACAGTTCGTTGTGGACAATTCTTTCAATATTCAATCATAAAATAAAATAAAAATTTAGGAAGTTCTCGTTTGGGTTGTTGATAAATCCTGATTCCTTGATTGAACCACGAACGGCTGCCCCAAAATGGTACCTGAAGCAACACATTGTTGCAGATTTGCGGGACCCATTTTCCAATCTCTGGAACCTTTCCAATCCTTTTCAGTTGGCGTAAGTCAATGGTATGGGTTACGTTAAATTGTTCTGTGAGTTTTTTTTTAGAAGTTGTAACAGCATTTGCTCTGCCAACAGCTTCGAATTCTTAGGAATCAAGTTGGGAGGGCAGGGGGGCTTATTTTGGTACGTCTTTTAGACTGAAATGTCCGCTTGGTAAACGGGAAAACACTTCCTGCAACTTTTTTCATTTGCTGCATCATCCGCAAAAGTCATTTGAATGGATTTTGCCGCTGTACTTGCATTGACGCCTTTATGAACCTCATAGAGTAAAATATGTCTAATGTGATCTATAGATGGGACGAGCATTGGGGTGAATAGCGAAGAAGATTATGAACAATAGTTTTATAATCTTAAAGTAAAATTAAAACTTACTCATTGTAGCATTCTTAAAAGATAAAAAGAGGCACTACTTTAATAAATACTATCTAAAACTTTATTCTAGAAAATTGGACATTACTTTCGTTGGAACCTGAGATATATATTAAAGGCAGGCAGCTCATTACAAATGAATATCATAAAAGATAATACGGCATATATATATATATATATATATATATATATATATATATATATATATATATATATATATATATATATATATATATATATATATATATATATATATGCCGTATTATCCCTTATGATATTCATTTGTAATGAGCTGCCTGCCTTTAATAAATTTGTCTACTAAGTTAGTCCTTAAGTTGGTGCTTCACAATAGTGATTAAAACAAAAAATACCACGAATCTAACCAACTAAAATGATCAAAGTTCTCAATGCTCTTACAATTTCTATCTTTTCCACTTTCTTCGCAATGTAGTTTTAAATGTGTGCATATGGTCACGGCCTACTAGTGAGACTAAAATTCAACATACATTCTAAACATATTAAAAAAATAAGCAGTATTATCTAACGAGATTGAAAATGCACATGATAAATTGAGGAGTATTTGAAAGAAGCAAATTTTTATGATTACGAGAATGAAATTAGAGCAAAAAACGAATCAGCATTTACTTCCGTTGCCGTTTGAAAATAATTAAGTTCCATTTTACTATCCTTGCACAAACTAAGTAAAAGAGATCTCTTCGGCCTATTATAAGAAAATTCTACACTCGAATTGCATTGTAAAATAAAACAAGTGTATTTGAAAAATGAAATGGTAAGATAGAATGACTTATAAGTGGAGGCTTTGTTTACAATTGAAGTGATTTTCCCAAAAGTTAGAGTTTGGTCCAATGAGACTTTCATCCTAAATATAATTTTAAAAGCAAATTACCTGCAATTGTAAAAATTCGATACATGGTTTGAGTTCTAAAGATTATTAAATATAACAGATGTCGTGTTGACATTTAATAACCCCCACTTGGATTAGTATTATATAAAGATTTGTTCAGCAAACATGGACAAACTGGGATTAGGTGTACGGTTGCTTTATGAGCCGTATCTTTTGTTTTATTCCCCGTTACTAAAGCAGTGGCAACCCCCCACATAGGTGACCCACAACTCTATCCTGCGATTAACCACATCCGATAGAGCTTAAGTACACTTAAATTGGAAAGAATACAAACTCGGAATAGTATCACAATACGATGTAAGCCCCTTTAATTCTCAATGTAAAAGAATAAAATAAATATCCCATCAACTTTAGCTCATGACTGTTGCCGACAGTTTAGATCAAGGCTGACATGAGGGATATTGCCGAGACATATAGCTCTAGATCACGGCTAATTAGATGGGTATTGCAAAGAGCCATATTTCTATATCATGGCTAAGTCGTGGACTATTGCAGATACTAAAAACACAAGAAAACGGGTAACTTGAAGATTATATCAGACACCCACTTTCAGACACATATCTATAGATCACGGCTAAATTGATAACTGTTTCACACACATATAACTCTAGAATATAGATTACGGCTAACTCGATTGATTTTGCAAACACTTATATTCTTGAGCACAGCTAAAGGGCGGTTGTTGCAAATACCCATAACTCTAGATCTTAGCTAACATAAAAGCTATTGCAGACACCCA
Source organism: Ceratothoa steindachneri (assembly GCA_963969495.1). Lineage (NCBI taxonomy): Eukaryota > Metazoa > Arthropoda > Malacostraca > Isopoda > Cymothoidae > Ceratothoa > Ceratothoa steindachneri. Next base: position 78,958,344 of record OZ018332.1, read on the forward strand.
TGACTCTAGATCAAGGCTAACTTGAGTGCTATTCCAGACACACATATCTCTATATCACCGCTAAATTCACAGCTGTTGCAGACACCCATAACACTAGATCACAGCTAAATCCACCGATATTGCAAATACCAATATTACTAGATCACGGCTAACTTGAAGGTTATTGCAGAGACCCATAACTCAAGATCATGGCTAATTTGATGGCAATTTTAGATTCTCATATCTCTAAATCATAGTTAAATCGGCGGCTGTTGTAGACACTCATAACTCTAGATCACCCCTAATTTGAGAGCTATTTCATACACTCTTATCTTTAGATCACGGCTTAATCTAGAGCTATTGCAGACACCCATTTTTTATCATTTTTAAAGAATATATTAACGTTATTCTTTCGATGAGTTGCATTTAATTAAAAAATTATAGAAAAACTTGTTTGGAATTTGCCTCATTTTGAGGAAGAGACAGGTTTAGAAGTTTTTCGTCCCCCTTAGAGTCCATAACGCACCAAATATTCTCCTCTTCTGTCTATTTTTAAAATGAACATTTAAAAACATTTTCACTCTCCTTAATTTCACCGCGCTCTGTATGAACCCTTTCCAATGAGGCGCGGAAAGGAAAGCCCTGCGGGGCCGTCTGATTTTGATTTCGGTGTCGCCTACTTTTGGGTGAAACCGAAATGCATCACGATTTCTCTCTCTGCTTTTGTCACATCTTTGTAAAATCAATAGAGAAGATAATGGGATAATTATTCATAAGTTCAGGGTGACTTTGGAAATCGATTAAATGGAAATAAATGCTGATTAGCAACATTAAAAGGTGTGGATGCAAAACTACTCGTTCATCACACAGTAAGTACGAACAAACCTCTCTTTCCAGAACCCCGGATTGCCAAACCTATTAAAATAAAGGAATTAGGAGCAAATAAAAATCTAAATAATCCCTTAACGTCTATTCGATATGCAAAGCAATTTTAACTATCTGAAAGGAAGATTTTTAGGGCAAGAATCACTAAAATTAGATAAATAGACCATGAAAATTCCCGGAACACTTTAGAGTGGAATTTTTGTATTAACCATGGAATGAATTCGCTACATTTAATATATCACCGAAATAAATCCAATATTAATCGAGTAAATAATAAAAAGGCACATTTATTAAAATCAACCTTTACTGCTGACTTCAATAAATATTTCATTTACAGTATATCTCGCTCTCTCTCTCTCTCTCTCTCTCTCTCTCTCTCTCTCTCTCTATATATATATATATATATATATATATATATATATATATATATATATATATATATATATATATATATGAGTGTGTAATAAGGAAAATAAAAATAAAAACTATTAAAAATACAAAACTTCGACCGATACATGAACGCTGAAACTATGTAAATGCATCGAAAATACTCAAGTTTCACATATACAAAGGGTAACTAGCAGTTGTTCACTATGAAGTAATATGCACTAAGAACGAACGAAAGCAAAACAGTCAACACATTCTGCTTGAATCTAAGTTGACGAATTTCCAAATGAATGTCTGCAACTCTTGATTCAAAGCATTGGAAACAAAGCGAGAAACAAGACCGCAACTACCGCTTCAACAAGAACAAATGACGCACCTATCGAACTAATAAACGAATCTTAAAACAGAGAAAGCAATAAATACCTCTCCCTAAATTACATTTTTTGTGAAAAATATACAAAAAATATAAAATAAACCAATATATGAATGCTAAACAACTTGAAGCCAGACAAAGTTAAATATAACCATTCATAAATTGGCGGGCATCGAAATTTATGAATAGTTGCACTTAAACAGTGGGGTACAACTTCATGACAATCATTCAATTAATCAAACATCATTCGTTCTCATTCATAAGCATCGCACCGTCACTCCCCAAGTAAAGGAAGCAAAGCGAACAGTAATTCAACAAACCGAACATCCTCGCCTCGAACCACTAAAGATTTCAGTTTAACAAAAACAAAAAAAAGTGTCGGGTTGCTATCAATTGTATTTAAATTTCCATTGGATAAAAATTAATCTCTTGCAAATGGTTACAATTGATTTCACTTGGTTACAAAAAAAAAAACAGCTATGTAAGTCTTTTATGTCTTTTCAATTAATTTAGGATAACTTTGCACCGCGGAATCCTAAAATGACATCCTTTTCTCTGATCTTGTCACGTTTTTTACTAAGTCGATTTTTTAAAAATCCGATATAATACCTAAATTAATTACATTTTTGTAACATTTTGATTGATTTTTGTTAATATTATCATCCAGAATAGGTTTTTCAGATAAAAACATCGTTTTTTAACACAATTTATTAATTAAATGTTACAAAAATTCATTCATCTACATTAAATATTAGACATTGATAAAGGTACATTTGATATTAGGTCATCATTGTTCAAAATTAAACACTTGAACTTCCGTTTCTTTGAACTCCTAGAATGTTTAGCGGTAGGGATGTGTCTCTTCAGAGTCCAACAGAAATCAGCTATCATTACTGCATCCCAGCGTCCCTGATACCTGGTCTCCATCTCTTTCATGTCCTGATGGAATCCTTCCCCTGGTCTTCGCTCATTGAACCCAGATTCTTCAGAAACCGATCCATATGCGAGAACAAGTAAGGCATTTTGGTGCTTAACTTACATCCGAGGTTTCTGAGAGCAGTCAGCATATTGGTGACAAGTGCTGTGTAGTTCCTGGCCTTCTTTTTGCCAAGAAAGTTCTTCACGGTCAGAACTAAAAACCTTCTACGGGTCAAGTTCCGCATCGTTCATGGAGTTTTCAAACTCTGGATCTCCGATGAGCTGGCGGAGTTGAGGACCGTCAAAGATGCCAGCTTTTAACTTCATGTTCATTCCTGGAAAAGTGTGGCACAAGTAAGTAAAATAGCGACCATCTTTTTCAAAAGATTTGGTGAACTGTTTGATCAAGCCGAACTTGATAGGCAGCGATGGGAAGAGTCTCTTGTCTCTGTCCACCAGATATTGATTTAGATTTAGCTTTATCGATGGGAGTTTACCGATCAGGATCATAGAGGGACAAGCAACTGTCTCTATGCTAAGAAGGATGCAGTCGCCAATTTTAAAAACCCATCAATTGCATTACTGGTTCGCGTGAGCACGGGGCCGCTCTACGGCGGGGGACACCACTTTTCTAAACTTTCATCCCACTCACCTAAGCACATAACACATCAATCACATTAAACTTTCATTCACAAAACACAATTCAAGAAAGAAGACTAGAAGAAAAAAGAGGACGAACTTAGAACAAAGACCCCCACCGCCCCTTCAGAGGAGATGGATACGACGAAGAGTGTTCCCCTCAGGGGGCGTCTCGGCCAAGCAGTTCCGGTCATGAGAAAAATATGCCAGACCCTCTTTGCCGAACTAAAAGTCGCCTTGATACGGTTAATAGAGGTCTGCAATGGATACATCGCACTATGCTCCCATCTAAAAGACGTATACGAACTCCTCTCAACTAAGGGAACAACAGAATTCAAAAGAGTTGGACTTGAATCACGCCCCCCCCCCCCCTCTCAAGTCGCGGAAAACCGAAGTATTGTCTGACGGGTAACGACCGACAAGAGAAATAAAAGAAGAAATTAAGAAAAACCATAAATGAGCAAAAATTAGAGAACTCTTGAAGTTCAACAACCATACTCATGTGTTCAAGATCCAATTCAAATCCACGGAGATGGCTATCAAAGCTAAGACAGACGGACTTATCGCATTCAATATGAGAATACTATCAGAAAACAGAACAAGAGAAGTTTCATAACATCCAAATGTGCTTCTCCTGCTACAAATTAGAGAAACATACCAGCTTCAACTACCTGGACAATGATAAGAAGAAGTGTTCTGACTGCAGCCAAGAGGGACACTGGTTTAAAGACTATGCTTCATCCACCAATAAATGCCTAAACTGGGGCGGCGAACACAGAACCATGGCCCTAAATTGCCCAAAGAGAAAAGAAATAATAAGAAGAAAAGAAGAGGATGCGTGAATCCAAAGCAATCCCAGCTACGCGGCCGCAACTTCAAAAAACACTCCTCAAATTACAAACCCCACGACGAATCTGAACAGTAAAATGAGCGCGAAGATACTAACATGCATAGTTCACGCTCACATTACGAACATGAGGACACCAGGATAATATGAGAAGTAGCTTAACTCAATGCTCCAAGCCAACAATTTGCCGACCAGAAAGTCAAGAGAAGCAAGTAACATCTGAGGAAGAAGCAGAAGAAAGCCAAGAGGAAGAGGCCAGTACTAACGACTCGCAATCTGATACAGAAGAGGAAAGCGAGTGAAGAATAAATTGAAGACTTTGACATTGGTTTTGAAAATCAAATAATAAACCAGCTAAATGAGATCATAGATAGGACGCATCCAATCCAGCAGGTGATCAGGGGAGAAGAAGATGAAGTGAATAAAATGTCGCTAGAAGAACTAGAACGCGCTCTTTACTCATTTAAACAAAGCGCACCAGATCGATCGGGGCTTATGGAAATCAACATCGTTAAAACACCGAGATGCGTCCGAGAAGGAATGCTAAACATCTTTAATGCCTGCTTAAATGTAGGCTACTTTCCCGACGCTTGGAAGAAAACTCGCTATCTAAAAACCAGCAGTATGGCTTCAGGAAAAGGAGAAGCATCGAGATGGCAATAAGTGTTATCACGGAGACAATTGCACAAGCGAAAAAGGATCGGAACTATATCGACATCGTATATAGAGACGTATCCAAAGTAATTGATAAAGTCTGTGTAGAGGAATTGCATCATGAAGCCTCCGGAGGGCCAGGTAGACGTATACATTAAAGTCTCCCCCCTTCCTTGTAGGGAAAGCCGGAGAATCGAGCCACATGAGGATACTCGTGGGAATGTAGCCGGCGAATAACAGTCTAACTGCCTGCCCTGTTTGATCTCCCGCCGCATAGGTAGTTGGAGCGACCATCTGTGTTAAGGTAACCAGCAAAGGCCCTTAAACGGCGCTCAAAAGATCTAAGTACCTACAATATCTGTAGGCCCATGGTTATATCACCAAAAAGCGGTGCCTCTCTAAAGGCACGTCAAGGATGGTGACGGTTGGTGGTGTCTCTAATTAACAAGCCGAATTGGGCACCTCGGTGCCAACCTCCTCACTTCTCGCTTTTCCAGATGCGACCTCACCACTCGCTCTTCCCTCTGCGGCCTCGCCCCTTCCCCCTTAGATTGGGCGGTCGTTCGCCTATAAATACGCCTCTGAAGGAAAGAGAAGAGATTATTATTCGAGGGGAGACGATAGATGATTAGTTCGAGAAGATCGATCCTTCAGCCAGTAGAGATCATTCGGGAGGGACGATAGAGGATCAGTTCGAGAAGATCGATCCTTCAGCCAGTCAAGATTATTCGAGGAGAGACGATAAAGGACCAGTTCGAAAAGATTGATCCTCACCCCCAGTGCCGAATTAACATAGAACCTTAAGTTTTGTATCAGTGCCATACCGAAGAATCCTTTACAGACTTAGAAGAAGTCTGACTGGAGAAAAGAAAACCCGCTCACACTCGAGTGACTCTCACAGCGCAAGGTCCGTGGGAGTGAGAGGAGAAGAACCAAACCCCAACGAGGTTCTATTTGTTAAGTACGGTAGAAATCCCCTCGTATACCCAAATTTTAGTTCGATACCTGGCGTTAAAGACTAGGATACAAATAAGCTCTAAGAGTATCCAGAAGAGGACTCTTTGAGCTATAGAGCACTACAACTCTCTTCGTCTTTTAAAAGTAACAGGAGGCAAAGTCGCAATAAGAAGTTAACATCGCCCCCCCCCCCCTTACCTCCATCCTATCTCGAAGAAAACCTATCATCGGCAACTCCAACTCTCCGAAGCGCGAGAAAAGCCCTCCAGTGATATCCGGCAACCCCTGATCCCTTCTGTCATGTAAGTTAGAAAGAACATTTATATTCGTATTGCGTTAGTATGAGTTTATTACGTTACACGACTTAACGGAAGTAGAAACAATTGTGCGTGAACCCCGTCATATTTACTAGTAGAAGAGTGTAATTTAATTTGGTGTATAACGCTAATATAAAAGGTCGTGATAAAATAACTAATCTGCAATTGGGTTGTTTACGTGGAGCCTATTTGTTTATTTTTGTCATGAATAGATATTGTAATAGGCTCAGTTGCCAACATGTTTAGCTTCGGTTAGCTTTGTATGTGGATATACATGTGTTTACTGTTTTTTTGTAGTTAATTGTTAAATTTTAAAATATATGTTTATTTTGGGATCATTCCTGGGTGTTTCACTAAATCCTTACGTGTTTGAGACGGCTCCTAATTAATAATGGATTAAACGCTGTGACACTCTCTCAGCAATAAAGTACTTAAAAAGTCTACTCAGCCAATATTGAAGTATTGTTGTCTTGCATAATTAATAGAATCCGACCGGCTTCCTTAAAACAACAAAAATACAATTCTTTGACAAAAGTATACTCGACAGTCTGGATAAGGGGTATACATTATAAAATCCTGCCACTGGGCTTAAACTCCAGGCTCGAGAAGATCCTCTGCGACTACGTCATGGAAAGATCAGCATATATCAGCATAAGTAACACGGAAGGGCCTTCCTTTCCGCTGCAGGCAGGATTGCCCCAAGGCGGGTGCCTCTCTCCAATCAATTACTCGATATATACAGCCGACATCCCAGAGCCCGTCAACCCCTGGAATTTAAACGTTCAATTCGCCGATGATATAAGTCAAATCATCGTTGCCGGAAATCGCAATGCACCTATGCAAGTTCGCATGACTGCCGAAAAAATTAAAAACGTTAACGAATACGAGAACAGTTGGAAGATACGAACCAACCGGGAAAAGTTTAAGATTGTCCCGTTAGGAAGGAGAACCTTAGCGGATTTGAGAGTGGGAGATGCACGTTATCCCTACATCAATGAGTGCAATGTACTCGGAATGAAAATCATTTCTACCGGGTACAAGAAGCACGTCTCAGATCAGATACTGAAAGCGAAGTCGGCAGTCAGAACCCTCTACACTTTTAGAAACCTGGCATGAAAAATGAAAGGAAAATATACATGGCACTAATAAGACCGACTCTAACATACCCTTCAGCAACTCTCTTCAGTGCCGCAAATACGGCACTACAAGAGTTGCAAAGAATATCGAACAAATGCGTGTATATCATCACAAGCACAAAAAGAAGGGAAATGAAGAGAGCAGAAGACTTACATAGAGCGGTAGAGAACTCTCCGCTCAACTCTCTACTAAAAGAAAGAGCAGAAGCCATGAAAAAAATAGCATCTAATACTACCGACGAGATCAAAGCCCTCTTAGAAGAAAATCAAAGGAATCTATGCTATGCAAGATTCCCAAGCAGCGCCAGCAAAACGAAGTTGTCCCGTTTTATGCATGAAAATACGAAACAAATCTCGACCAAAATTACAACCGACAATGAAAGTAACTAACCAAATTCGACTAAAAACCTGAACAAGAAATTCTCAACCCAAGAAGACTTTAAAAATAAACAAGAGGAAACAAGAAGAAGAAGTAAAAGAACAAGTACGAAGAAAACAACGAACAAACACAAGAAACAAAAACAAACAACTACATCAACACAAAGCAGTAAGATTAAAACATAACTAACAAGCTACTCAAAAACATAGAAACGTAAGAAAAACACTTTAACAACAATAAACAAACATTTAACCAATAATACGTCTAGAATATAAAGGAGAAAACAAATAAACGAATTCAAAGACTTGAATGCCGAACTTTTACATATATTTGCATGTATATGTGTACATGTAAATATATGAAACTACATTAAGACAACAATGACAAAAAACATGAAAGAGATTAGTCTGATCTCCAGGCAACTTTGCAATATTTGCAACTCTTCTACTTCCTTACTTTTCACCTCTATCATTCTTGTACACTACTATCTCCCACACCCACATTTTAACCACTTCTCCCACAATACAATACAATTGCGCAGAAGCTGCGCAATATCTGTACAGTACACCAAGTCCTTCTCTTCAGAGAAAAAAGGAGGTACTCTTTATGTCTGTTGTGGTAGAAGGTGATGTGAGCACTGTCAGAGAGGAGGGTTTTTTCCTTCAATCTGGATGTCGACAGATCGGCACAGGACTTTGACAAGCTGAGATTGCAAACTAGATCATTTAGCCCCTTTGGGGAAAAGAATGCGCAGCATCATCGTCAAAAATGACTACTTCTTCATTTTCTTCAACGCTGGAGGAATCTTCGTTACTATGTCAGGAACTTCTCTAAAGGCAGGTGCTGGAATTTCATCACAATGAACTACAGAACGACGTGCTGATTGAAGATCAAGATACTTGAGGCTTCTTTCTGTTTATCCCAGTCAAATCGAAGGCGCAGTCAGTGCCATGATGCCAAACTCAAGACAACTCTTCTTGCCTGAGGTCCAACGAGGTAGATACTCAGTGCATGTCTTAAATACCATGTGTGGCACCCAAGCTTTATCCTGGTCACTATGTTTCATACGTTTTATGAAACTTGTGAATGCATTCCTTTTAGGAACGACGGTGTATTCGCCTTAGATGTAGCAGAACACATCGGACTTATTTTTGCAAGATGTTCTGGCCTAATCCAGTTCATTCACCCGCGAAAGAAAAATACCAATTAGTCAAATATTGCCATAAATAAACTCTTTAGAATTCGTTTATTTAAAGAAATAAAAAATATTTTTGCATCATATAAATAGAAAATATCCGTACATGTAAAAAAAACAACAAAAAAAAACATCATGTAGCGATAAATAAAAAAGTTGACCTGGTTGATCAAAACCATTTTAGATTCAGCGCCTCAAAATTGTGCTACATCAGCTAAAATAAATTCAGTATTGGCGGTGCTTTCAATCTCCAATCTGTGGCTAAGAATCGCATTCGTTGCTTAACAGAAAACTGAACCAGAAAAGGCAAAATCCAATATGGTTTTCAACATTGCGTTTAGTATTAAATCATTTAAAGCCACGCTGTGGGTACGATAATATCTATTATTTTTGCATCATCTTCTTCCCATTTGGTTTCATAGCTCTTATTAGCCCAGGGGACAAGGCGATGGACTTCAAACACCTAGGTGCCCTGTTCAAGCCCAGCGAGAGCGAACACAAACATTCAGTGTAAGTAGAGAAGAGGCTGCCTATTGGCGGACTGGTGGGGCCCACGCTTAGGGATGGCGGGGTAGTTTTTTACATTGATCATCGCACTCATAGTCGAGCACAACACTGTTGTCTTTCCTTCCCACAAATATCACAAAAAGATGTCCATATCCACTCTCCGCTGACGTGGAACGGATGACCTTCCATTGGGCCACGGGGAGTTCTTTGCTTGCTGGTCAGTTTCAAGAAGGTTCTACCTGACACCTTCCCACCAATAATCAGCCCATGAAGGCCTCGAGGTTTGCATCGATCGTCATTCTGCTTTTTGTGTTAATTTCATTTTCAGGCGTGGCATCTCGCCCATGCTTAAAAAAGGGGCGGATGGCGTAGCTTTGACATTTTCATCCCTCGTCGGTCTTCACTTTCATTCTTAGTAAGGGCCTTCGTTTTCCTCCTTGGTTTTCGCCTTTTTATAGCAAAACAATAAGAAAAAATTCCTCCTACGATAATTAACAATTGCAAAAGATGCCCAAATCAAAATGGGAAAAACAAAACAAATGAACAAGAAAAGATGGAAAAACGATAGTTAATGGACGGGTCTCATCGGGTGATGTCAGACCTACTTCTTAAAGAGAGGCAGGTTATAAGCTTCAGGAAAACCAGCAGGGAGCAAGTGGTTCCATCGTCTAGTTGTGAAAGGAATGGAGGAATTATCTCTCTGGTTTATCCTTGAGTTCACTATTTTTACCAAAATATGTGGGATTTACCAAGGAAGGCAGCTTTTCTCCTCTCAACGAGGTCATGGGTGCCTGCAGAGTAACGACAGGCTTTAATTGAGAAAATCTGCGCTCACAAGGGAAGGGGAGAAACGCCTAATAGAGAAAGTGAAATGAGAGGAGAAGGAAATAGATAAATAAAGACGGAGTTTGAAAACGGATCAGGAAGGGATATAAGTTAACCCCAGATGCAAATACCAGAGTATATTTCAGTGACTGTACTAAAAAGTATCTAGGATACACCATGGATTTAATGTCACCAAAAAATTTATGGGGCTAATAAGTTCTAAGAGGCTTGAAGGAAATGTATTTTAGTGTACAATGGCTAGTCAAAGAGTATGGGAGCAATAGTTCTCGTTCCTGACCCGATCATTTAGATGCTTAAACTTGCTTAATCATATCTATGTGATATATGGAAGCCTGCAGACGTTTGCTCTTATTCATTTATTTGCGTTCGTTCTGAGAAGGAAAAGTTATAAAAAAGGTACTTTCTTAAGCCATTGAAAAAAACATTTTTGTGATCAGAGTAGCTATTAAAAGGACAAAATTGAATTGGAAGTTTGTCGAGATTTTACACCACAGAGAAATACGGTTTTGATATGGTTGAAAAGCTTAGAGGAAGAGAAAGATATAATCTGAGGATTGCCGAGAAAGATTAGAGACTAGCCACTGGACCAATGAAGAAAAGATAGCTACAGTCCAGGAATTGTTAGAAAAGGATCGGAGAATTAACAATGTCTTATGTCTAGTGAATTTGGAATTTCAGATTCTTCGGTATATTACAATTTAATTGACCATCTTAGTCTTAGCAAGCTGCGGTAAGATCAGCTTTCTCAAAGGTCACATCTTCACTTGATCCTGGGGATGAGATATATTCTTAGCAGTTTGATCCAGAGAGTAAAGTCCAATCGAAGCAATGGCTACCAGAGTGTTCTTTGGGGCCAATCAAATTCAAGAGAGCAAGTAGTTAATGGTGACAGTTTGGGGAGTCGTTAATTAGGTAATCTTGATTGACTTCGATGCAAGACAAAAAAATATTCACTGCAGGTTATTATGGGGAAATATTGAGATATGAATGCATCGTAAAGAAAAAAACAAGAGAAATTGCATATGGTATTTTCTTTTCAAGCATGGCCATATTTAAGCACATTGCGGGAATTTCGGTGAAAGATGATAATACGCCAGCCTAGATGCAGTTCTGCCCTTGCTCATGAAGACTTCTTTATGTTATCCAAACTTAAAGAACACTTGAAAGGAACAAGATATCGGTCGAGAGGTGAAGTAAAAATTTAAGTTATGATGTGGGGCAAATCACATCATTGGACGACGAAGATAGAATTCTTGACTTAAATTGAAAATATGTTGATAAACAAATAATACAAATGTATCTTCAACTTTATTTTTTGCTGAATAAAGCTTTGTTTCATTTTTGACAAAACATTTTGACTATCTCTATTATGTGCGAATTGATGGAGGAAACGGGAAAATAGTTGAACTGAGCGCAACGAGCCAGGTTGGTCAATAAGCAACCGCCCGCACCATAATTACCTCAATTTTGTCGGCAATAGTAATTTATGCTTCTCTGGAACAAGAGTTTATCTGAAAAAGGGGATATTTTCCCTTTAGTAGGTCATCTTCACCGATAAGGTAGAAGCTGTGTTGTTATCCCAAAATTAAGAAGAGTAAAACAACAGGTCATTTTTGCTAGAAAGTTTGTGAAAAAAGTAGTAAAACAGGAGATCTGTAAATGTGATAAGTGGTTTAAGAAGGAGTAGGGGAAGCGAGTCAAATTGTCTGGCGATAGTCCGAACGAAATCTACAATACTCAAGAAGCGTACTAGTTTTTACTAAAAAGGTTGTAGGTTGTTCAAATTCTTAAATAGGACGGTGAAGAATCAGGTTGAAATATTGACTTTTTATGACTTTCTAAGGGGTTGATAGGTCCCCTTTTCAAGCAAAATATTGCTCCAAGCAAGCAATTACAAAGATAAGAAAAAGTATTACAGGATTCAGTAGCCTGAAACGCGAGCGGCCGTCTACGAGCAATTCAAGATTGCAGAATCTCAAACTGTTCAACTGCATGGCCAATTTGACTGATGCAGCTCTCTTTATCAACAAATGGATTTTCAGATAAGAGAACAACATTGTTTGAGAAACATTAAATGAATAAACATGTTTTAATGACTAAGAGTGTGCAATGCAATTCAACATTGTTCTAGATTCATGTCCTAGAATAAGCTGCAGCCAATGTCTCCAAAAGCAAAAGATTACGGTTAAATTTGATTTTTACTTCTTTTCCCAACGTTTTGGGCCTTTCCCAGTAAGAATGTTCAATGAGGATGTTCAATAAGGATCTTCAGGGGCAATCTTATGTTAGGGTCTACAGCGAAGATCTTCAGTGAGAATCATCAGTTTAATGTGAAATTTGAATCATAAATCGCTTAAGCGTATAACAGCTGTCGCAAAGTCAACCTTAACGGGACTCTATCCTGCGGCGAATCGCACCCGATGTGGCCGAAATTCGTTCAACTTTGAAAGTGATGCTTCCTCTCAGCCAGGCTGTAGCCCATATACAGGAAGTGCATCGCAGAGAATTAGAAGAAAATTGTTTTCCCTGGAGGTTTAGCCTCTCGATATTCATATCCACTTAATATTATTACCTATATGAAAGGCAAGGGTGGTGTTAATAAGTTATGTAAATAACACGAACATGGGCGTTTCTTCTTTTGCCAAATCTGGTCAGTTCCTACCGCTAATTAAAAATGTTGAGAAATAAAAATATTGTCACAGACGATAGTCTGTGACAATATTTTTATTTCTCAACATTTTTAATTAGGCTTGTTGAGTCTCTTTCCACTCTATACAACGTAATACCCACCTAATATTTACTCACCATCATCTGGGGCCCGAATGTTATAGATGCAACTTTACTTAACCACAACAATCAAAAATAACAACAAGTATTCCTCATAAGTGCATGACGAAAGTTTAAATTAAAGATAACGTACAAAATTATTATAGCCTTCTCTTTATTCCTTATAAAACATAGAAGCTTATTATGAAAAACTGGAAGTTCAACAGAAAAGAATAATAATTATATAGGTAATCCCTCTCCAAGTACCCCCCTTTTAGCGACTTTTTTTATTTAATTGTACCCTTTATATTCTTCCTTTTACTCATTCCTTGAGCAATAACTCTAAAGTTCTCACCAGTTTCAAGAGGTCCCTGTTTGTCCAGAAGAGACTTCAGCTTCCGGATTTCTTCTTGGTATTCTCTTAACATGGCGTCTTTAGGATCTTCGTTAATCTTGGGTTTATTCTTGATGTTCTTTGCCCGATTTGCATACCGCAGGGTACTCAGGCTCTCGTCGTAGTTGTTATCGGCTGGGCTTAAACAAGCAATCATTAGAGTTTTGGTATTTCCTCCAAGTGAGTCCTATAAGTAAATGAGATTGGTATAGTTACAAAATTTGCCTTTTCCAACTTGTTCAAGTTGAAGAAGGAAATAAATATAGAATATTGTAATAATAGATAAAGGATAAGGTTTCGACAAATGTTTTTTCATATATTACATTCTGCTATTAAAATAAATAACGAGATATCAAAGTAGAATATTTCGCTATAATGAGATGGAAAGTCATAAAGTTAGCAAAAATCAGAGCAAGAAATATGTTTTTTACTACCGAATTGCATTAGTTTTTAGGCCTTTCTTTAATATGGGATTTGAGCCCCAGGAGCTTCAGCTTGTGTATGGCAACTGCCGTAAAGAGGAAATAGATCGGTGCTCCATCCAGCGACTAACCGAATCCACTATAATCAGCATTTTCTAGGTGGTCAGACCGTATACTAAAAATACCTGCTTCATACTAATTTGGCATTTAACTTTAAATTTCCCTTCCAGCCGTTTTGTTTGGTGAGCTCTTTCTATATTGGAAGCGATTTACTCTTGAATGCTTTCGTATCATTCATTAAAATGGTTCCTGCTTCAATATCAAAAATACCTGCAAAAGCCTCGTCAACTTTGAATCTCTGTATGGAATGTGTTTACTTTTGCCGTCCACCAGCGCCGAAATCACGTTGCCAAGAGCACTCAGAGATAAATTAATCTTGGTCGCTTCTTTCAGGCGGTCTCCGGTGGCTCCTGTGTATGGAGAGACGCGAGTTACCTCTGACGTGAAAAATCAAAGGAAGAACTCTTGCGTGCCTTCCCGGTCCCATTTCCGCAGTTGTCTCCTCCCAACCCAATAATTGTAGGGGGATTTGTTGTTATATATCTTCCACACATTTTTCCTTCCTCTGTTTTCATAACTTTCTTTACAAATCTCTCCTTACAAGCTATCTATGGGTTTCTTTATGCTATAAAAGAGCTAGAACTCCTTATGTCAATGGTCATACTCCTCTTCACAAGGAGACTAGTGTTATATTTCTTCAAACTAAGGATGGTTGCTATGTATCTTAGCTACCGCCAAGTTTTGTTTCACTCTTACAGTCTGAGGTATACACGATACTACCATCACCTTTCATTGTTTTAACATCTAAATTCGAGTAATATTTGAAAGAGGATGCTTAATTTCATCCTTAAACCAGATAACCTGTTTTGGCCTGTCGCTCGGAACCAGCCAGATCCACAAGATTCAGCTTGCCCGAGCGAATGGCGTCCGAATCACCGGTGGTATTCATCATCTCGAGGGCGATGGTGAAGATGGAGTGCGACCTGGAGGAATCTGCGTTCATCAGCGTAGCTCCAGTGGATCGGTTAGCCCACCCTCTCTCCATCAGTGCCTCGCATTCTCCCGTGTTGTGAACGGAGTGCTGCGTCAAACCTGGACTCGGGCAGTAGAGGGAAAACAACTTGAATTTTGTTTGGAATTTTTCGGGAAACATTTTCGAAATTCAATTTTTAGAAATTGGAACAAAAGTGCTCACTGGACAAACGTCAATGGCTAAATTTAAAATTATGCAATAGAGATTATTTATCATTATACCTCTGTCACTAAATTTGCTCTACCTATCTAGAAATGGTATATTTAAACTATATCCTCCAGTTATACGTATGACGACTTGAACTCTTCCCAAATATTTGAGGGAAGAGATAGAAAAGAAAGAAAAATCAATAACTTAAGTAGCAGTAAAAGCAGTATAGAAAAACCGGGGATGTAAAAGTTATAACCAGAGGTTCATACACTTTTATGGGATTATTAAAAAAACATACCTTATACCACCAATGGACCTAAAAAATTAAGATGTGAACAGTGTGTATTTTACGCCCCAAAGTCAACATTTTCTTATAGTGGACGAACAGTTTTAACATACACACAGAGATTTCCAACTACTTTTTTTCTCATGTAAATCTACCGTCACAATATATACGATTGTATAAAAAATTATGTACGATAAATAACATTCGGGAAAACCAACAGAAAATAATCGCCAGTGGTATAAAGATGCCTTCAAAATAATCGTCTTTATTTGGAATATACGAGCATTTTTGTAATCTTTCTGACATTTTTCTAATGACATCTATAATGTCCTTGGTTTAGCAGTAATTCAGTAATACAGAGCAGCGACAATTTTTTCTGTAGATGGCAACTTCGTACCACGAACTGACGATTTAAGTAGGGGGTAATGATTAGAATCAGACGGTGATAGAATCTGGTGAATATGGGAGCTGTGGCAATACTATGAATCACTATCGCGTACTTTCTTCTCACTTTTCAACCGAATTTCCGTAGCCATAGACCTCGTAATTACAATAATATCTGCATATACCCTTTAGACAAAACTTGTATAAAATTCTGGATTATTATTTTATTTAATTTAGCTTTTTTCACATCAATTCTATTCTCTCTCTTCCCTGTCTATCTAAGAACTCCAGGACATCCTTCAAAATTCAGAACCAACATTGTAGTAAAGTACTGCTGCTTTTCGCTGCCCAGTCAAGGCAAGGGCAATTCATGGCAGGAGGGTGCAAAAGAGCCCCAGAGCCTCAAACCGAAATAAATTCGTGAAACCAGAATCGATGGTGCGATGACGTGAAAAGAAGTGACGAAATGATTCTCTCCTGCGTCATTGTATGGCAAACTACTAAATATATATTTTGACCTTAACGGGCTGACTAACACAATGCGATGCCTACCTTAAAAACTCTTTAAGCATTGATTAAAAACTAACACAGTATCCATCTATAGATCATCGTTCCCCTTAGATGCCCAAAAATACTATAAAAAAGCTACAATAAAATACTTATTAAAGGAGTCTTCACATTTATTGTTGCCCTTGACCTTTTATATTCTCAATTATTCAATCCTATTCAAAAATCTACCTTGAACTTTGGTTTAACTGTTTTTGTTTATTTAAACATTAAGTTTGTTTTAATTCAAATAAAATTATAGCTGTCCTTATTATGAAATATAAAATCGGAATGTTCTGCATTTATTTTTGTAAAATACTAATGCTTTTGTACGAGGTGCTAGAATTTGAAATGGCCTTTGTGAGTTTGATTCCCATTCCATTGGAAATCCTCCTAATCAATAGCCAAAATGAAAGATAAGATTCCGTTTCAACTTATCTTTGAGTATTTTAAGTTCCAAAGAATGATTTGGGTTCCTGCTTTTATTTAAATATGACTTTTTTAGAAACTAAAATTATCGACTGTGTTCCTCTCACGAAGGCATCAAAGAACAGTCGGGAATTTCATATCTTGCCGTCATCTTAACGCTAGAAAAAGAAATAAGTACTATCACAGATTCTTACAAAGACTTAATATTATAATATTACCTAATATTGTAAGAAAATAAATCCCTGTTTCAAGAAATTTGCCCATTATGCTAATCAAAAGAGAATCAGGACACTATTTAATCCATTGCTTACAGTATGTATTCCAATTCTTGGCTAGTTCACTTTTCAAAGTGAATCAGTTACTACAACTACAGCCGACAGTGAATTACTAGAATGCCAACTTAGGTTTAGGTTTGTCGTTTAATTAATGTTTTCCTATGAAACTGTTGGTGAGTCCTACATCACTCGAGAGCAAAAATATAAAACCTCTTTGGAAGCATTTGTCGAGAAATACCGTAAATTATCCTTTTATTCAATTTATACCAAGTAAGTGAAATTTATTTGTATTTTCTTTGAGAAATTTATTCATTCATATGGTTAATTTATTCATTAATGTGTAAATAGTTCCAGTTTCATAACTCCTTTATTAATATTATACCATTGATAAGTTAAACTAATTCGGACAAGAACTCAAAGAACTACTAATTTTTTCTTTGGATTTTGAACACAAAGTAGCCGATGTTTTTCCTTCGCAAGAGAGCAATGACTTCTTTTAGCTAATTTAACTAATTTAGTTTCTTTTTGTTAATAATTATTCGCACCTCTACATCGCAGTCAAATCTTAACTTTACCCCACGATTTCTTTTCCGAGTCCTTAAGGTCATCATAAATATTTTTAATTGTTACTCTAAAGTAATTTCATATTTTCTGGTTCTACTCGTTATTAAAATGAGAGTCAGAAGTTATCAAGTTTATTTGTCACTAGTTTATTGTTGCTTAATTTATGTCTAGATGGCCCCAGCAATAGGTAAGGAACCCCGTTAAATTAATTATAATATCACTGAATTCTATTCCAAAAGTAAGACGTATTAACCCTTAACTACCATTATACTAAATTAGCTTATATTGCTCACATTTGAATTATGGTACACAAGTGATATCTAAATATGTTCCTAAAATACTGAAATGAACACTAATGCTGAAAGATAGGTAAGAAAGTATACAGAATAAAAAATTATTATTGTTTTCCAGCGCCGAAGATAGCGATTCAAGAGTTCTGCATTGAGTCTGGATCTTCCAACTCTAGGAGATCTATTTCAGGTGTAAAATACTTGGTAGAATTATAGAGAAAGTCATTAATCCCCCTCCAATTATTACCGTGAATTAAAAATCGGATAGTTTAGTTAGACTCACAGTTTTTCTTGTGGAAACCTATCGAAACCTGTTATCTCTTATGTAATCGTCTAGTACGTTGCTGAACTATTATAAGCTGCCTTGTTGATACCACAATAAATAGTGACACATTCAAAATCTCAAAACGTTGCGCAAAGAGCTTTTAAACCATTAGGATACATGGTGTTCTCGAGAAATATTTCCGTTAAAGATTTTACAATTTATTATTTCGGATGGATTTAAAACTTAGATAAAATACCAAGACTGAAACCCAAGAAGCATGATTCAAGCCGCTAATACCATGTTCATCTAAAGCATAAGAGCCCATTCTGATTCTCATACTTTGTGGCTTCAAAGTATAAGAATTTATTAAGACCTGGTTTAAGGAAAAAATATCATATATCTCCATTCTTAATCTGAAGCCATATATGGAAATAATTATCGAGGAATTCGAAATTTGCATTCATGGGAGGACCATTATTTCTACAAAATGATAAAATCTTGCAAAAAGAGAGGAGATTTTCTATGTAGATGTCTTTTTCACAATCGGTATTTTATTGGTCCTTTTTTAACCCCTCTTCTGTTTACTTTCCTTTTATTCTTTGACTACGTCTAATTTGACCCGACTTAAGGGGAAAAGAGCTAGTAAACTATAATGATCAGTAAATAAAAAAGAGGTTTAAGTTTAATTTCAATACAAAAAAATTCTTATGAGTTTTATCATAGTTTCAAATCGTTCATCGGAGACTGCAAAGGATTTTTACAAAGTCTGCTGACCAAAAAGTCGCGTGCCCTCGCTTATTCTGATTTATGTCCTTACGACCTTGAAAACTTTTAATAATTCCTGGAGTAACCTTGGGAGGACATTGGCAATTCTATTATTCGAAATAGAATGTAAATACCTTACGGGTTTCAAATTTTGTTAGAATCGCCGAATAGTTAAGATGTTATTGCCAAAAAAAACTAATTCTCTAGCTAACCATGGGTGACTTTGGCAATTAAATTATTTTAAAGGGAATGTAAAACAATATAATGGTTTGGAGTTTCGTTATAATTGGCCGAATAGTTACGAGGGGTGGTCAATAAGTTTTAAATTCGGATATAAGGAAACGAGATATGCGGAAAAGTGTTTTATTATTTTTCAATATAACTACCCTCGACTTCAATGCACTTGCGCCACTTGTCCCTGAGGCTTCGAATTCCCGACTGCTGTTCAATCCACTCCTGGACGGCGAGCTGGACATCTTCATCGTCCCCAAACCGGCGTCCACGCAGTGCAGCCTTGAGCTGGTGGAATAAAAAGTAGTCGCTAGGGGCCAGATCTGGACTGTAGGGGGATGGTTGAGCTCCTCGAATCTGCACTCGCGCAGGGCAGCTTGTGCAACTCTGGCCTTGTGGACTTTGACGACGTTGAAGTCGATCATGGGGCGTGAGGTTTCATGAGGTTTCTAGGGACCCAATGGGCAGAGACCTTAGTCATGGCCAAATTGTCGTGGATGATGTTGATAACACTTCAATGTGATATTCCAAGTTCTCGCTCGCTTTCTTCGTCCTTCACCCGTCGATTTTCGAGGATCATCCTCTCCACACGGGCCACATTGTCCTCGTTGTTCACGTCTAACGGGCGTCCTGGACGGTGGTCATCTTCAAGGGACTCACGACCATGGCGGAACTCCCTATTCCAGCGAGCAATGGTTGCATATGAAGGGGCGGTGTCGGTGTACACTGCAACCATGCGTTCATGGATCTCTTTTGCATTCTTGCCTTCCTTGGTCAAAAATTTGATCACTGCGCGGTGCTCAACCTTCTCCATTGTTGATAAATTTGTGACTGACGATCTGCGATCAGCTACTGCTTCTTAAATAGATGAGGCAGGAGCGTGTGACTGCAGGTCCTGACTTGTTTTGCCTTCCTCTGTTTTGCCCTACCGATTCGCAAAACTTATTGACCGCTCCTCTTATAATGTTATTGCCCAAAAAAACTAATTCCCGGGTTAACCTTAGGAGGATCTTAGCAATTATATCATTCGAAAGTGAATGCAAAAACAAAATAATTCCCTGACTAGCCTTAGGAGGACTTTGGTAATTCTATCATTTGGAATATAATGTAAAACAACATAAGGGTTTCAAATTTCGTTAGAATGGTTGAAATAGTTAGGATGTTATTGCCAAAAGAATAAAATTCCCTGGCTAACCTTTGGACAACTTTGGCAATTATATCATTGGAAAGAGAATGTAAAACAAAATAAGAGTTTCAAATTTGGTCAGAATCTGCCGAATATTCATGATGTTATTGCCAAAACAATATAATTCCTGGGCTAACATGGGAGTCTTTGCCAATTGTATCATTTGAAAGAGAATGTAAAACAACATAGGGGTTTCAAATTTCGTTAGAATTAGGCGAATTGTTACAATGTTATTAAAAAAAGCAAAACGTGGACCGACCGACCGACATAGTGAGATGTAGAGTCGCCCGCGACTAAAAATTCACAAGTTTTTAAAAGCCTATTAAAAAGCAGAACTAAATTATATTAAAATATATATTTTTTAAATTAAAATGGTTGGCCTTAACTTTTTGTCACACCTGATTTATGGAATTGGAAAGGCGAAAAAATGGCCACACCCTAATTCCATAGTTTTAGAATAGTATAGTATAATAGCACATTATAGCATGGAATAACAGCATATTATTGCATAGTGGTGCTTATCATATTATAGCATAACATAGTATATTAAAGTATAATATATTATAGTATATGTAGTATACTACTAGCATAGTATAGCCTAACATAGCATATCAGAGTATAGCCTAGGATTGTCTAGAATAGTACAACATTTTATAGCATACCCTAGCATAGTATAAACTAGCCTAGATTGCCTAACATAGTAAATCCTGCCTAGCCTTGCCTAGCATAGTATATCATAGTATAGTATAGCATAGTATAACAGAGTAGATTGTCATAGCATAGCCTACCCTAGTATAGCCTAGTCTAGCCTAGCCTAGCTTAGTATAACCAAGTCTAGCCTATGATTCCGTATAATAGTAGAACTTTCCATACTATACTCTAGCGTAGTTAGCATATTATAGCCTAGCCATATATAGTATAGCTTAGCCTGGCATAGCATGACTTAGCCTAGACTAATCTAGCCTAGCCTAGCAGAGAATGTAATGTATAGCCTATCTTAGTCTAGAAACCATAGTAAAGCCTAGCCTAGCCTAGCAAAAACTAGCATAACATAGCCTAGTACAGCCTAGCATATATAGGATATTAAAGCTTACCATAGTATAGCATTTATAGCTTATCATAGTATAACCTAGCCTAGAATAGTATAGTATAGCATAGCCTAACTTAGTATAGTTTAGAATAGTTTGACATAGTATTGCCTATTCTATCCTCTATAGCCTAGGCTAGCCTAGCCTTGCAAAGCCTAGCATAGTATAGCCTATCTACCATAGCCTAGCATATTATAACTTAGCCTAGCATAGTATAAACTAGTCTAGCATAGTATAGCCTAGCTTATATAGTATATCCTCTCCTATTCTAGCATGGTATATCTTGTCATACCACGCCCAACCATAGTCTAGCCTAGCCTACCCTATGGTAGCTTAGCTTGATACACTAGCGTAGTATAGTCCAGCATAGCCTTGCATAGCATAGCAAACCTTTGAATAGCCCAGCCTAGTATATCATAGCATAGAATGGCCTAGAATAGCATACCCTAGAGTAGCCTAGTATACCCTAGCCTAGCTTAATATAGACTTGCATATATAGCCTAGCATTATATATTAGAATAACCTAGCTTAGTATAGTATACCTGAGCCAATCACAGTATATCCTAGCCTAGCCTGCCTAGCAGAGTATAACCTAGCTTAGATTAGCACAGCCTACAATGGTATATTAAAATTTAGTATAGCCTAGTTTAGCTTAACCTAGTTTACTATAGCCTATCTTAGTATAGCCTATCTTAGTATAGCCTTGCTTAGCCTAGTTCACTAGAGCCTAACCTTGTATATCCTATCCTAGTTATCATATTCTAGCCTAGACTAGCATAGCATAGTATAGTATATCATAGCCTACCTTACCCTACTTTACCCTAGTTAGTATAGTATATCATAGTATTACCTAGCCTAGACTAGACTATTAGATCCTATCCTTCGGCTTGCATAACATCCATAACATAGCCTAGCCTGCCCTAGCAAAGCCTCGCTTATCTTAGCCTGATATAGTGGAGACTAGCCTAGTGTAGCATAGCTTAGTTTATCATAGCCTAACCTAGCAGATCATAGCGTAGCCTAGCCTAGTATAGCTTCTCATGACCTGCCTAGCTTAGTATAGCTTAGTCTAGCATAACCTAGCCTAGCATTAACTATCGTAGACATGTATAGCCTATACTATTATACCCTAGTCAAGCATATCTTATTATTGCCTAGTCTAACATACTATATGCTATCCTAGCATAGCATATTATAGCCTAAATAGTTTTGAATTTCGTTAGAATCAGCCCAATAGTTACAATGTTATTACGAAAAAAAGAAGCAAAACAGGGACTGACCGACCGACCGACCGACTGACCGACCGACATAGTGAAATGTAGAGTCGCTCGCGACCTGACTCGTACTCGACAAAAAAAATACCTAAAAAACAGAAGGCAGATTACTATCTGCAGTCCTTTTGGAATTGTTAAAGGGGTTCATCAGTAGACCTATTGCATTCAAATTACTTCATTATACAGAACTTATTTCAACCTAGTTACACTTTGCCCTGACTATAGCTCCATGCGCTCAAGTAACAAAATAATTTGGCTTAGGATTTACTACCTTAGTAAACTCTAAGGCTTTCTCGATTACCATGAAAGAGATCCCTCCATTATTGCTCGAATAATTACACGTGGTCTTTGTACGAAAATTAACAGCAATTTCGCGTAATAAATCCAAAGTTTTAATGCATAACGCCATGACAACACGAGGCACTTGAGTCACTGAACATGGTCATAAAATTCCATAGGAAGAAACAAATTAAGTACAGGATGGTTTTAAAGTCTTTAGATCTTTGGGCAGGGGTAAGTTAAGTACAGGGTGCTCCTAAATTCCTTAGGATCTGTACTTATCTTATATCTACCTAAGGACTTTAAGACCACCCTGTACTTAACTTGTCTCTGCCAATATACTTTAGGACCACCTTATATAATAACCATCCATTGACCCTTTAAGGAATGCTACTCATGCGGTAGTAATAAGACTTTTAGTGTCAAACCTTGTCAACCTCCCTAACAACGCACCGTTGACGTAAACCCCCTTGTCAGGGTGTTCCTTGAGGTCGAGCTTTTTCTTCGTGTCTGCTCCAAGAAGGTCGCGGATTTCCTCGTTGTAGATCTCAAGGTAAGCGGCGTGGACAAGGTACTTCATATCCTCCGAGGTCTGGATCACTTCAAAGATGTGTTCAAATGACCTGCAGACCAAGTGAAATAATTAAAAGTGACACATTTAATTAGGTCTATCATCATCAGCCGATTTCCCAAAATGGATGGTTGGTGTGCATCAATGCCACTACAATCATAACTTGATAGAATCCATGACAGACCCCTCCTGTTACCGCCATTGCGTATTACGCTAGCCAAACAAGACTTTTGGGTGCCAGTTATCCTAGACCTTGCCCTCCCACAACCACCGCTGTTTGCCTTCCCTCCCTGCCCAATGCCGGCAGGATGATCTGCGGCTATATGCTAACTGCACATTTTGACCATCCCCAGCTTCACCGCTTTATCATCTTCCCTCTTGACAAACTCTGTGCAGGAGAAGCCCTCCTTGGTAATGCGCTTTAAATTCGAGGAAAGAGATCCTCAATCTCTTTCCATTCTCTTGTTCTTTGCAATTGAACAAAATTAGTCAATTTCAGCGAAAGTCGGTTCCATTTTCCTCTTTACAGACAATTCTATACCCCTGCCATTACATACAGCAACGAAACATACGAAACATTCGCACAAATACAAAGAGCATCTATAACTAGGTACTTCAAAGAATGCTACATCCTCGTAGCCAGGCAACCTCTACACACACATAGCACTACACGCATACACATAACACAACATAGTATCTTGGTCCAAACTTCCTCCTCAATCCACTTCGACTGGATATCAACCAAGCTCTGGCAAGGCGGCGGTGCGATTACCCCTCGAAATTAAACACACATATAAATTCCGTAGACTGATGCAGACAACTAGTCCCGTTACAACTAGGAACCAGACGGATATGCAAAGTGCTGGATCTATGAGAGAACCCCGTTCGCCGATTCCGTCGAGGTCGCCTAAGAGATAAACCTTACCCTGGAGCAACATAAGTAAAAATTGACAGTGAAGAGGCAACGACCAATTAATCGACGAAGCAAAGAAATAGTAGAAAATACTAGAAAATACCTGGGTATGATACCCCTCTGACAAGATGGGTTGGGGACGCCCTGCATCGTGAAGGATTTCCCGCATCCGGTTTGGCCGTAGGCGAACACCGTGCCATTGTATCCCTCGAGGACGCTCTAAAGAACGTCCCAAATAAAAACGGTTATTAAACTATTCTAATTTATAAATTTAGTCAAAGAAAAGGAAAAATATAGAAAGAGAGGAAAGAAAAATAAACAGACAATAAAGGAGAAATAGGGCTGTGATGTCAATACCATACACAAACACATTTGGGCATACACGCTTCAAGGTCAAATGCATGTCTACGCTAGTTGAAAACCGTCGAGGTATTGCAAGATATATGCGGTATTTACACCCATACGTGCAAAGGTGGTCAACTCAAAAACGTCGAGGTATGAATCTGCTAACCTTTATTCAAACTTAAAATCAATGAAAAAAAAGAGATAAATGAAAATAATGAAATGATTTGACCGCAAAATGTATGAAACTGCTTATCTATGCCTTTGTTTGCTATCGCCAAGAGGAATGCCATTCTCTTTTCCTCTAACTACACTCCACTTTATTCAGGTCATTCAAAACACTACAGTTCGTTTGTTTCTTCGCCGTTTCTGCTTCTCACTTTCGAAACCATGGATACACGGGCTTCACTGGTTGTCTGCGGATGTTATAGTCGTTCTTCATACTTACATAGTTCTCCCATTCAACTATTCTAAATATGTTTTGGCTATATTTCCATACTGTTGAACCGAACAACATAACGCTGTCCTCCTTTACTGCTATACTGCACCAGGTACTAGATGTTGCAAAAGTCCTGTTGCACTTGTTACGACAATCTCATCAAAGGAGACAATGATAGTTTTGATGGAAGTAGACACGATTTTATTGGTTTAACATATTAATATGTCTTTATAAGGTAATATTAATCAATGTGGCTGCGCTTGGCGGTGAGCACGCGCTCCAGGCGAGACCTGAAGGTGAAGGCCGCGCACACGTTGCGGGCGAAGTCCTTTCTCATGCTGGCACTCACGCGGCTGACTACATACTTCAAGTTGGTGTGGTGGATCTTGCAGGCCTTACCTTTGAGAAATGCCCACACGCTGTAGTCGAGGGGATTGATATTGGGCGACTGAGGTAGCTAAACATCTTTCGAGCAGAAGTTTATGTTCGACCACAACCACCCTTGCACGGTATCTGTGTTGACCTGGGTAACGTCCTGCTCAAAGACGTGATCCGCATTTTTCGTGATCTTTCTCACCCAGAGCAGAACAACTTTCGTGGCCATGATGTGCCTGCAATCGGCTGCAGTGAGCCTGTAACCGGCCGCGAACCACACTGGCGGCATCTTCTCGCCATTCGAAGCTACGACATCGAGCATCATCACGGAGGCCGGGTGCTTGGCGTTGGACACGTAGCGGACCTCAAAGACGTTCTGGCCGAAGCTTACCATGCGGACATTCTGCTTGTTGATGACCGGATCAACCCTGAAGGTTTTTTTTCATCAGAAACAAATACGAATTTGGTTGACATGAATCTTCAAATCGTTGATAATGCTAAGATAGCGCTCCCGACGTTGCCTCGCATAGAATTGGTGAGCAGAGGCCTTTTCACGGACTTCAAGCTCACGCTGCCCTCCTCATTGACGGCCCTGGATCCTGTGGCCGCCGAGATGTTCTTCTTCGCAAGCGCACTCATTTAGAGTTTCGGAGCACTTTCTAAGACCTTTTCACAGCAGAACGTTTGACAACTTGAGGTTTGCCTGAATGAAGTCAATCATTGAAGTCGGTCCCGTTCTTAAGCCTCTCTACGACTCTGTAGACGTTCATCCGACTGACATTGAGCCACCTGGCGATGTCTGACTCACTGTAGCCCGCGCTCAGTAGAAAAGAGATCTCGATTCTTTTCACGTCCATCTCGACACACAATGAAAAAGACGTTTTAATGACACGTGCTGCAAAAGAATAAATTTAAGTTTGTTTGACGGAACTTTTTCTATGTCACACGTAAACCTATCGAAAGATCAAAAACTGAGTGTAACGGAACCTTTGCAAAACCCGCATCGCTTTCGTTTTTAATACTTCGAGATTGGAATAGAGTCCATTCTAAGCCCCGTCTCTTTCAACCTCAAAAGATTTCTCGTCTCATTTCTTGAGACTATCTTAAATATACTTCCCTGTTACACACATATTCATCCCAAATTTCATATTTATTTCCCTAATCAAGACGTTTATTACTGTGAAAATAGTTTAGATGATAACTGTAACAAATGTTTTCTTCTATTATTGCACAGATGTTTTTAGCAAACCTATTTTTGTTTACTTCAAAGAATACCACGAAAGTTAAGTCATTTTACCAATCACTTTAAAGAATGTATTTAAGGAACTTTAGACATGCTGAAAGAAACAAATGTGAAGGCTATTCAGGATCCTTACAAGGAAGATAAAGTAAGATAAATAAAAGCTCCATCTCCGTTAAAAGTGTTATAATAAAGACAATTCACAGATTACTCTTGAATTCAATTATATATAGCTTCTAGTGATTATATTCAAATATTGAAAATATTCCTGCTCCGTTAAAGCTACTACATTTTTGTGTACCATTATTGATGACTTTCAGATAATCCTGAGCAGAAAATGTAATGTGAATATATGGATTTTATATTCCATATGAAAGTAAAATAAGAGAAATTATTGTTGAATTGATTATTTTAATGTCAACATATACTTTGCAAATTTTCAACTCGTAGGAATTCATAAGCTTTTTAACCTAAATCTATAAACAAATTGTATAATAACAAAGTATAACAAGTTTAATCAAGTTATATGAAATAATTGTAAGAAATAGAATGAAGGGAAATCGGATGAAGCATTTTTAAATAAAAACTGATTATAGAGCTACTGGACAAAGGAACCCCCTGCTAAATAACTTTGAATAATACTTTGTCTACGGATGAAGTAAAATTTTGATTTAATCAACATAATCATTCTTTGCAGGATCTTGGAAGGCTTCCCAAAGATCAATTTTGGTAATAAATCCTTCAATCTGCGTAAACGTTTCTCTTCGGGATTCTCCATAAGTTTTATATTGTATTTAGGTCCCAATTGTTGGGAAACCGGTCCATAATTGAGGCTACTACAAGTCCTTTCCACTCTAACCAATTCTTATAATACTAGGAAGCATGGATAGGAGCTTTACCTGCATGAAGACAAGTGATTTCCTCATCCTCACTGGCTGTCTCTTGAACCGACGTAGTAAGTTTTCATTTCTCGATGAACTCGCAATACATCTTCGAATCCATCTTGACGCCATAATCCACTTTGAAATGTCCTACTAGTCTGTCTACAGCTATTGCAGGCAGAATCATCAATCCTACTCCTTGTTCACGCTTGGTAAACTGCTTCATCCGACGTCCATTGACAATCGAGCCACTTTCGAACCATCAGGCCCACTCAGAGTTACTCTTGTTTTGTAAGGGAATATAACTTTGCTAAAGTCAGTTTGAAGGTACGAGGGGCGGTCAATAAGTTTTGCAATTCGGATATAAGGAAACGAGATATGAGGAAAAGTGTTTTATTATTTTTCAATATAACTACCCTCGACATCAATGCACTTGCGCCACTTGTCCCTGAGGCTTCGAATTCCCGACAACCAGAAATCTCCCGACTGCTGTTCAATCCACTCGTGGACGGTGAGCTGGACATCTTCATCGTCCCCAAACCGGCGTCCACGCAGTGCAGCCTTGGCTGGCGGAATAAAAAGTAGTCGCTAGGGGCCAGATCTCGACTGTAGGGGGGATGGTTGAGCTCCTCGAATCCGCTCTCACAAAGAGCAGCTTGTGCAACTCTAGCCTTGTGGACTTTGACGACGTTGAAGTCGATCATTGGACGTGAGGTTTCTAGGGACCCAACGGGCAGATACCTTGGTCATGGCAAAATTGTCCTGGAAGAGGTTGATAACACTTCCATGTGATATTCGAAGTTCTCGCTCGATTTCTTCGACCTTTACCCGTTGATTTCCGAGGATCATCTGACGGGCGTCCTGGACGAAGGTGATCTTCAAGGGACTCACGACCATGGCGGAACTCCCTATTCCAGCGAGCAATGGTTGCATATGAAGGGGCGGTGTCGGTGTAAACTGTAACCATGCGTTCAGCTACTGCTTCTTAAATAGACGAGGCAGGAGCGTGTGGCTGCAGGTCCTGACTTGTCATAACTTGTCCTAACACCCCCACAAACAGCCATCCCCCTTCCTCTGTTCTGCTCTACCGATTCGCAAAACACATTGACCGCCCCTCGTATGTCTGGGTCCATAAGACTTTTTTTCTTTGTTCTTTAGTTAGAAACCGGTGTATTTACTCTTATTTTTAACTGTACAAAATTCCCTACGAGACTTACAGCTTGTTTCTCTCGAGAACGTAGGAGCCCAATCAAACATTGAAAAATATATATGCTGCTAGCATGATGGTTTTAGTTAACCACTTATTTTAATTTGAGTAAGATCTCTAAATTTTGCTTGAACCCTTTTCTTTCTTAGGTGAATGTCTCTCTCTACAATTTTCTTTAAAGTTCGATGATAATATTTCTTATCTTTGCAAATTTGCAGAGAATTCTTTCATCTCACATTATTGTTCTTCTCTTCTTGGGAAAGTTCCTTTATCTTGACCATTTTATAAAAAAAAATGCTTCTGTCAAAAGATGTCTGGATGATCTTTGTAATCAAATTGCAGAAAAGAGAATGGAAATTATGTAATACCTGAGATAAATAGTGCTGTATTGACTAAATTTGATTATTACATTCGTAACAGTATACGAAACAAATCAATTTTATATGAAGAGACGCTAAAGTATTAGTGATTATAATCTCTAGCCACACTTTAGTTTTTAGGATAGAAATAATTGGAAAGTTCTTCGTGTACTTCAGATAACTAAAGAAAGTCCGTAAACCCAGTCGCATATTTTCTAAATTCAACATTTTAACCATTAAATCCATTATTTTATTTTTTTAAATTAAGGGGCTATCTGGCGACTGCCGACTTAGGCATAATCGCCGTAAACAAACAGCCTGGTTCTAGGCTACTTTAAAAAATTGAACAGGAAACAACAATAAAAAGAAATAACAATAACAAAGCAATAACAAAAACAATAACAAAAACAACAACAACAATTGAACCTGGTTAAATGAAAGGGAGAAGGCCGGCCTCCCCCCAAAAGTCAACAAGTCCACCAGTCAAAGTGCACGCACTCGTCCCGAGTACAAGGGACAGGCGGTAGCGACCCCGCCCATCCCGGTACCGGGACAAGAAACGTGCGCAAAGATCACCCAGACTGGGACATTCGACAAGAATGTGCCGAACAGTCTGGGGGACGACGCAGTCGTTGCAATAGGGCGCAGGCGAGCGCTCCATCAAATAGCAATGCGTCACACGAGTGTGCCCGATTCGGAGACGACAGAAAGCAACCAGAAGCCGTCGCGGCGCAATGGCACGCAACTTTAAGTTCCCTTTGACTGTCTCCCATCTTTTTTGCCAAGCAGTCCGAAGAGCTGCCCGTATTCCTGCCATGTAGTCAGTGTGAGGAAGAGCGAAACGCTGGTCCGGTCGCAGAGTCCTCGCAGACTTTTTGGCGCCCTCATCAGCACGCTCATTCCCCGCAATTCCTACATGTCCAGGAACCCAGCAGAAGATAATCTCGACATCTGCCCGGCTCGCCAAAACCGTGGCGTCACGGATATCGCGAACCAGGGGATGCGGAGATTCCAATGTCCCGAGAGCATTCAGGGCACTTTGTGAGTCGCTATAGATCACAATCCGGTCTCCGAACCGGGCACGTCGCGTAATCTCCCGTACCGAGTGGTGTATTGCCACCAGCTCGGCCGTGAAGACAGACGATGCGCCTGGTAGAGCCCCGCTGACTTCAAACAGAGGGGATACGGCGTGGAAGTCGACCCCCTCTTAGGACTTGGAGCCATCCGTATACACTGGCACGGTACCAGCGTGACACGATGTGTGCTCCAAAAAGGTCGAACGCAATACTCCCAGGGCAGTACAAGCTTTGGGGGCAGAGGCGTGGCGACAAATAGCCAAATGTGGTACCCTCCAGGGTGGCGTCCTGGGCAGAACCAGGGGCGCCACCGCTTCGAGAGCTATATCTACCTCTCGAAGGAGTTTCCTGGCCCTAAACCCGAAGATTTAGGGTATAACTGGCGTCTCTCGGCGGCATGGGCACCATCGAGATCAGCTGCGGATGCAGTGAGAGCTGTTGGCGACTGAGGGAGGCGCCGGGCTCACGCGTACAGGCGAGTGATGCACTGCACGCGGCGCAGAGCGAGTGGCATCTCCCCAGCATCGACCAACAGGCTCTCAATAGGGGAAGTGCGGAAGGCACCAGTCGCAAGACGAAGGCCGGTGTGGTGGATCGAATCCACCTTCCGCAATAAACGCTCAGCTGCGGATGCATAAAACTCGCATCCGTAGTCGAGCTTCGAGCGAACAAAGGATCGATAAAAAAGTAAGGCAGTAGCCCTATCAGCGCCCCAAGCGCTCAACGTCACGGAACGGAGAATATCCATGGCGTGGGTACAAGAGACCCTAGGGCTGCGAATATGAGCCTCCCAGGTGAGGCGTCGGTCGAATACAAGACCAAGGAAACGGTGCGACTCAACCACATCCAGGCGCAGCCCATTAAGAAACAAATCTGGGGCGGGGTGAAGCCGTGGATGGTGGCAGAAGTGCACCACCTTAGTCTTGGCCAAAGAAAACCAAAACCTGTGCGCTACGGCATAGCGAGAGACGCGGTTCAATACCCGTTGGAGTCGACGCTCCAGAGTTGGCATCTGGGCCGCGCCAAAAGAAATCGAAAGGTCGTCCACGTAGAGCGTTGCGAGAACATCTTCCGGCAGCACCGAGGTGATGCCGTTGATGCTCAGGGCAAAGAGTGTGACACTGAGGACACTTCCCTGCAGGACACCCTCTTCCTGATCCTTTGGGCCGGAGAGGGCTCCCCCCACCCGTACGCGGAATCGACGATCTCGCAAAAATTCAGATATAAACATAGGGAGGCGTCCGCTCGCCCCCATCGTGTGGAGAGTCTCCATGATACCGCATCGCCATGCGGTATCATAGGCCTTCTCCAGATCAAAAAACACCGTGGCGTAGTGCTGTATACGAAGGAAAGCCTCGCAGACGGCATTTTCCAGTCGGAGCAGAGCATCCGACGTGGAGTGGACTTACGGAAGCCGCACTGTGCAGAAGACAGATGGCCTCCGCTGTCCAGGAAATAGGCTAATCTAACATTTACCAATTTCTTCATCAACTTGCACACGCAAAAGGTTAGAGAGATTGGGCGAAAACCGGTCGGAGTAGAGTGATCTCTCCCCGGCTTGCGAAAGGCGAGCACAGTAGCGATTCGCCAGGAGTCTGGGAGAAGACCTTCCACCCAGATCCTGTTGAACAAATCTAACAGAAAGCCCATGCCTCGCTCACCCAGGTGTCGAAGCATGGCGTACGGGACATCGTCCGGACCATGGGCGGTTTTCGCGCACGAAGCGAGAGCGGAACGCAACTCACTCACAGTAAACTTGTCGTTGAAGGTTTCTCCGCCTCTGGAGGTAAAGTGCAGCCGGCGACCTTCCGTGACATCACGAAGTGCATTGAATGCTGGCAGAGCAGCATCACGGCTAGAGAATGCACAAAAAGCGGTCGCTAAGGATTCTGCCACGGACGCGGGGTCCGAGATTGCGGTCCCATTCTCCTGGAGAACGGGAGGAGGGTCCTGCGAGAACTTGCCCCGAATCCTTTTGACTCGCTTCCACACCTCAGCTAAAGGGGTCTTCCCGTTAAGTGAAGACACGTATGCCCGCCAAGAAGAGCGGCGAGCGTGCTTCGAAATATACCGGAACCTAGCCCTAGCCCGACGAAATTCAGCGACAGTGAAATCGTTCGGGCGGCACTTATAGCGCATGTAGGCATAACGTTTCTGTTTGAGGGCCGTCTCACACTCGGCCGACCACCATGGGAGTGGT
Organism: Ceratothoa steindachneri; assembly: GCA_963969495.1. Classification (NCBI taxonomy): domain Eukaryota; kingdom Metazoa; phylum Arthropoda; class Malacostraca; order Isopoda; family Cymothoidae; genus Ceratothoa; species Ceratothoa steindachneri. The sequence goes on from OZ018332.1 coordinate 78,990,653, forward strand.
CGGCGTGCAAAACGGCCAGACGTCCTAGGAATAGTAGTCAGGCCTACGGTCATGAGGTTGCCGGAGAAGAACTCAACGGCCTCATCTACCGTCCTAAACTCCTTGACTGAGATAGAGAATTCCGTCATTTCCTGAAATGCAGGCCACCGCGCCCGCGCCAAGCACCACCGAGGTGGTCTCTCAGGCGGCAGTTGCCCTGAAAATGATATTTGATTGGGAAAGTGATCACTACCATGGAGTTGATCGACCACCTCCCAATCAAAATCAGGCTATGCATCCAAAGAGCACAAAGATAGGTCGAGGCAAGAAAATGAAGTGGTTCTCGGACAGTGATGCATAAACTCATCCACGTTTAGGACACCCATCTCAAGCTCTTCGATCAGATCGGCAAGGACTTGTCCCCTGGGATTTATGGAGTAATCTTCCCAGAGAGGATGCCTGCCGTTCAGATCTCCAAGCAAGAGATAATGCCTCGGCAACCGTGCCATGACGCGGCGGAAGTCCCCCGTGTCGAAGGCAGGTGACGGTGGAATGTACGCAGAAATCAGAGTATACCTCCTATCCAGGTGCAGCTGCACAGCCACTGCCTGAAAGGAGGTATCTAAAGAGAAAAGAAGAACGGAGACATCATGCCGGGTGTAAACCGTGCATCCCCCAGCCCGGCAATCCCGCGGTGGTGGGGTCGAAAGACCCTTATACCCCGGAATGGCTGGCAGGGGGCACGTGCCTAGCATGGTCTCCTGCAAAACGATAGCTAACGGGGAACGGGATGAGACGAGCCTCCGCAGCTCCTCCCAGTTGGCCCAGAGTCCACGGCAATTCCATTAAAGGAATATGCCCTCCAGGCCTAGCTCGGAGGAGACGTGGGGGCCCTCCTCGAACTGAAGACCCTCACAGGAATGGCCGTACGCTTCCCGGGGGCAGAACCCCAGGCGCTGTTGGCCGGACAAAGCGCTGAAGGCGCTGTCGCCTTCGAGGACTTATTAGGGGAGGTTGGGCTCGCCATGCGAGTCTTTTCCTCCCTCCGCCTCGAAACCTTAGGTGGGCGTTGCGGCTTCGGGGGCGGGGGTCCTCTTTTCGAGGAACCACCGTCTCCGAGCCACTTGCTCCAACTCGGGGCGTGGGCGAAGGGGCCGAAGCTCCTTTGTTGCTGTCCTCCTTTCGGGGAACAGCTTAGGAACCCCGGAAGATGGCCTGGCGACCATCTTCAGGGGTGTTGCCTCCTGTGAGTCTAAGGACTCAGTGAAGGCGCGTGGCCGTTTCGCCTTACGGGAAACGGTCACGCTGGGGAAAGAAGGGGGAGCCCTGGTTTTAGCCGGGGCAGGGTATGAACCCTTTTTGCCGCCAGCTTTACTAGGGAAGCGCCCGGGTTGGGTAGAGCCCCCAGAAAGGCTCCGAATAGGCGCGGAAACAACCGTGCTCGTTTGCCTGGATGGGCCAGGAGCAGAGGGTGCCTTTCTAAATATTGAGGCATATGACGTCCCAGGCAGAGCCGGGCGCGCCAGGACCAAGTCCTTTATCTCGCGGAATGAGAGTCGATCCTGGGCCTGAACGACTAGGATTTCTTTCTTAAGGAGATATGCAGCACATTGCTTCGAAGAAGCAGGGTGCGGCTCTCCGCAATTGACACACTTGGCCACACACGATTTGGACTTATCGTGTGCGACCTTGGAGCAATTTACACAGACTTCGGGTGACCCCAACTTTGCACGTCTACATGAGCGATTCGTATGGCCGAAGCGGTGACAGTAATAGCACCACCGCGGCAGTGGCATGAATTCCTTCACGCGGTAGCGGTACCAACCAGCACGCACCGACTCATTAAGCTTGTCACAGTCGAACGTGACGAAGAGTGTAGGGGTGGGTCCCGAGGCCCCTCCCTGTTTTCTCATCACAAGTTCGACCTTGACCGCCCCATGGTCGGCCAGCTCTAGGTTGATGTCCTCAATGAAGTAGTCAACGAGTTCCCTTTGCATAAACTACTCCTTTCTCAAAGTTCATGGTAGAGTGCGGCGTCACACTCACCGGGGTGCCATGAAGTGTCCGAAGAGCACTTATCTTGGCCGCCTCGGCGGGATTCGCCGCATTCGCCAGAAGGCTTCCGTCGGAGAAACGGGTTACCTTCGGCTCTCTACCAATTGCACTAGCTAATCCTTTCCTCTGATGGATCATGTTGCCCTTGGACAACATGCTGCCATCAGTGGAGCGAATAACGAGGAAGCGTTTGGAGCCAGCGGGCTCGAAAACGCCAGGTAACCTCTGAATGAGGGGCCCCGATGTCATCGAGGCTCCGCCCTGTGCACTTTTGGTCTTTGTCATGGTCAGGAGCTCCGTACCCGGGGGGGCAGAGGGGCCGGATGTGGCTTGGTCGCTTGCCAAAGTGGCAGCAGACCCATCCGTCCCCGTAGCCCCCGCGGATGGAGAGGAGCCCCGAGTCTTCTTCGTCTTTTTGGTCTTTTTCGTCCTTTTCTTTTTTGGAGAGGAGGGCGGGGAATAAACCCGCTTCTCACACCCACCGGTAGAAGCCCCCAGGCCAGATGGACCGGCCTCAGCCAGGTCCTTCTCTGAAATGCAGAAGGTCCTGGCATCATCCGGAGGAGATCCCTCCCCTCCTTGTACTGCCTGAGAATCCCCAGCCGTTTGAGGAGGACCTTGCATCGGGGCGGATTCCCCCCCATGGAAGGCCCTACCGTCTGAGGCTGGGTTTCCTCAAGGACCATGTCTATCTCAGGGGGGACCTCCAGTTGGCCATCCTCCCCCAAGACATCGCAGGTCCCGTTAACAGTATCGTCACTAGTCTTCTTTGGGGAGGTATGGGCCTTGATCCCTGCAAGGTTCAGTATTCTTGCCAGCAGGTCTTTTAAGGGAAGCGACCGAAGGGGCCTGGCTTCCCTCTCCCTCCCTAAGGGGGTTTGCCCTACCTAGCCGCTTCGATGTAGAGCGGCTCGCTAAGAGCTGCCTGCTGGCTTTCTTGGCAGTCCCCTTGGAAAGAACAGAGGGGACTGCCGCTGGTAAAAGGGAGGCGCCCGAAAGCACCTCCAGAGAACGGGGTGAGGGGGAGTCCCCTACACCTATAAGCGAAGGAGAGGAGTAAGCCTCCTCTCCGGTTAGAGATATATGGAGGGTCCCCTGAGCAAGCACAGGGGGGCGGACCTCCATTTTTTTACTGGAGCTGCCTAAGGGCGGCTCCGTCGATGTTATAGGGGAAGTTGGGGGTTGGGTTTTTTTTTAAACTCATCATTGGGCATGGTGACCCTCTTTTTGACACGGGATGCAACCGCGAGAGGTGCTTACACGCCTGGCAGAGCCAGGCACCGCCATTTAAGACCACCGTTCCCGCCTGGTGGCCTGGCAGTCCATCGGCATGGCGGCTCCACCTTGAACACGGCGTAAAAAATATATAGATTGTGAAGAGGAGAGGAAAAGGGATCTGAGGAAGGTATGGGTGGGGATAAAGCAGGTTGTTAAAAACCAACCACCCCAGACCGGAGCTCAGGGGTTAGGGAACCATGTCCCCTCCCCCCTCTGCCCCGACCCTGGACGGTTGACTTAAGAAGAAGTTCAGCATCTACCCTGGGAAATTAGAGGCTGACCATTGAAAGTTGTGAGAGAGGTTGTATGAAAAGCGAGGAAACAAGTGTTTTGAAGGAAGGAGAAGAGGCTAAGCTGGGGTCGGATTGGGTGCTGAGTCCTATCAGCACGGCGGCCAGGATGGCAAATCGCCGCCCCCCTTTTGGGGTTAAATCCATTAAAATGCCTCCACATATTGCATCTTGGTCTCCATTGTTTTGACATATAAACTTTACTCACTAAAACCTTTTCCTGTATGTTTATAGAAATTACCAATAACTCAACACTCGTTGTAACCCATTAAGCAAAAAGGAATTGTCAAGCAAATGTTGCGAGCTAATATTTGCTCTTTTATCATGCTGCAATGCGGAATATGGCTCTTAAAATACCAAACTAATCGATATTAGATAGATTAAATGATATAACTATCTAGTCTCATACATCATCTTGGTATAATTATATACCTCATTTATACTACTACATACATTTAATAAGTTTCGTAGTTTAGTTGGTAAAGATAGTACAGGGTTACCTCAAAAAAGGGCGCCAACTTTCGATAGGCCTCATTTCTTAATCTTCTGCAAGGTGGTAACTAGTTTATTGTGTTTAAAAACATCGTATCAAAACATGAGAGTCTTTGGACTTTTTTTTCTATTCTAGAGTACGTGTTCGAGATGACCTCCATTTAACTATGTGCATTTCTTGAGGCGCATTTAAGGTAGCCCAAGAGAAAGAAATCTAGAGAGCTAAGGTCTGGTCTGTGAAGTGCCCACTCCAAATCAGTCTTGAGAATGATCACACGGCCACCAAAGTTCTCTTTCAGCCAATCTCAGAACAGGTTTGAGGTGTGAGAGCTTGCTCCATCTTACTGGAATCAGAGCTTCCCCATAGGCAACGGAAACAGGGTCTACAGCTCTCTCTTGAAGTTTTTGAGGGCCTTGCTGGGAAGTGCATAGTTGCTTAAGCTTTTCTGGTCATCGCTTAGGAGTGCATTGTGTTTTGGGCTTTCCTGGGCCTCGCTGGGAAGTGCATAGTTGCTTAGGCTTTCCTGGGCTTCGCTTGGAATTGCATTGTGTTTTAGGCTTTCCTCCGCCTTTCTTGGAAGTGCATAGCGGCTTAGGCTTTTCTGGGCATCGCTTGGAAGTGCATTGTGCTTTAGGCTTTCCCGGGCCTTGCTGGGAAGTGCATAGTTGCTTAAACTTTTCTGGGCTTCGCTTGGAAGTGAATTGTGTTTTAGGCTTTCCTGGGCCTCGCTGGGAAGTGCATAGTTGCTTAGGCTTAACTGGGCTTCGCTTGAAAGTACATTGTGGCTTAGGCTTTCCGGGGCCTTGCTTGGAAGTGCATAGTGGCTTAGGCTTTCCTGGGCCTTTCTTGGAAGTGCATGGGGCTTAGGCGTTTCTGGGCATCGCTTGGAAGTGCATTGTGTTTTAGGCTTTCCTGGGCCTCGCTGGGAAGTGCATAGTTGCTTAGGCTTTTCTGGGATTCGCTTGGAAGTACATTGTGGCTTAGGCTTTCCTGAGCCTTGCTTGGAAGTGCATAGTGGCTTAGGCTTTCCTGGGCCTTTCTTGGAAGTGCATAGTGGGTTAGGCTTGTCTGGGCATCGCTTGGAAGCGCATTGTGTTTTAGGCTTTCCTGGGCCTTGCTTGGAAGTGCATAGTGGCTTAGGCTTTCCTGAGCCTTTCTTGGAAGTGCATAGCGGCTTAGGCTTTTCTGGGCATCGCTTGGAAGTGCATTGTGTTTAAGGCTTTCCTGGGCCTTGCTGGGAAGTGCATAGTTGCTTAGGCTTTCCTGGACTTCGCTTGGAAGTACATTGTGGCTTAGGCTTTCCTGGGCTTTGCTTGGAAGTACATTGTGGCTTAGGCTTTCCTGGGCCTCGCTTGGAAGTGCATAGTGGCTTAGGCTTATCTTGGCATCGCTTGGAAGTGCATTGTGTTTTAGGCTTTCCTGGGCCTTGCTGGGAAGTACATAGTTGCTTAGGCTTTCCTGGGCTTTGCTTGCAAGTACATTGTGGCTTAGGCTTTCCTGGGCCTTTCTTGGAAGTGCATAGTGGGTTAGGCTTGTCTGGGCCTCGCTTGGAAGTGCATAGTGGTTTAGGCATTTCTGAGCATCGCTTGGAAGTGCATTGTGTTTTATGCTTTTCTGGGCCTCGCTGGATAGTGCATAGTGGCTTAGGCTTTCCTGGGCCTTTCTTGGAAGTGCATAGTTGCTTAGGCTTAACTGGGCCTCGCTTGGAAGTGCATAGTGGCTTAGGCTTTCCTGGGCCTCGCTTGGAAGTGCATTGTGTTTTAGGCTTTCCTGGGCCTCGCTTGGAAGTGCATTGTGTTTTAGGCTTTCCTGGGCCTTTCTTGGAAGTGCATGGGGCTTAGGCGTTTCTGGGCATCGCTTGGAAGTGCATTGTGTTTTAGGCTTTCCTGGGCCTTGCTGGGAAGTGCATAGTGGCTTAGGCTTTCCTGGGCCTTTCTTGGAAGTGCATAGTTGCTTAGGCTTAACTGGGCTTCGCTTGAAAGTACATAGTTGCTTAGGCTTTCCTGGGCTTTGCTTGGAAGTACATTGTGTTTTAGGCTTTCCTGGGCCTTTCTTGGAAGTGCATGGGACTTAGGCGTTTCTGGGCATCGCTTGGAAGTGCATTGTGTTTTAGGCTTTCCTGGGCCTCGCTGGGAAGTGCATAGTTGCTTAGGCTTTTCTGGGATTCGCTTGGAAGTACATTGTGACTTAGGCTTTCCTGAGCCTTGCTTGGAAGTGCATAGTGGCTTAGGCTTTCCTGGGCCTTTCTTGGAAGTGCATAGTGGGTTAGGCTTATCTTGGCATCGCTTGGAAGTGCATTGTGTTTTAGGCTTTCCTGGGCCTTGCTGGGAAGTACATAGTTGCTTAGGCTTTCCTGGGCCTTTCTTGGAAGTGCATAGTGGCTTAGGCTTTCCTGGGCTTTGATGGAAGTACATTGTGGCTTAGGCTTTCCTGGGCCTCGCTTGGAAGTGCATAGTGGCTTAGGCTTTCCTGGGCCTTGCTTGGAAGTGCATAGTGGCTTAGACTTTCCTGGGCCTTTCTTGGAAGTGCATAGTGGCTTAGGCTTATCTTGGCATCGCTTGGAAGTGCATTGTGTTTTAGGCTTTCCTGGGCCTCGCTTGGAAGTGCATAGTGGCCTAGGATTTCCTGGGCTCTAGGTCACTCTGCACTTTCCAGCGAAGCCTAGGAAAGACTAGGCCACTACACCCTAACTAGTCGTACAACCTGTATAAATCGAGAAATAAATAAAATTTTAAATAAATCTTTAAATATAAATCTAGAAATAGGTAAACTTTAAAAAATGGTTGGACGTCAAACTTGTTTCCAACCTAATCTTTTAGGAAAAGTAATAACCTATTTGATCGCTATTTTTTCGATCACATCCCCAAATCACATTTTTAAATGCAACTTCCATATCTTAATATATCATTTTCTAATGTATTTTTTTCATCTCCACAGTCCCGAGTGCTGATTAATGATAATTTTTCTGTTTGTTGTTTGCTTCAGGAGTTAGTCCTTTCAATGCTCTTTTCTCAAGTTGAAATATAATATTTCTGCTTTGCATTCATTCTTTTACCTTCAATAAATATTGAGCGTACTTAATTTACTACAACAGTTGCATCAATCAATACATGTTTAAAAACCAAGTTTTTCAAAATTCGAGACTACACTCCTGTTTGCTATAAACGACACAAACATATCTCTATGTGAGTCCATCCTTCATAATATTTGACAAGAAAACATTTGTTTCCTAGCAAAACCCCAACATTAATTTCCTCCTTGTTAATGAATAAATAATTACCCATCTCTTAGTAATGATAAATAAAATAAATGAAACGATACAGAACGCTCCTTTTTTATTATTCCTTCCTTGTAAACAAAACTTATGTAGAACAGAAGTGATTAAAAACATCAAATCCGCCATGGCGAATTAGTATAGAGCTCTCAACAATAAAATTAAACAAGAAGAACAAGGATACTTTGTTCTTCTTAATACGAACTAGACCCATTGTTGCTCCCTTCCCCCCCCCCCCTCCTAAGAAGAGGAAATGACCTCTGTGGATCTCCGAACTTTACTCTAAACAGCATCGCTCAAGCAAATTGCAAGGGTCAAAGACAAATAAATACCTCCTTTTAAGGAACTCGAATCAGAGCGTAAGGTAATTGACGATAAAAATAGCCGAAGGAATCATTCGGCCATTAAAATGGAACTGAAATATCAATTTCTAGGTCACATTTATTTATTAAATCACAGATTGCAGCTTGCCCTCCACACCCCACTGAAAGTCGAAAGCAAAATCCTGCCCTGGCATTCAGTATTTCTTTTATTTTGGCGTGAATTCGATTAAATTTAGGACAGGATAATCATAACTGCGGAAACAGATCTTAAGCACGCAGGGGCCACTCTCGAAAATTAAAATTATGTCTTTGTAGACAACAAAATTTGTCCTTTATTTCATTGGTTCAACCGAATCAATTAAGAAATTCGGTGCCATTACTTCCTCGCATCGCGGACGAGCCCTTCCGACCGATCAGTATGACAATCGGTGGTAGGCGGGAAGGCCCTGGATCGGGTCCTTGTTGGGGTATAGGAAGGTGTCCGGGTAATTGTATTATTGTGTGTTTTTGACACCAACAAGCAATCGTAGACACACCCACCCCACCAGAAAGGCGGGGAATTTGTTCTGCGACAGGGATATGTGAAAAGGAGTACTACCATAGGGAATATTAGTAGTCCATAAGCAGGGCACTGGAAAAGGGAAGAGTGGATATCTCGGTGTCAGCCACGTCTAACCGTGGCGCCTGAGAAAGATGCACCTGCACGGCCAGACAGCCCCAAGGAAGCCGCGAGAATTTTGCGCGACCATGTGATCCGCCTGGGTTCCATGTCTTCCCCGTCTCATCGCTTGATCAGCGCCAGACCTACGGCGTCGGAGACCTTCACGCGAGGCTGTGATGCCCTCCGAAAATATCCCAACCCCTCTGGTGCGCCAATTCTAATGAGATCACCGTCCCACTTTGGGGGGCTTCCGACGACCTGCTTCCGCCGAGGCAGTTTAAATTTTTCGTGAAAAGCTTTGAGAAATTAGTACCTTACAGCTCCGTCTTGGTTAGCAGCCACGCACAGTATAGTCCCGTACGCCCTGCCCCGCCTCCCAACGGCTTCCAGCTACGAACGAGATGCGCCAGCATCCTCTACCCAATCTCGCTCGTACCTAAGACCAAAGCTCCCGCCCGACAGACGATAGATACGGACAAGCATCTATCACTCGGGTATCGACTTCGTTCTAGTCTGCAGTACTCACTCGCTCATTTCTCAGCGAGGTTGAAGAAGAAGGAACTTTGCAAGTGGAACTTTGCAGCGCTCCGCGTACTCGTTGTATCCAAAGCCTCCAGTCAATTACGCTTTACGTGAGTCTCCCCTTCATTTGCACTCTCCCCTCCCCCCCCCCTTTCCCTGGAAGCAATCGCCGTACATCCTCTCTCGGACTCTCGCGCCCGCTGAGTTATTTGTACCCCCCCCCCTCCGCTTGGTACTCCGGGTCTCATCTTATTTATTGTCATTTATTTACTTTTGCTAATACTATTTTCTTTGTATATAGTAAAGTTATAATAATACAATCAGTTTCTCTAATCCCAGAACCTCTAAGAACTGATTATTTAGGCCAACCGCACTCGATTTTGATTATTTAACCCTCGCACTGAGATCTATATCCCAATTTCTGGCGTGCTCCCTTTGTAGGGTCACGATAAACCAGTCGGTGTTGTGAAGACAGGAAAAGAAATGATAGCGGTGTTGTGATTGTCTGTGTGCTGATGATGTGTGTATGAGCTACCCACCGCACGCCTTTGCCCAGATTGTTTCCACATTATTGACCAAACCATCCCAAAAGGCCTCCGTTTTCATGGTAATTTCTGGTCATATTTGGAGTCTCCTCGTAGAATGGTTCTCCCTTGCTTCCTAATTTGTTGATTTAAGAAAACGGAACCAATTTGGTATCAATCCTCATCCCAATAAAAAGGAACCAATTTGGTACTTATTCTCATCCCCCCCAAAAGGAACTAATTTCGTACCAATTTTCATCCCAAGAAAAAGGAACCAATTCGTACCAATTCTCATCCCAAGAAAAAGGAACCAATTTCGTACTAATTCGGATCCCAAGTCGTCTCTTTAAAGCTCAGTTTTGACCAGACTAATTTCTTTGTCTGTTTGGAGTGCGCCCCAGGCTGCAGAGAGCTCGAACCCAAAGGGCTTTTCTGTAGTTTGTAGAACCGTTATTTTTTCATTCTTTATTTTTGTCGTTTATTCCATCAAGCGTTCCCATAAAGGAGCTTTCATATCGCGTTATGGAAAACATTCGTGTTCCATACAGTAATATAATGCAATTAAAATCTATTTCCTTTTTCTAGAAATAAAATAGACTTAGATATAAGCTAATGTTTCTGATAGTTTCATCTACCACTAAATAGTTTTATATTTTATGTTATACTTATCTCGATATTTAAACTTGCATAGGGTTCATATTTGATGCCCTGATATAGAAATTTTTACCCAATGTGACATTTCCATTAAACATAACAACATAATACTCCATGTCTCATATACACTTCCTTTTGCTCTTTCCAAGATTACCATATATCAATCCATGAAAAATTTAAGGAAGAAAAATTCACGAGCAAAATAGCATTAGGAAGGAAACAAATAAATAAAAGTTAAAAGAAATTTATACCAACCACTTCACTTCCCTGCAATAGCATTAAATGTGTCGTTTTCAAATGACGCCATACGTACCTCGACGAGAGCGAATCCGACGTCGTTGTAGATTTGCTCCGTTGTAGAATCGACGTGATACGCACCGTCGAAAGTAAAGATCTTCGGAGGTCCATTTTGCTCCTCGGGGTTGCGCAAATGACACGTGACTCCTTGGGTCATGGACACCACTGTCTGCGAAGCACAGGATGGAACTTGTCAAGAATATGGAACTCATGTCTTGGGCTCACTACTCCTGACAATGGAATTCCGGGATCGCTATTATCGACGTGAGAATTACGGGATCGCTATTCTTGACACGGGAATTCTGTGGCTCGTTATTCTTGATATGGGATTGCTGGGGTCGCATTAAATGACAAGGGAATTCTGGGGGTCGCTCTTCTTGACAAGGGAATTGGATGGGGGGGGGGGGAAGCTCGCTATTCTCGACAAGGGAATTCTGTAGGATGCTATTCTTGAAAAGGGAATTCCTGCGGTCGCTATTCTTGACAAACTAATTCTAGGGCTCTATCTTCTTTAGTCGGGAATTCTATAGGTCGCTATTCTTGAAAAGGGATTTCTGGGGTTGTATTCTTGAGAAGGGAAATCTGGGAGTCGCTTTTCTTTACAATAGAATACTTATAGGTGGCCATCCTTGACAAGGGAATTTTGGGAGTCAATATTCACACGAAAACGTAAACACCAATTCTATCACAACCATCACACAAATCAGCCATTTTTAAATGAATGCTATGTCATGATAACTAGTTTCACTAGAGTAAGATTCTTGTTTAGTTCTCTCCTGTGGGGAAAAACAGCACATAAAACCTTACATAAATTAGTAAAAACAGACCAAAGGAACCCACAGAACCTAACCAATCTTAGCCTAAACAAAAATCTGAAAAAAAAACAACCCAAGACTAACTCTAACCAATCATTATATTATGGGTTAAAAACAAGCTATCAATGACAATATGGCTGCTAATCAATTTTCCTTGATAACAGCATAAATATAAATTACCGCAGCGTAACTAATTAAGGCGCTACTGTACATATATATTATATATCCACGATATATATTATATAACATTTGAGTATTTTTTCAAAATCGAAATATTTATAACAAAACGCTTTCGATTGTCATGGAGTCGTTTGTCTGTAGAATTAACAATTTTGAGTGTTTGGACTAGTAGATACTAGTTAGTTATCAGCATTTATGTATATGGAACTTGTTGAGGTTAGAAATTAAGAAACACTTTTGCGAATCATGTGAAAATTGGTAAGAGATGAATCAACTAACCATAGGGGTGAATGTCGAGCCCATAGAAACCTGGCCAATAGTCCACAATAGCAGCACATAACTCTCAACCACTCTGCACTTTGTTAACCGACAAACCAATGCTCAAGCCAAGCATATTTAATCGCATTGGAGAAGTCATAAGGTAGAAAATTCCAACATGGGCGGATGCAAGCGCGATTTCTTTCATGTTATTTACAACATTTCATGTGGATGGAAATAAATAAATTAGGCAGGTTAATTAATTTATATAACACAATAGCCACTCAATTTCATTTTTAAACGAATTAGATCCCCGTCCATTTTAATTAATTTAAAGATCACTTATGTTTAATTTTTCCTTTTTAAAATATTTAGATTTGGAGTTGCTATTCTTTGCATAGTAGAATCCGGTTCCTTATTCTTAACACGATCTTGCAGGAGTCAATTTATTTCGTAAAGATTCTCTAAGGAAGCCTCACTCTTCATAGTTCTTTCCCAATGACTCTTTAATCAAGCCTAAAAGTTGGAATTTAAGTTTAAAAGGAAACCGATCCCACAGAAAAAGCCCTTAGCAGTGGAAGCATCATGATGTCGTGTTCTTTCAGGGTTTTTTTTTAATTATGATCATGTTGGATATTTTACTAACAGAGCAAAACCTTTTACTATTTCGTAAAGTAAACAACACAAATCCCTCACATTTCCTGAAGCTGCAGGGAGCGAAGATGAATCTTTTTAAGTTGTTTCACACTTATTTCCAAAGATGTTACTAAAGGGTCCTTCTTCATCATTTTCCAGTTAAAATAATTTTGAAATATCTACCAAATTTTGAGGTGACAAATCCTATTTTTATAAAGCTGAGCAAAAATAATAATTAATTGCATCTTTACCTTGAAATCGGTTTTGCACTTCATTGAACTTTGAATAAAGGTCAACCAAATAAAGCAATTTTTACACTTGTGAATATCATGTCATGAAAAGAGATCAAGGTCGAAGGGGAATTTTGTTGTAGAATAATACAACTCCTCAAGTCTTGGCTCTGTTGTAGAATTGTATAACTACGTCTTTTCAATCAATGTCCCTTCGACAGCCACCAAATAAACCTCTGTATGTATTAAATTTTTAGCCCTTCGATTCACATAAAAAATCTTATTGATCACTTTTGCACAGACCATTAATTCGTTATGTAATTCGTTCCTTAAATATTTAGCTACAGGGTGCTGGTAAATCCAATGGATGCTACACACGTGAGCAGCACTTTTCTTGAAAAGAGAAGCAAATCTCCGATATCGACCATGATGGATATTTTTTGTTTTTATTTCAGGGGGGAAAAGTGTAATCCCATGGGGAATTGAACAGAGATATTCATGAAAGACAAAATTAATGTAGACAAACATAGGAAGAGATAGGATGGCAAAGAGCAACAGAAATCTCTGAAGAGAATACTAACATGGGCATCACTTCCTTCTTTAAAACGGTAAAGAGAGGTTCTTGGAGAAAGTGGTTAAGTTGAGTCAAGTAAATATATGGCGAAAGTGTTTGACAGAAGAATGGTAAAAGAAAAATTACGAGGGGGACTTGCAACCGCTAAGGTCCGCAACTCTCCCTAAAGTTGTTAGTGCCAAGGTTCGGGAACCACTAAAGATCCTGCACATCGACCCAGAAACCAAAGCTTCCGGGTTCGATTCGCATCCAAATAATAGCCACATACATGTTCGAATGCTTAGAATGCAGGAGGAAATATTGTAAAGAGTAAGGAATTTTAGATGTTTGGGATCGACCGTGACAAGTGAGTGAGAGTTGGATCCTGAGATTGCCCATAGAATCAAAGTGGGATGGAATAATTGGAAGAAGACATCTAGAATACTATGTGACAAAAAGATTAGCATAAGGACAAAATGGAAAGTGTATAAGACAGTGGCTAGACCAGCACTGTTATACAGAGTTACAAGGAGTTACAAGGAAATGAAGTACCCTAGGAGACCTTACGGTCCATTCAAAGAGGGTACCTTTGGACTAGCAATCGAGCGGGCACATGGCTGCTCAATTGTTTTGCGTCCCTAAACGGCCACTTTTCAAGACTTTGTCTAGTCTTGACTTGAACTGGTCAACAGATTCACTGTTGACAACTTCCACTGGAAGTGCGTTCCACATACCGCAGATACTGTATGTGAAAAAATTTCCACACAGATTGCGGTTGTAACGCTTCAGTTCAAGTTTGAAGCCGTGATTGCGCGTTCTGTTCTCACTCAGTGTGAAAATATCCCGGTAGTCAACATTTTCGAACCCTCGAAGTATTTTGAAGACTTCGATGAGCTGACTACGCAGTCTACGGGTTTCCAGCGAGAACAGATCTAATTCCCTTAGTCTATCCTCATAACTTTTATGTCGGATGGAGGGAATCAGCTTGGTTGCCCTGGCTTGTACGCGTTCCAATCTCACGATGTCTTTACATAATGAAGGACTCCAAAATTGTACGGCATACTCCAGGTGCGGTCGGACAAGTGAGTTGTACAAACGCAGTACAATCTCCTTGTTCCGACATCTAAACTGGTGCTTTATATAACCTAGCATCCTTGGGGCCTTTTTCTCCGCCTCAATGCACTGTTTCGAGAACTTGAGGTCACTAGTGATTGTTACACCCAAGTCCTTCTCAGTGTTGATGGATTCAATAGCAGTGCCTTTAAGGATATACTGAGATTGGGGGTTTCTGTGGCCGATATGCATCACTTTGCATTTCCCCACGTTAAAAGGCATTTGCCACGTGTCCGACCACTCCCCAATCTTCCCAAGATCTTCCTGCAGGCCGGCAGTATTTCCATCCTTTGCAACGTTCATACCAAGCTTGGTGTCGTCGGCAAATTTGGAAATCTTGGCAAACATGTCACCGTCCATGTCGTTGACGTAGATGATAAATAGCAGTGGTCCCAGAACAGAACCTTGAGGCACCCCGCTAGTAACGGGCACCCACTCAGAAGCCTGTCCATTCACCACCACCCGTTGCCGTCTGCCACTTAGCCAGTTCTCGATCCAGCCAAGTACTTTTCCGTCTATGCCCAGCGCTCGCACTTTCCGGAGAAGGCAGCGGTGTGGTACCTTATCAAAGGCTTTCTGAAAGTCTAAGTACACCACTCCACCGCCTTGTCCCGATCGTGCTCACTGAAAACGAAGTGGAAGAATTCCACAAGGTTCGTCAGGCATGACCGTTGCCTTCGGAAGCCGTGCTGGGAACTCCTCAGTAGCAGGTTTGACTCTAAATATGACGTCATTTTGTCCACCATCATGCTTTCCATGAGTTTACCGACTATCGAATTCAGACTGATAGGTCGGTAGTTTGACGGTTGACTTCGGTCTCCTATCTTGAAGATAGGAGTCACCTCCGCTTCACGCCAGTCTCTAGGAACGCATTCAGTCCGGATTGACATGTTGAAGATTGCGCTCAGGTGTCGTGACACTTGATCGCGTACTTATTTCAACACTTTAGGTAG
This sequence comes from Ceratothoa steindachneri, assembly GCA_963969495.1. NCBI lineage: Eukaryota > Metazoa > Arthropoda > Malacostraca > Isopoda > Cymothoidae > Ceratothoa > Ceratothoa steindachneri. Next base: position 79,005,741 of record OZ018332.1, read on the forward strand.
AAACCCATCCGGGCCAGGTGACTTATTCTTCATTAGGTCACTGATCTTCTTTTTTATTTCCCCTTCGGTGAAGTCCATATCCTCCAGCTTTTCCCCCGAGTAGGAATCCATTGGCTGGGGGATGGGACCACACTCTTCAGTAAACACTGAAGAGAAGTAGTCGTTGAGGAGGTGGTTAGCATTTTCTGCATCTAAGTGCTTTAATGCCCCCTCCTCATTTCTCAAAGGGCCAATCGTTCGGCGGATTGGTTTACGGCTGTTCACATATCCAAAAAACTCCTTGGGATTCTCTTTACAGAGTCTCGCCACTCGGAGTTCCTCAGACCGCTTAGCCGCCCTTATGCTAGAAATCACTCTCCTGGATAGCCTCCGGTATTCGTCAAAGTCACCCGAGATCTTCGATTGCAAGTACACAGTTATCTTCTTCCTAAGCAGTTTGCCGATTTCTCGATTAAACCACTTTGGTTGAACAGAAGACCGACGGTGACATTTCAGAGGGATGAAACGCGATTGAAGACTCATGAATATGGATTTGAAACTGTCCCACGAGTCTTCAACAACATCGCACACTTCTAGCCTTGCGTCAGTCAGTCCAGCACGAAGACCTGCAAAGTCTGCTCCTTTCAAATCGAGTTTCCTCGATTTACTAGTTGCAGGCCCTGCCTTCGGGACTTTGACTACAAATCTAATTAGTCGGTGGTCACTGCCACCGAGCTCTTCGCCAACAGAGAGGTCCTCAACGATGTCATCCTCAGAAGTGAAAACCAAGTCGAGGATATTGTCTCCTCTCGTTGGCTCTCTCACTCATTGAGTCAGGAACTTGTTGTTCGCGAACTCCAGGAGTAGTGTGTTCTCGCCACAGGGTTCTCTGGTTTCCCAGTCAACTTGTGTGTTGAAATCCCCCCATGACGATACACACTCTGTCTTCGACAAGTTCTCCTAGTAGCTGGTACAGATCTCTGTCCTTTTCAACGAGTTGGGCAGGAGGTCTATAAAGCACCAGGGTCCTGTATTTGGCAAGACCTATCTCTAGGTCAACACCTAGTAGTTTATGGTCGGATAGGATGTTGCAATCCGTAGAGTTGAGAGTATCCTTGACATACAACATCACACCGCCACCCTCTCTGTCTGGCCTATCTTTCAGTGTAGGACTCCCTACGCTCTTCCGTTTCCTGGCTTCTCTGTTTTCGTGGTCACACCCTTTTTGACGACCTCTGAGAAGGTCGTTCCAGGAGTGACACGGGCGTGCTGGCGCACGTCCGCCTTCGCTCTGTTTTTGAACGCTCCTTTGGGTGCGTTTCACGACATCTTGAATTAGGTTGGCGAGAAAGGCCTCCCCTTTAAAGGAGAGATGTACCCCGTCCCTTTGGTAGAGGTCGTCTCTACCGATAAAGGTACGATAGGGGTCCACGAAGAAGACTTCTTCTGCCGTGCAGAGATCCGCCAACCTTCTGTTCACTTCGACGTTTCTTTCGTGAGCGGTTCGGAAAGGACCTCTTCTCGGAAGCATACCAACCACCCTATGTCATCCACAACTCCCATCACCGTTTGGATGGTCTTACCACTGAGGACAACCTTACCCCCTCTGAGGTAGAGCTCGTTGCCGCTCACCATCAGAGCAACAACTGAAACGTGGGCAATAAAGAAGAAGATGGAAGTCACTGAAATGAAAATGCTGAGGTGGATTTGTGAAGTGACGAGGAGAATAGATATGATCCGGAATGAACGAATAAGAGAAACAATAAATTGACGGAAATATCCAAGAAAATACAGGAACAGAGACTACAGTGGTATCGGCACGTGATGAGAGGAGAGAATGAGTATGTAGGAAAGAGAGTGATGAAGATCGAGTTAGAGGGAAATCGTAACCATGGAAGGCCGAAAAGAGGCCGGATGGAAATATTAGGAAAGACCTAAAAGAAGACACGCAGAACCGGAGGGAGTGGCGAAGGCTTGCTAGAAAAACCGACCCCACGTAAGATGGGTAAAGATGAAGAGAAAAAGAAGATACAAGTTTAATGCGGAGGTTTTCGTGCACCATCTTCTCACACCAAGACCACTAAACGGGTTAAAAATGGTAATAAACCACTTTCCCGTAGGGAAAAAAGTCCTTGCACGTTCCAAGCTCCTTTTCTTTTATTTTAAGAACTAATCATAGCGAGAACAAAGTGTAGTGCGTTGGTAGGAGAGAGGAAAAACCAGAGCTGGTATGCACTTGTATAAATACCCTCAGAGTGCACAAGTATAAATACCTTTCAGAGTTTATGAGTTTAAATATAATTCATTGAGCGGTAGTTTAAATAACACTCATAAAGCAAAAGTCTAAATACTCCAGAGTGCGAGTTTAGAAATCATACAGAGTGCATGATTTTAAATTCCATTCAGAGTGCCAAAGCTTACATACCCTTTCAGAGTGTACAAGTTTAAATTCCCTCCAGAGTACAAAAGCTTACATACCTTTTCAGAGTGTACAAGTTTAAATACTCTACAGTGAGCATTCGTTTTAATACCCCTGAAAGAGCACGAGTTTAACTAAACTTCACAGTACACCAGTTTAATTACCGTTTAGAGTGTAGGAGTTTAAATACCCTTCTGATTGTACGAATTGAGGTACAATTGAGGTAAGAATTTAAATTCTTTTCCGAGTGCAGGAGTTTTAAAACCCTTCAGAATCCACGAGTTTAAATACCATTCAGAGTCCAAGGGTCTATGTAAATTTCAAAGGGCAAAATTTTAAATAACCTTCAGATAGCAAAGTTTAAATGTCCTCCAGAGTTCACAAGTTTAAATCGCCTTCAGATAGCAGTAGTTTAAGTACTTTTCAAAGCGTACAACCTTAAATTCCCTTTAGTGAGCAGAATGTTAAAATACTTTAAGAGATCACGAGTTTAAATACCATCCAGAGTGCTGGAGTTTAAAACCATTCAGAGAGCACGAATTAAATACCTTTAGCGATCACTAGGTTAAATACCCATCATTAATCCATCAGTTTAAATACCTATAAAGGTAAAATACCATTCAAATTTCACGCATTTAAATACCTTACGGAGTGCACGAATTTAAATCTGTTTCAGAGTGCACGATTTGAAATATCCTTCCAAGTTTCCTAGTTTAAATACCCATCCTAAATATACTTGGTTTAAATACTCATCAATGAGCAGTAGTTTAAACACTCCCAGAGAGCAGGAGTTTAAAAACCTTTCAGAGTATACGAGATTAAATACTCTTCACAGGGCCATAGTTTAAAAACTCTTCAGAGTGTACGAGTTTAAATACCCTTCAAATAGCAGTAGTTTAAATACCCTGCATAGAACACAAGTTTAAACACGCTTCAGAGTTTACGAATTTAAATACCCTACAAATTTCATGAATTCAAATAACATTCAGAGGTGACGAGTTTGAATACCTTTCAGAGTTCACGAATTTAAATACCCTCAAAAGTCCACGAGTTTAAATACCATTCAGAGTGTACGATCTAAATGACTTCAGCGTGCTAGAGTTTAAATTCTCGTCATAAATTCAAGAATTTAAATAGCTTTCAGTGTGCACGCGTTTAAATATCTTTTGAAGTGAACCAATTTAAATAGCTTTCGGAATGCACGAATATTTATACCCTTTAGAGTACACTAATATCAATTCATTTTGATGTGTATGAGTTTCAATATTCTTTAGAGTGAAAGAGGACTTTTTCTGCCAGTTGAAGAGAGGAAAGGAGTTCCAATAGTGTGATTTCGTGCGTTCTGAAGTTATACAAGGAAAACTTAACGTAAAATCTCCTGAAAAACTCGGTCGACCCCGCACAACCATAGTCCGAGAAGACAAAACTATTGAGCGGTTTTCTATGAAGGATCCCTTCAAGGATACAGCAGGATTGCTCGAAAAATTAAGAGCAATATTGGCAAAGAAGTAAACCGTTTAACAGTGTCCCGTCGCCTCAATGCATCTGATTTGAAAGATCGTTCTCCAACAACCAAACCAATTATCAGTAAGAAGAACCAGAAAGCGAGACTCGAATATGCTGAAACTCATGTTGTTTAGAGTTATGAAGATTGCGAGAGAATTCGTTTTAACTACGAAAGTAAATTTAATTTAATTGGATCTGATGGCAGACGCTTTGTTAGACGCGCTGCAGGTGACAGACTTAACCATTAATGTGTTAAATAGTCTGTGAAGTATAAGGGAGGCAGTGCCATGATATGGGGGAAGTTTTTGTCTGAAGAAGTTGGTCCGCTATTGCGAATAATTGGAACAGTAAATGCAAATGTGTACCTAAACTTCATACAACACCATGTTATACAATCACTCCGAGCATGTTCGAATGAGCAAGCAGTATTTATGCAGGACAACGCGCCATGCGTTGTCCTGCAAGAAGATCTCGAAGTAATAAAGTTGCCTGCTCAGAGCCCGCACCTGAACCCATCGAGAACATCTGGAAAATCATTGGAGACAAAGTTCGACATCAGCAGCCTTCAACCGTTGCAGATTTATGAACTAAAATTGAGCAAGAATGGAACAAATTAACAGCAGAATTTTGCAAGAAACTTGCGAGGTGCTGTGGCCATCGTTGCGCCGAAGTAATCGAAGAAAGCTTCAACACCTCATATTATGTGTTTAAGTTTCATCGTTACCAAATCTTGCTTTGTTTCTATTGTATTTGCTTGTTAAGCAATTCTGTGTATGATCGTTCTCTTATTTTGCACGTGTCAATATTTGCTTTTGTTAGTTTATTTAGTATAATTTCTTAAATATACGTTGTCTCATATGAAATCCTAATGAAATATATTAAATACATACCTTTATGTAGCATGGAAAATTCATTTACCTATTCATCATATTTTTTGAAAATATTTTAACAATGGCAAATCGTCCTCTTATTTTGCTTGTTAGAGTAGACGTCGATGTACAATAATCAAATTAGTCATGGCACAGAATAGGCCCAATTTCGTTCAAGTTGACAATTTAATATGTTATTTTATGATGAGAGATGGTTATAAAGAAGGACATTTGCCACTAAAATAAATTATATCTAGTGAATATATAGTGAAGTTATTGCGGTATTTTAAGCATTGCAGACAAAACATCGAAACTGATTTGTTTCAAAAAAGATTGCCAAATATTCGCCATTTTTTTATTTTTCCAACCTGATTAGGTATATATATTAATTTAATTTCTAATAAACGATATTACAAAAATATTTGCATTAACATTTGGCTATTTTTAAACCTTATATTTAATTTTTCCACCTAACTTATTATGAAAATATTATTACTTAGCAACCCAGCGCAGCAAAGTTGAGCGAGCTGCAGTCATCCGAAATTATTCAAAGGCTTCTAAAACATATAAACAATTACATCATAGTTAAACTACTTTTGTCCTAAACAGGTTTTTTTTAATGCAACAGGTCGGTCTAATTCGGGTAATTATACATTTAAATAACTGTACACCATTTTTTCTCGTTTTTTTTTCTCCTTTTCCCAAGACGAACCTAAGAGTGGATCCAATGGTCTTCGATAGTCTGTAATCCTTTACATGAGTTCTACATTTAAAAATGACGGAGGAAGAATATTGTCGTAAACTATTCATCATGACACTTTTAAATATTAATTCCAGGCCTTATTTAATTAGATTCAGTGCCGTGCAATTTGCTTTGAATTTTAAATCAAGAATGTTTGTCACCGAGAAATTTTTAAAGGATTGACATAAGAGTTTCAGATGTTTCATTCAAGCAACCTTTGTTTTAATAACGAGGAAATTAATACGTGTAATTTGGTCTAACTACGGAATAAACGAGTGAGCGGCCCACTGGAAATAAGCGTGTTCCAACCCTAAGGGAAATGAAAAACAAAATTGTGATGATCATCCACATGTCTAAAATTCGGTTTGCAGTTACTGATACAATTTATGTTTAAGCCATAATCTTACAATAATGACGTTTTCACAAAACATAAAAAAATCCGCCATGTTGTTACATATGACTGTTGGATAAGGTCAATGAAAACCAATAAAAGTTCATTACAACCACTCATTCCATCTGGTTAATACTGGGGAGCCTTTCAGAATTTTTCTCCCCAGTTTACTCCTACAACCCTAGATCTAAATTTCCTGAATACGGCATAAAAATGGCATCTTCCATTATATTGAAAAGGAACTAAGTTCTCAGAGCCGTGATCCCCTCCACTCACAAATTCCTTTCAATTAAATGTGGATTGACGTCCTGAAGATTCCGTGACATCACGCACCATAAGGGAAACGGAATTTCCTGGAAACGCTGAAGAAATATAAATTGGGATTTCTGTTTGAGTGCCACTTTATTCTTATGTAGACAAATGAATGTTTGCGTAGTTTGTTTAGTTCATGCTAAATAAAATATTTATCAAGAAACTAACTCACTAGCAATAATAGTTAAAAGCAATTGTGTGACTCATCGAAGTAAAAGAAAATCCAAAATGACTGAAATAAAAGACATTAGTATTTCAAATTTACCCCAAGAGGAAGCAGACACCATATATTGATGACTTTTATACACTAATTATTGACAAAATATAAATGTCAATGTGCGTCTTTGTGTTCACACATCCGTTAAATTTATAGTTGGTTTTCACTCAAGAATTCTCCGATCTAAACGAGTGAGCATATTTATTAAACATCCTCATAACCTCTCGATTATATATAATAGCCCTTTATTAATTCATAAATATCAAAACCTCAAAATCCCTTCTTTTAAAATTTAACATCGTAAAACCAGTAAATCAAGTGACCTATAAATTCCTACATCGATTCCTGGTTATAAAATGTAACCTTCAACTTCAGATAAATTGATATTTTTGGTCGTGTGTTACATGCTTATCGATTCGTTCGTCAGCACTGTACCTTTATTAACCAATTTTTCACCCGCATACTCTCAATATTTCCCCTCAATATAGTATATTGCCTATGTTTTGGATTTTCTCGACAGAAATTCCTTAGACTATTAACTACCATATTATTAAGAGTAAGACTTGACTCACTACACAGTTTTAAAAGCATAAAATGGATGCATCTTAAGAGTTGTGGCGCAGCCAGAAACCGCTAGCATAACAAACGCTCTAATTGCATCCATTGAATATTACAAAAAAACAACAATAATCACTCATTTTTATGGAAACGTAAGAAATATTAAATATTCTGGGTCTGATTTTTTTTTTAACTAAAGAGAGTTTTTGAGGGGAAGTGCTTCAATTATGACCCTAAATCAAGGCCTAAATTTAGTTTTTACGTCACGACAAATACATTTTTTTAAGAGCTCATCTGGCGACTGCCTACTTGGGCATTAGTCACCGTATTGAAAACTGCCTAGTACTAGGCTACTTTAAAATAAGATTAAAAAAAGCAAAACAAAACCTACACTAAAAATAAAAAAAAGGAAAAAGGCAACGAGCAGGAAGCAGGTCCACCTCCCACTGGCTCAGGAACGTGCGACCTACTAAAGTAACCAAAACCAACAAAAAACCCAATTAGTTAAAGAAAGGGAAGAAGGCCGGCCACTCACAAAAAAGTCTATAAGTCTACCAGTCAATGTGCACAAACTCGTCCCGAGTACAAGGGACAGGCGGTAGCAACCCCGCTCAATCCGGTACCGGGACAGGTAACGTGCGCCGTGATCGCACAGGCTGGGACATTCAACAAGAATGTGCCTAACAGTCTGGGGGATAACGCAGTGTCCAAATTAGGGTGCTGGCGAGCGATCCATCAAATGGCGGTGCGTACTGCGAGTGTCCAATTCAGAGACGACAGAAAGCAACCTGAAGCCGTCGTGGCATTAGGGGGTAGGTGCATAAGAACAGTCGCGGCGCAATGGCACGCAACTTTAATTTCCCTTTGACCGTTTCCCATCTTCTGTACTACTCAGCCCGAAAAGCTTCCTGTATTCCTACCATGTAGTCGGTGTGGGGAAGAGCAAAACGCTGGTTCAGTTGCCGTGTCCTCGCGGACTCTTTGCCGGCCTCATCGGCGCGCTCATTCCCCGCAATTCCTACATGTCCAGGAACCCAGCAGAAGATAATCTCGACATCCAACCGGCTTGCCAAAATCGTGGCATCACGGGTATTGCGAACCAGTGGGCGGAGATTCCAATGTCCCGAGAGCACTCAAGGCGCTTTGTGAGTCGCTATAGATCACAATCCGGTCTCCAAACCGGGCACGTCGCGTAATCTTCCGTACCGATTAATGTATTGCCACCGGCTCGGCCGTGAAAACAGAGGTAGCACCTGAAAGACCCCCAATGACTTCAAACAGAGAGGATACGGCGTGGAAGCCGACCCCCTCTTGGGACTTGGAGCCATTCGTATACTCTGGCACGGTTCCAGCGTGACACAAGGTGTGCTCCAAAAAGGTAGAACGCAATACTCCCGGCGCTGTAGAAGCTTTAGGAGCAGAGGCGTAGCGACAAATAGCCAAAGGTGACACCCTCCATGGTGGTGTCCTGGGCAGAACCAAAAGAGCCAGCGGCCCGAGAGCTACACTTAGCTATCGAAGGAGTTTCCTAGCCCTAAACACAAAGGGCTTAGAGTGAGACTAGCGTCTGTCAGCGGCATAGGCACCGTCGATTTCAGCTGCAGATGCAGTAAGAGCTCCTGGCGACCGAGGGAGGCGTCGGGTCGCATGTACAGGCGAATAATGCACTGTGCAAAGCATAGAGTGAGTGACATTTCTCCAGCATCGACTAGTAGAACGTCAATGGGAAAAGTGCGGAAGGTACCGGTCGCCAGGCGAAGGCCAGTGTGGTGGATCGAATTCACCTTCCACAATACACGCTCAGCTGCGGATGCATAACACTCGCATCCGTAGTCGAGCTTCGAACGAACAAAGGTTCGATAAATTAGTGAGGCAGTAGCCATAAGCGCTGAACGTCACAGAACGGAGAATTTTACTTTGACGCGGATACAAGAGACTCTAATGCTGCGAATAGGAGCCTCCCAGGTAAGGCATCGGTCAAAAACAAGACCAAGAAAACGGTGCGTTTCAACCCCTTTCAGGCGTAGCCCATTAAGAAACAAGTGAGGGTCATGGTAGAGCCGTTGATGGCGGCAGAAGTGCACCACCTTAGTCTTGGCTAAGAAAAACCGAAAGCTGTGCGTTTCGGCATAGCGAGAGATGCGGTTCAATGCCTGCTGGGGTCGACGCTCCAGAGTTGGCATCTGGGTCGCTCCAAAAGAGATCTAAATGTCGTCCACGTAGAGCGTAGCGAGAACATTTTCTGGGAGCACCGAGGTGATACCGTTGATGCTAAAGGCAAAGAGTGTGACACTGAGCACACTTCCCTGCGGGATACCCTCTTCCTGCTCCAATTTGCTGGAGAGAGCTCCCCCCCCCCGTACGCGAAATCGACGATCTGGCAAAATTCAGATAAAAAGATTGGGAGGCGTCCCCTCGCCCCATCGTGTGGAGAGTCTCTATGATACCGTATCGTCATGCGGTATTATAGGTGTTCTCCAGATCGAAAAAAAAACGTAGAGTAGTGCTGTTTACAAAGGAAGGCCTCGCAGACGGCATTTTCCAGTCGGAGCAGAGCATCCGACGTGGAGTGGAACTTGCGGAAGCCACACTGCGCAGAAGACAGATGACCTCCGCTGTTGAGAGAAAAGGCTAATCTAACATTTACCAATTTCTCCATCAGTTTGCACATGCAAGAGGTTAGAGAGATTGGGCGGAAACCAGCCAGAGTAGAATGATCGCTCGCAGCGTTTCCGAAATGCAAGAACAGTAGCGATTCGCCAGGATTCAGGGAGGAGACCCTCCACCCAGATCCTGTTAAACAAATCTAACAGAAACGCTCTGCCTTGCTTACCTAGGTGATAAAGCATGGCGTACGGGACATCGTCCGGACCATGATGGGGGGCGCGCACGAAGTAAGAGCGGAACGCATCTCACTCACAGTAAATCTGTCGTTGAAGGGTTCTTCGCCACTTGAGGTAAAGTTCAGCAGGCGGCCTTCCGTGAGATCACGACGTGCATTGAATGCTGGCGGAGCAGTATCACGGCTAGAGAATGCGGAGAATGCGGTCGCGAAGGATTCCGCCAAGAACGCCTGGTCCGAGATTGCGGTCCCATTCTGCTGGAGAACGAGAGAGGGGTCCTGCGAGACCTTGCCCCGAATCCTTTTGACTCGCTTACACACCTCTTCTAGAGGGGTCTTCAAGTTAAGTGAAAGCACTTATGCCCGCCAAGAGAACGGTGGGCGTGCTTCTAAATATATCGGAACCTAGCCCTAGCCCGACGAAATTCACCGACAGTGAAATCGTTCGGGCAGCACTTATAACGCATGAAGGCATAACGCTTATGCTTGAGGGCTGTCTCACACTCGGCTGACCACCAGGAGAGTGTTCGGCATGCAAAAGGGCCAGACCTTCTAGGAATAGTAGCTAAGCCAGTGGCAATGAGTTTGCCGGAGAAGAACTCAACGGCCTCATCTCCCGACCTAAATTCCTCAACTGAGATAGATAATTAAATCATTTCCTGAAATGCAGACTACCGCGCCCGCGCCAAGCACCACTGGGGCGGGCTGTCGGGCGGCAGCAGCCCCAAAAAATGATATTTGAATTGGAAAGTGATCACTACCATGGAGGTCATCAACTACTCTCCAATCAAAATCAGGCTGTGCATCCAGGGAGCACAAAGATAGATCGAGGCAGGAAAATGAAGCGGTTCTCGGGCAGTGATGCGTGAACTCATCTACATTTGGGACACCCATTTCAAGCTCCTCGATCAGGTCAGCAAGGAGTGTCTACCGTTTAGATCTCTGAGCAAGAGAAAGGGCCCCAGCAACCGAGAGGTTGGGCTTGCAATGGAGTCTTTTCCTCCCTCCGCCTCGAACCCTTGGGCGGGCATTGTGGCTTCGAAGGCGGACGGGCTCTCTTTTCGAGGATCCACCGTCTCCAAGCCACCCAGCCCACCACTGGGCGTGGGCGAAGGAGCCGAAGCTCCTTTGTTGCTGTCCTCCCTTCGAGGGGCAGCTTTATGAACCAGGGAAGATGGCCTAGCGTCCAACTTCAGGGGTCTTGCCCCCTGTGAGACTAACAACTCGGTCGAGGCGCGTGTCCTTTTCGCCTTACGGGAAAAGGTCACGCTTGGGGAAGAGGGGGAGCCCTTGTTTTAGCCGGGGCTGGGTGTGGATCCTTTGTGCCACCAGCTTTACCAGAGAAGCGCCCGGAGTGGGTAGGGCCCGCAGAAGGGTTCCAAACAATCGTACTCGTAGGCCTGGAGGGGCAGAGAGCAGAAGGTTTCTTTTTCAACATTGAGGCATAGGACGTCCCGGGCAGCACCGAGCGCGCCAGGACCAAGTACTTACCTCGCGAAATGAGAGACGATCCTGAACGGCCAGGATTTCCTTCTCAAGGACATACGGACCACATTGCTTTGAAGAAGCGAGGTGCGGCCCTCTGCAATTGACATACTTGGCCACACAGGATTTGGACTTATCGCGTGTGGCCTTGGAGTAACTTACACAGGTTTTGGGTGACCACGAATTTTCACGTCGACAAGAGCGATTAGTATGGCCAAAGTGGTGATAGTAATAGCACCTCCACGGCAGTGGCACGAATGCCTTCATAGGCTAGCGGTACCAACCGGCACGCACCGACTCAGGGAGCTTGTCACAATCGAACGTGATGAAGAGTGTAGGGGTGGGTCTCGAGGCCCCTCATCACACGTTCGACTTTGACAGCCCCTTGGTTGGCCAGCTCTAAGGTGATGTTCTCTATGGAGTAGTCCACAAGTTCCTTCGCATAAACTACTCCTTTAACGAAGTTCATGGTAGAGTGCGGCCTAACACTCATAGGCGTGCCATCAAGTGTCCGAAGGGCACTAATCATGGCCGCCTGGGAGGGATTCGACGCATTCTCTAAAAGAGTCCTGTCCGAGAAACATGTCACCTTTGGCTCTCTACCAATAACACTAGATAAAGCTCTCCTCTGATGGATCATGTTGCCCTTAGCCAACACGGTGCCACAGTGGAGAGTATAACCAGGAAGCGTTTGAAGTCAGCGTGCTCGAAAACGCCAAGTAATCTCTGAATGAGGGGCTCCGATGTAATCGAGGCTCCGCTCTGCGTACTAGAACTTTTTGCACCCGGAGGGCAAAAAGGGTCGGATGTGCCCATCTTGGTTTATTCGCTTACCGAAGTGGCAGCAGACCCATCCGTCCCCGCAGCCCCTGCGGATGGAGAGCAGCTCTTAGTCTTTTTCGTCCTTTTTCTTTTTTTTTGGCGAGGAGGGCGGGGAATGAACTCATTTCTCCCCTCCGCCGGCAGGAGCATCCAGGCCGGATGGACCGGCCACAGCAAGGTCTTTCTTCGAGATGGAGAAGATCCTGGCAGTCGCAGAGGCACCGGTCGGAGAAAGATATCCCTCCCCTCCTTGTACTGCCTTGGAAACCCGAGCCATTTGAGGAGGACCTTGAATAGGGGTGGACTCGAGTTCGGTGCTTGGCGCAAAGCCCGGATTTGCTCCCATGGAATGCCCTACCGTCTGAGGCTGGGTTGCCTCAAGGACCATGTCTATTTCGGTGAGTGGCCTCCAGTTGGCCATCCCCTCCCTCTCCCCCAGGACATCACAAGTCCAATTGGCAGCGCTGTCTCGAGTCGAGTCTGGGGAGGCACAGACCTTAACCCCCGTTATGTTTAATATTCTAGCCAACAGGTCTTTTGAGGGAAGCAACCGATGGGGCCTGGCTTACCTCTCCCCCTAAAGAGGTTTGCCCAACCCAGCCTCTTCAATGGGGAGCGGTCGGCTATGGGCTGCTTGCTGGCTTCCTTGGCAGTCCCCTTGGAAAGTAAAGGGGGACTGCCACTGGAAATAGGGAGGTACCCGAAGGCACCTCCAGACAAGTGGGTGAGGAGGAAGTCCCCTACACCCGTAGGCGAAGGAGAGGAGTAAGCTTCCTCTCCGGTTAGAGAGATTTGGAGGGTCTCCTGCGAGAGCACAGTGAGGGTGGGATCTCCATTTTTTCTCTGGAGCTGCCCGAGTCAGGACAGAGACATGCAAGAATAAATAAATATTTATTTTTATGATGAAAATTTATATTCCTATTTTTGCATTATGATGACTAGTGTTTGTTTTCATCTTTTCAGATAGAAAGAGGACGGCTTTTTGGTCAATCTGAGGGTGGAATGTTAGAAATATAAATCGTTAAGAGTTTTGGAATATCGCATTTATTCCATTATCAGAAATATATTTAAATTTAATAAAGACATCACGGTAGTCAGAAGCTTCTCCTCTTAAACCTTCGGAAAGATATTTTCGTGCTGTTCCAGGATCGATTGAGAACAACCTTTGGTTAAAAGCCTCTGAAGTGACGTGCTGTTGAGATAAAACCTCTTTTAACTATGTCCAATATTATGAAGAGGAATGAGTAGGCTGAATTATTGGATGACAAGCCCTTGTAATTTTGGTACAGCATAATTTTTAGGACAAATAAATGTTTGCTTAATTTTTAGAGAATAGTCGGGTATGGGTTTGGAGATTACCCCCTTAAGAGGTAACATAAACAAGTAATTACCATCGGGCGAAACATGGTGGTTTTTTAGTTATGGTAGGCAAAGTAATGTGAAATGATGAACGATCAGAATTGGTTGAGTGCCTTGATAATATCAACTCAAAAAGTATATTTCCATTCTTAAAAAGTGGAACTCTTACCAGTGTTTTAAATTGATTAGCTTGCAGCTTAATAAATTAAGCAGTTTATTCATGGAAGATCAAGCTTCGTGTCATATTGCAAAAGGAACAAAAGAATTGGAAGCCAAATGCAACATCAAGCGAATACCGTGGCCGAGTCATTACCTTTACATAAGTCCAATACAATGTGGGTGGAATAGTAGAGAACATACACCAAACATGGTCAGAAATACCGCAATAAGTAATCACAGAATTTGTTAATACTATGCATAAGTGAGCTTCAGCATTAAAAAGAGGCTAAATGGAAGTACACAAAGTATGTATTTTATTCTTTAAACTTATGGTAATTAACTATGTGTCTATTTTCATACTTCTTGCATGTTTCTCTACACTGAAACTAAAATCATCTTCACACAATATTTCTTCTTCAAGTATTAATTCGTCATAAGATTAAGAAGATGATCCTTTTTTATCACTCTTAAGAGGACCCTAAACTTTATTTAAACTTAAAAGTGAGCTGTGACTTCAATAACATTCGACATGGCACTCTTAATCAGAATCTTCCTTTGATCTCATTTCATTAAACCATAAAAAGAAACCTAACGATACTTGTAAAACTTGACAAGAAAATCATGGCCACTCAGTAGTAATATAAATTTGAATGAGAAGAAATTTATGTTGAGAGAAGTGAAAATAAGCAATATTGTCCTTTAAATACTAATGTATACGAAGAACCAGTGAAAAATCATAATTTACAACCATGTACAAATCCTTCCACAATATACTGCTCAGTAACAGCCCTCCATTTGGAGTATTCGAAATAACAAAATTCACTTGAAATATAACCATTCTCCGAAAAATGAGCATAAGCCCCATAACCAAGAGTTATGTTGAAACCAGAATGAGGATAATGAGACAAAACCTACTATAGGAAGCGAACGTCGCCATGTCACTTATAAATCCCTCTCACTCTCAGTTTTAGTTTGGCACGTGTTGTATCAGATGACTAATGAAGAAAAAAAAGGATTTACGTACTCAAATGAAAAAAGAAAGATAGGAAAAGACGGATAAGTAAAATGAGGGAGTAAATGGTAGAGATAATAAACATATTCAGAATCAATGGAATTACGACAAAAAAAACTATTGGCCCTTTTTATTGAGTTCTAAAGAGTAATTCGAGGTAAAAGGAAAAAAACCATTCAAAGAACTCGGATAACGAAAAGTATAAAGTCTTCCTTCCGAGTTGCAGTTGTATCCTGATTATAAGAGACAAAATATAAAGTTAAAAGTAACAAAAAACAGAATTCCATTAACCAAATCACTGGTTTGTTGCAGCCAAAAATAAAAATCATTTACTTCGATGCATGTGGCAAAGGGAGTCGGAGAAGCGACGATTACGAATTCAAATTAATAATGAGCTCAGAAGTGTTTCTCTAGACAATGGCGTTTCTACGGCGTTGCGTAAGACCCATCAGTCAATAAACTGACTCCGCTGACAATAAGGTGACTAGGGACCAGTCATTGAAAGGAAACTTATTGCGAACAGCGTTTCATCCAAATTGCAAAAAAAATTACAAAATTCATGATTTCCCCACTCTTACAGCTTCCACCGAGATTCGAACCAGCAAATTAACGCGTACTCAGCGCGGGTGTTAAACACAGAACCACGATAGACAAAAAAGAACGCAACCTGAACTCTGTTAAGAGTTCGGGTGAAATTAATGGTTGTCCATGGGTTTAGAAATTGAGTTTGCCCAATGGACAAAAACACCCGGTACTAATTTAGGCGCCGATTTTCTGGATATTTTCAACGCTTCCCTCCATCGAGTCTCAAGAAATGTTAGCTGTCCAAAATGATCCGAACGGGAACAATTTTCTTTTGAAAAATAACGAAAAGTAACTTTTCGTTATTGTGGCGGACTTTATTCACAATGCTGTTATGAGATCTCCTGCCACAAGAAGAAACTTACTGTATTTTATAAATGTAGGTTACTGTACAACAATTATGGGAACCTTGTATTTTCTATGGCAAAAGTTAAGGAAGATGTGATAGAAATAAAGTTATCAACTTTTAGAACGATACAATAAATATATATATATATATATATATATATATATATATATATATATATATTAAAAATAATTGGGTTAAGACTATGTAGGTAAATAAAAAATTAGAAAATAACTCAGGAATTTAAAAGTCAAGAGAATCAAATTATCAATCTAATATAACACTATTGAAACAAAAAAACAAACAAAACAAAAGTAAATAATTACAGTATAATATTGCTTACCGATGAAGTTCAGGATAAATCACAAAGTGAAGAAATTATAAAGGATTTGGCTTAAAGAAGGATGGGAATTTGATTAGTTGGTTGTTAAATAAGAGAAGGTTGGTTGGTTGTTGAATGAGGTAATTAAAATTAAAAAATAAGAAGGGGAACAGCGGTATTATCTATGTTGAGTGTAGGAGATTTTGTACGTATTAGTAGGGATGCCAAAATTCTGAGACTATATTCATTGTTATTATGACCAATTACTTTGAAGTTATCTATGGCACATTCTGTCTTGCATTGTATACTATGATTTATAATCACAGAAGCTTCCTTCTTAGACAATATTTTTCCAATGCGATGGCTTATTCCCATGTGAGAACAAAACCTCTCTTTCAATGAGCGAACCGTACTACCAATATAGGTTCCTTGCAAACAACAAAGACAAGTAAAAGCATAAAAAACACGGCTGCTCATTTCTAGAGGAACTTTGTCTTTTGACGAGAAAAAACTTCCTATGGAAAGTGGGTTAACAAAAGTGATTTTAAGGTTGGTATGAAAGAAATATTTTTTGAGTAATTTGTTGCATTTTCTAGTGAATAATTTATTGTAGGGTCCCATTTGAGGTACTACGAAATTTTTTTCATTTTTAGGAAGATTATATGAGAGAAAGGATGGAGAGTAAATTTTGGTAAGAAAATTATCGATTAGTTTGTCAACCAAAGGTGGGGGGTAATAATTATTTTTAAAATAAGAGTTTAGAGTCTGGAATTCTTTGTGCATTAGGAAATAATTGGAGGAGAGATGGTAACCTCTATATATTAGAGATTTAATTGCACTGAGTTTGAGTGACAAGTCACAATGGCTGAAAAAATTGATTTCTGTATATCGAGGTAGTTAGTTTGTCGGTTTTTTCTATAATGACGTCTAGAAAAGGAAGTTGATAGTAAGCTCTCTAATTTAATGATATATTTAATGTTGGGATGATAAGAGTTTATAAAATTAAAAAAATGGTGGGCATGTTCTATATTATCAAAAATAGCAAAGGAGTCGTCCACATACCTACGATAAAATATGGGTTTGAAATCTAAAGGGCAATGTTTCATAAAGTTATTTTCAAGATGAATCATGAAAATATTAGCTGCCTTTTAAATTCATGAGTTATCGGTAAGCAATATTATATGGTAATTATTTACTTTTGTTTTTTGTTTTTTTCGTTTCAATAGTGTTATATTAGATTGATAATTTGATTCTCTTGACTTTTAAATTCCTGAGTTATTTTCAATTTTTTTATTTACCTACATAGTCTTAACCTAATTATTTTTAATATTTTTAATATTCTTTAACTGTATTAGATTAATTTATGTTTTAGAACCTGAAGATGGGTGATACGCCCGAAACGTTGTTCCATAAATAAATCACATGTACCTCAGCCTCCTATGTGTCCTTACATTCACCGTGAAATTATATATATATATATATATATATATATATATATATATATATATATATATATATATATATATATATATATATATATATATGTATAACTGAATCACGAAAATAAGTAACGTGAGGAATTTATGAATAACGTTATTCATATATATATATATATATATATATATATATATATATATATATATATATATATATATATATATATATATATATATATATAATATTGAAGATAAATCCCAGAGCCACGAGAAACGGATGCAGCATCTTTTCATTTTTCACAACGTTTCGAAAACTACAAGTTTTCATCTTCTATTAGGGAACACACCATAAGCTGTAAAACTGACATTTCTATTGAGAATTTTCAAGTATTAGCCTTTAACAACAACAAACATTGCCTAAGAACCCTCAAATCTTTATATATCAAACACTACAATCCTACACTCAATGAAGATTTAAGTGCAATATCATTATTAATTGACTAATTTTAACTACAGTTTGTTAGTTGGTTTGCTTTTTAACAAACCAAGCGTCACTGTAACCTATAAATACTAGCCCCTTGTTAAACCCACCATTCACTCTCTAGGATGGATCCACTTTAGTAAGTACCTAAATTTACCGTTTTTATATTAAATGTTTTTTAACTCTTACAGTCTTTACAAAATTAAAAAAAAGGTTAAATTTACTATCTTTAAATAATGCCAGGTCAGTTTCTCTTATAGTTTTTAATTAATTTCTGCAATAAACCTTAAATTTATTAACTAATTTTTTAGTCAGTTTTAAAGCAAATTCAACTATTGACAAGTCATATTTAATAACAAAAAATTTACTCATAGTACATTTTACTGATATTTTATAATTGGTCACCTTTTAAAATAATGTCTTGTTGGCCTTTTTAAGTTTTCTTCTTATGTATTAGCAATTTTTTGAGTCAGTTTTAAAGCAAATCTAACTGTTGCTAAGTCATATTTAAAAATTTTAACTTATAGTACATTTTACTGATATTTTATAATTGGTAACTCTTTAAAATAATGTCTTGTTGGCCTTTTCAAGTTTTTTTTATATGTATTAACTTGGTAGAAACTTGTTCTAGCCTAAAGATGAAAACTTGGAGTTTTCGAACGTGGTGAAAAATTAAAAGATGATGCATCCGTTTCTCGTGGCTCTGGGATCTATCCTCAATATTAAATGCAGGCTTCACGGCCGAGCTCCAAATGGATATATATATATATATATATATATATATATATATATATATATATATATATATATATATATATATATATATATATATATATATATATATATGAGAAATGTGTACAAACACGTAACATGATGAATGCTCAATAACAGGCGGCTTTATCTTTTATAAGAGCAAACAATGATCAAACATAGGTCAAGAAACAAGGAAGAGAAGTTAAAAACGGAGAAAATAATATAAATTCTTTCACCTGTTAAAGAAAGTAAATTAATAGGTGCCTTATCGAGCACGCTTCGATTTCTATGCTACTGCGCTAACCAATAGGTAGGCTATAATCTACATTCCCAATGTAACTCGGCATAAATTATTCATCCAAGGCATACCAAATCATGAAATCAAAAACGTATTTATGATTTTTTACTGCCTTATCATCAGACTATCCTCAATTATTCTGTTTATCGCCTTCTTAACATATATATTTAGAAAACTTAATTTTTGTCATCGCAAGTGATTTTCAGTTTTTATGACCATGTTGTCGAAACATTCGCACCAGTTATGGAGATATGGTTAACTGAATGAGAATCTTACGATGATTCCTTTCGAACTTTTTCGTTAAATCGAGGATTACAAATGTGAAAACGATGGGGAAAATAACAAGACATATTCAAAACCAACTTTCACTCTGCTACTAGCAAAAAGCTGAAACTTAGTATGTACATTCAAAGACTTATCATTCAGAACCTTAGTATACTATGCTAATCACATATTCCCTCATATGTATTAATTTAGCAAATTAAAAACTCAATATAACCAAAAAGAATTATGCTTTACAAAACATCACAATCTATATTTTTCGATAAGTTGAAAACTAGCATATGGTTTTCGGATATCAATTAACCTCTCTTAAAATTAAAATAACAGAGGTTTTAAAATGCATTCATTTTGACTATAAAACTTTATTTCCATCAGTTAATGGTAATCATCCAGAATAAAGTGCATTGCATTGAAACATGTTGTTATTGAATGCTTTAGTCCTACCACTAACCTCGAGTGATCCATAAACATGGTATATATGGTGGTATGGATCTTTTACTCCTTATGCACCAGCAATCCCCCTATTTTATAAAAGTTATATTCTAGACTCCAATCTCAGGGGCTAAAAATATAATGCCGCAATGTAATGGACCTTCTTTATTTCCTTGATTTTGTATATCACTTTATTTTATTAATTTACCATATTTATAGTAAAAAATCTAGCGCTTGTAAATAAACTATGAAGTTTAGAAAAAGTTAATATAATACAAGAAAATAGAAATATGACAAACAACCTGTGAGAGAAATCTTTGTTAAAAGCCGTGAGGGTCCATATCAGCCAAGAATTCAAACATTGAAATGAGGTAGATT
Source organism: Ceratothoa steindachneri (assembly GCA_963969495.1). Lineage (NCBI taxonomy): Eukaryota > Metazoa > Arthropoda > Malacostraca > Isopoda > Cymothoidae > Ceratothoa > Ceratothoa steindachneri. The sequence continues at coordinate 79,025,723 of OZ018332.1, forward strand.
TTCAAAAGTTACAAGAGTAAACATATTTACATTGATGGCAACTATCATAATTTATTGTGGGGATTCTAAGTATGTCTCCAGACACTATATTTTATTTACGTTTCTTTAGAGGATCATATTTAGTTCTACTCTCATTAGTCGAGAACGTGCAAGCATGTGAAACACAGCGTTGGTGTACTTGCGTCCAATCACTTAGTTATTCTAACTCAGCCAACACTTTTAGAATCATCAATACGATGACCTTCAATCGAGCTCTGCCTTCTGCTGACAGAACTACAAAGCAACATTTAAATCGCCGACGCAACATCGACTTCTGTCAGAAATCGTCTTACACCCAAACCCAATAGTTCTCACCACTTTCATTCATTCCAACCTTCTTCCACCACTCACAGAAATATTATGTGTTTATATTATATGCTTTATTCAACCCTAATTAATTTCTTCAAGGAGGTAGATCGTTGTAACTGTACACTTAGATATATGATCTAGCTTGCCCTCAATTATCTCCTTTTATGAGAAATATCTAGTATATATGTACGTATTGTGAATAACACACTTAATATGCGCAAAATAAGTTGTTTGTTAAAATGCTTAGCAACCATATAGTTTATTTGCTCGACCCAACTGCGCGATATAGAGAGGTAGCCTTGTAGTAAGCGAAATGTTCGATGCATCGTGCGTACATTTATTGATTTTTCCATCACGTTTCTGTAAAAATGAGCGTTACGTGGACATGATTTAGTAGAATATAATTATCATAGTTTATGTCTGTCATTTCTATCTATCATTACCTTTGGATTATTTTTCACATAATATTTTTATTAGTATCTAATTTTATTATTTTTTATAAAATGTTTACCAATCAAACACCAACTTTTTGACAAACTCAAATTTAGCTTTGTAAGCACACTTGTAATGATTAGAGGAATACCTAACTTACTCTACTCGGAAAGTTCGGTATGCGACAAAAATAGCGAAAGGAAAGAGATACTTAAAATAAGAATATGATCGATAAAAGAACAACTCTCGACCAAAAAGGGTCAAAGACTTAAAAAACAAAAACAATCTGGGGCGAATTTTTAAATGAAAGCATTTGAATTGATAAAAAATAAGCTAACTGAAGACGCAGAATTCACTTTTGATCTCAATTAACCACTACACCCTCAAGTTTTGTTGCAAAAGTTCAATATTTTTCTGCTTCGAAACATTAAACTAAATAGTCTAAACCTAACTTGTGGGGTTCCTTTTTAAATTCTGGAAAGAATATATCAACTAATTCTACTACAATCCGATAGATTTGAATTAATTATCAATCCATTTACTCGTCAACGTTAAGCTTTGTTTGCTTAAAAAGAAAGCAGACATTCAATTTTGTAATGGTACCTTGTTTATTCAAAATTCATGATTACTCCTTTCTCTACCGCTTCCAAATAAAAGGTCACGTGCCAAGAGGCAATGGCAAACAGCATTGACCCCCATGTCTTCAATCATGCATCCTAAGACAAATGACCTATGCTCTTCCTTTCCAACTCTATACTAACTCATAAAAACGAAAACTTACACGATTAAATGGCTATGCCCTCTTTAAGTATGGAATTCTGAAGGCGGGGAATCCATTCCTCTATTCTTAGGATTTATAATTAGAGGGCCTACTTTTGCAATCATGTCTCCCGTGATTTTATTTTAAGGTTGACTGCTTTTATTATTTCATTCGTATTGTTGATGTGCTATGTGTCACTAAAAGGTACAGAAACAGACAAACCTCGCAACTTAGATTTCTTTCTCGTTGGTTGATGGGACGACATCGTACTATAACTTTTACGCATTCGCCAGACATATTTTGGACACCTGGAAAAAGAGATCGAATATTAAATTTTAAAAACAACAAGACTTAAGCATCTCCTTTCCTAAGAACCGATATCACATTAAATGTGGAAGAAAAGGTCAGCTCACTGATTTTATGTTTATCTGTCTAAACTATGAGTAGAGAAAATTCCAAAGAAATCAAATACACATTAAGTTAGTAGTATGAAACCGATTTTTAATGGAATATACTCCCCCCCCCCTCCTTTGCGCTTAGATCTATCTACGCAATAAAATAAAAGAATAGTCGAAAAATTACTAATAAGGATTAATAGAGCACAATTTATCGCCTCCTATAGCTCCGGCTCAAATAAAGCCTCTGAATTCTAAAGCAAAAACATTCCTAGAAAAAAGGACAATCAATCGAAAATATAAATTTATACCCTTAAGAATAATAAGATTCAAGTAATTAAGAAAATTACTATAGAATATTCTAATATTTAAAAAAATCAGGGCTAAAGTACTAAAATTCCCACATGTAAGATACACGAATAAAAACAAGGTGTGAGCAAAGTCGCATGAACTCAATAATACTGATTTATGACTTTACGACTTCAAATTTTCAATAATTCACGAACTAACCTCAGGAGTACTATCAGAGATGAGAGAGAGAGATAGATAGATAGAGAGAGGAAGATGCGCGCTGCCGCGCCTTCAACGGAGAGAGAGACAACAGACCCTCTTTCGACCATTTTTGTCTGCGCTAATGGAAGTGCGAAATCATGAGAGGCCGTAGTAGCCTGAAAACCCGCTATCGCAGAAAGCCGCGACAAGTTCCAGAGCCCAAAAGGTTGGCATCGGGGGTCGAACAAAGTTTCGCTACGCCGGCCTAAGAACTTTCTTGCGATCGTGCTAAAAGGGTGAGACTACTCTCGCCTGTCGATGCGTCGCACCTTGAAACCCTCCCCTTGGGACAGGGGGGGGGGAAGCGTTCGACCCCTCTAAAAATCTTCTGGCGCCAGAGTTGTAAGGGAGTATCCGCGGCCTGATCGCTGAGTCAGTATCCTCTGCCCACCCCCAGTCAGTAACCGTTATTCGTGTGCCGTTGGACTCTGCACAATTCTCGCAGAACCCCTCAAAGCTCCGGGTACTCTCAATTATTTTGCGTGAGTCTACCCAGTATTCGTTCTACCTGCTCCTCGAACGCAACGCACCTAGTCTTGATTCGAGTTTTACCTAGAAAGTAAGATCTAAGTTCATTCCGTAATAGTCATTGTCAAGAGATTAATATTTGAACTTTCTGCAAGGCAGGGATTACTCCCTCGCACCAAATCTCCGAGGTAACAGAAACGCGCAACTCTCTTGTGCAAGTGCATACTCTACTAACCACTCCCCACAGTGTAAGACTCCATCGTCGGCTTCGTATATACTCAAGGTCATTTGACAGCGACCCTCGGTCAATATTGTTCGTTGTTTGTACGGCGACCGTCTCCGCCAAGTCTCCCCTCACCTTTAGTCCCTGAGACTTATGTACGTCTAATGTGTATATTGCTTGTTTTAAACTCCCTTTTAACCTTATAAAGAATAGTAATTTTCATATTAGTAAAGTTAAATTTGTACCCATTTTTCTATTGTCAGGGAACCTCCAAGATTGTCGACTATTTTTCCAACCTACATTCCGTTAATTTGCACTCTGCTTGTCTTATAAATCTCCCACGAGCATAGCTGTCATCGACCTCGGCTAATAAACGCAGAAAGGGTTAACTTAACCCTATTCTACAACATATGGTAATATTTATTTTATATTAAACTGGTGTCGGGTTTATTAGGGATAATTTTGATCAATCAATTGATTGAAATTTGATCAATTTATTGGTTAACCTTGGTTCTGGAGTTTAAAAGGTGAGAAAGAACCATTGCATAGCTATTTGTTCCCGTTCCAATTTATTTTTTTGTGTGAATTGATTTTCAAGTGACAGTGTTTAACTATTAACTTTATTCCCCCACGGAATTGAATTGTTGTCCTCCAATGCCTCATCTCGTGCCGTAAGTTGAAGGAATAGTAAAAATAGTATTATTCTTCGTATTGCTGTGCTAGGAGTGCTGTATCTCTCGTCTCAATCACAGTGAAATATTGACCGCAAAAGCTCTCTCGCGAGTGTCCCCCCTGCCTTTGTTGATCGTGTTTTCGTTTGTTTATAAAAACAATTCACACTTCCGCCTGGGCGTAAAGAAGTCCACAATTCCGCCATATTTATTGTCGTGGGTTAATTTAATTCTTGTTGTTGTGCCCATCGCGTAAAACCAGCATCGATTTGTTATTTGAAATTTTTAGCCCCAAGGTGAGTCATTCGGTCTCAGTGGCAAAGATATGATAGCCTACATCCAGGAAGAAGAAAGTAGAGAAAGATCCGAAAGAAGAGACAGAGAAGAAAAGTGACGAGAGTAAAGAGAAAAGGAAAGAGAAGAGAGAGAATTCGCTCTCATAAATTGGAAATGAGCAGAGCGAGGAACGAGACGCTCTCCATAAATTCTTCAAGTTTTAGACTAGACGCGCTACAAAATGCGACCATAAAACTCCCTATCTTTAAAGAAGGCGAAGACTTCGGCTCTCATTTCTCCCGCTTCGAAAAGATTTTCGAAGTGAACCAGTGGCACATCGATACGGATGGCGTAGCACAATTATTGCACCTGTTGAGCTCCCAACTCAGGGTTATTTTTATGTGCCTCCCGTCAGAGGCAAAAATTAACTACTCATCGTTAAAAGCAGAGTTGCTCGCTTCTTAGAACATGACCCCGGATTTATACCGAGATAAATTTAGGCACTGGCGTATTCAACCAAACCAGTCCTTCCGACAGTTCGGCTACTCCCTACAGCGTGATTTTAATTTTTAGATTGACGCGTGCAAGGTGCCTCATGAATACGACGCCCTGGTCTATTTTGTCAGCAAGGACCAACTTCTTGGGTCACTCCCTTCGGAAATCAGATCCTTCATGAAGGACCGGAGGTACCGTACTCTCAAGGACTGCATCGATGATGCAGACATCTACGCGACTAACGAGAACTGCTATCCGAAAAAAGAGAGGAAATCAGAACCCTCATCTCCTAAATCTAAAACCAGCAACAACACATTTGTTCCTAATAATTGGAAATGTTCGTTAAGGTGACTGAGCCCGCCAAAACAAAACCTCTCTTCTCGTCGAACCACCGTGATGTTAAACCCTTTGCTCTCAGCCCCCCCTGCTTCGTCGTTCCCCAGGAGGACCATCGTGTGCTATTGCTGTGGAGTTCCGGGTCATGTGAGGTCCAACTGCCCTAAAAACTCTCAGTTTAGAAGCACCCTTCCTTCTCACCCGGTACACCAGGTTACTGCCACTTCTACGCCCCCAGCGTACCAAAATGAAACCCCGTCTTCTTCAAACCAGCTGAATACTGCTGGCCACCAGGTCAACTTTTTGTTCAATGAAAGTATCCCTGGGTCCCTCCAAGTTAAAACTGGAGCAGTGAATGGGTCCCGGATCTCCACCCTCGTCTGTGATACAGGGTGCACGTGCATTGTTGTATCCGATGAACTACTCCCCCCTGTGGCTTCGGACCACGATAAGTTTTCCGTAGTGTATGATTACTTAAGGCGGGACAATAAATTCTCCATTGTTCATTGCTACATTGAGTACGCGTATTTTACTGGTTGGCCTGAAGTCGTTGCAACCCCATTAAGCTTTGTTCTGTCCTAATTGGTCAGTCTCCCCCGGGTTTCTTCCGCCCCTGGGGCTCAACCCTTTAGTACCCGTTCCCACGCGAAGAAGCAACTGAAAGCCTTTAGACCTCTGGGACCACCGTGTGCCCCCGAATTTCAGAGTGCGATGACCCATGACTTTGCCAAAATACGGAACAAAATAGGCAAAACCGTCAGAGGAAATAAGGTGATTTCATTCTTCATCAAGAACGACCTCCTCTATCGAGTGTGCACCGAGAAAAACGACACCGAGTTCCACAAACTAATCGTATGTGTACCCCGCTCCCACGTCCCTACAATCTTACAAATGGCTCACGATAGCCAATTTGATGGTCACTTTAGTCGCACAAAGACCGATCTGAGAATCTTCAAATATTTTTATTGGCCAGGTGCGACCGACGAAATTCTGCAAAATTGTCGTTCGTGCGACATTTGCCAAAAGACGGCAATCAAAGGACGAGTTAGAACTACGCCTTTGGAGAAGGGGACACTAATCTCTGAACCCTTCTTTCGAGTAGCTATTGACCTACTAGGACCTATCCATCCCTGGTAAAACGAAGGCCAAAGTTACGTTTTAATGCTGGTCGACTTTGCCACCCGATTTCCCGAGGCTGTGCCGCTCAAGTAAATCGAGAGCATCTCCTGCGCCGAAGCTTTTATTTCAAACTTTTCCCGTGTGGGCCTGCCCAAAGAAATCTTCTCGGATCGTGGTTGTCAATTTACTTCCGATTTAATGGAGTACGTTGGTAAATTACACTAGTCAACAAAACTTTTGCTACTTGGGTATTTGCTTCTGATGTATGCTAAATCAAGTATTCTGATTTCGAATCTGTAATCAGAATTGTTCTAGCGCGTAATGTTCCTGAGTTACACATATACTCTTTAGTTACACATATGGGCAGTGTTGCTTCGGCTACCGTAGTTAAAGGGGGTTTTGTATGTGTTTGGCTCCTGCGTTACACTCCTGCTTTAAAACGTTGTCAAATTTAGCTATTACAGTAGTGGTGTTGAAACAGTATTTACATGCAGTGATTAATTGCATTTTTCTTTCATATTTATCTCTCAATTAATTTGTAAATGAAATAAGACTGTACAAAAGTATATAACATGATATATACAAACTAATTTGAAAACATGAATCGGCAAGGATGTGTAAATAGCCCAGGCAACTTTTTTTATATCTGTGGACGATATACTCCAAGTAACCAGCTAAAAAACTTTGTTAAAAGAGTGAAAACTGCACACAATTATTATTTTGGTTGTAAAGTTGGTGACCAATACGAGCCCTGAGCACCTCACAAATCCTGTACTGTGTGTTATACAGGCTCACACAGTGATTAAATGGTAAACGGAAGATATGCCTTTTACTGTACCAATGGTGTAGCGTGAGCCCAGAATCATGTTTTTGATTGCTACTTTGTATGACAAATATTGCAATATTCTCAAATAACAACAAGTCAAGAGTTGTATATCCAGATTGTATGTCAGCTATAAAACCAGTCCCCCATAATATGGAAATGCCAAACCCAGTTCCTCCATCAGCTAGTGCAGTTAAAGAAGATGATTCATCGCCTGAAGAGGAGGATAACAATGAGGATGAAATGTATGAGGATGATTCTAGGGAAAAGAAGATACAGTTGATAAATCAAGAAAGATTGAATTATTTGGTGAGGGATTTGTCATTGTCAAAGGAGAACGCAGAACTATTGGGCTCCAGACTACATCAATGGAATCTTCTTGAGAATGGTGCAAAAATATCTACTTTCCGGAAAAACCCTGAGACCTTAGCTGCCTTCTATAAAGAAGAAGATGGTACTTGTTTCTGTACTGATGTTAATGGCCTCATGAATCAGCTAGAAAACGAGCACTTACCTGATAAATGGAGACTATTAATCGATGCAATCACTGCTAGCCTCAAAGCTACACAATGGTAACAAAAAAACCTTCAATTTCTGCCGCACTTATTGTTGGTATGATAGAGACATATGACTGAATGAAATTTATTTTGGAAGGTGTTCATTACTCGCATCATAAGTGGAATATCTGTCGTGATCTAAAGGTAATTTCTTTACTTCTTAGACTGCAGCTAGGATATACAAAGAATTTGTGTTTATTATGCCTATAGAACAGCCATGACGACAGGAATCATTATATTGTCAAAAGGTGGCCCGAAAGAGAAGAACACAGTTGCCCCATACTGCCTTCTATAAAAAAAAGCTTGTTTCTGTACTGATGTCAATGGCCACATTAATCAGCTAGGAAACGAGTATTTATCTGATGAATGGAGACTATTCATCGATGCAAGCACTGCTAGCCTCAAATCTGTCTTGCTACACAATGGTAACAAAAACATTCAATTCCTTCGCACTTATTGTTAAGATGATAGAAACATATGACTCAATGGCATTTATTTTGGAAGGTGTTCATTACTCGCATCATAAGTGGAATGTCCTCATGAATCAACTAGGAAACGAGCATTTACCTGATGAATGGAGACTATTCATCGATGCAAGCACTGCTAGCCTCAAAGCTGTGTTGCTACACAATGGTAACGAAAAGCCTTCAATTCATGTCGCACTTATTGTTAGGATGATAGAGACATATGACTGAATGAAATTTATTTTGGAAGGTGTTCATTACTCGCATCATAAGTGGAATATCTGTGTGGATCTAAAGGTAATTTCTTTATTTCTTGGACTGCAGCTAGGATATACAAAGAATATGTGCTTCGTATGCCTATGAAACCGCCGTGACGACAGGAATAATTATATTGTCAAAAGGTGGCCCGAAAGAGAAGAACGCATAGTTGGCCAATACAATGTGAAGCACATGCCTTTAGTATATCCACAGAACATTTATCTTCCACCACTTCATATCAAACTTGGCCTTATCATGAATTTTGCTAAAGCAATGGCACATGATTCTGATGGATTCCAGTATCTCAAAGAGAAATTTGGTGCAAAGAAAACCGATGATAAACTTAAAGCTGGCAATTTTCTAGGGCCGGAGATCAGATAATTGAATCGTAACAAGGAGTTCAGAAATAAACTAACTCTACTTGAGTTGGCAGCATGGGATTCGTTTTCCCATGTAGTGTAAAACTTCCTTGGTAATTATAGGGCTGAAAACTATGAAGAACTAGTGAACAACATGCTAAAGGCCTATCGACGATTAGGGTGTTGGATGTGTCTTAAGATGCATTTCTTGCATTCACATATAGATTTTTTTTCCATCTAATATGGGTGATATTAGTGACGAACATGGAGAAAGGTTCCACGGAGATATCGCAATGATGTAAAGCAGGTATCAAGGCCGATTCAACGAAAACATGATGAGTGACTAATGCCTGTTGCTACAATGGGATGATCTTATATCCACGTACAAGCGCAAGAGCAAAAGTCTCAAACCTTTTTGAGGAAATTTATAGTTAGGTGAGTACTACCTCTTTTATATGTAATACATATTTAGTCTGGGTCTGCAAAAGGACGTACATAATGCCAAATGGGGTGTCTCAATTTCAAACCTTTGCCCAGTAACGTCTCATTCTCCAAGATGACAAAGTGAGCCATATCGCCTAGTTGTATAACTCAGGAACCTTACGTGTTGGGACAAATCTGCGCACAGATTTGGAATCAGCGTATCAATATTAGTTAGTTACAATAACATTTACTCAAATAGCAGAGACAAAGTTAAAATATGTTGGCTAGTGTTATTGATGATTAAGCCCCTGTTTACCCTTCCTTTTCACCCGAGTGAGAATGGAATGTTCGAGAGTCTAAATGGAGGCCTCAAGACCATTCTCAGGAAGTTGTATGCAGATCAGCCAACTGAATAGCATCGCTTCTTTCAGGTAGCCCTCCGTGAAATCCCCCATCGTACATTAGGATTCGCCCCCTTTGAACTTTTATATGATAGAAACGTCAGAGGCCCCCTGAGTATCATAAATGAACTTTATTCCATTCAGAAATTGAATCAAAATATCCAGACTTCTTTTTCCTATCTACTGGATTTAAGAAGGAGGCTGAAAAAGTTCGTGGAAATTGCGTCTCAGAACGCCGACATGAATTTTGATAAGTATAAGACATACTTCGATTGCAAATCCAAAGAAAAAAATTTAACCCCGTAGAAGAGGTTTTGCTTCTTCTCCTCACGGATAACAAATTGTTGAGCCAGTGGAAGGGCCCCTACTACATAGTCGAGAAGCGTGGCCTCGTCGATTACCTTATTGAAGCACCCACGGGAAGAAAGCTTTTCTATGTTAATATGCTCAAGCGGTACCACCGGCGCACGAGCATCAACCAGATAGTTGCAATCGATGAAGAATCTCCCATGGAATCTGGCTACCCCCTGGACCCTTTTTACGTAATCCAAGTCGCCTGCGTGGAGCAAGACAAGGAATACCCGTTGCATGTCTTGTCCAACCTTAATAATTCCCCGCCTGCGGAAATTAAATTATGCGACCAGCTATTATCTCTTTAAAAGATCAACTGCAAGCGCTCCTGAGTCGTTTTGAGAACGTCATCACCGAGATCCCAAGTTGTGATACCCACTTTGAACACAATATCAAACTAACCACCCTGTAACCTATCCATTCCATACCATACCCCCTGCCTATATACCTCCGGGAAGCATTCAATAACGAAGTGGATAAACTTCTAAGGTTGCAGATCATCGTACCTTCGGAGTCGAGCTATTGTTCCCCATAGGTCATTGTAAAGAAGGCCGATGCTTCTTATCGAATGTGCATCGAATTTAGAAAGCTAAATTCTGTTACCGTATTCGATGCCGAACCAATCCACACCATAGATCAGAACCTCCACCTTTTTGAGAAGGCCAAGTTCATATTCGAGTTGGCCTATTATCAGATCCCCCTAAGGGAGTGAGGAAGTGAAGAAGTTTACTGCTTTCCCTACTGAGAAGGGCAAAATGCATTTTTTACGGCTCCCTTTTGGTCTGGTGACGGCTTGCAGCAATTATAACTGGAGGAAGATGAGGATTTTAGAAGGCTTACCCAACGTCACCTTCTATTTTGATAAGGTTTATGTGGCCACTCAAGATTGGAATCAACACTTGACCACCCTTCAAGCCCTTTTGTATCGACTCCGGGAACAGAATTTGATAATTGGCGCCGGCAAGTGCCACTTCGCTTTTGGCACTATCGATTACCTCGACTTCCATATCGTAAATAATCAGTTAACGCCCCAGCAAGAAAAGATCCGGGCCATCTTGAACATGCCTTTGCCCATCACCAAAATGCAGCTGCGATCCTTAATAGGCTCTGAATCGTTCTATCATCGCTTCATACCCAACTGTGCGACTATCTCCACCCCCCTCTATGAGCTATTAAAGAAGTAGGCCCCTGAACGCCTCGAGTGGACGTGACTTTCGACTCAGAGCTTTAACCAACTCAATGAGAAGTTGACATCCACTCTTATCCTCCGCCTCCCTAACTCGGACAAACTGTTTGGCCTTCGCACCGATGTCAGTAATTACGCTATAGGATGTTTCCTCCTCCAGTATGAGGATAACGGTGAAAGTTTCCCCATCGCTTACACAAGCAGAAAATTACTCGTGCGTGAGAAAAATTATGCGATAATTAAGAGAGTAACTCGGTATCATTTGGGGAATCTGTAAATTTAGAATGCATTTATTAGGCAAGGAATTTATAGTGGAAATGGACCACAAACTTATATCATACCTACGTAACGTCAAGAATAATAACGCTCACTTAAAGCGTTAGAGCTTGTTCCTCCAAAATTCAAATTCCACATTTTGGATTTAAAAGATACCGATAACTGTATGGCTGATAGTTTAGGTAGAAACCCGTTCGATCCTTTTTCAAACTAATTCCGAGCCATTTCCTTTTTACTCATCCATGTATTAATTATTTTTCATAAAATAAATTTGTATAGTTAGTCAACCATATAATAAGAAAACGTGTATCCTTATATATATATATATATATATATATATATATATATATATATATATATATATATATACAAGGGCGGTCAATACGTTTTGCAATTCGGATATAAGGAAACGAGATATGAGGAAAAGTGTTTTGTTATTTTCCAATATAACTACCCTTGACTTCAATACACTTGCGCTACTTGTCCCTGAGGCTTCGAATTCCCGACAACCATAAATCTCCCGGCTGCTGTTCCATCCACTCCTGGACGGCGAGCTGGACATCTTCATCGCCCCCAAACCGGCGTCCACGCAGTGCAGCCTTGAGCTGGTGGGGATGGTTGAGCTCCTCGAATCTGCACTCGCGCAGGGCAGCTTGTGCAACTCTGGCCTTGGGGACTTTGATGACGTTGAAGTCGATCATGGGGCTGAGGTTTCTAGGGACTCAACGGGCAGAGACCTTGCTCATGGCCAAATTGTCGTGGACGATGTTGATAACACTTCCAAGTGATATTCCAAGTTCTCGCTCGATTTTTTCGATTTTCGAGGATCATCCTCTCCACACGGGCCACATTGTCCTCCTTGGTCACGTCTGACGGGCGTCAACTTCAAAGGACTCAAGACCACGGCAGAACTCCCTATTCCAGCGAGCAATGGTTGCATAGGAAGGGGCGGTGTTGGTGTACACTGCAACCATGCGTTCATGGATTTTTTTTTGCATTTTTGCCTTCCTTGGTCAAAGATTTTATTACTGCGCGGTGCTCAACCTTCTCCATCGTTGAAAGATTTGTGACTGACGATCTGCGATCAGCTACTGCTTCTTAAATAGACGAGGTAGGAGCGTGCGCCTGCAGGTCCTGACTTGTCATAACTTGTCCTAACACCCCCACAAACAGCCATCCCCCTTCCTCTCTTTTGTTCTACCGTTTCGCAAAACATATTGACCGACCCTCATAAATATAGATATATATTTGGGTGGTTGTTTGTCTGTGTACAATGAATTTCTTTTGTATATATTATTTTTTTTTTGTTTTGTATAATCGTAGGATAAACTCATCCTCAGGCTAGTGAGCCTAATTAATAGTATCCTAGAGAAAAAATATCCTTCAGCAACCATGAGTAAGCATTTTTTAACATTGTCTATATGCATGCTACCTCCCCCTCCCCACTAGCTTCACTATTTTGTACTTTGGCTACATTTTTAAAATTTGTCCTTGGGATTCTCAAATTTATCCTCTATTTCCATGCAACTCTAAGATATATCTTCCCCCATTAATCATTGTCCGATGTCACTTATTTCCCTGAAGTTCCATCTGGGGATGGAAGAAGGTTAGAGATCAGAGATGCAAGGACCAGAGAGAGATAGAAAGAAAGAGAGAGAGAGGGGACGATGCGCGCTGCCGCGCCTTCAACGGAGAGTTGACAGCAGTCACCTGGTCGACCTTTTTTTGTCTGCGCTAATGGAAGTGCAAAATCACGAGAGGCCTTGGTGGCTTGAAAACCCGCTATTGCAGAAAGCCGCGATGAGTTTAGGAGCCTAAAGGTTCCCCATCGGGAGTCGTACAAAGTTTTGCCTCACCGACTTAAAAACCTTCTCGCGATCGTGCTAAAAGGTCAAGACTACTTATCTGCCCGTGTCCCATCAGTACGCGCTATTCGCGTCCCGTTGCACTCTGCACAATTCTCGCAGATTCCCTCAAGCTCCGGGTACTCTCGATTAATTCGCGTGAGTCTATCCCTTACTCGTTCTACCTGTTCCTCGAAAGCAACGCGCCTAGTCGCGATTCGCGTTCTAACTCGAAAGCAAGATCTAAGTTCATCCTGTAATAGTCATTGTCAAGAGATTATTATTTGAATTTGCGCCAAGGCAAGGATTACTCCCATGGACCAAATCTCCGAGGTAACACACAATGTGCGCGCAACTCTCCTATGCAAGTTTCTCTCTATTACCCCCATTCCCCCAGTGTAACCCTCCATCGTCGGCTTCTTATACGCTCAAGTTCATTCAAGCGATCGGGGGTCAATATTGTTCGTTTGTTTGTACAGCGACCGTCTCCGCCAAGTCTGCCCCCCCCCTCCCCTTTAGCCCCTGAGACTCGTGAACCTCTAATTTGTATATAGCTTGTTTAGAAAACCCCCTTTAACCGCGTAAAAGAATATTAATTTGCATATTAGAAGTTAATTTTTGTACCCGTTTTTCTATTGTCACGGAACCTCCAAGATAGTCAACTATTTGGCCAACCTACATTCCGTTAATTTGCACCCTGCTTGTATTATAAATCTCCCACGCACAACGCCGTCATTGAAATCAACTGACAAACGCTAAAAGAGTTAACTAGACCCTATTCTACGACAAGTACCTTGGCACCTATATGATTCGAAAGAGAATGTAAAACAACATAAAGATTTCAATTTTCATTATTATCGGCCGAATATTTATGAAGTTGTTGCCAAATAATTCCCAAAATAACCTTATGAGGACTTTGGCAATTATATGATTAGAAAGAGAATATAATGTAACATAAAGGTTTTATCTTTCGTTAGAATCGGAGGAATAATTATGATGGTATTGCTAAATAATATTCCCGGGCTAAAATTAAGAGTACATTGGGAAATATATCATTCGAAATAGAATGTTAAACAACATAAGGGTCTCAAATTTCGTTAGTATATGCAGAATAGTTATGATGTTATTGCCAACACAAAATAATTCCCGGGATAACCTTGGGTGGTGGTTGTGTAAATGTTGTAAAGGGTCTTTCACAACGACGCTTGAGCTTTGTCAGGCGATAGTGGCCAGGTTGTTAAAGCGACATTTGGCAACCTCAATGTGAACTGTTCAGTAGTACTTGGCAAGTCACGATGGAATGTTATAGCGTTTAACAACGTGTGCAAATCATCAAATGTTATTATCAGAATCCGTGTTCCGTTCGACAAACGTCCCTTGCATTATGTGATTTCTATCCTCGCCACAGCGACGAGGCCCATTTTTGGATGAATGGATTTGTGAACAAGCAAAATTGTCGGATTTGGGACGAACGAAAACAATCCAGATGATATACACCAGCACCATTGGTCCGTATTTTTTTGAGAACGAAGATGGGATTGCCATAACCGTCAACGGCGAGACCTACAGATCCATGATAAGCAACTTTTTGTGGCCTCAACTCGATTATATGCCTGATATGGATACTGACGACATGTGTTCCAACAGGATGGCGCTACGTGCCACACTGCGCACGCCACGATAGACATTTTGCACCAGCGATTTCAGGGCAGGGTCATCTCGCGTGGCGGCGACGTCAACTAGTTGGCCAGCGAGATCATGCGATTTAATGCCATTAGACTACTTTCTTTGGGGCTACCTTAAATCGCAGGTCTATGCAAATAATCCACAAACAGTTGATGTCCTCAAAGTCAACATAACGAACACCATCCAGTAAATTCAGCCATATTTATGGGACAAAGTCATCGAGAATTGGGCCTCCCGAATACGTTCTATCAAGCGAAGCCGCGGCAGACATTTGAACGACGTCCTATTCCACACTTAATGCCTTAAAATTTACTTTCAAATTTAAAATAAATTGAGTGCAAATATCACACACAAGTTGTTTTATTTACATTTAAAAATCAAGCGACCTTATTGAAAGACCGTTTAGATGGTGGTGGTGGTGTAGGTGGTGGTAGTGTAGTTGGTGTAGGTTTTGTAGGTGGTGGTGGTTTAGGTGGCGGTGGTCTAGCTGGTGTAGGTGGTGTGGTATAGGTGGTGCAGGTGGTAGTGGTGTAGGTGGTGGTGGTGGTGGCAGTCTGGCTGATAGTGGTGTATGTAGTGGTGTTGTAGTGGTGTTATAGTGGTGTAGGTCGTGGTGGTGGTGGTGATGGCAGTCTGGCTTCTAGTGGTGTATGTAGTGGTGTTGTAGTGGTGCTGTAGTGGTGTAGGTCGTGGTGGTGGTTTAGGTGTAGCTGGCGGTGGTGTAGGTGGTGGAGGTAGTGTAAGTGGCGGTGGTGTAGGTAGTTGTGATGTAGGTGGTGGTGATGTGGGTGGTGTTGATGTAGGTGGTTGTGATGTAGGTGTTGGTGATGTAGGCAGTGGTGGGGTAGCTGTTGGTAGGTGTAATAGCGTAGGTGGTGGTGATGTAGGCAGTGGTGAGAAAGCTGTTGGTGGTTGTAATAGCGTAGGTGGTGTAGGAAGTGGTGTTGGTGTAGGTGATGGTGGGGTAAGTGATGGTGATGTAGGTGGTGGTGGTGCAGATTATAGTGGTGGTGCAGGTTATAGTGGTGGTGCAGGTGATAATTCAAAATAGAATGTAAAATAACATAAGGGTTTCAAATTTCGATATAATCGGCAGAATAGTTACAATGTTATTACAAAAACAAAAGCAAAGCAAACGGGGACCAATCGACCGACATAATGAGATGTAAAGTCACCCGCGACTAGACCTGCACGCGACTATAAATACACTTATTCATATGGTTGCACAGTAGTACTGAATTATCGAATTTTTAAATATGAAGAAACAATGTCAAGAACCTTACTTTTAAGTCAAAATTTGTGAGGGAAAATATTTGACGAAGAAACGAAATGAAAAAGAAATAATTCGTTCATCTTCTTCGTCTTCATCCATTGCTGCATTCTAACCCGCCATAAGACCTGGCAAAGAAACAAAACAAAACATGGTAAATATATAGATAACCTTAATGAATCAATTTTGTACAAGACTCGCGTAATCGTGAAAGAGGATTACTTGGATTTTTATTGCACAAACGACCATTTTGACAGTGAAGGATTCCATCTCCTTAAATTTATTGCGTCCACTTCTCATAATGATGCGCCAGACACAATTCCATGTAATAATATTCTCGATTTGAAGATTTTTAACGCCTTCTTCCTCTCATAATTGAGTCTTTCCTGACGTGATGGAGTTAGCATAACAGTAAGAAAGTGTTGTAATAAAAGAAAGAAATGTAGTAGCTTTGAATATGAGGAGGAGTAATAAAGTCCAATGTGTTATGGCAAATTTCATCAACCAAAATGTTCGTCATAGGGACCCAAATTAAAAAATCTAATTTGCCTCTTAAGTTGACTTATACAAACATTGGTTTTAAAAAGGGAAAATTGAGTTAGTTAAAAACCTAAAATCCCGCTTGGAAAGCAGTAGAAGGAAATTAAACCCACACAAGGAAAAAAACTATCTGGTTCCTACTAGAGATTAGAGAAACTTTAATATTTCAGGAAAATCAAATACTTATTCCTCTAAATATATTGTACTTATAAGCGTGAATTGAACATAGACTAATGATTGAGAGTGTTTTCCCTTTTACTGTAAAGGCTTAATTTAATTTTACAACTTCCATTCCATCAAAAGTACCTTTGAAATATTCATATAAGACAATGTTTTCCCATACTTAAAGCTTTAGAAATTGAAAATAATATGAAACCATTTGCTTTACGATTTTTATTTACAAACAATTAGCAACTATATTTGCCACTCTCTAAAACTAAATTTTATTGACTATCAGTACAACAGATCTAACTTTAGCAAAATGATACAAATGCATGTATGGCGGCCATTTTTACTATTTATCCATAACCCTATATTTTAAGAACGAGATTTTTTGAAGGTTTGAATAAGATTTTTTCTTTTAGTTCGGTTGTCACCTAAGTAGATTTCAATTTGGTATCAAAGTTATTTCTAATAATTCCTTTATAAGAAGAAGAATAAGAAGAAGAGGAATAAGAAGAAGAAGAAGAAGATGAAGAAAAAGAAGAAGAAGAAGGGTGTTCAGGGTGTTAAAATAAAGTCTATAAAGGAGATTAAAAAAGGAGGTTAAGAGTAGCAAATAAGGCTGTAGGCCACACCCCGCAGGGGTGCCTGTGGAACCAAACTCTTCCTGTTAAGGAAGAGAACAGCGGCTTGTTTGTCTATAATTTAAGAAGGGGATTTTTTTAGTATTTCATCTTAGTAAGGTTATGACTTATGTTTTTTTATCAGTTATTTCTAATAATTCTTTTATAAAATCAAAAAACAAAATGGTGAAGTTCAGAAATAAATATAAGTATCGAAATTTTGTGAATTTGTTAAAACCCAAAGAATTAGAAAGGTGAAGTTCAGAAAATTTATTTTTATATATCTTCTATAATCTTCTATAACTCTATATGTTAGCAAGGTGATATTTTGAAAGAGGGAAATTTAGTTTAGAGTTCCTTTATAAAATTATTATAATTGGCGAAGTTCAGAAAATTTCTAAAAATTTAACCATGGCTGCTTTTTTTAAGATTTTAAATTTTAATCTTAGAAGCAAGGCCATTGCCTGGTTTGATTTATATTATTAAAAGTACCGACAAACAAAGGTAACATCATAAATCTAATCAACACTTTTCCCGCTCAATACTATCACCTCACCCCTGCCTTTGATCCTCCTCTCATGAGAAAATAAAAGGCATCTTCATATTCGAACTCCAGCACAAGATTTCATGATTTAGGCAAACATTTCTTTGATGCAATTTTGTGTAGCCTTGAAAGGAACAACTAACCTCTGTCCTGACTCATTGCGTGTAAACAAGAATTAGGAGAAACTCTCCGTATGGAGCATTTTCTATGCATCGAGCAACAGAAGAAAATTGACAAGCAACAAGTCAGTAAAGGGGGAAAGATTGTACGTTACTCGCTCGTTTATAGAAGTACAGAGAGGCCCGTGTGAAGCAACAATCATAATTAGTTCGGGCGCAAAAAAGGAATGTAATGTGTTTAATGTTTCGGTCAAGAGCCGCAATTAGAAGGGGTTTTTTTATTCATGCAGCAGCTCAAAAATTATGTGTTTGATGATGCGCAATTATGAATTTAAGTGGTTCGTTTCCCTTTCTGCTATTAAACAATATATTTTCCACTGGTACCATAAAATGAATAAATTAATATTTTTACCTCCTAACTTTATTTTATATCACGATAATAATTATTCAAAATAACGGCATCAAAGAGGAGAATGCAGTTAAAAGTAAAGATTCCCAGCAATGTTAAAAACGGATCTAATTATAACATCTGAAACCCTGCCATATGTCAGTTTGAAATACCAACTACAATTTTACTACATAGCTGAATAAATTTTTAGTTCATTCTTTGTTGTCTCAATAATTTTACATACTATTGAAGATATAATTACATAAGCATCAATAACCTATAACATTTATTAAATGATTTTTCAAGCTACTCAAGGTAGAATCGGACCCATGTTTTACGAGGAGATAAGTCAGCAAACGGATCTTAATAGGAAAAATATAAATCTTGAGACTAACAGATTTACTCAATGGAAAAATATAATTTGGTAAGAATTTACCACCGATGTACAGTCATTTAAGTGCCTTTTATTTTCCAGGGGGAACTTACAGTTTAACAAAGGACCAAACCATAGGAATCTACAGTGCATGTAAGCAGAGTAAAGGGGAACAGTGATGGGAACTTAAACACCTTCGCTTGATTAAGGATAATTATCTGCTCTAGCTCTATCTCAGTGGCATGGCGTGTTAACTTTGCGTTAACAAAACTGTAGTAGTAGAACTTCAGGACTATGCATCTGATCAAGAATATATACTGATATTGGAATAGTAAAATTGCCTTCTTTCTAATTATTAAATAATACCCATAACTTCAACTAAATTGCTCGAAACAACGTTTATTGTTCTATAAAATAAAATAAATGAATGTTCCAAAGATCAAGAATAACAATAGGGCAATTTAAATCCAATTACAGGGCCTAAACCATTGCTAAGTGCTTTTAGGCATTGAATTTCTTGTTATAGGTATATTTTCTGCTGTGAGCTCATTATATTTTTAAATATAAATAACAGTGATTTATTGGTGTTATGTTCTTGAATAGAAACAAAGAATGATCATATTTTATATATATATATATATATATATATATATATATATATATATATATATATATATATATATATATATTGTGAGGGTATGGAACGTACATACTCGCAAAACGGCAGACAATCGTGGGAACGAAAGAAATTTGTCGTTTGAGTTGACCTTCGTCTCCTATCTCTCCCCCGATATTCTACCGCCCTCCTCCGCCTTCTCCTTGACCTAAGTCGTTATCCGTGCCAAACTTCCCCAACAGGCGACAGGAAGTCTGACGAAAGAAGGCCTATCTCACATAGAAGCCTAAATTCTATTTGCCTTCTTTATGATACCATGGAGATTGTCCAGAGGGCGCCGCGATAAGCGAATTGTCGTATAGGAAATCTCTCTTGATTTCACACAGTCCGCAGTATAAATGACAACGCCATTCATCCCTCGCCAGAAGTGTTCCAGACCTACTCCGTAACCCTCACGTTGAACGAGAGTCGTTGCCATAACGTATCGACTGTCAACGCGTCGCTGAGTTAACTTGTTGGCTGTCTCAAAGTGTTCCTGAGGCAAATCCCGCCCTGCAGAGTCTGTGACTAGAAGAATACGCTCTGTTGCTCAACGTAACTTGAGAAAGAAAAAGAAACATCCAAATAGTTACTGGAAGTAACTATTTGTTAGTGTCACATCCAGTTAAGAGTGAACTAACCGGAACTGCAGTCAGCAGCCTCGAACCCGTCGTCTTATCCCACGTCTCCCCAAGAACTCGTGTTAACGCCACCCGAACCACCCTGTCTGGACCTGAGTAGTCGTCTCTCCAATCCATCACAATTAATGGTAATCTGAAAACCCAGTGTCCCTCTATTCTTAAATTACCTATTTAATTTACAGTGATTGATACTCCAATTGAGTCATTATATATTTAGACGCTTAACGTCAGTGTTATCCTGCCCCCCCTTTTTTTAAAGAGATTCAAGTGAGTCATTCCCTGATATTATTATTTATAATTGCTGTCAACCCGGACTAATCCGTGTTTAATATTTAATCCTTATTTACCTAAATGCTCGTTTAACTATTGCTACTAATTATTATTTTGGTGTAAAGTGAAGTTTATTTTTGTACGTGTGTATATTTGTGGCTCCTCCTTTTTCACGTACCCTTGGCAAGACTTTAATTAAGAATCGCTTCGGCTAATTTATTCAACCTGCATTATGCACTCTTAGAATTTAACAATCACAACCCTTTCCCCAGGAACAAGTGGGACTTTTATAGTAAGAATCCTGGGCGTGACACAACCCGCCTCTAACCAGCCTTCGCATGTTTAGTAGGAATTAAAGCCTATATATATATATATAATGATCGTAGATTGAGTCATATGGTCTCAATACCATCGACTTAAACAAAAGCGGTGTGTCCAGATCAAGGACTAGAATAATTATTGGACCAGACTATGAGCAATTCTAAGACATATATAAAAGTGGTGTCAGCTTTAAGGGGTCAAAATTATGAGAAAGCGAACTCATATAGCCTAAAACTTGCCAACGTCCGCCAAAGACCCGGTCCATCAGGTAAACTTCCTCTTTAATGAGAACAACCCTGGTGGATTGAAATTCGAGAACGGAACTGTGAACGGTCGCCGAGTATCCACCCTCGTCTGTGACACCGGGTGCACCTGCATCATAGTGTCTGAGGACCTACTCCTCCCTGTTGGCCCCGACCACAAGAAGTTTGCGGTGGTCTACGACTACCTTGGCCGGGCCAGTCGTTTCCCAGTAACTCGTTGTCACATCGAGTGTGATTATATGTCCGGTTGGGCCGAAGTGGTAGTGGCCCCAATCCAGTTCTACTCCGTTTTGTTCGGTCAGAACCCCGTAATCTACGACCATTCCGTGGCCCAGCCCGTGATTACCCGTACACAGGCAGCACTGGAACCCATGCACCCGTCCCCCTGGAAACCGCTATCGACCCGAAGTTCCAAGCCCTCCGGAGCGACAAGTTTTCCCGCACCCAGAAGGAGTGCGCAACTCTCCCCCCACTTTGGGAGAAAACTAAAGCCCTCGAGCGTGAGTCCACCCGAGGTAACAAACGAGTGTCGTATCTCGTGAAGAAGGACTTATTGAGAAGTATATGACCTACTTTGAACTTAAGTTACGAGAACGAAAATTCAAGCCGGACGCGGGGGTGCTGTTACTACTTCCCACGGAAAGCAACAAACTCCTTAACCAGTGGAAGGGACCCTACCCCGTCCTCAAGGCTAGAGGACCTGCGGATTACTTCATCCGTACTCCGGTGGGAGCGAAGGTTTTCCACTTGGATTGTATATATTATCTCATTAATGTTTTTAATTATGATTTTTGGGGGGGTCCACTAAATTTTTTAGTCTTTAGTCCCATATTTATGCCTCCATTTAATTGTATCCTTGTATTTGGTTCCACTGAAATGCCGCCAATGTTCTCCTGTGATTTTTATTGTTTAAAATTGGGCCAGTTAAATTGTCTCTGGAATTGACCAGTTAAGGCTTATGTCCGTAAATTCCCCGCTGAGCTCAGATTAACGTTTTTTGTGTGTACACCTGTCGTAGCAGGTCAGAATTTCTCTAGACCTTTGATATTTCTAGTTGACGGGTGGGATGATCCTTTCCTACGCAACTGCTCTGTAAAGCATCATCTTTCGGATGGGAGATGTGTGGGGGAATTCCACGTGGAATTTCTTTTCTTGCACGGAAGTGATGTCCTTGCGCTGGAGAAGATTCTAGAAGTTGGTTAGGCTTAAATGGGTAAGCCTCCCTCCCCTTACACAAGCGGTAGCCTCGAACCACGTCCACCACTGACCACCTTTACGCGGGTTAGAATCGCCTCGGCGTGAAGATTCGAGGCTATTCGAGAGTAGCGCTGTTTCCCATACCCTCGCGGGGAGAGCCTCGGATATATATAAAACTCGTCTTCCATGTGGCAGAAACAGAGTTGAGGAGTCTCACCCGGACCCAAGAAGATTCTCCTAGTTCCAAGTCAGGGGCTAACCACAAATCAAAGTGACGGCTGAACTTTTTGTGTGTTGGAATTTGCCCCAGCCAGTGAGGTAATTCCATTTGACAATCGCTACCGAGCGATTTTTTCGACTTCACTCATCAACTTCTCTCGAAGCCCTCCTCGTCTCCCCTAGTTTTCGGGTGGCCGAAATACTCTTCCCTAGACCGGACGTTACCGCCCCGCCTTTTTTAGACAACCGTCATCAAGTTAACTTCCCGTTCAGAAGCTGCGAGCGCCCTCGCCTCACGTTTATTGCCTGCAGAAGACATCCGTGAAGCCTTACCCTGACGTCTCACCCGGAATCCTCCGTAAGCCAAGCCCTCTCCCACTTCAGTAAGCCATTTGAGTTAATCTTCCCCATTTGAATAGTCTCCTTCTGTAATACATTAAATTTTAACTTCATGGTCTGATGCATAACTATAATTCGCCCCCTCGTTTACCGATGTAATTTTGCCCATTAATTCTCTTATTTTTATGTAAATAAAATTATATTTTTGCACATGCCTCTTTAAATAACCTTGAGCTTTGCCATTGCCTAAATTTTATCTGACCTTCTTTGCACTCTTATCTCGTTGTTCTGCGCGTCGAAACTCGGGGCGTTCCGTTCCTTGTCGGTTTGCCTTCAAGTTATTGGTCCCTACCCATAGATATAATATGGTATTGATATAATGTAATGTCATACCACGACAATGTTGTTCTTCCTATACCGGCTTCCACTATTATTAAACTTATTTCCATCTGTATTAACAACTGTAAATTCACATTTGACGGAAAATATTACCGTCAAATCTTTGGAATTGTTTGTCGCCGGTACTGGCCAATCTTTATATGGAGTTTTTTTTAATCCAAAATACTTCCCCAGACCAACATAACCCCTATTTTATGGCCTAATAATCTTAATATCAATACTTTTCTTGAAAAAAATCAACACGTTCGTCCCCTCAATTAAATTTACTTTAGAAAATGAAAAAGATAAGACCATCCCTTTCTTAGATATTTTAATCCACCGAACAGACCAAGGTTTCAAATATGAAATTTATAGAAAACCTACAGCCATTGTCTCATACATCCATTTCTATTCCGATCACCATATTAGTATCAAAAAAAGAGTTTTCTCTTCCATGTTTCTCCGTGTCCTGCGAATTGTTTCACCCTAATATTTGTTAAAAGAGGTTGATAGGATATAAAGTATAGGTTTAAATTTGTGTTACCCTTTCTGCGTACTTAAAAATTGTTATAATTCTGCTAAGCGTTCATTTTATCAACCTAATCGTAACATCCCTAAATTTCATGCCAAAAATGTATTAGTTTTACCTTTTAACCTAAGTTCCATTAAATTACCTTATTTACTAAAACCTTTGAAGATGTTATTTTTAAATATAAAAATACTATCCATTGCCTTCTCGTAAAAAATTCACCCCCTAAACCAGGCATTGTATATTCTATTGGTTGCAATAATTGTGAAAAATGCTATTATGGACAGACAAGTAAGGAATTGAATGTTAGAGTTAAACAGCACCAAACTAATGTTCGTAATTTTTGCCAACAATCTTTATTATTTTTACTTATCTATAGTCAGGATCATACTATTAATTGGAATAGTGCCAAACCTGTTATTAAATGTACAAACTACATTTCAAGAAATATTTTGGAGAGTATCTCTATTAATAGCTGTAGAGACTATAGAAAAGTCTTCGAATTTTACCTGTAAATTGCAAGAATTGGCGTGGAGTTGGATGATAGAATAGGTTTGGCTAGGGGCAATCCGACTGAAGATAAAGCCACCGTTAATAAACTTTTACACTTCTGGTCAGTACCCTTCTTTGGCCCACAAATATCAAAGAGGACTGTTGAAATATGCTCGATTATCCAAAAAAATATGCCCTTTTTGGACCTCAAAATAATCACCCCAAACCAATATACAATAGGCTCGCTTTTTCGTTATAAAGATCGCCTTCCTGATGCGTGTCGTTCATCTCTCATATATAATTACTTGTGTCCATCGTGCGATGCGACCTATATTGGCTCTACCAGCTGAACTCTCCATTCAAGAGTGAAACAGCACGCCGGAAGGTCCTGCCGTAGGGGTTTGCCTCTAGACAAACCTGACTATTCTATCATCCGACTCCACGCCAATTCTTCCAATTTACAGGTAAAACTCGAAGACTTATCTATAGTCTCTACAGCTAATACCCTCTCTAATTTACGAATCCTTGAATCCATATATATTTTAGATAGCAAACCCACACTTAACGACCAAACTTCGTCTTTCCCATTACATATTACACGTTAGATGGTTCCCTTACTTTACCACCTTCTTAGTTTAAATTAATGTTTCCCTTACTTTGCCACTTCCATGTTAATTTGTGTAATGTTGCTATTACCAATGAAATTCCATCAATTTTTGTTGTGGTATCATGACTTATAGAAAAAAGTGACTTGTAAGACCATTCCCCTATGTTACCTATCCAATGTCAATTAGAATTACTTTGTATTTATACTAAATATAATTCCAGTACCCAGAAGATGAGGCTGGCCCTCGAAACGTTGGTTGAAATTAAATGAAGAAAAAAAAATGCATTTCTTTTCTGCTGCCCTAGTTCTTTTATATATATATATATATATATATATATATATATATATATATATATATATATATATATATATATATATATATATATATATATATATATATATATATCTGTATATTTAGGTAGGAATTTCTCTTTTATGTTTGTTTTATTAAATACCAGGTTCAGCTGAGATTTAAATTACACTTTTTTGTCTTTATTATTGTCCCGAGGTACCTTTCGACCTTTTCGGTCATCTTCTGAGGCTGTACTGATAAATATAAAGAAATTCAATAATATAAATAGTAAATATGTGTAGACCTTTTACATGTTTTATGGGAGCAACATTCATTGTATTGTTTAATATAAAAAAATAAAAATAAATTAAATATTTTTAAGGTTTTATATTTTTAAATGGAAACAAAAAAAAGTTCCTTATCCTTATATTTTAACAGGCAATATTTTGAACAGTTGGAGTTTTTTCTATATATATATATATATATATATATATATATATATATATATTTGGGGAGAAAGACTTTAAAAAAAAAAGATTGGAGAGGAGAGATTTTTCAAAGTTCTTTCTAAGAGTTGAGAAATAAAAAATGATGATCGAATGTTTTGATTTTTTTTAAAACAGAAAAATTAGAAAACCTGGTCAGAAAATGCATTAAAATTAAGGCATAGGTATTTTATTCGTATATAAAAAGCAAATTTACATGGGGGAAAAAAGAGCTCTGAGGATTATTTTTACTCTATATCAAAATAATTCAGAAAAAAATAGACCAGAGTAAATTATTAAGAGATCTGAAATGGAAACCTTTAAGTTTTTTTAGACAAATATCCAGTAGATAAAGCTAGATAGGCTTTAGGCTACAGACCGAAAGTCTGCCTTCGAAGTGCAAGCTCCTCCTGTAAGGAGGAATGTCTTCCATCATCATCATCACCACTAACTATAATTTAAGAACGGGACTTTTTTGAGTATTTAAATAAAACTTTTATCTTAGTTTGGTTATGACTTATGTAAGTATATTTTAAATTTTTAGCCAAGTAATTTATATGAATTTCTTTAGAGTTTGAAAAAACAAAATTGTTTAGTTCAGAAAAAATAAATCTGGTTATCCAATGTTTTATAATGTTTTAAAAGAAAATGAATTAAAATTGGTGAAGTTCAGAAAATTTATAAAAATTTAATCATGGCTGCTTTTTTTTAGGTTTTAAATTTTAATCTTAGTAGCAAAGCGCAAGCAACCCCCGTAGGGAGAAGTGGCGAAGCCATTGCCTGGCAACTCTATATTTTTCGAACGGGATTTTTTGTAAAGAAGTGAAATAAATAGTATATCTTTTTTTCTTAGTTAACCATATATACGTATATTCGAAATTTTTAGCAAAATTATTTTTAAAATAGAGTTTAAATTTTAATCTTTATCAGGAGGAAATAGCTACTTGTACCTAATAACGATAGAGCTGAATTCACCCTTAAAAAATGATAGCATACGAACTTGTTAGCGAAAAAACAATGTCTAGAGGGTTTTACAATTCCAGTGAGTTTTCGGAGGGATTTTCAGGGAGACGTGCGAGTGTTTCATCTATGCAGTTCCTCATATATCGGCAGAAATATTATTATCTATAATTAAACCTTGCTGCACATGCGGTATATAAACATTCGACTCTTAACCACTCGCATAACTTTAAAGATCCAGAAACAGGTAGCCACACAAACCAAATAGAGTCGCTTTGGCCCAAAGCGAAAATGGGGAAGAAAAAAGAATGTGGAACCGCTCGTTCTCTGATGGACTCTTTTACTATGTGCGAGTTTTTATGAGGCAACGCAATAAAGGAAAAGACTTAGTTGCTCAAAATTAAAAAGACATTGCAAAGTTTTATATATTAAATTATGTTTTAGCTTTTACTTTTTTACTTTCCTTAGCTTTTATTTTTGTAAGTTTCCTCTTATTCGCCCCTAAACCCCCAAATACTTTAACATAGAAATGATGCAATTCCTCGATTGTCGCGAGGAGGAAAGGCAGTTCAGCCTCCTCAGCCGGTAGTTCAACCATCTAGTTTAGGAGACGAAATTGCGCCATAATAAGAGAAAAGTTCTGAAGAAAGAGAAGATAAGAAGAAGGGAAAAAATAAGAAGAGAAGGAGAAGTTTAAGCAAAGGATGGGGATAAGAAAAAGAAAAATAGGAAGAGTACGACAAGAATAAGGACGGTAGAATAAGAATAGGAAGAGTAGGACAAGAAGACAAGACGGAAGAATCAAAAGAGAAGTAGAGGAAGAACAGGAGGAGAAGTAGAGGGGAGAGAATACCAGATTGAAGAGCAGGAGAAGAAATTAAAAAAAGATAAGAAGAAAAAAGAGAAGAAGTTGAGAAGAAAATGAATAGGAGATGGATAATAAAGAGAAGAAAAGTAAAGAAAAATAGAGGAGGAAGAGGAGAAAAAGAAAAGGGAGACAAAAAAGAGCGAAATGGAAGAGACGTAACAGCATGAATAGGAGTAGGACGAGAAGAGGAAGGGAAGGAGGAAGAGAAGAGAATAAGATGGAGAAGAGGAGAATAATAATGATAATAATAAGAAGAAGAAAATAAATTAAAGAATTCCCTGTTGTTAAAAGAAAGAAGTGGTTTTAAGAAAGAAATTCAGAATGAATTAATTTTTGGAGAGTGTGGGTTAATAAATAACAAATAAAGAATTTATTTTATTTATCTTTTGTTATCTTTTACTTTAATCTGGATTTAATTACCGTTTAAACAAAGAGTAAAAATAAGCGTAATGAAATGAGGTTGTAAAAAGCAGTTTCAAAGCCAAAATAGGCCAGAGGCCACCAGCCCGAAGTGCTGTTAGCAAGAGCATCGAAGCGCAACCTCTCCCCGAGTGGCAAAGCCATGGCTTGTATTTTATATAAAAACCGCTAATTTCTTGAGGTTTTTAGACTTTTAAATAGAAGCGATGAGTGGTTTAATAAGTTCCTTATGTTTTGAAATTGAAAAAAAGAATAATTTAAGGTCTTTATATTTTAAAATAGAGAATGATATATAATTTTGAATATTTTGAAATGGAAACAACTAATCATATTTTCTTCACTAAAAACAAAAATTAAGTTATTTTTTTTGAACAGATATGAAAATTGATATCGTAACAAAGATTTATTTGACATCTTTAATAGAAACCAAAAATGGTTAAAAGAATAAAGTATTTTCAAATAAAAACAAAAGATAATGAAAGTTCTTTCTTAAAATCCCCCAGACGATTCAAGCTCTATATTTTATATAGAAAAAATTATTTAATGATTTTTATACTTTAGTGCAAACCAAAAATTATTTCAATTTCATATTTTTAAATAGAAACTGAAATTTATTTTAGGTCTTAAATAGAAATTAATAAAGTGCTCTTATATTTTTAAATTGAAACTAAGAATGTTTTTAGATTTTTAATTATAAAGTGGTAATCTCTTCGGAATCTGAAGAGGCTCCATTTAGGTATTTGTAGAAAAAAGAGAGAAAGAGACACTTTTGACGGATTTTCAGGACCTCGAATATTATAGAGACAAGATTGAGATATTTGTGAGGCGGACAACTTCTTTGTCTGCGATCAAATATTTTAGTGAAAGGTGACTGTACGAAAATATACAGGGACAGTATTCAGTGTAAGGGTGTATTAATCCCTTATATAGTTACAGGAATTGAGTAGAAGTGAAGCTTCGTTGAAATTTGAAGAGGATCGCGAAGATTCCAATTTTCTCAGCATCATTTTTTACTATGGGTGGATATGATTCCAGACTAGAATTGCAAAAAGAGTTTTGAAAGAGAAGTTAACATCAGGTGTTGGATGTTTAAGTGAAATGGCTATGAATTGTGTTTGGCTAGCATCAAATTGAACCAATTGAGTGATCTCCACAATGCCTTTGCCTCTAAATCTTAGACCAGTTTAGAGGATTGCTAAAGGCAGGATTGCTCAAGGTCGACGGAAGCAGGAATGTGGGGAAAGTGAGGAATAGTTTAAAGTGGAATGATCGGTATAGGAATGAGAGGAAAGGGAATTTTCAATTATGAGATCATCAGTGAAAATTAGAAAAAGTGTAGAAGCGATTTATGAGGAAATTAGCTGAAGTAGACCCCAAAACTACAATTAAATGGACCTGTAATAAAGGGAAATAGATATCAAATCACACAGAGAAGGAAAATAACTGAATAATAGTAATTTATAGAGTATTTATTTGAGCCAAACCCTATTAAAATCTGTAGTGATGTCAATGATAATGGCAAAAGAGTCTCTATGATTCCAAAGAGAGGATGATAAGTAAGGTATGACGGGAGATCAACAGTGGAACGAGCCTTGTGGAACCAGTATTATTGATGAAGGGGGAAGGTATGGCGCTTAAGATGTTTAAGAAAGAGATCACTGAAGATAAACTCAAAGACTTTGGAGATAGTTGAGATGAGAGCAATAATACAATAGTGGGAAGGATCAAAGTGGTCACCTTTCCTGTGAACTGGCTGGAGTGGTGAATGCTTCCAAACGGAAAGAAAAGATTTAGAAAGACAGTGAGATAAGAGATGCACTCTTTTAGCTCACGAGCTCGTACACTATCTGCACTGTGAGCTTTTGAACAAACTTAATTAAAATTTAGTGGTAAGGTATAGTATTAGAGAGAGGCAATGTGATATGAGCATCAGTAGTAGAATCGTCCAGAGTTGAGGGAATCTGCGTTAATGGCGTTGATTTTAGATATGTAGATTAATTAGACGTACTTTACGCTCGTAATTCTGATTAGAGCTAAAACTTACTTAATCTTAGTTAATTAAAGATATAATTGTTAGTAAAATATATCTAGAATTAACCGATGTATATAAAACTAATGGCAAATATATTTTGATTATAAAATGGATTCATGACTCACAAACAATCTAAATACGCAAGTAGAATAAAAGGGTAAGAACTTAAATAACACATTATATTGTAATTATCTAGAACTGACTATGATTTCTATTTAGCTGGAGAAAAGGTTGAAATATTTAAATTTGTATTAAAGAAGTAAGCGGTAATCATTAGGCCTTAAATAATTTTATAGTTGAAAAGATTTTATCGTATTGATCGCAAATCTCTTATTGAATGCTTGTGGCACTTACTCACGAAAGCGGGTGATGGGCTTCGTTTGAGATATTGCTTACCTCACTCGATGGATAATTAATGAACTAAGGTCTAATTTTGTTTAAAGTGTGAGAATGGCTGACGAACATTCATTTTATTTCTTTGTATCGAACAATAAGCGTTGTTTCGAGCAATTTTTATTGAAGCTATGGGTATTATTTAATATTTAGAAAGAGGTGATTTTCATATTCGATTATCAGTATAAATATTTGATCAGGAGCATCGTCTTGAAGTTCTACTACCTCAGTTTTGTTCACGCAAAGTTAACACGCCATGCTATTGAGAGGGAACTATTTATCAGTTTGGTTATCATGGAAGTGCACAAAGACCTTTATCACAACCAATTATACTGAGAACCGATGAGTAGAATAAACAGACAAACACTTCCCTGGCTTATTTGGTACGTATATGTTTTTGCCCATTTTAGTTACCACAGGTTACATAATATCAGCCCACAAACATCAACCAAACATAGTGGAGTATAAGTTATGGTCTGAGGAGCTATTTGGAAGCGTTTAAAATCATAATAGAGTGAGTTTACTGGTATTATCAATTCAGAAAATACTTTGGGCCCTTTTAAAATAATGTATGACAATATTTTCAAGGGATTAAGGGAAACAAAGATCTGTTTGTTGATAAAAGATGAAATTCCGAAAGTTCGAAAGAAGACGAGACAATTGAGGAGCAGAATATTCAATCACCAAATGTCTACTTTAATCGACTCACTCACGGGTGCGGAAGGCTCTACTTAAGTAGTCGAGACGCCGTCATAAGAGGTCTCTCAAGCTATAAAAGTACGATCTAAATTGGTAAAACATTTATACGAATTATCTCCAGGGAACTTACAAGGTACAATTTCAAAGTTATATTTTGAAGTTTCTTGAGTACCAGGAGCCGATCAGCGGGGTGAAGTGCAGAAACAGTGGTAGTAATGTGTTTTATCACCAACTCACAAGCAGAAACCCCTTCGTGGCTCAAGTGAATGCGCCAGGGAAGTATGGATATGAAAACTCATCCGAAAGATTCCCAGACAAAAGATTGATGAGATGTGTTTGCAAAGGATGGAGATAGAAGACATGGCGATCTTGCGGTTGGCTATTTGTGTGATGACACGTGTGAGTGGAGCTGCTACCTGCGCTCTCGTTTCATACTCGGCGCACAGCAAAGAAGCGACAAGCTTCCTTCTTATAACTACGAGTACTATTAAAATGCATTTTACACAAATTGGTTGTATAGTAAGCTATAGTTCCTGCTTATCACGCAAATGTGGTTGAATATTCTGCATAGATAAGGTGCTAGTTTTGAACTTTTAAAAGTAAATTAATAAAGTACCAAGAACAAATAGTCTGTCTAATCAAATTTCCACGTTTAAAGTAAATTGACAAGGTATCAATAATAAAACCATAATTGTTCCAAAAACAATTCGTATTTTAATTTTCTAACCCTATTTATTCCCTGTTTCTCTCTGTATTGGTCCCTATGCTATCCAACATATGTATTGTTTAATCATAAAACAACCAAAAAATACAAGTACTTAGATTGTATATTCTTAGTCAACAATATTCACTCCAAACTAGAAGCTCTGTATACAGGAATTGATTTCTTCCGCAATATTAATTGAAGACAAAGTCGTTTCTACACACAAATGATGCAGTTAAAGTTAGATAATACCATTGTTGAATCTAAGTTGTCTATGACATGTAAACCAGCCATACACCATTGGCATTTAAAAATGTTATCAAATATATCAATAAGATATAAGACAAGAGATATCAGGTGACGTGATTCGTGTCCAAATCTAATTAAACACGACACAGCTGTTGAATCTTCATTTGTGACCTCTATACTTGATTGTTATAGTGTACCGTGCTTTTTACTGGTTCCGAGAGACTTTAGGCATATATAAATTAATATATATATATATATATATATATATATATATATATATATATATATATATATATATATTCTATCGACTACTTGGCTATGTAGTCTGGTGAGACAATTCTAAAGGCACGCAAAAACATAGAGGAGAAAACACTCTGTTTGATGTTATGTTTTTGCGTGCCCTTAGAATTGTCTCACCAGAATACCTAGACAAAAAAAGTCGATAGAATATATAAAATAGGGATAAATTTGTCCTACCCTTTGTACTTTCTCGCCAATTGTTATAAGTCCGCCAAGCGTTCCTATTATTCAACTAATGTTAATATCCTTATGTTTCAGGACAAAAACTTATTAATTTTATTCTATAACCACATTTTCATTAATTTATCTCGTTTACTTAGGCCTTTGGACATAAATGTTATTTTTTGAGTACGAGACTACAATTTCTCGCATCCCCCCCGACCTGGCATTGTTTTATCGTTTGTCTGCAACAACTGCCAAACCGGGAAAGAACTAGATGTGCGGGTTAAGCAACATCAAGCCAATGTACGTAATCACAGTGAACAATGTGTGCTATTTCTGCATAGCATTAACTAGAACAGTGCCCAACCAGTCATAAAATGCAGTAATTATTTTTCAAGAAATATATTAGAAATATATTAACGCGTTCCCAAATTTCAATCTTAGCCCTGGTTTGTTCACGCTAGACCCCATTATCACTACATACATAAAATCTCAAATAAACTTGTTTCATGATTTTTTGCCTCCTAATTAAGGTTCAGAGGTGGGTAGTCTAATCCCCCCCCTTTCTTTCACTATTTAAGGCAATGTATGTCCAGCCTCCTGCTCATTCCTTGAAAAGGTCTTTAAGAATAAAGACGAAAGCGCTCGGAATCGTTTTTCACTTTTATTTTGTGGGTGTATCTTGCATTACTTGGACTCAGATGCACTTTGTGAGCTTTTTTCCGATATATATATATATATATATATATATATATATATATATATATATATATATATATATATATACACATTTAAGCAGGTTCTATTGAAGTCCACAGCTGTGGCAGCGTTTATTTATTTTAACTTGTATTTTCTTAATATTTCTTACAAGTTTTTTAACGGGGTCTTCGAGGCGAGAAAAAACATTTGCGAATGATATTCTTTATTCTTAGACGTCTTTCAACCATGTTAGGTCATCTTCAGGAAATTAAGAGAAATGGAATTATTTATTGGACATTGGATTTATAAAGTTGTGAAAGGAAAATATATAGACACATATAAGATTGCAATTGCATTCATGTATGCTTATATTGGAAGGCTCAGATTGACTGACTATTTGTCGCTCCGATCTAGTTCTCTGGCAAAGGAGGCAAAGGAAAATGAAGTTTGAAAACGTGCTTCTTTTAATGGTGGTCAACTTGTAGACGCCGGGATGTCGGGAGTATGGTTTCCGGCTAAAGTTGCACGTTAATGGCCGGTTTCTTCATTTGAATAATGACAGCTTCGGCTATCCGCAATCTTCTTCCGCAGACTGCTCAGCTCCCGTCCAGTACGCACGGATTCTTTAAAGCTCGCGCTTACCTTGCCAGCACTCACTCTCCGACAAAATAAGTTTATATTTATCAAGAAGAGACTTATAAAAAAGAAGAGAAGAAGCTTCCTCGAAAAGTTCACCCAATCATTGGAACTCCATTCGAAGCAAAAGCGTGGTCGAGCCATTCACTTTTTCTCTTTTTTTCTGTCTCTTCCTACCCTTTAATCATCTTCACTCCTCTCACTCGCTCCCCCACCCCTCATTAAAAAATAGATAATGCATTTTATCGGACCCACATATATTAATATGTCTGGCCAATCCCACCACCCTCACCTACCTCAGGAGAGCACCGGCTGGAAATAGAAGCTGCCTATTATTGCCTATTTCAAACTAAGTCCTGCACTGTGCAAAGGCATAATTTGAGGCTCCGAGGAAATCAGGTTTGAGGCTTATCCCACTGGGGAACTCGGGGTCGTAGGCTCCTGGTCAATGGGACTACTCTGCAAGCCCCGGGGTGCTCCAAAAAAAACCCGGGGGGGCCCGGCCTAGACCATAGAGGGACTTGAAACCGCCTCAATGTGTGTTGGACGCAGAGTAAAATATCCAAAACCCCAAGGGGGTGGCACCCCGGATGGTGGGAGTTGATTTGACCGCCATACACCAAAAAGTCCGCCATATTTCACCTCTCGGACGATCACACCCAGGTTCATCCATCCATCCATTCATCCCATTTTCATCCAAGGCAGCAACTCTTATCCAGACTAACAGTCCATCTGAGGAAGGGAATATCATATCCACTACTCATAAAAAGGCAAAATTAAATATTTTTCCAGGCAAATCGGAATAAACCTCTTAATATAATAGTAAATTTCAAACTTCAGGAAGAAACCAACATAACTAATGGGAGGCCCCCCTTCCAGGGCAAAGAGAGTCCCCCTCAGGGTCCTTGAAGGGCACACAGAGCCAGATAAAGAAAGGACCCTGCATACAATCTTCGCTGAAATAGGAGTTATTGTACTTAGACTTAAAGACCAATACAATGGATATGTGGCTATCTGTGATACAGGGAAAGATCTTGACAACTTCCTAAGCGAAAACGCCACGAAATTTGTTTAAAATAGGACTCGTCCCCAGAGTACCACCATCTGTTGCAACAAAAAGATCAGTCAGCTGCAGGAGACTAGACTCCTGGGTGGGAGAACACTCAGCTGAAGAACTTAAACAAGAGATTGAAAAAAAAAACAAGAATGGGCCAAGCTTGAAGAAGTTATTAAATTCAAGAGTCAAAACGGAGAAGAGCACAATCATGTGTTCAAAGCTATTTTCAAGGAAACTGACATGGCAGCAAAAGCAGCAGAGAATGGCCTCCTGGCCTTCTACACAAAAATAGCACCTTATCAAATAGAAAGGAAAGCCTTTATCTCGATGCAGGTCTGCTTCAAATGCTAGGCCTTGGACAAACACCCTACGAGAGACTGCATCCTCCAAGGTATAATATGGTCTGAGTGCTCTAGCACTGAACACAGTTGGTAACAATGTAAGAGCCCAATCAAAAAGTGTGCTAACCGCGGAAACGGACACCGCACTCTCTCAATGGCCTGCCTAATCAAAATGGAGAAGATAAGAAATAAGAAAACTGCCATGATCGAAGAAAGAGAGAGAAAAAGAACCACAACATATGCGGCGGCCACAGCAGCAGAACCACCCCAAGAACAAAAAAACATGTAAACATAGATGGAAATATGAGACCAGACTTTGTCTTTTGTATACTACATGCACAGTTCGTTAACATTGCTACACCAGGAACATACTCATAAGAGCTGAACAAGAAGCTTATAAAAAATGGGTTAAAGCATATGTGGTTCCGCCAAAAAACCTTTCAAACGAACTATAGCGGATTTCCATGACACCCCTAAATGATTTAAACGAAGAAGGAAAAAATGAAGGAGAAACTTCCATCACCGAAGAAGATATGGAACTCATTGAGCAAATTAAACTCGTCAAAAAAAACTCGACCAGGAAAAAGAGAAAACAAAAAATAACAACACAGAAAAGTACAACATAAAGATCTATGGGACTCACTCATCACCAATACCATCGGTCAGTAACCGAAAGGAAATCATCGAAGGACTAACCAAAGGGAAACTCAAATGGGACTATGACTTAGACTACAAGGAAACAGAAATTAATAATGCTCTAAAACAAGGACTCCTAGAAATCTCACCCAACTCTTGCTTCAATCTTTCATCCGAACAGTTTAGGAAAAAACGAACGGGACACGCCAGGCCACCCACAAGTAGAAACAAAACCAAGGCCAGAAAAAATACTAAAAGATAAGATGGATCACAACGTAGAATATATAAAAAATCTAAAGATCTTTACCTTAAATGTCGCGATATTTGTGCTGTGTACGGAGAAAATGCTTTATCAGAAAGGACAGCTCAATGGTGGTTTTCACGTTTCAAAAACGGTCATTCCAATCTTAATGACGAAGAGCGTTAAGTTGGATGAAGATCGATTAAACGACTTTCTTCATAAAAATCCTCGTCAATCGACTAGGGCGTTTACAATTGGCGTGTTATCAGAAAACTGAAGTGAATCACCCTTATTCGATGGGGAAAGTTAAAAAACTCGGTGCATGGGTTCCGCACGCTTTGAGCAAAAGCAACAAACTTCAACGCTCCACGATTGCCGCAGGTTTGCTTGCTCGTCACAAGGCTACTCCTGGATATAAGGACAGATTTCTTCACCGCATCATCACTGGCGACGAAAAGTGGTGTGTTTATGTCAACATGAAACATCGAAAACAATATCGTAGCCCCAATAAAAAACCACTTCCACGATTAAAGAAAGCACTTCATCCACAAAAGACGATACTGTGTGTGCGGTGGGTCTATGAATGCATCATTCTTTATGAGCTCCTTGCGAATGACGAGATTGTCAATGCAAAACTCTACGTTCAACAAATGTATCGACTCGCTGAAGCTATTCGTGAAAAGCGACCTCATCGACGTTATAGAGTCCTTCTGCAACACGACAATGCTCGTCCTCACATTACCAATATGACAAAAGACGCCATCCAAACGCTTAATTGGGAAATCCTGCCGCATACTACATATTCGCCAGACTTGGCTCCATCGGATTTCATCTGTTCCGATCGCTCTCCAACAATTTGCGCGGCGTTTCGTTTAATACTGATGTGGAATTAAAAACCTGGTTAGACGAATTCTTTGAGTCAAAATCCAGAGATTTTTATTGCAGAGGCATTGAAAAACTAGTTGAACGTTGGGAAGAAGTCCTAAATAACAACGGAGAATACATTATTGAATAAATTGCATATTATTATCAATTAAAAATGAAGTTTTTCTAAAATTGTTAATGGTAATGAATAAATTCAATAGAACCGCAAACACATATTCCTCAACCCAATATAATAACTAAACATGGTATGAACGTAAAAAATGAATACATCAAATTTCCAAAACTATACCGTTCTGGCCACACACCCTACCCAAACACGCTATGGCAGGACGGCCATAGGGATCGGAAAAGGAATATATTTTTTGTAATTATTTAAGGGGCTGTTGGCGACTGCCGACTTAGACATAAGACGCCGTAAACAGCCTAGTTCTAGGCTACTTTAAAAAATTGAACAGGAAACAACAATAAAAAGAAATAACAATAACAATAACAAAATAATAACAAAAACAATAAGAAAAACAACAATTAAATTGGTTAAATGAAAGGGAGAAGGCCAGCCTCCCCAAAAAAGTCAACAAGTCCACCAGTCAAAGTGCACGCACTCGTCCCGAGTACAAGGGACAGGCGGTAGCGACCCCGCCCATCCCGGTACCGGGACAGGTGTCGTGCGCGAAGATCACCCAGACTGGGACATTCACAAGAATGTGCCAAACAGTCTGATGGACCACGCAGTCGTTGCAATAGGGCGCAGGCGAGTGCTCCATCTAATAGCGAGCGTCACACGAGTGTGTCCGATTCACAGACGACAAAAAGCAACCTGAAGCCGCCGCGGCATTGGGGGATAGGTCCATGGGAACAGTCGCGGCGCAATTTCACGCAACTTTAAGTTCCCTTCGACCGTCTCATATCTTCTTTGCCAAGCAGTCCGAAGAGCTGCCCGTATTCCTGCCATGTAGTCAGTGAGAGGAAGAGCGAAACGCTGGTCTGGTCGAGAAGTCCTTGCGGACTCTTTGGCGCCCTCATCGGAGCGCTCATTCCCCGCAATTCCTACATGTCCAAGAACCCAGCAGAAGATAATCTCGACATACACCCGGCTCGCCAAAACCGTGGCGTCACGGATATCGCGAACCAGCGGATGCGGAGATTCCAATGCCCCGAGAGCACTCAAAGCGACTTGTGAGTCGCTATAGATCACAATCCGGTCTCCGAACCGGGCACGTCGCGTAATCTCCCATACCGAGTAGTGTATTGCCACCAGCTCGGCCGTGAAGACAGACGCAGTGCCTGGTAGAGCCCCGCTGACTTCAAACAGAGAAGATACGGCGTGGAAGCCGCCACCCTCTTGGGACTTGGAGCCATCCGTATACATTGGCACGGTTCCAGCGTGACACGATGTGTGCTCGAAAAAGGTCGAACGCAATACTTTTACGCGCCGTACAAGCTTTGGGAGCAGAGGCGTGGCGACAAATAGCCAAATGTGGTACCCTCCAGGGTGGCGTCCTAGGCAGAACCATGGGCGCCACCGGCCAGAGAGCTATATCTAGCTCTCGAAGGAGTTTCCTGGCCCTAAACCAAAAGGGCTTAGGGTATGACTGGCGTCTCTCGGCAGCATAGACACCGTCGAGATCAGCTGCGGATGCAGTGAAAGCTGTTGGCGACTGAGGGAGGCGCCGGGCTCGCGCGTACAGGCGAGTGATGCACTGCACGCGGCAAAGAGCGAGTGACATCTCCCCAGCATCGACCAACAGGCTCTCAATGGGGAAAGTACGGAAGGCACCTGTCGCAAGGTGAAGGCCAGTGTAGTGGATCGAATCTACCTTCCGCAATAAACGCCCGGTTGCGGATGCATAAAACTCGCATCCGTAGTCGAGCTTTGAACGAACAAAGGATCGATAAAAAAGGGCAGTAGCCCTATCAGCGCCCCAAGCGCTGAACGTCACGGAACGGAGAATATCCATGGCGTGGGTACAGGAGACCCTAAGGCTGCGAATATGAGCCTCCCAGGTGAGGCATCGGTCGAATACAAGACCAAGGAAACGGTGCGACTCAACCACATCCAGGCGCACCCCATTAAGAAACAAATCTGGGTCGAGGTGAAGCCGTGGATGGCGGAGAAAGTGCACTACCTTAGTCTTAGCCGAAGGAAACCGAAACCTGTGCGCTTCGGCATAGCGAGAGACGCAGTTCAATGCCTGTTGGAGTCAACGCTCCAGAGTTGGCATCTGGGCCGCGCCAAAAGAGATCGAAAGGTCGTCCACGTAGCGAGAACATCTTGCGGCAGCACCGAGGTGATGCTGTTGATGCTCAGGGCAAAGAGTGTGCCTCCGAGGACACTTCCCTGCGGGACACCCTCTTCCTGCTCCTTGGGGCAGGAGAGGGCTTTCCCCACCCGTACGCGGAATCGACGATCTCTCAAAAATTTAGATATAAACATTGGGAGGCGTCCCCTCGCCCCCATCGTGTGGAGAGTCTCCATGATACCGTATCGCCATGCGGTATCATAGGCCTTCTCCAGATCGAAAAACACCGTGGCGTAGTTCTGTCTACGAAGGAAAGCCTCGCAGACGGCATTTTCCAGTCGGAGCAGAGCATCCGACGTGGAGTGGAACTTGCAGGATCCGCACTCTGCTGAAAACAGATGGCCTCCGCTGTCCAGGAAAAAGGCTAATCTAACATATACCAATTTATCCATCAACTTGCACACGCAAGAGGTTAGAGAGATTGGGCGAAAACCGGTCGGAGTAGAGTGATCTCTCCCCGGCTTGCGAAAGGCGAGCACAGTAGCGATTCGCTAGGAGTCTGGGAAAAGACCTTCTCCCCAGATCCTGTTGAACAAATCTAACAGAAAGGCCATGTCTCGCTCACCCAGGTGTCGATGCATGGCGTACGGGACATCGTCCGGACCATGGGCGGTGTCCACGCACGGAACGAGAGCGGAACGCAACTCACTCACAGTAAACTTGTCGTTAAAGGGTTCTCCGCCTCTGGAGGTAAAGTCCAGCCGGCGGCCTTTCGCGACATCACGACGTGCATTGAATGCTGGCGGAGCAGCATCACAGCTAGAGAATGCACAAAAAGCGGTCGCTAAGGATTCCGCCACGGACGCGGGGTCCGAGATTGCGGTCCCATTCTCTTGGAGAACGGGAGGGGGGTCCTGCAAGAACTTGCCCCGAATCCTTTTGACTCGCTTCCAGACCTCAGCTAAAGGGGTCTTCCCGTTAAGTGAAGACACGTATGCCCGCCAAGAAGAGCGGCGGGCGTGCTTTGAAATATACCGGGAACTGGCCCTAGCCCGACGAAATTTAGCGACAGTGAAATCATTCGGGCAGCGCTTATAGCGCATGTAGGCATAACACTTCTGTTTGAGGGCCGTCTCACACTCGGCCGACCACCATGGGAGTGGTCGGCGTGCAAAACAGCTAGACGTCCTAGAAATAGTAGTCATGCCCAGGGCGATGAGGTTCCTGAAGAAGAACTCAACGGCCTCATGTACCGACCTAAACTCCTCGACTGAGATAGAGAATTCAGTCATTTCCTGAAATGCAGGCCACCGTGCCCACGCCAAGCACCACCGAAGTGGTCTCTCAGGTGGCAGTTGCCCTGAAAATGATATTTGAATGGGAAAGTGATCACTACCATGGAGGTCATCGACCACCCCCTAATCAAAATCAGGCTGTGCATCCGAAGAGCACAAAGATAGGTCAAGGCAAGAAAATGAAGCGGTTCTCGGACAGTGATGCGTAAACTCATCCACGTTTAGGACACCCATCTCAAGCTCTTCGATCAGATCGGCAAGGACTTGTCCCCTGAGATTTATGGAGTAATCTCCCCAGAGAGGATGCCTGCCGTTCAGATCTCCAAGCAAGAGATAGGGCCTCAGCAACCGTGCCACGACGCGGCGGAAGTCTCCCGCGTCCAAGTCAGCTGACGGTGGAATGAACGCAGAAATTTATAGTATACCTCCTATCCAGGTGCAGCTGCACAGCCACTGCCTGAAAGGAGGTATCTAAAGAGAAAGGAAGAACGGAGACATCATGCCGGGTGTAAACCGCGCATCCCCCAGCCCGGCCATCCCGCGGTGGTGGGGTCGCAAGACCCTTATACCCCGGGATGGCCTCCAAGTTGGCCTGGAGTCTACGGCAATTCCATTGAAAAAATATGCCCTCCAGGCCTAGCACGGAGGAAACGCGGGGGCCCTCCTCGAATTGAAGATCCTCACGGGAATGGCCGTACGCTTCTCGGGGGCATAACCCCGGGCGCTGTTGGCCGGACAAAGCGCTATAGGCGCTGTCGCTTTCGAGGACTTATTGGGGGAGGTTGGGCTCGCAATGCAAGTCTTTTTCTCCCTTCGCCTCGAAACCTTAGGCGGGCGTTGCGGCTTTGGAGGCGAGGGTCCCTCTTTTCGAGGAACCACCGTCTCCGAGCCACTTGCCACACCTCGGGGCGTGGGCGAAGGAGCCGAAGCTCCGTTGTTGCTGTCCTGCTTTCGGGGGACAGCTTTAGGAACCCTGGCAGATGGCCTAGCGACCATCTTCAGGAATGTTACCTCCTGTGAGTCTAACGACTCGGTGGAGGCACGTGGCCGTTTTACCTTACGGGAAACGGTCACGCTGGGGGAAGAGAGGGGGAGCCCTGGTTTTAGCCGGGGCTGGGTATGAACCCTTTTTGCCGCCAGCTTTACCAGGGACACGCCCGGGTTGGGTAGAGCCTGCAGAAGAGCTCCGAATGGGCGCGCAAACAACCGTGCTCGTTGGCCTGGATGGGCCAGGAGCAGAGGGTGCCTTTCTAACTATTGAGGCATATGACGTCCCAGGCAGAGCCGGGCGCACCAGGACCAAGTCCTTGGCCTCGCGGAATGAGAGTCGATCCTGGGCCTGAACGGCCAGGATTTCTTTCTCAAGGAGATATGCACCACATTGCTTTGAAGAAGCAGGGTGCGGCTCTTTGTAATTAACACACTTGGCCACACACGATTTGGACTTATCGTGTGCGACCTTGGAGCAATTTACACAGACTTTGGGTGACCCCGACTTTGCACGTCTACATGAGCGATTCGTATGGCCAAAGCGGTGACCGTAATAGCACCGCCGCGGCAGTGGCACGAATGCCTTCACGCAGTAGCGGTACCAACCAGCACGCACTGGCTTAGGAAGCTTGTCACAGTCGAACGTGACGAAGAGTGTAGGGGTGGGTCTCGAGGCCCCTCCCTGTTTTCTTATCACACGTTCGACCTTGACCGCCCCATGGTCGGCCAATCGAGGGTGATGTCCTCAATGGAGTATTCAACGAGTTCCCTCGCATAAACTACTCCTTTAAAAAAAGTTCATGGTAGAGTGCGGCGTCACACTCACCGGGGTGCCATGAAGTGTCTGAAGAGCACTTATCTTGGCCGCCTCGGCGGGATTCGCCGCATTCGCCAGAAGGCTCCCGTCCGAGAAACGGGTCACCTTCGGCTCTCTATCAATTGAACTAGCTAATCCTCTCCTCTGATGGATCATGTTGCCCTTGGACAACATGCTGCCATCAGTGGAGCGAATAACGAGGAAGCGTTTGAAGCCAGTGGGCTCGAAAACGCCAGGTAACCTTTGAATGAGGGGCCCCGATGTCATCGAGGCTCCGCCCTGTGCACTTTTGTTCTTTGTCATGGTCAGGAGCTCCGTACCCGGGGGGGCAGAGGGGCCGGATGTGCCGATCTTGGCTTGGTCGCTTGCCAGAGTGGCAGCAGATCCATCCGTCCCCGCAGCCCCCGCGGATGGAGAGGAGCCCCGAGTCTTTTTAGTCTTTTTTGTCTTCTTTTTCTTTTTAAGAGAGGAGGGCGGGGGATGAACCCGCTTCTCACCTCCGCCGGTAGAAGCCCCCAGGCCAGATGTACCGGCCTCAGCCAGGTCCTTCTCCGAAATGGAGAAGGTCCTGGTGGTCGTAGGGGCATCATCCGGAGGAGATCCCTATCCTCCTTGTACTGCCTGAGAATCCCCAGCTGTTTGAGGAGGACCTTGCATATGGGTGGATTCGGGTTCGGTGCTTGGCGCTGAGCCCGGATTCCCCCCCATGGAAGGCCCTACCGTCTGAGGCTGGTTTTCCTCAAGGACCATGTCTATCACAGAAGGGGCCTCCAGTTGGCCATCCCCTCCCAGGACATCGCAGGTCCCCTTGGCAGCGTCATGAGCCTTTTGTGGGAGGCACAGGCCTTGACCCCGGCAAGGTTTAATATTCTTGCCAGCATGTCCTGCGAGGGAAGCGACCGAAGGGGCTGCCTGCTGGCTTTCTTGGCAGTCACCTTGGAAAGAACAGAGGGGACTGCCGCTGGTAAGAGGGAGGTGCCCGAAAGCACTTCCAGAGAAGGGGGTGAGGGGGAGTCCCCTTTACTCGTAGGCGTAGGAGAGGAGTAAGCCTCCTCTCCGTTTGAAGAGATATGGAGGGTCCCCTGCGCAAGCACAGGAGGGGGGGGGGAACCTCCATTTTTTTGCTGGAACTGACCGAGGGCGGCTTCGTCGCTGTTTCAGGGGAAGTTGGGGGTTGGGGTTTTTTGGTTGTTTTTTCATACATGGGCATGGTGACCCTCTTTTTTATACGGGACGCAATAGCTTCTCACCTCTTGCAGTTTCCCGCACTGCAAGAGGTGCTTACAGGCCCGGCAGAGCCAGGCGCCGCCATTTCAGACCACCCCTCCTGCCTGGTGGCCTGGCAGTCCATCGGCATGGCGGCTCCACCTTAGACACGGCGTAAAAATGGATAGAATGTGAAGAGGAGAGGAAAAGGGATGTGAGGAAGGTATGGGTGGGGATGAAGCAGGTTGTTAAAAAAAACCCATCCCGAACCGGAGCTCAGGGATTAGCAAACATTGTCTCCTTCCCCCTCAGCCCCGATCCGGGACGGTTGGCTTGAGAAGAAGGTCAGCATCTACCCTTTGAAATTAGAGGATGACCTAGAGAAAGTTGTGGGAGAGGTTGTGTGAAAAGAGAGGAAACAAGTGTTTTGAAGGAAGGAAGAGAGGCTAAGTGGGGCCGGACGGGGTGCTGAGTCCCGTCAGCACGGCGGCCAGGATGCAGAAAAGGAATAAAATTCGTGGAGATAAGAGATCTGGAAGATTCTTCCATAGCCATTAAAGTAAAAATGACTACAGCGGACCTAGTAGTAGAAT
Organism: Ceratothoa steindachneri; assembly: GCA_963969495.1. Lineage (NCBI taxonomy): Eukaryota > Metazoa > Arthropoda > Malacostraca > Isopoda > Cymothoidae > Ceratothoa > Ceratothoa steindachneri. The sequence continues at coordinate 79,069,555 of OZ018332.1, forward strand.
GGAAGTATTCATTTCCTTGATTTATTAATACACCGCACGCCTTCTGGTTTCAAATTCTCTGTCTGTCGGAAACCAACTAATTCTTCTTCTTATATTCACTTTTCCTCCTCTCACCATACTAAAGTCGAAAGATCAATTTTTATTTCAATGTTTCTCCGTGCACTTCGTGTGGTTAGTTCTGAATTCTTTGACTCTGAAATTTCCAAAATTTTTGACATCGGCCATAAACTTTGCTATCCTTTTCATTTCTTTGATAAATGCCTTCAGTTAGCTAAAAAGTCTTTTAATAACAAGAATACTCTTGTACTTCCTTTTAATCCATCCTTTGCTTCTCTCCCTCATAATTTTAAATCTCTAGGCATTTGTGTAGTATTTAACTATAGTAATACTATCTGTGATCTATTATTCAAGAACGCCCCTTCCCCTATTGGTAATGTATATTGCGTAAAATGTATCGATTGCTTTAAATATTACTTTAGCCAATCAAGTAAATGTTTACACAAACGAATTTCTCTGCATAAATATAATGTACGTCTAGGCAAAAAGGAGGTCATTTTATGTTCATATGTCATATCTTGATCACAATATTAATTGGAATTCTGCTAAAATCATCTGTCATAGTAACGATACAATTTCACGAAATATCATTGAATCGACCTTTATTAGTAAATTCCCAACTTTTAATTTAATTCCTGACTTATATAAACTCGACTAAGTATTTATATTAATGTTAATGAACTATTTATTTTTTTGCGTGTTTATCTAGGTAGCCTTATGTTTATGTATGTGTATTTATTTTCGTTTGAGTCAAGTCTTTAGAACATTTGTATTTATTCTACCTTGGTTTTTCAATCCTGACCTCTGATGTTAATCTCTCCACTAGATTTTCTCCCTCCCTAATTGCTTAGGCGGTATTTTAATCCTCTTGTCAACCTTTAGTCTTTTGAATTTACCTGATTTAGTGATCTTAGTTTGTATTTATCTTCTTTTTTTCCCTTTTTTCCCTGTCACTCGTCGCTCCTCCTAATGTTTCCATTTCATATTAATTCATTTTGTTGATTGGTTTTTGGCTTTTTTTGTGGGCTTTCCCTCTCCTCTGTATCATCCTTATATATATATATATATATATATATATATATATATATATATATATATATATATATATATATATATATATATATATATATATATATATATATATATATATAATAGCTAAACCAAACAAACTTAGCAAAAATATCATATATATATATATATATATATATATATATATATATTATATTATAAGAGATAAGATAACCAAATACACACACATGTTGTCAAAAGATATGAATCCCCAGTACTTTTAAGAGCCTCAAAATAAAGCTTTGCATTATAGTTATGCACACACCCAATAGGATTATTCTGATATCTTCACGGATCATTTTTTTCAATTCCATAAAAATGTTTATATAATTGTTAGCAAAAAACAGACTTTTAGAAATCTCCACAAATAAAAATCAAGGGAAGTTAAATTAGGACTATTAGTATCCTGCTTAAATTCGGCATTTGCATCGGATTGCCCGTTTTCCGGAGTGTCCGAATAGCCAATCTCTCACCATAACTGATAGAACGCCATCTTGTTGGAACCAAATCTAACACAAAAGAAATGGATAAAGTTATTTTATCTACTTACAAATGTATCAAGTACATCAACGAATCTTTTGGAAGAAATTACTAGCCAAATTGTGCATTTTTATGTCGCCAGCGTTAGAATTAACTTTACCAGTAAAGTATAAATTATCTTGGTCTGACATACAAAGTTAATTACGGAAATTTTTATGTTGGTAGAAAGGAATTTTACGGCCTTTAATTTTTCTATATAAGTTTGTGAGTGGGAGAAAACTTCTTTATTTTTATGCGATAAGAATACTTCTTGGGGTCATTAACAAGAGTGCTTTTAAGTATTTCTCTCGTGACTGTAAGTGTTATACTTCCTAATGTAAAATTTGGGGGCTTGATTCTATAGATATCTAAACCTTTCAATAATTTCATCATCTCCCTTCCTAGGTCTTACAGTGTGACTTGAACGATCGTTCGTTTTGCGCTGATGTCTCAAAACAGTCGAATATTTCCTCAATTTTCCCACCCAACTTTATACGCGGCTTTTAGAAGGAGAAGCGTTAATGCTATATTCTCCAGACAACAACAGTTTATTCCATCTCTTGAACGATCCGTCTTGATTGTATGTTTCTATGTAAAAAACCGGATGTTCTAATTTCCATTTTGGTCTTGATTATAAAGAACATAATCTGAACAAATATATAGAAATACAAGCCGCTGTTCTCTTCCTTAACAGGAAGAGCTTGGTTACACGGGCACCCCTGGGGGGTGTGGCCTACGGCCTCATTTGCTAATCTTAACCGCCTTTTTTAATCCCCTTTATAGACTCTTTATCTTGACACCCTGAACACCCTTTTCTTCTTCTTCTTCTTCTTTTTCTTCTTCTTTTATTTCTTTTTTCTTTGTCTTCTTTTTTTCTTTTTCTTCTTCTTTTTCTTCTTCTTCTTTTATTTCTTTCGTTTTTTTCTTGTTTTTTCTTCTTCTTTTATTTCTTTTTCTTTCTTTTTTTTCCTAGGTGACAACCGAACTAAAAAAATAAATCTTATTCAAACACCTCCAAAAAATCTCGTTCTTAAAATATAGGGTTATGGAAATTTAGAGTTTTGAGGGGTGGGGACTGCCTTTTTATTCACTCTGCATATGCATATATCACATATATATGTATCAGAGGAATATATTTGTGTAGCGTATGTGTTTTTAGAGCAAATATTAAGAATTGGGGTTATCTGTGTAGATGAAAGATTGCAAATGAACGTCTTGGCGCAAGGAGAAAGTTCTGTTTGATGCTAAATTACCTACCTTCTTTGTACAAGCTTGTTCCTGTGGTTTATAATAATACACCCTTTATTAGAGCAGTTAAGGCAACAAAGTATGTCATTACCCTTCGTGCCTTTTTCACTATATCTGTTATTTTTATCCACCTTTTTCTTCAGCTTTCTCTTTTTCTCTCCCGGGACTTTTATCTGGTTTGAAGACCCTGGTTGATTATACCAGAGGTGATCGTATTGAATACATAACATCTAGAATTAGTTCCTTTTGTAACAGATCTCAAAGGCTTCTACAATGAAACCGCACTGCGACCGCATTTAAAAGAAGAGCGAAGTGCGACCGCATATGAAAGGAACCCGCTCTGCGACTGCACTGCATGAGAAACCGCACTGTGACCGCACTTAACATTTTGGAATCATAAGAACATAATAAATGACAGCAGTGTTTGCCACCTCCACTTTCAATCCCGTCCTTCCCGGGCTCTCCATTCACATGATTACTGTGCAAAAATAGTGAACTCCGGGATAATTCCTCCATTCCCTTCACAACTAGAGCATGGAACCCCTTTACCCCTACTCTTTTTGCTGATTCTTATAACCTGCCTTTCTTTAAGAGGTAGGTCTGACATCACCCGATGAGACCCGTCCATTAACTGTTGTTTTCCCCATCTTGTCCTGTTCTATTTTTTTTCACAGAGTCTGAAAAAAATACCATCTTTCTGAACTGTACCCTCCAGCAAGAGCCAGCCCCTGATGGTCACGAGCTTGCCACCGACTGTCATTCTGATTTTTAGGTTAATTTCATTGTCCGGTCGGAGAACATCTTCCACAATTAATAGGAACTGGGAACAAACATGTTAAATTATAATTTATTTTATAATCCTAAAAAACCGATTGATAAAAAACTCAGTAGTCAAAGAAATGAAGCTGAGTCATTAAAAAACGAGACCTCTGACCTCTACATTACCTCCGGGTCTTTGACTCCATTAAATCGAGGAAGTCTCACGAAGAGCCGCCTTTTTTACCTTTTTTGTCATATTTTTCCTTATTGTTTCGGTGGCAATAAACTATGAAAGGCCTTATTTTCTTTAGCGGAGACGAAAATAAATGGATTTTTTTGTTCGAAGTCGTGAATAATTGATTGAGACAAGACACGCCGCGGAAAACTGATGGAAACATGACATGTTTAGTTTTCGAGAAACGGGAGGGGGGGGGGAGCGCAGGAGAGGAGTCAACCACCCTTTTTGGTAAGAATAATTAATAAGACATCAAAGGGTTTTTAGAATAAAAAAGAAATTTATGTAACTAACGAAGCTATTAAATCAGTGGAGAAAGAATGAACGTAAAAAAAGAAACATGGATATATAGAGAGAACAGAAATAGTAAAACGATTAATGACGAAGCAAAATTAAAGAGCAAACCTTAAAATAATAAATAGTGCGTTGATTTGTTCTACTGTATAACTCTATATGAAAACAAAGTCTAATTTACAAAGAACGGGTACACTCACGTGTAAGCCAATAAATCCCATGTGATGTCTGAGTTTAGTGAATAAATAGATGATAGAATCTACAATGAAACTGATGGAAAGGAACAAAGAAATGACCAAACAAAACAAAAATCCTGTAAATGGTGACAAAATCCTTTTACCAAGCTCTGAAAATGGTATGGGTCCCAATCTCGCCATGAGACGGCTAAATAAGGATTTCTAAGGGTTAATACGACAAGAAAACAATCTTCCACAGATCAGCCTCTTTTTCAGAGTTAAATATTTGTGTCGTCTTTCATTACAATTCCTCGGGGGCTTTGAAAGACACCCTCTCAATTCTGTTATTATGTTATCAGATAGCAGCTACCTATGTAACAAAACTCTCAAAGCTAATAGAGTATGGAAAGAATAAAGCGTTTGAAGACATTCAGATGGAATACAATGAAGGTAATGACCTCATTCGTCTGCTATAAGAAAGTAAACAATGTTACGAGTAGAGGGTATTCGAAAATTGCATTCCATCTCCCTACATTCATAATCTGGCGCAATCTAAAAAAACATCTCTAACGTGTCTTCATTTTGCACGAAACAAATAAGAAGATCCAAGTATAATTTTATAGTCACTCATTTGACGAAAGGAGCCTCACTTAAACCACAAAAATCGATTTTTTTCCTTTGTTTCTAGTCCTTATTCTTCCATAACCACAAAATATATTAAAAAAACCTTTGTATTATAATAATTTGTTGCATGTTTTCACCAGTGTACCTATAGGAAATTTTGAACTAGTCTTCTAGCCGTCAAATTCCAAGATTTTAGTTTTGATATTACACTTTCATCATTAAATTTGATAATGTTCTTGTTCTTTTAATTGCTTCATTTTCTCTTTTTCTCCTCACTCGTTTGCCTTTTTACTATATGAGCCTTAAACAACCGCCGGTATACAATTTCTATATAGATGAAAATAAACTTGGAAAGAAATACGTATAAGAAATGAACAGCCGTCATTAAAGAACTATTTTTAGCCATGGAAGCTCGGAAAATAGTCCTTTGATTAACTGAGGTTAACCCTGTTTATCAAGTTAAAAAATTCAATTCTAAAGTCACAATGGCTTGGATTTATTTATAGGTACCTTTCAGTGTTGTTACAGTGGGGCGTGGCTTAAGTGATTTGTAGTAGAGTGAGTGGGGTAAAGGTGGTAGGAGAACTTACGCTTCCATGAGCGTTTCTCGTCAAAAATAAGGCCTTAGAAACCTTCCTGATTAGTTCACCGGCCGCTGGTGACTCGACAGAAATAAGAATGCAACATCGGAACATCAGTACTGGTGGGGAAGGAAAATGACACAGAAAGAATTGCGAGGAGATAAAAAGAATTCCGGAAACTTAACCCAATCCAATTATGGAAAGGGTGGCGTGGCCTATGTGGTGACTTCGGAAAGATATCTACTGGAGTAGTAAATCAGGAGGTCATCAGTGTATTGTGTGATGCTAATTGAACGAAGAACACTAAAGATGGTCATTTCCTTGAAAGAAGCAAAGGAGAGGCGTTCAAAAACGAATACTGGGGAATTCTATCCTCCCATCAAAGAAAGCTGGAACAGGAGGCACCTTTTTGTATATAGAAAGAACGCTTGCACAAGAATTGAAAAAGAATCCACGAAGTCTAAAGGAATTTAAGTTATAGATATTAGAATAGCGACAGGTATTGGCGTAGGCTTTGTATATGTCGAAAATACAGCCAGCGTGACATTACGGTGCGAAAATGCATTATGGACTAACACTCTGAATCGACGAACGCTAGTATAGCAGAAATAGAAATTCCGAGGATCGGAGTTTGGTTTGAGGACAAGCACCAAGACTACTCCACGATAGGCCAAGGCAAGACTGCTCCCAGGACAGATCTGGTTATAAAGATCTATCTATCTAGGAGGAAGAGAAACGTTGATACATGAAGGTGTGGAGAGATAGGTAGTGGATTTTTTCAATCTAAAAGCAGTATTTATATGAAGAATGTGATGTTTTGGCTTTTCTTTGAAGAAGATACGATTAGAATTCTCATCTTTCGTGACAACAAGCAGGCTTAACAAGGTGGGCTTACCCTCCACTCCGCGGAGTCATCGCCAGATTTCGTTGGGTTAAAAAGAGGTGGAAATTTTGTAGACATACACCTTCCAAGAGGAGTGACGAGACACTTTGAGAATATGACGTAGTAAATCTCTGCCATTGTTCATCTAGACCTTATGTTAGTAAGGAGGCGTGTAAAAGTAACAGCGAGTTTCACACTTTTAAACAGACCGCTTCACTACATTCGAGACACCAATATGGAATCGCCCGAATTTTAATTGTGCTGAAAGACTGGAGGATAGAGGAGCAGGCTGATGTGAATATTAAAGATATGAGCAAAGCTAGAGCTTCATCCATCATAGAAAAATTATACCCCTATGAGATCTTGTTGTGCTAACGCAGAGGCCAACACATTCTGCACCACGGAATCGTCATCTCTCGCATGACAGATGGAGTAGGGTGAAGGAGTGACCGAGTAGTAATCAATGGTCAAACGTCATATTTGGCCTCTGTTACTAGTGAAGTTCCTCAGGATTCAGTCTTGGTACTCTTATTGTTTATCATCTACGTAAATGATATTGACGTGGCTTGTTTGTCTGTGCAGTAGAATTTACCATTAAATCTTGAAAAATGCAAGCTAATGCACAGAGGCTACAATTATCGGAAAGCTTAGTTCGTTAGCGCATTAAATTTAAGGGGGCAAAACCTGTAACAAAACAGTTTCGAGTAATACTACAGAAACTTTTTTTTAAAATATTAGATAAAATTTCCGGAAACTTAAACTATTAAGGTAAATTGGGATTGGATAAGAACAATGAAAAAAGAGGAACTTCGAGAGTCTTAAATTAATTAAAAAATGCCTGGTACTAAATTAATTTTCATTATTTTCATCGGAGCGATGCCTCCATGAAATGGACCAAAATTTCTTAGGCTCGAAGCCCTGAGTAACCTCGAAACGAAGAGAAAATTTCTACATTATTATATTCCTATTTCATAAACCATTTTGTATTGTTAAAGTATTATTATGACTAAAACCAAACCTTTTCTATCAAAATTCCTGTTGGTGTTCTTCATTTCAATTCAGCTAGATATCTTTTCAATTTTCGATCCTCCTTTTAAAGGAGGGAAATGTGGAATGTGGAGAGCCTTAATCTTTATTACCCATTACTTTCCACTTTTGCAAAAGGATTTTAAACTGCTTAATTTATTTGCGACTCTTTATAACTCTCTCTCTCCATCTTCATCACCTGCCATGGGCTAATGTGTTATTGAATGCTTCCTGCTTAATATCAATTGCAATGTGTTTATTTTTACAGTGTTCTGGGATAATATTCTAAATTAATAAGATAATATACATAGAGTAACATATTTAGTGAAAAGCCAAGTCAGTGAAAGTCAAATAAAAAGAATTGCAAGGATTTTTTGAGTACTTCTGTCGATGCCTCAGTTTGATTTCCATCCTTTCACGTGGCTTAGAGAATCCGCGGCTAATTTATCTATTATTACCTTCATATCTCATTGAACATCGTATTTACATCTTACATCGTTCCATTCTTTTCTTTAATTTTCATCACTTTTCTGTTACCTTTACTTCTGTTATAATTATCTTTCCTTTTTTTCTTTAATTTTTTGCACTTTTTTTGCTAACCTTTCTTTGGTTATAATTTTAAAGTGCACGGGTTCGATACATCGAATGAAGTTCAGAGCTTTAGGTATAGGAAAACCGAGTGGTGCGCTGAGTTCTCTGAAGGCGGCGATGCAAATGATATTGATCGAGTAATTGCAGATCGTGCACCAAACACTGCCGTCGCAAACATGACAACAAAATGCCATTTACTTGAAAATGCTTTTGAATCGTGTCAAAATTTCATTTCATAAAACCGTGGGTGAAAAGGAAAAAGATAAAGAATATATTTGAACAAGATCAACAGACCTCAGTCGCGCACTCTCAATTATTTCAATCTTTTTGAAAAGAAAATTAATCAACAAACGTTTAATTAATTAAAAACAAATCATAAAACCTTCAAAACAAGTGGGGCAATCCGACCCATAGTTAGTTTTCTTCTAATAATTCCCGGACTAACCTTGAAAGGACCTTACCAATTGTATTCCCCTAAAGAAAATGTAAACCAACAGGCGAGTTTCAAATTTCTTTAGAATAGGACGAATAGTTACGATGTTATTGCCAAAATACTCATTAAAAAATAAAATGATTACCATCCGATGGACTGACCTACTGATTTACAGACCGTTATAGTAACTTATAGAGTCGCGTGCACGCGATTAAGAAAGTATGCGTCAAAAACTACAAAATAATAACTCAAACTTTCCTTTTAAACGTAAAAATGCGTAACATATGAAGGTCGTTCGGAAAGTAACTCCTCCTAATTTTTTGTTTCGCCTAAAGGGGTCTGAGGGGACTGCCTACAGCATTGTTATGATGACTGAACCTTTGCACTAATAACCTGAAATGTCAATTTCTTTGTTGCAGATTTTGGCGGTTTGAAGGTCTAAGAAAGCAAACCTGGTCATGGACGTGCGTCAGAAGCAGAGATGCGTCATTGAATTCCTCCATGCAGAAGAAATTGAACCAATTGACATCCACCAACGCTTGGTGAACGTTTACGGAGCCGAGGCAGTTGATGTTAGCATGGTTAGAAGATGGGTTCGTTGATTCAAGAGTTGCGACAGAGATGTGAGTGACAAACTGCTTTCCATCAGGCAAAGTGATGTGCACCGTTTTCTGGGACCAAAAAGGTGTAATCCTCTTGGATTTCTTGGAACCAGTGGCAACTATCAACTCTGACCGTTACGTTGAAACGTTAATCAAGCTGAAGAACCGGATTGCCCGTAAAAGGCCAGAAAAGAAAGAAACATTTTGTTTGCAACACGATAACGCCAGACCACCCACGAGTTTGAAGACCACTGAATGTGTGACAATGTTTGGCTGGACAGTGCTGTCATACCCACCGTATAGCCCCAATTTGGCACCGTCTGACTTCCGCTTGTTCAGGCCTCTGAAGGACGGATTACGCAGGCAGCGTTTACCAGACAAAGACGCCCTCATCAACACTCTACAGAAATGAACCGCCTCAGCAGGTGCGGACGTTTACTATGACCTTGCTCATTGATGGCGGAAATCCCCTGACAATTGTGGTGATTACGTAGGAAAATAAACTCTGATGCAAAAATGTCCGCTCGTTTCAATGATGCCACTCCTCTCTTTGGAACTCTTCAACTTTTTGAGTTAAAAAATAAGAGGATTTACTTTCTGAACGGCCCTTGGGTGTATAGAAACACTATCAACATATATTGTCGACTGCTACTGATGGTATTACTCATTAGTCACCAAAGTGATATGAGTTAAGAACAAAAAAATCATTAAAAAGCAAGTAGTCAGGTGGAAGAGCAAAGTAATGGCATTGTCTGACATTTTGAATCACTGATAACGGATAAATTAGTCGAGAACTTTGAAAATCCTCAATTTTAGAAGATATCCTTCTTGTTTAATGAATCTAATCGAGTTCTTTCATGACATTACCGCTACTTATGATAATTTTAAAGATGTTGATGTAGTTTACCTGGACTTCAAAAAAGCTTCAGAGTCGGTGCCGCACGTACCGGATATTGCAAACGTCCTGTTAGACTCGTCATGATGCTCTCAACAAAGGTCACAATAATCGTTCAATGCAGTTAAAAACATTTTTATTGTTTTAACTAGAAATATGTGTTTAAATTGCAAGATTAATCAATTTGTTCGCCCTCGACCACGAACACATGTTTCAGGCGAGGCCAGAAGGTCACCCACACGTTGGGGACGAAGTCCTTCCTCATACTGGCCCACACGCGGTTGACAGAGGACTTCAGCTTGTCGATGTTCATGTAGAGAACCTTGCAGGCCTTGCCCTCGATATGCGCTCACGCGCTGAAGTCGAGGGGAATGAGGTCAGGCGACTGCAGCAGCCAAAATTCTTTCGATCAGAAGTTCAATGTTTGACCCCAACCACTCTTGCACGTTCTTGGACGTGTGGGCTGCCGCGAGACCGTCCTGCTGAAAGACGTAGTCCGCCTTCTTTATGATCTTTTTTAACCAAGGGTCGGACTCTCGTGGCTAAAATGTCCCTGTAATCGGCCACGAACTACACCGACGGAATTTTCTCGCCATTAGAAGCCACGACGTCAAGTATCATCACGGAGGCCGGGTACTTGGTTGTGGACACATAGCGAAACTCGGAGACGTCGTTGAGAAAGAGACGACAGCGCTCCCGACGTTGTTCTCCTTGACGGCCCTGGCCACTGTTGCCACTGAGATGTTCTTATTCTTCGCGAGCAGCCTCATTTTGAGCTTCGAAACACTTTCGAGGGCGATTCTCACAGCGAAACGGTTAACAATTGTAGGTTTGCCTGAATGGGGTCGATCTTTGAAGTATTCCCCGTTTTTGAGCCTCTCCACGACGTTCATCCGACTGACATTGTGCCGCATGGCGATGTCGGACTCGTTGTAGCCAGCGCTCAGGAGAAAAGAGATCTAGATTCTTTTTACGTCCATCTCGATACACAATTAAAAAGAGGTTTTACTGACACGTTTGACGGAATTTTTTCTATCAAACACGTAAAGCTATCGAAAGATAAACAAGGTTTGCTTTCAAAAAATCGCGTGCCCTCACTTATTCTGATTTATGACTACACCTAACATAATAAATCCAAGCGTATCATATTATAGCCTAGCTTAGAATAACCTAGACTAGTATAACCTACCATACCCTATACTAGAATAACCTTGCATAGCTTAGCCTATTATAGCCGTGGTTAGCCAGCCTATCATAGCCTAACATAGTATTACCTAGCATAGCAGAGCATAGCCCTCCCTAGCCTATTATACTTTAGCCTACCCTAGCATAGCATAACTCTATCTCGCCTAGCATAGCTTAGCATAGTATAACCTACCCTAGCATTAACTATCCTAGACAAATATAGCCTATGCTATGTGTCGTGGTATATGGCCGAGTATGTCTGTACGTTTGTTCCGTACATAAATAACTTCGTTCCTTTTTTTCTCTAAGAGTGCTATATTACTATTTATCTTTTATCCTTTGATTTGATTCTTAAACCAGGGAGAATTCTTAATGTTATATCTATTGCCATATGCAGCGTTTGGAGGATTTATTTAAACAACTAGAGCAAAAATATACTTTCATTACCAAAAAAAATTAAATAATAAATACTTTAAATCTACTAAGGCTATAATAACAGGGTCTAAATAATAATTAATACTACAAATGAGTACTACGCGATGGTTCACGCAAAGATTGACTTTAGTGCGGAATGTTAATTAAAGAAAATAATTAAATGGGAAACATTTTACTTCTAACAAAGTAACGTCAGACGGGGAATAACCTTGACCGAGAATCTCGTTTAGTTGAGGAGGGAATTGAGGCGAGGCGAGTGTGTCGCCAGACGAGAGGTGGAATCGGACGCAAAGCTGTCTCCGAGGTGAGTGAAGAGGGTCGCTTGACGATGTATCTTGACTCGACGATATAAGCGAAGCGACAGTGGATGTATGATTATTCCAATCTTTGGGTTAAACTTGTGAGGCTTCTCGACGATGAGCGTTGACCAAGAGGTGAATCCTTTCTTGAGTGGAACTTCACTTTGGTATGCCTCAATGGTGATGGATATCTCTTGTTTTATTCGAAAACTGAGATAGGGGGTTTCTCTGACGAGATGGATATGAGAGTGATTCTCTATACCGATGGTCTACTCTTCGATGTGACCACAGGGTACAGCTTCAGGATGAAAACTCCTGCTCGGTTCCACCTTTTTACTCTTCGTCTTAATGGCCGGACTGACGCCGGTACTCGTCTTCTTTCGATCGCTAACTCGATTCTCTTCTTCTTTTCTCAAATTGAAGTATATATACCTCACTTATCCCCTGGGGGGAGGGGAGGGGAGATGAGTGCCCATGTTTAAGCTTCTCTCCTAGGGCATCACTTTTCAGCGTGGTGACCCTTAGCCCTAATGGTCTCTTCTGGTATTCGTTGGAGCGAGTGAAATTTCGTCTATTTAGCGAAACTAGACGTAAAAAGTAGGAGGGGACAGTGGACCTGTTCATAGATTTTTATTCGAAGGCTTCTACCACCCTCCTTTGTTTATACTAACGGGCTACGAAATCTGCCGATTCTAAGGTTTCCTTGCGAGTAATATCGAAGATTTTTGTGTCAGCGGGGGAAAATGGGAGGGGGAAGGGGGTCAAGTATCGGCTCATATGCCACGAAGCTGTTGGCGCTGTGTAACCGAACTGGCATATGTTTGGTCCTCGCGATATTGATTTCCTCACACTATTCGATTATAAACTAGTCAAGCATAGCTTAGTATTGTCTAGCCTTCATACTATATGCTATCCTAGCATAGCATAATATAGCCTAAATTAGCATAGTATATCTTACCCTTGTACATTATATCTTAGCCTAGCCTAGCCTATAATAACTTGCATAGTATAGCCTATTCTAGGCTTGCCTAGCAGATTATAGAATATTATAGCCTAGTCTAGTCTAGCAGAGTATGGGCCAAATAGTTATGAGGTTATTACAAAAACAAATAAATAGCAAAACGGGCACCGACCGACCGCCGACATAGTCGCTCGCGACTTGATTCGCACCTGACTAAAAATTCATACCAGAGATAACGGCTCTTAAAGGTAAGAGTTTAAATTCCCTTGATGGGTTTAAACTCGCGATCATATATCCTTCGGTAACTGAGCGGAAACGGATTCATTATGGCCCATTTTGCCCCAGGTTTTTCTACTCCTTTGATGATTTACGATGTCTCAACCACCCTCATTCCTTCGGAGAGCTGGAATGCAATCCCAGTTCCTTGTGCTCGACAGCGCATTAATCTTTGTTATTGAAATAGAGTTAAGAAAATGACCTATGTTATTGTGAAATATATTATAGGTTGTTTGGACTTCCCTTATAGGACTGAAACCTTGAGCCTTTACTTCATATCACACTCTTCTGAATTCTTTCATTGCCATTCTCCCTACATCTTTCTACTTTTTCCTCCTGCAACACCTTTGTTTGTCAACCTTTTCCGATTCTCCAATATCCCTCCCACACAGTGCAAGTCTGATGCAATTTAAGGAGATTTTCTCAACACTCAGGTCGGGTTTTTACCTTCATACTGCAAACACAAAGAATATATACATACACTAGAGGCTACTAACATCTCAGAAATGGACCTCACTTCGTTTCTTTTGAGAAATAACTTTGCTTTCTTTGCCCTCTCCAAACATCAGAGCCTTTCTACTAAATTCTCTGTTCTATTAATTAAATTGCTCTATTCCTTATGACCACTGTCTCAATTCCTTCTTCAATAAATATTCTTAACTCAGTCATCACTGAAACCAAATTTCCAAACACAAAATATATTCGATCCATTAACTCGTACCTTCTCTCTTCGAAGGAGATCATTTATAGATGAAACACTCGTGATTCTCCCTTGAACTGCATGAGAATCACGAGATATCTTCAACAAACGGCTAATCTCTCCTCTATGATGAGCAGGCGTCTTGCAAACTAAGCACCATACTCACTGCGAAGATCAAATGCACCAGGTGATCAGAATACAGAGTAATAATGAAATAGCAGCGGAATGAAGAAGATAAAACAGGAGAGCTCTTAAATGAAAAGGATTAACGCTTTCCGTCATCAAAATTTGGTCTATTAAGACACATAAGTAGATAAAATAGATGAAAAAACAAGGGAAAAGGATAGCGCAAGTGATCAAAGATAAGAGTCTTTTTCGCAAACAGGTTTTCTGTCTTGAATACGTCGTCCCGAATCAACATCCAGACTTACAGAGGAAAGAGGACTTATCACCCCCATTCAAGGGTCTGTTGATGGATACTCTTGAGCTAGATTCTTGTGTGTGGAGTTGAAAAAAGGAAAAGGAACTAGTTTTTTTTTTAAAACGGGAAAGAGACAACTGGTATAATTATACTTCCCCATACCAGTTCATTTAACCGGGTTGGACAACATCGGATAAAATATAGGTCTAGGTTTACAAGGACTTTAATTGCGAACATTGCCATCACTACGAACTGTATACCTATGCAAGTTCATTATAAGAGTACCTGAATCAAATTATGATAAAGAATTTGATATAGGCAATGTGATAGAACGAGTTCAGAGCTGCATTCATTTCAACTTCTATCACATTTTATTTAAAACCATGAGGCTACCCACGTGCATCTTCGATTCGAGGCTTGGAGTCTTATCAACAGCTACCGGACGCCAATGTTTAAACAAGGAGGTTATCGTCCCCCCCGTTCGCCCCCATACGCCGACCTCGCCAGATCGAGTTAGGCTTATGGGCAGATAAGGCATTGTTCCCCGGCTCGGCTGTGCGTTCCCTCGAAGCTTCCACCCCATTCTCCTCCACGCCAAGGAGATGTCCTGGCTATTTATATGGAAACTTTACCACTAAGATCAGATTGGAGATCCAGATTTTCGTCGCGAAACATCACCACGACCCTCTCTCCCTTTGTGCGCCAAGGGACCTCGACCTCGACCTCGAGATTCACCATCACTTGTCCAGAAGGAGGACAATATTCCTTGAGTGCCAAAGGTTCGAGCCTTTAGTGACGCCAAGTCCCCAAGGCATCCCCCCCCCCTGTTGTTCAAGGAGAACAGCATTAGAACAGCCATTGTTCGTTTTGAGCCCTTCGCCAAGAACGGTTCTCATCCCCCCCCTGTTGTTCAAGGAGAACAGCATTAGAACAGCCATTGTTCGTTTTGAGCCCTTCGCCAAGAAACGGTTCTCATCCCCCCCCTGTTGTTCAAGGAGAACAACATTAGAACAGCCATTGTTCGTTTTGAGCCCTTCGCCAAGAAACGGTTCTCACCCCCCCTGTTGTTCAAAGGAGAACAACATTAGAACAGCCATTGTTCTTGAGCCCGTAGACAAGAGACGGTTCTCATCCCCCCCCTTTGTTCAGAAGAGAACAACCTAGAACAGCCATTGTTCGTCAAGCCGTTCGTCGAGTAACGGTTCTCCTTTCCAAGACGCCACGTCAGGATCCTTTTACCCCCCCCCCCTTCGGCTGGAACTCGCCAGCGGACCGAATATTCCTTCAAGTACCTTCCAATGCACCCTAATGAAGTTACGTAAGCCAAGCGTCACCTTTTGAGTATTGATCCCTTATTTGTCAATTCTATCCTGTGCTTTAAATGGTTTATTGAACCATCCCATCTCTTTAACTCCATATTTGTTTTACCTTTTTTGATCCCTTAAATCCTTGGATTAGCCCGAGTCTCCACGACCCTTTCCATTCTGTTTGTCAATATTTTCCGTTTTTGTGTTTGCTGATAGTTATTATTAATAAAACTCTATTTTATTAATCATAGCAATATTATTATCCTTGAGCTCAGTTCCACTTCTTAAGCATTTTGAAGATACATAATATCGGCCGCCAGACAGTAAAAACGCACTCTAGAGATAATTAAGGAAGTTCCCTCAACGAATAGTGATATATGGTATATCGTCGGGAGTCATTCTACGACATATATATATATTCTATTTAATTTGGTGTCAGGTGTGGGGTTTAACGCTATATCTTTGCAAACACTGGTCTCAGTCGAGTAAAGCATAGTGTTATTCGTTATAATAATAGAATATAGTAGTTCCCTTTTGTTTTAACGATTGCTATCCCCCTTTTTTTTAAACTTAAGAAGCTGGAGTAGCTCAAGGAACGGTTATAATAATTTGTTTGTGTTTTTTTTGCGATTTTAGTCAGTGGTTATTTAGATTGAGAAACCAAGTACGAATAGGTCAGTGCCAATATTTAGGTAGGCTAATTCTATAGAGGCATAATTCTTGTTGCAAGGAATTTTAGTTGTTTGACTATTGCGCCCCCAAGTGCAAAGATGACTCAGTTTGAAATCTTTAAAGCGCAAGGAGAGTCCTGTGGACTTTCCGGATAAGAACTAATTGAGTACATTCGAGAGGAGCAAAGAAAAGAGGAAGAAAGAGAAAGGGAAAGAGTAATCCGACAAGAGGAACGGGAAAGAGTAATCCAACGAGAAGAACGAGAAAGAGAAATACAACGAGAAGAAAGAAAAAGAGAGGAACGGATAAGACAAGCTGACCATCAGATTGAATTAGCTCGGATTGAAGCAGAATTTCAAAGAAAAATGGAAGTAATAGAAAGGGAAAGAGTAATCCAACGAGAAGAAAGAAGGACGGACTCGCGCTCCTTCCCAGGGAAGCTGACAAAGTTTCCGAGCCCCGTAAAACCCCAAAACTTCTTTCCCCAAAACCAACAACGGGACTCCAAACCTCCCGTTAAGACTTCTCCTCCATCTCTCTTCCCGAAGCGACCAACCATATGCTTCACCTGTGGTGTAGAAAACCACATGAGCTGGAATTGCCCCCAAAATTCTAGGCTTAAAAGCGGACCAGCCCACCAAGTTCACCAGATTAATGCAACCCCGGCTCCCCCGGTGGTGCAGACCCAAGCAGAAACTTCTCCCCATCCGTCAGGCCACCAGGTAAATCTTTTTTTTGATAAAAGTTCAGCGGGAACTTTGAAATATGAGGAGGGCAGCGTGGACAGCTGTCGAGTATTGACTCTCGTCAGGGACACAGGATGTACGTGCTTCATCGTGTCCGACGAACTCCTCCCAGTGGCCTCTAACCACGAAAAATTTGCGGTGGTACATGACCAACTTGGGCGGGCGAACCGATTCCCCGTCGCTAGATGTTACCTGCAGTGTCAATATTATAATGGCTGGGCTGAAGTCATTGTAGCACCCATACAATTCTGTTCCGTACTTATAGGACAGAGCCCCCAAGTAAGTTTCGACCCTGTGTTTCAGGCCGCCCTTCCTCAAGGCCGAGTTAAGAAAAAAGCCCAGGAGCCCGTCCCCATCAGAACCCCGATACCGTCCGATTTCTCGGAGACCCCTAACCAGGACTTTAGGACGGCAAAAGAGGAGTGTGAATCACTAACACCCTTAGGTGATAAGGCCACAGACAAGGACACGGAAACTGTCCGTGGACCCCCTCCCCCAAAAAAGAACCCCCCAACGCGCCCATGGAGATACCTTCGTAGAACTGGACGAAGCATCGGCGCTTGAAGAGGATTGCCCCGCGGAGTCCCTTAATGTAATCCAGACAGTGTGCATCCAACCTGATGCCGATTACCCTCCTCCTTCCCTACCAGGCGAGTCTTTGGAACCCTCTGACCTGGATAGTGACGCGCAGCTGACACCACGTCAGAAGAGTCAGCTCCAAGAACTAATTAAATGGAATCACCATTTATCCACCCTATTAGCTCTTTTCGAGCAACTGCGTGAAAATGGCCTCACCATTGGCCCCAGCAAATGCCAGTTTGCCCACGAAACCATCAAATATTTGGGTTTCAAAATAGGACAAAGCAAGTCAGGTCCCCACGAGAACAAGATTAAGGCAATCGCCGACATGCCCCTCCCGATTACAAAGAAGCCATTAAGATCGATCCTAGGATCAGCTTCTCCCTATCAGCGATTTGTTCCGAATTTCGCTGCAATTTCGGCCCCCCTATGCCCCCTTCAGGAAAAGAATTTCTCCGATCGTTTACGTTGGAATGATGTCGCTGTTTCCCATTTTAATCAGCTCAAAAGTAAGTTCATTTCTGCCCCCATTTTAAAGTTGCCCAACCCGGAAAAATCTTTTGTGGTTAAGACCGACGTGATCAACGAGGGCATTGGAGGTGTACTCCTTCAATACGTGGATGACAGAACGAGTCATCCAGTTGCATATGCTAGTCGTCAATTATTACCACGCGGAAAGAGATATGCCACTAGAGAAAAGATAGCTCTATCAATTATCTGGGTCATAGACAAATTCAAGATGTACTTGATAGGTAAAGAATTTCAAATAGGAACCGACCACCGTCCGTTAGCCTATATTAGGAATTTGAGACACTCAAACGGCCGCATCATGCGCTGGAGTTTACTCTTGCAAGAGTATCAATTTAAAATAAATTATATCAAAGGTTCCGATAACCAGGTCGCTGACGCACTCAGTAGGAATGCGTTACCGAATAGCGTAGAATAATTGTATTCATAGCATTAGTATCTCCATGTAGGTATATACCGTCTTATACGACTTAATTTAAGATTCTTTTGTAATATAATTAATTAATGTATATGTCTGAATTTTGTAACGCTCAATGTCTAATTTTTTTGATGTATATATATTTGTTCTTATTAATTTACGTATAAATTATTTTGTCCCGTATGTACTAAGTTTATATCCTTTCATTGTTACATGCCCTTTTTTTTTTCTCTGATTAAGTTGTATTAAAGGTTATTTTCCCCTGTAATCTAAAGATCAAAATAATCATATGTATTGAGGTAATACTAGTTAAGTGCAGGAAGGCACGGTTGGTACGAGAAAACGAGTTCCCTACAACGGAGCTCTATCGTTGTCCCTTCTCTCTTTTTTTTTCCGAAGTGACAACTTCCCCTGGAATGGAGGGGTGTGATAGAACGAGTTCAGAGCTGCATTCATTTCAACTTCTATCACATTTTATTTAAAACCATGAGTCTACCCACGTGCATCTTCGATTCGAGGCTTGGAGTCTTATCAACAGCTACCGGACGCCAATGTTTAAACAAGGAGGTTATCGTCCCCCCCGTTCGCCCCCATACGCCGACCTCGCCAGATCGAGTTAGGCTTATGGGCAGATAAGGCATTGTCCCCCGGCTCGGCTGTGCGTTCCCTCGAAGCTTCCACCCCATTCTCCCCCACGCCAAGGAGATGTCCTGGCTATTTATATGGAAACTTTACCACTAAGATCAGATTGGAGATCCAGATTTTCGTCGCGAAACATCACCACGACCCTCTCTCCCTTTGTGCGCCAAGGGATCTCGACCTCGAGATTCACCATCACTTGTCCAGAAGGAGGACAATATTCCTTGAGTGCCAAAGGTTCGAGCCTTTAGTGACGCCAAGTCCCCAAGGCATCCCCCCCCCCTGTTGTTCAAGGAGAACAGCATTAGAACAGCCATTGTTCGTTTTGAGCCCTTCGCCAAGAACGGTTCTCATCCCCCCCCCTGTTGTTCAAGGAGAACAGCATTAGAACAGCCATTGTTCGTTTTGAGCCCTTCGCCAAGAAACGGTTCTCATCCCCCCCCCTGTTGTTCAATGAGAACAACATTAGAACAGCCATTGTTCGTTTTGAGCCCTTCGCCAAGAAACGGTTCTCACCCCCCCTGTTGTTCAAAGGAGAACAACATTAGAACAGCCATTGTTCTTGAGCCCGTAGACAAGAGACGGTTCTCATCCCCCCCCCTTTGTTCAGAAGAGAACAACCTAGAACAGCCATTGTTCGTCAAGCCGTTCGTCGAGTAACGGTTCTCCTTTCCAAGACGCCACGTCAGAATCCTTTTACCCCCCCCCCTTCGGCTGGAACTCGCCAGCGGACCGAATATTCCTTCAAGTACCTTCCAATGCACCCTAATGAAGTTACGTAAGCCAAGCGTCACCTTTTGAGTATTGATCCCTTATTTGTCAATTCTATCCTGTGCTTTAAATGGTTTATCGAACCATCCCATCTCTTTAACTCCATATTTGTTTTACCTTTTTTGATCCCTTAAATCCTTGGATTAGCCCGAGTCTCCACGACCCTTTCCATTCTGTTTGTCAATATTTTCCGTTTTTGTGTTTGCTGATAGTTATTATTAATAAAACTCTATTTTATTAATCATAGCAATATTATTATCCTTGAGCTCAGTTCCACTTCTTAAGCATTTTGAAGATACATAATATCGGCCGCCAGACAGTAAAAACGCACTCTAGAGATAATTAAGGAAGTTCCCTCAACGAATAGTGATATATGGTATATCGTCGGGAGTCATTCTACGACAGGCAAATTCCTGCCTCGGGGAACAAGAGAGAGGAAGATATGCTTCTTGTTTGTTTTTACATTTACTTTATAGTTGCGTTTTGTCATTTTTAAAGTAAGGTATGCAATTATACGTATTCACTCTGATTGTATTAATTCTTTAATCACATGCTGATAGACATTCACACGATAAAGTAAGTGGTGCAAATAGACCAGCTGCCTACATATGCCAGATTGTAGCAGTTCAACTTTTTTCCCTGAAATGTATTTAAGAGACCTCAAAAGATTCGTTCTTCTGTTGTTTATTTGGAGATATGGAGTGGTTCTGCTTGGTTCTAAATCTACTCTTAATTGATTAAAAATCCTCATAACGCTTCTTATCCTATTGGTTGAGGAGCTGTGCAAAAACGTTTGTTTTTTTTTCGATATTTTTGTCTTTTCTATTCTTTTTTCGGACTAACTTAGACGAAATCATTATGCACGATAATGGGATTATTTGGTTAATTAGGTGCTATCAAGATTTTCAATGAATATCATTAATATATTAAGAAATCATTTAATATTTGTGCTAATAATTGTTAATATTTATTTGCTATTATCGTTTACTCATTCGTTTATTAATAGAATATCTGTTTGAGGATGAAGATGACATTTATATCTAAATTGGCAAGATATTTCCTTTCCTCTCTGCAAAAAGATTGGAAGTTTGTACAATTGACATCATTTGTTTCTGTACTTTCCTGCGATTTTTTAACTTTCGATCTCGAATGATTAAATTGGAACGACTTTAGTGTAGTACTTTTCTCCTTTCTTTGCGTTTCCTTCGGTTTGTTTATTCTAAATATCTTTGAATCTTGCTGTTCTTCGCTTTATCCTTTACTGTGTTCTTCGTTTTATTTGTATCTGATACCAAATAACTTGAAATAGCACGGCTATTTGACATGTTTTTACGTCAACGAATTATATAATTCGTTCTCAACTTCTTGTTCTCACTTTAGAATTATTAATGAGCTACGATGTACTCTTCAGCATGGTGTTACTTCATCCCTTTTCTTTCTTAAATAACATCCAAAATCTTATATAAAAGGGAGGGTTCCTTTAATACAATGCATCGAAATCTTTTTTGGGGGGGAAAGTGGCTGAATTTGACCGCGATGGGCCATATTTAAAAAGGTGACAAATCATCTTATATAAAACCCTTGAGAGGACAGATAAAATAAACCAGGTGAACCGAGACTCTTTTGGGGAGCCATTTTTCAATACTCTAACCTAATGCGATCTCTTAAATCTAAGGAAGGTGAATTCGACCAAACTATAAAATGCAAGAGAAAATATTTTATTTTACTTCTTCATTCAATTCCTTATGCAATACTGACGTGAAATTTGAAGGTAGAAGTGAGTCAGTAGTAGTACTCTTTTTTAATGTACTTTGCAAGATGTCAACATTATTTGGAAAAAAAGGCTGCACTTTGATGCATTGTTGTGATTGGTGTTATAACTTTGTAGCGGATGGGGAGTTCAACAGGGATGGTAGCTTATGGTTTTGAAGGCTTCCTCATTATTCTCAAACTTTCATTTCTCTTTAACTCGAATTCAGAAAAAATGGAGACCAAAAGCTTTAATTTACTTGCTTATCAACAATCCTATTTCATTGGTGCTTAACTATGCTCACCTTTGCATAGATTTCTCAACACCAACTTATAGAAGCTTGTTTTTCTACTTTATTAAATGTAAGTTTAGAAGAAGTAATCACTACTTTAGGCTGCTTCATTTTGCACATATTTTATATAATACTATGAGTGTTAAAATAAGGCGCCATGTCAAGTCAAATTGGACTACTCTTTCTGCCCCACCATCTCTTTCTAAAGAAGAAAAATATGGAAATTTTGTGATGCTGTTTTGCTTTGGAGACTCAACGACTTCACATAACTCACTGAGTGTGAAATCTAAATTCACTTTTCCCTGCACCCTATTTATTCTTTTATTTGCATCACCCTTCTTTTATAGAAACTGTTTGCATTTGCTTAATTTTGCGCATTTTAAGCCATGTTTGTGTTAACTAAATTAACAATAAGAAAAGGGAATGAAAAAGAAAAGGTAAAAGAGAAATTTGAAGGGACAATTGTTGGCCTTATCATTATTTTTGGTTCGAGAAGATTGTTGTGATGGTACGGTACTTGCGATCTTTAGCTCTTCCATCATTCTTTGCCTACGAACTCCTTTATTATTATTGCCTTTCAGAGGGATTTCATTTTGGTTCCACTGCCTTTCAAATGAATACCATTCTCTTTTGAATGGTAACTTCATTGTTATACTCCAGAGCTACTGAGTCATTGAATCTGGTTATTGTAGTTGATAATCACGCATCTTCTATGTCTCTATATCAATCTAAGATTTTAAAATGATTAGATACTAAACCCCACAAAGAGAGAAACCTTATGTTTTGTTTCAATATTTTCTATTTTACCTCCCTTCTTTTTTACATTATCGGTATATTCGAAATTAATTGATACGTGTTTTTCCCTTTACGACCTTGATTACCATTGCTTTAAAATATCCTTTATAATCATATTTGCAATGAAATTTTGTTTTTGCTCTTTGCTTAATTAATTGGGAAATAATATTGCACTGAAGCGAAAAATAATTTTAAATAAATGAAAGGGAAAGAAAACAACTGTTAAATGAGAAATTCGTGAGTAAAATAAATTAAGAACACGGACGAGACGGGGGGATGGTACAACTGACTAGACGGGGACGAGTTTCCGAGAGAGGCTGTACATTGATTGCTTCCAGGGAAAGTGGGAGAGGCTAATTAACTAGAGGCTTTGGAGACGACAAGAAAGCGGGTGGCTGTGCAAAGTCCCATTTGCAAAATTCCTTCTTCTTTAACCTCGCTGAGAAATGAACGATGGAGTACTCCAGACGAAAACGAAGTCGATACCCGAGTGATAGATGCCTGTTCGTGTCTATCGTCTGTCTGGCGGGAACTCTGGCCCTAGGTACGAGCGAGGCCGGGTAGAGAGGTGACGCGTCGCATCCGTAGCTGGAAGCCGTTGGATGGCGCAGTAGGACGTACGAGACCGTACGTGGATGCTAACCAAGACTGGGCTGTATGGTACTAATTTCTCAAAGCCTTTCCCGAAGTATTTATACTGCCTTGGCGGAAGCGGGCCGCCAGAGGCCCCCCAAAAGGAAAGGGGATCTCATTAGACTTGGCGCGCCAGGTGCGGGGAGGAGATATATACTCGGCGAGCAACACAGGCTCGCGTGAAAGTCCTCGACGTCTTAGGTCTGGCACCAATCAGGCGATGCGACGGGGGAGAAAGGGAACCCAACACGGATCACACGGCCGCGCGACATTCTTGAGGCACTCTTTGGGTTTGACTGACCCGACCTGTCTTGATAAGATCACCTGGGTCATCCAACCGCGCGAAATTCTTGCTGATCTATTGGGGCAGTCTGGGCGTGCAGGTGCATTTTATCTCAGGTGCTACGGGTAAGCGTTGGGTTCTAGGGGGGGGGGGGTAACCATTTCTCTCTGACATCTGACATCTACTTCCCTGCCAAGATGGAGCTTTCGAAGGATGTGACATCAGACTAATATATATTAATTACACGGTTAAATTTCCAATAGGGACACAAATACAAAAAGGATGGTACCGGGTACTCTGCACAAAAATAAGTCAAATAAAGGGGACTGGGGAAATGCTCGGTATTCCTATTACCGAACAACTTCAAGTAAACGAAATTAATAATAGTAATAATACAATAAGACAGACAGGAATAGTTATCAATAGCCGGAGACAACATAGACTCGATAACCAGGGGCTTACATACAAGCATATTCCAAAAAAAGGTCCCACAATACAAAAAAGGTACTTACGAACAGGGGAACTCATCAAAAATATATACACTATAATAAAAAAAATGATGGCACATATTCTTATAAAGCATTACACAAAACTGTAAGAATTATTCATGAATATATACAAAAGTAATCGATTTAACGTTACAATTAATTAATGGGAAATTACTCTGGAGACAAATCCAGGGGATTTCTGCTTTAGCTGCCCGCCAGGCAATTCTAGGAACCCTTGATGTATACAATATTAAATTGGAATTCTTGGAGAGAGGGGCTCCATTTCATGAGGCGACCATTATTGTTCTTAACGTTTCGTAGGTAAGAAGGGGGTTTATGGTCAGTCTCGAACATGTGCAAATTTAAATCGATAAGGGGAATCGGAATAACCATTTTCAATAGCTTGTCTATCTCCTCATTGAACGATTTTCTTAAAGGAATAGGGAGGGGGTATGGCTTCTAACGGACAAGTTCCTGGGTGGTGAGCCGAATATTGTGCTCAAACTGGGCAGCGCAACCAAGGGTATCCGAGATTACATCGGTAAATTGGTTGAGTATTGCTTGTAACTGGGTTTTCTGGGGGATCGGAAGCTGAGGGGTTAAACTTAACTTGGTCGATGGTATCTGGCAAGACCTGAAGAGGAAACTCCGCATCTTATTCAACGAATGCGACTTTTACCACGACCAAGGTGTCAAGCGGGTAGATGGACTTTAAGGCGGGTTCTTCGTCCAGGGGCAAAGGTTGGTCGGCACAAGCGCGTCGATGAAATAGGTTAGTGCCATGCAGGGTTTGGATCAAGTAGTCGACGGGTCCGCGTCTCTCGATCACTGGGAAAGGGCCCTTCCATTGGCTCAAAGGTTTGTTGTTCTCTGTGGTGAGTACTAAAAGGACTTCGTCACTGGGTTTAAACTTTCGTTCTTCGTACTTACAGTCGATGTAGCTCTTATACTTGCCTAAGTTTGTCTCGGCGTTCTGATGGGCAATCTCTGCTCACTCTTCTAACTTTGGCCTCAGGTCTAGGAGGTAAGCGTAGGAAGATTGAATCTCCTGGTCTAATTTCGAATTGGAAAAGAGCTCCTTAAGAACGCTGAGGGGTGCTCTAACATTACGCCCAGAGAGAAGCTCAAATGGGGCAAAACCTATGGTGCGATGGGGAATATCCCGGTATGAGAAAAGGGCTACCGGCAAGAAACGGGGGTGTTCGGTGCACAGTTTTTTGAGGATGGATTTGAGGGAGACGTTGATCATCTCACACATCCCGTTACCAGCTGGGTGAAAAGGGGTGGTAAAAATGAGTTTTATCATCAGAAGCTTTCCGACGTACTCCATAAGTTGCAACGTGAATTGGTGGCCACAATCAGACAGAATTTCCTTGGGTAATCCAACGCGAGAGAAGATGGAGATTAGTGCTTCCGCGCAGGAGATGCTGTCTATATTCTTCAACGGCACGGCCTCGGGTAACTGGGTGGCAAAATCTACTAGAGTTAGCACATGTCTGTGACCTTCACTGGAAGGGATATATCGGACCGATGAGATCAATTGCGAAACGAAAAAACCGCTCCGATATTTGGGGTCCTCTCTCCAACGGTGCGGGCTTCACTCATCCTTTGACGGCAGTCTTTTTGCCGATGTCGCAAGGCCTGCAGTAGCAAAGGATTTCTTTGTGGGCGCCTGGCCAATAAAAATATTTGAAGGTCTTCTGGGTGGTCTTCGTGTGGCTAAAATGGCGTGAAAATAGGCTGTCATGGGCAGTGGTTAAAATGTGACCAACGAAGTAACGCGGAACACAAAACACATGCGTCTAGAATTTACCGTTTTATGAGCGCGCACGGTAAAGTAAGCCGTCCATAACTTGGTAGGAGATCAGTTTGTCTCCTCGGGTGGCTTCTTGCTCTTTTGACTAGGCCTTAACCCACACCGGTCGGAGGGAATCACAGTTCTTCTGGTTCCTTGCGAAGTCTGCAGTCATGACCTCCTTGAATTCCGAAGAACGTGAGGTTTCTAGGGGCGAGAGCATCTTCGAATCTTTTACCCCTTGCGAACGGGTAACCACGGGTTGAGCCACAGAGTTGGGAGAGAGCCGTGGACACTGGCCAATGAGGACGTAGCAGAATTTACTTGAGTAACAAGGAGTAAAAAGGAAATGAAGTACCCTAGGAGACCTTACGGTCCATTCAAAGAGGGTACCTTTGGACTAGCAATCGAGCGGGCACATGGCTGATCAATTGTTTTGCGTCCCTAAACGGCCACTTTTCAAGACTTTGTCTAGTCTTGACTTGAACTGGTCAACAGATTCACTGTTGACAACTTCCACTGGAAGTGCGTTCCACTTACCGCAGATACTGTAGGTGAAAAAATTTCCACACAGGTTGCAGTTGTAACAACTTCAGTCCAAGTTTAGAGCCGTGATTGCGCGTTCTGTTCTCACTCAGTGTAAAAATATCCCGGTAGTCAACATTGTCGAACCCTCGAAGTATTTTGAAAACTTCGATGAGCTGACCACGCATTCTACGGGTTTCCAGCGAGAACAGATTTAATTCCCTTAGTCTATCCTCATAACTTTTATGCCGGATAGAGGGAATCAGTTTGGTTGCCCTAGCTTGTACGCGTTCCAACCTTGCGATTTCCTTTCGAAACGAAGGAATCCCAAATTGTACGGCATACTCTAGGTGCGGCCGAACGAGGGAGTTGTACAGACTAGGTACTACTTATGCCTAGCCAGTGAAGTACGCACAATCGATCTAGCACTTAACGATGAGGAACCGAGTGGCGTGCCCCAAGTAGTCGTGCGCGAAGGCGAATTTATTATGGTCTGGGGCTACTGGGGAAAGCAGCTTGTCCGACGCCACTATGCAGATGCACCCGGTATCTGTCACAAGAGTGGAGACACGGCAGCCATTAATCGTACCGGATTCGAACTTAAGGACTCCAGGGGTATTCATATTGAACAAGAAGCTTAATTGGTGGCCGCCGGGACTTCAAGTGCTCGGGAGAGAAGATTCCGATGGTGTTGACGGGGGCGTAGACGTGGCACAGATCTGGTGTACATGGTGAGAAGAGTTATTCCTAAACTGAGAGTTCTGGGACCAGGTCGTTTTGACGTGGCCCTCCACACCATAGGAAAAACAAATGATGGGTCTCCTGGAAAAGATGACGTAGGGGGGCCTGAATAGAACGGTTTTACATCCCGGTGTTCGGATGAAAAGAGTGCTTTTGGCTTTAACGGCCCAGTTACCTTGGCAAACTTGCTTCCATTTTGCAGGATAAATTTACCTTTGTTTGGCGTAGGTTTTGGGGAAATGAAAGCCGTTTTCTTCCCTTCTTCCGGATAAAGGTTGTGGCTTGATAAATAAATGTCGGCCTCTTCTGTGCTCTCCTTGAATGCGAGGCACCGCCAGTGTTTTACGGAAGATCTGATTTCAGCCGGAAGTGCAGACAACAACTGGTCTATCAGGAAGAGGCCAACGAGGGCATCGTAGTCATGAGGGATTTTAGAAGCATCAAGCCAAAAATTGAGGTGACGCTGGAGGGTGTACCTAAAATGACGGTAGGTTTGGCCTGGCTGAAGGCAGGCATGTCTGAATTTGGATCGGTAAATGTATGAGGTCATGCTATATGCCGCTAGTAACTCCGAATTTAAAGTCAAATAAACAATTGTTGTCTCCGAGGGGAGTGGTATGAATATATCTCTAAGTTGAGAATTTAGCAAGGGCAACTCCATCTACCTCGATATCCTAATGGTTGATTTTTAAGATTTTCTCGAAGTGGATCAAGAAGGCTCCGAAAGCTTAACAGGCACGGTAGGGTGAGCTTCGGACCTCAAGCTGATGGACAGCTTGTTGTTCCTGGTCCTACTCATTTCAAGTTCATGAAGGAGGATTCTTTCCCTTTCTTCCCGTTCTTCGCTTTCTCTTCTTTCTCTTTTTTCTCGTTCTTCTCTTTCTCTTTTTTCTTCTCGTTCCTTTTCTTCTCTTTCTCTTTGTCTTATCTTTTCTCTTTCGGTCCTTTCCTTCGCTTGGATATAAGCTAGGAGGTCCTTGCAACTGAGCCCAAGCGACTCTCCTTGCAACTTAAACTTGTTAAATAATGATGACATTTTGTCACGTTCGACAAACTTTCAGGAAAAGCACCACCAAAAAAAGGGAGGGGTAATTATTTAGATGCTCAGCGGGACTGCTGGTAGGCTTTGGCGGACCTACGATTCTTCACTTAAAAAAACAACAAACGCAGCGATGATTATTTCGAACGGCGTGAATTCTTAATTATACTCGAAATATTCACTCCGTAATTTAGCGAGAGCCTGTGATGCCCAATACGCAACGAAGAAAACGGCAAAGAATACAAAAAAAGAAATAAGATTAACTCCTTTACAATACGGCAGACGTTTTAGGAGGCCTGGAAAGGGTTAAAGTTTCACACGGTCACAAAATTCAATACAAAATACGCACACAAAATGGAAAATAGGAAATGGGTAAGGTTTTTTCTAAAGTTTCTTAAACTAGAACCTTTAATATACAATAATAACACCCATTAGAATCTGTTACAGGTCTAAAAGAAATGAGTTCAGATACTGCGGGCACCCTAAAAAGCCTGATACCAGAATTATATAATACAGATGTGGTAGGGTGATTTCACATCTGACACAAGAATTATATAATGTTTGTCATAGAGTCGAACGTTGATGCTAGCCAAGGATTGACTGCGGTGACGCGGGAAGGGAGCACGCCAGAAATTGGGATATATTAGGTTGAGGAATAAGTTCTTGCGGGTTTTTTTTAATTTTGTGTTGATTAAAGCTTTGTTGACGTGATTTGTGCACATATCAAGAAACAATAATGAATAATGAGAGCAAAATTTGCAAAGGTTAAGCTACGTCTCTTAACAGCGTAGACTATTTGACTTTTGGTCATTGTGGTTTATTTAAAGTTGTGTTAATTTAATTTTTGTTCTGTACCCTCAAATGGAATGTCAAGTTGAAAGAAAGGCGCATTTTCGACACTTGTTGTTATTCATTTTTAATCGAGACGAACAATGCAAACACAGTCAAAGCTCGTCGCGATATTTGTGCTGTGTACGGAGAAAATGCTTTATCAGAAAAGACAGCTCAATGGTGGTTTTCACGTTTCAAAAACGGTCATTTCAATCTTAATGACGAAGAACGTTCTGGTCGCCCCATTAAGTTCGATGAAGATCGATTGAACGACCTTCTTCATGAAAATCATCGTCAATCGACAAGAGAATTGGTTGTACAATTGGCGTGTGATCAGAAAACTGTAGTAAATCACCTTTATTCGATGGGGAAAGTTAAAAAATTCGGTGCATGGTTTCCACACGCTTTGAGCGAAAGCAACAAATTTCAACGCTCCACGATTGCCGCAGGTTTGCTTGCTCGTCACAAGGCTACTCGTGGATAATGGACAGATTTCTTCACCGCATCATCGCTGGCGACGAAAAGTGGTATGTTTATGTCAACAGGAACAATCCAAAACAATGGCTTAGCCCCAATAAAAAAACACTTCCGCGATTAAAGCAAGGACTTAATCCACGAAAGACGATGTTGTGTGTGTGGTGGGATTGTGAAGGCATCATTCTTTATGAGCTCCTTACGAACAACGAGAATGTCAATGCAGAACTCTACGTTCAACAAATGTATCGACTCGCTGAAGCTATTCGTGAAAAGCGACCTTATCGACGTTATGAGGTCCTTCTGCAACACGATAGTGCTCGTCCTCACATTGCCAATATGACAAAAGACGCCATCCAAACGCTTAATTGGGAAATCCTGCCGCATCCTCAATATTCGCTAGACTTGGCTCCATCGGATTTCATCTGTTCCGATTGCTCTCCAACAATTTGCGCGGCGGTTCGTTCAATACTGATGTGGAATTAAGAATCTGGTTAGACGAATTCTTCGAGTCAAAATCAAGAGACTTTTATTACAGAGGCATCGAAAAACTAGTTGAACGTTGGGAAGAAGTCGTAAATAACAACGGAGAATACATTATTGATTAAATTGCATATTGTTATCAATTAAAAATTAAGTTTTTCTAAAATTGTTGCTCGTAATGAATATATTTGATAAAACCGCAAGAACTTATTCCTCAACCCATTAGATCCCAATGCGAGAGTTAAATAACCAAAATCAAGTGCGGTTGGCCTAAATAATCAATTCTTAGAGGTTCTGGGTTTAGAGAAACTGATTGTAGAAAAATAACTTTACTATATACAAAGAAAATATTATTAGCAAAAGTAAATAATTGACAATAAGATGAGACCCGGGGTACTAAACGGGGGAGAGGGGATAAAACTAACTAGATGGGGACGAGAGTCTGAGAGAGGCTGTAAAATGATTACTTCCAGGGAATGTGGGAGAGTGCAAATATCGGGGAGACTCACTTAAAGCCTAATTTACTGGAGGCTTTGGAAAGGACGAGAAAGCGGGGCGCTGCAAAGTTTCAATTGTAAAATTATTTCTTCTTTAACCTCACTGAGAAATGATCGAGGTAGTAGTCCAGATGAAAATAAAGTCGATACCCGAATGATAGATGCCTGTTCGTGTCTATCGTCTGTCGGGCGGGAACTCTGGCCCTAGGTACGAGCGATTCTGAGTAGATAGGTAACGAGTCACGTTCGTAGCTAGAAGCCGTTGGGAGTCGGAGCAGGGCGTACGAGGCCGTACGTGCCTGCTAATCAAGACGGGACTGTATGGTACTAATTCCTCAAAGCCTTTCCCGAAGTATTTATACTGCCTAGGCGGAAGTGTGTCGCCAGAGGCCCCCAAAGGGGGCGGGGACCTCATTAGACTGACGTGCCAGGGGGATGGGGGGGTCGGCGAGCATCACAGGTTCGCGCGAAAGTCCTCGACGCTTTAGCTCTGGCGCTAATCAGGCGATGCGACGGGGGAGAAAGGGGGCCTAACACGGTCACAGGGCCGCGCGATATTCTCGAGGCGGCTTTTTGGGTTTGACTGACCTGGCCATTTTTAGTAAGAGCGCTGGTGTCATCTGAACACGCGAAATTTTCGCTGCTCCCTTGGGGCTGTCTGGGCGTGAAGGTAGATCTTCTCTCAGGCACCACGGGTAGACGTTGGGTTCAGGGGTGGAGGGGGAAACTTTCTCTCTTTGACAAACCCCTATTTTGGGATGCAAGCTTTCTTTGACCTCTCAAAGTTTGATGTAAATCTCTCTTTTAAGGCTCCGCTCATTTACTACACCAAAAAGCTTTTCAAAGACATTAAACTATTTAAGGCCATCAAAGCTTGATATAAATCGCTCTTTTAAAGCGCCCCGTTTATTTGGACTCAACTAAGCTTGATATAAACAGCTCTTTTAAAGCTGCGTGTTTTACTACTGTCCTTGAGGTTGAGATCAACACTTCGTTTAAGATACTAGGGTTTTACTGACCCCACACGTTTGATATAACCACCCTTAAGGAATACCAACACTTTCCTTTATTTTTCCTGCGCTGAAAATTACCTCCTCGCTCCCAGTTCATATATTATGGCTAATGTCATTAAATTGCTAAATGGTATTTAATTGATAAAGCAATTCTCAAAACCTGAATCTTTTTAATATATTTTTCCAATCCATCTTAACTCCCTTTCTTTTTACACTGTTTCATTACACATATTTACACATTCTAAAAAATCAGACAATATTCGATGCAAAAACGTATTTTGTTTCTCAAGAATGGATGCGTCAAATTTATCTAAACCATTTTAATATCGTTCAAATACAATCAAGTATGACATTATTTTTATCCCTCGCAGGTGGATTGGTCAAATTAAACTAAATAATCCCAATAGGGGAAGATTTGGTGCGTCTACGAATTATATTAATTAAAGGCACTCTCGTTATAGTTAATTAATTTACAACCCTTACGAATTAAATTAAAATAAATGTGAAATAAAGCCCATTTATCCATAAATAAAATCACGCAAGCAACATGATGATCCTCGGTGAACAGCGAATTCAATCCACAATAAATGAGATTCTCCTTTACTTATCCTCCTTACCCCACGTAAACGTCAGGCACGTAGAAAAGTAGCTCGATACATTAAAACTTAAGCCTTGTTTATATATATATAAACAAGGTCTGCTGACCAGAAAGTCGCGTGCTCTCACTTATTCTGATTTATGACCTTATGAGCTTCAAAACAGTCAATAATTCCCGGAGTAACCTTGGGAGGACCTTGGCAATTCTATCATTCGAAAGAGATTGTAAAACAACATAAGGGTTTTAAATTTCGTTAGAATCAGCTGATTATGTTATATACGAACTAAATCCACTTAATTACATGCCTAACAAGGAATATAAATGTACCCACAATTTTAGAAACGACTACAACTAGATCGTTGCAAGATTTTCCGCCTAATCTACTAATCTTGATCGAAGGGAGCATAACTGTTGCAACCTTTCCAATCCCTGTTTCGTATTTTCAGAATTATTTTTTTCATGTTTGTAAAGAAGACCAGAATATGAGTACAATAAAATTAAGTATTTACTGACCTTGGTTCGATTTAACCGGCATTTTGACTTAAAAACAATTACCCGCTCAAGCAAGGCGAGTATGCTGGTATTTAGGTGTCTTTCGACGGTGTAAGTCGTAGAGGACGAAACTAAAAAACACTTAAGAGCAGCGCAACAAATAAATGCAGTGGATGCTTGTTGAAAACTAAAACAGGATAGAATTTGGAACTATGACGCAACTGAAACATTCGCTCGTGCAGACAGTGCAGTGCCAATCTTGTAAAGCAGACGTGGCAACTCTTAGAATTAACCGATTTGAAAAATATGTATAAACATAAAAAAAGCTCACAAAGTTCACGTGAGTCAAAGTTATGCAGATACACCAACAAAGGAAAGGTGAAAAACGATTCCGAGCGCTTTCGTCTTTATTCTTAAAGACCTTTTCAAGGAATGACAAGAGGCAGGACATACATTGCCTTAAATAGTGGAAGGGGGGATTAGACTACCCACCTTTGAACGTTAATTTAGGGCTACAAAATCCTGAAACAACTTTATTTGAGATTTTATGTATGTAGTGATAATGGGGTCTAGCATGAACAAACCAGGGCTAAGATTGAAATTTGGGAACGCATTAATGGAGATACATTCTAATATAATTCTCGAAATATAATTACTGCATTTTATGACTGGTTTGGCACTGTTCCAGTTAATGTTCCAGAAAGCGCTCGGAATCGCTTTTCACTTTTCCTTTGTGGGTGTATCTGCATAACTTTGACTCACGTGCACTTTGTAAGATTTTTTAATAATGAATCCCACGCGTCCCTTCAATTACACTTCAACCCTTTACAACTTCTTCGTGGATCACCCTACCCTGAAACCCATTTATAGAGGGTAGAAAACTGCATTACCTCATGCCCACTCATTAAAGAATCAACTTAAATTTCTATGGTTCTGCTACGAAGAAAAGGCCATACCACGATCCCTCCTCGGAAGAAGATATGAGATGATAAATGGCTTTCCTTTCGACGAAACAGAAGAAAGAATCCTCAGGAAACAGATCGCCATCGCAGAAGTTCAGATTCAGCAAGCCTTCGCCGATCTTACAGTAAGCCGTCGCACCTTCTCTGAGAACATCCCCAGCATGTGGCTAAACCTACTACGTGATGGAATTTTTTACAAGTTAAGGATAAGCTGACTAAATGAGAAAAATAGACAACCGCCAAGTTACAAAGTCTGATTGCAAACAGTGAATGGACAAAAAATAGCTTCCCTAACCATGTTATTAACCTGTCGACTCAAGAGTATGGTACTGATACTTACAACGCATTAGGTTATGGGCTAAAGTTTTCTCTCCCATCCACCCCGAATGGTGTTAAAATTGCCAACGCATTTGCACAGTTAGAAAAATTTAGTGACGTGTCTCGTAATGATATTTCCATTGCTAAAGGTTATGTTTATAATTGCTTAATCCATGTGAACCATAATTATCCTGTTTGGTTTCAAAAAGCGATAAGTTCCCTTGGTAATAATAAGAACATTCGTTTTGTGAGGTCGATAAATCTGCCGCCGTTGTATTAATTGACAAATCCCTATATTTAGATAGGATGAATATCTTACTTTCGGATACCTCCACCTGTGAGACCCTTAGAAGGAATCCTAATGACCAGTTAAACAGAGAATTTCACCCAACTGTTCGCTCTCTACTTAAAGAATCCCCTGACCTCATTAGCAAATTTAAATCTTCAAATGCTTCCCTTCCCTACCTTTATCGTTTATTAAAACCCATAAACCTGATAATCCAATGCACCCCATCATTAGCTCTGTTGGGTGTATTTCCTATACCCTATCAAAATGGTTAGCCTCTCTACTAAGCCTTTTGGTTCGGACCATTTCCAATTCACATATTATCAATAATATGCCCCTCATTAGCAAACTTATGAGCTCCCCTACCCTGATAATTTTAGCCTGGTTAGTTTCGATGTTTGTTCCCTCTTTATTTCAAGTTCCCGTACCCGATCTTTTGAATTTCCCTATACCTGCTTCTACCCTCATTAAACTCATTGTTCTTTGCATCAATAATTGCAAATTTACCTTTAATGGAAAATTTTATCGCCAAATCTTTGGAATGGGAATGGGGAATTGTTTGTCCCCTATACTGGCAAATCTATACATGGAATTCTTCGAATCTAGAATACTTCTCCAAATTAATGAAACCCCTATAGCCTGGATGCGATATGTTGATGACATTCTTTGCCTTTGGCCTAATAAGTTAAATATTAATACATTTCTTACTAAAATTAACACCTTAGTGCCCTCGATTAAATTTACTTTAAAATTTGAAAAAGATCGCACACTTCAAATGCTTCCCTTCCCTACCTTTATGGTTTATTAAAACCATTCATCGGACAAACCATTGTTTCAAATATGAAATATATAGAAAAACCACAGCCATAGACTCTTTTATACACTTTTATTCTAACCACCATAATAACATCAGACAAAGTGTTTTCTCCTCTATGTTTTTGCGTGCCCTTAGAATTGGCTCACTAGAATACTTAGACAAAGAAGTCGATAGAATATATAAAATAGGGATAAATTTGTGCTATCCTTTGTACTTTCTTTACAATTGTTATAAGTTTGCCAAGCGTTCCTATTATCAAACTAATGTTAATATCTCAAAGCGGGAAAGAACTAGATGTCCGGGTTAAGCAACATCAAGCCAATGTACGTAATTACAGTGCACAATCTGCGCTTTTTCTACATATGTACAATCTTAACCATAGCATTAACTGGAACAGTGACAAACCAGTCATAAAATGCTTAATTATATTTCAAGAAATATATTAGAATGTATCTCCATTAACGCGTTCCCAAATTTCAATCTTAGCCCTGGTTTGTTCACGCTAGACCCCATTATCACTACATACATAAAATCTCAAATAAAGTTGTTTCAGGATTTTGTACCCTCTAATTAAGGTTCAGAGGTGGGTAGTCTAATTCCCCCTTCCACTATTTAAGGAAATGTATGTCCAGCCTCCTGTTCATTCCTTGAAAAGGTCTTTAAGAATAGAGACGAAAGCGTTCAGAATCGTTTTTCACTTTTCCTTTGTGGGTGTATTTGCATGTATAAGCATGTATACACCAATAACATCATATTTTCTGGCGGCCTACAATTGATGCACACTCGCATTATATTTTATTTTAAGTTCATTTTAAAAATATTAAGAATATATTTATTATTTTTAGTAAATTCCACATATCTTCAAAAATAGTATTAAGGAGCTACTCTCAGAATTACCCCGGCAATTCACTTACTTTCAGGATAAAAGGTCTGCTTTACTTTAAGGTTATTGCAATCGCATCATATTGTATTATAGATCATTTTTAAGGTAATTTTGAAATGGTAGTGGGGGGGGGATCTATTCTCTTATTATGACCAACCAAATCACCCAAATAAATATAACATAAAAAGGTAATGCCATCCCTCGATTCCCACGTATGAGAAATGGAATTAAGAAACCTATCTGAGGAGCTACTCACTCGAGTAACCAGCCGTTCAGCCAGCTGACTGAGGAGAAGAAAATGCGCCATAATAAGAAATAAGATCAGGTGTTTATTTCCATATAATTTTCTGGCTAACCTTGGGGGTAATTTCGCAATTATATAATTCGAAAGAGAATCGGCCGATTAGTTATGATTTTATTGCCAAAACAAAATCATTCGTGAGCTAACCTTGGGAGGACTTTAGCAATTATATCATTGGAAATAGAATTTAAAACAACATGAGGTTACCAAATTGCGTTAGAATCGGCTGGATAGTTACAATATTATTACAAAAACAAAAGAAAAGCAAAACGGGGACCGACCGACATAGTGAGATGTAGAGTCGCCTGCGACTAAAAATACTGTAACAGAACATTTAAAAAACCCGGTACAACTTCCGGACAAAATTTAAAAGCATGGGATTAGAGGCAAACTTTTATAGTCGATTGGCAATTAATTGCCTTATAAATCGTAAGCAGAAAGTTCTTGGTGGAGAGTCGCCCGGGTTGATGCTTGTGACTAGCGACGTTCTACAGAGGTCCGTGTTGGGCCTGTGCTCTTCATACTTTTCATAAACGACCTTTAATGTACATCCTTGAGCAAGGTAGCTATTTTTTGCAGACCATATCAAGATAGTGCATAAGTCAAAGGCCCGAATCGACAAGGAGGAAATACAAAATGATTTGAATACAATATTTATTTTTTAGGATATATGGTAGCTTCCGTTTAATATGAGCAAATGTAAACTAATGCACTTTGACTCAGTATTAGACTGCGTGACAGAGGAGCGTGATCTTTAGATTCTAGCCTCAAGCGAGTTGAAATTCTCAAAGCATTGTTATCTAGTAACAAAACAAAAGAATCGAACGCTTAGCTTCATTGTCTAAAATTTTCAATATAAAATTAGAGACGTTAATTATCGTTCCATTATTTAAGTAGATCGTTCGGCCGCCGTCTGAGTATACTTCCCCAACTCTGGTCCCTTTATCAGAAGGAATGTCGATTTATTGGAGAGAAGGCTACGTAGTGCGACGAAACTTGTTCTAGAGCTTTGTAACTTAACCCCCCAAGATAAATTTAAGGCACGTAACCTGCTTTCTCTGGAGATTGGGAGGCTGCGTTGGCAATTAGTTGAAGTATTTAAGATTATCAAAGGGTTCGGAAATATAAATTTTGAGCTTCTTTTCGAACGAGCGCCCGAGCGAAATACACAATTAAAGGATTTAAGCTTAAGTTAAAGCGATTCTAGTTAACATTAGTAGCAAATTTCTTTACCTATCAAATTCCCTCCGAATGGAATTCTCTCCCTGCAATAGTAGTTGAAAGTCCCTCTGTAAACGTTTTAAAAATAGATTGGATAAACATATGTTTAATCTCTAGCACATAGCAAACGCGGTGATACTAAAAATCACGAGGTGCTGGTTTATGGTATCAGTTAATAATTTATACAGTTAGATCCTTGTTCTCAGGTGTAATTGTTAACATAACCAATCCTACCTCTGCCCTCCCCCCCGCCTCTCTTATTTTCTCAAAACTAACCTCAGAGTGGATCCAAGGGTCTTTTCTGCTCGGTACTTATGTAATTTCTTCATCTAAAGTTAATTAATTATTGCATAATAGAAATACTATTTTGGAAGATAATTTATACTAATCTGTGCTTAGGATTTCGTTGCAAAAAAAAAAACAGCTATGTATCTATCATATTTGTTTGATACATAAGCGTATGGGATGAAAGTTTTGGTCAGACTCCTTGTGCATCATATTTGATACATTTATAAAATAGGGAATGGTAGTGCATCATATATCACACCAAGACGTTTCGACTAAACCCTCAATGTATAATATATTTTGAACGAGACTGTCAATGGGCTCGGGAAATGATACGCAATTCATGTGAATTCGATTTTTAAAACCAAATTTGCAACGTCATTACAATTAATGTGATGACATTATCCAAAGTGTAAAAGCGTGACAAAACTTTTAGAACTAATTCCAACATTTTTCATTGATGAAAACTAGCACCAGTCATCATTTGACCTAGGGACCCTAATCTGATTCCGGATCAAATAAAGATTGTCTTTCCTAAGACAAAAGGAGGGATTAACTTTACTTGGTTAATTGGGGTAGGGATGACCTTTACTTGGTAAAATGGGAGGTATACGAGGTTTTGACATCGTCATTTTAGAGCTCCTGGAAAAAGCATAAACTAAGAATTAAACGCATGCGAAGATGTAAGAGAGAAATTTATGTGGCTTGAAAGACAAATACAATGTTTTCAATGATTTTTGCGATATGATTACCAGCCAATACAGGTTTAATTAAGTTATTAAAATTTAATTTCTAGAGTTCTACAAAGTTTACAATTTTTAATCGTTTTAAAATAAACTTTCTAACAAAAATGTCCCTAAATAAATTTTTAAACAAATATTTTATTTATTTTATCCTTGGGAGGGATTAGCTTTACTAGTGTAACTTTAGGAGGGATGATCTTTACTTGGTAAAATGGGAAGGACTATCTTTACTTGATCCCTAATTATCCCTCTTCAAAAACTATGATAAAGGTAATTCATTATTAGCGTGATTGGTTGGAACCTTTCTTGTTTAGGAGTTAGGTATTTGTTCAATTTGAACATCCCACTTCTAAAAAAGTCATTTGTTTATCTTACCTAACTTCGCTTTAAATTTCGTCATCAGTTATTCAATAGTGAACAAACCCTAAGCAAACATGGATCGTAGCTTAGTCTAAAAACAAATCAAAACATTACTTATTAAGTTATTACTCAACTAAAAGAGAATGAACTTATTAGGCGCGAATTGAGATTTGCTTTCTGTAACTTAGTGATAAAATCAGCAAGATATGATACGTTCATACAACTGAACACATTCCCTAAAATTCGTAGACAAAGAATCACGCGTCAATACCCAGCTTGTAGAATCTTGCAGGAATGAACACAAAGCTAAAATAAAAAGATGAATGGATGCGGAACAGACTTGTTACACACTTATTTACAGGAATTTGTTTCCTGAAGGACACAAGCAAAACTGATCCCATGCCTTTTGTGAATGCACTTAGTGAGCAGTATATTTGTAACTAAGATTTAATTTATTATCTTACCGTTTTTAATTTAAATCCTTGCATTTTTTTCACTATTCTTCCAATGGGCAAGATTGGGGCCCTTATACTTCAAATTGGCAAAGATGGGACCCCTATTGTTCAAAAGAGTCAAATGTGACCGCTCTTCTTTAAAAGCTCCTGAATATGTTTAGGAACTAAAAGGTACAAACTAAAATCCTCTTACGTGACTTCGAAACAACCATTCTTACTCCACAACGCTATGAAAACTAAGTAAAGACTATTATATCGTATATTCGTACAGTGAACACTGATTCAGTTTTTCGCGCCCAAGTTTGTACACGCCCTCATATTTCTCTCAGCATCTTGGTTTTATTCCATGCATCAGCAATATACATCAAACATTTAGTATCAGATTAGCACCCATCTTCCTACTGAGTCGCATTAGTCTCTCATTTTGAAAATTATTTTTTTATTGGCCGCCCTGAGCTGCTGACCGGAGACCCTGTGCATGCTGTGTTCCTCATCAGGTAAGAAATTCATCCTCCAGCCACCTCTAGTTTTGCTCTTACACTTCTGTAAAAATGCTGAATTTGCAAATTCTGCAGGTATTAACGAATATCAATAAAAAAATATTGACCCCATTTGACACGCTACCTTATTAGTTATTTAAGTCGCGTGCAGAGTCGGGCCATTCTGAACTGCAGCTTTAGCAGTGAAAAAAACTGTTTCAATTGATATAGATTAAGCGTATTTCGCTCATTCAAATTCAAGATATCAATTTTCATCGAAACTAAATTCATAACATATCCATTCTTCGTAAGCTATAAAATCTCAGATAAAGAATATGTTTGTACTTACGTAGTAATTTACGTGATTCCTCCTCGACCAATTGAGTTTAATAATTCAACAGGCAGTGTTAAATTTTAATAAGTCCGATGAGGTCAATCTTAAAACTAACAAATCAGTTGATTTCTTTCTTCGACGAGCCCAGCGCGTCACTGCATATCGTCACATATAGTTCTCCCAAAAGGTGCCC
Source organism: Ceratothoa steindachneri (assembly GCA_963969495.1). Taxonomy (NCBI): domain Eukaryota; kingdom Metazoa; phylum Arthropoda; class Malacostraca; order Isopoda; family Cymothoidae; genus Ceratothoa; species Ceratothoa steindachneri. The sequence goes on from OZ018332.1 coordinate 79,109,849, forward strand.
TAGATAAGAGTTTTGCCATGAAAGCACTGCGAACTGTTACAACAAAGACAGTCCACCTATGCGCCATGAAAGCACTGAACCAACTGACAAATTCGCTGTTCATGACCTATATATAAATCGTAATTGTGTATCGTTTATTGTTTTTTTGCGATTTCGAAGATACAGTATTTATTCTTAAATGTCTCGCCTTTTTCTCTAGTTCAAATCATCCTTTATACGTCTCTTATTTATTAAGACACATCAAATGTAGATAATTTTATCTAGAGGACTATAGGAGATAGAAAAGTCGTAGAATATGCTTCTTAGAAATCTCAGGCAATAGCTTTTGTTGACATTGCATCACTATGCCAACCGAATGATGTTGCCAGACGTACGTTTCTGTTATGAATTCATTGCTACGGAGAAGTATCGTACCATAAATGGCAAACTTGCGAAAGTGCAATTAAAGTAACTTTTTAAAAAATAAATTAATATACACAATTGAGCCAAACAGCTAACTCATAACAGAGGCATTAATGAGACATACTAGGTTTCAGTTTTAGAACACTGATTATAAGATTTCCAGGATTAAAATTCAGGAGAAATCAATAATTTAATATCAATATCCATAACAATAAAAATATCAATTGATAAATTCATTGTGAGTTTCACTCAAACATAAAAATTACATAATTGAGCGTAATTTATGATGGGCAACAGTATTTTTTCTTTTAAACCACAACAATAATATTATTACAACACAATAATGGCATACGAACTTCATGTTTTAAACAAGGGGTAAGAACTTATGGGTTTCCTTGTAAAATCTTACATTCTTCTTTTATAAAACTTCTTTCATTTTATAACAAATTATAAATAACAAATAAATGACGCTTGTGAGAGTTATCATTATTCATGGTGCCAACAATTATAAATAGATTTCAGAGTTAAAACACAATAAATTCTAAAATAGAAGATTAATTACAAATGAGTATGGGTAGATAGCTAATCAATATAAAATACATATTAATTAGTAAACTTTTAATCAAATGGTATAAACCGGGAAATATGTAGAGGAAAAGCTAAAAAGCAGATTCAAATTCAATTGATTGCACCTAAAGAAATGAAAAAAACAACAGTAAAAGATGCGAGACTAGAGAGGGACCGATAATCTAGAAGGGTTGACCGCCTAGAGAAGAAAGACATTAATAGCCAGAGATAATAATAAAGGACAAAGGTCTTCATTCGGCGCTTAACATGCAGTGGTCAATAATAATGAATAAAGAATCTCCCAACCTTCTTTGAATCCACATTTCTAAACAGGGACGAAAATAATATTAAGTAGAAATAGTAGTATTATAAAATTATAAAAGAAAAAGCAATAATCGTAGAAATAAAAGACAAGTTTTTTTACACTATAAGGCACATAAGGTGGTTTAAATTATCATTTCATTTCCGATTTGGGATATAAATCTAACCTAATTTAATAATCTTAAAAACAAATACAAATTGAACTATAATTTGTGCAGTATCCTTTCCTACAGGGTCTTTAACCATGTATTTAATAAGTATATTTATAATCACTCCGATTATATGACAGTAACGTGAACCAGGATTAACTACTCAAAAATTACCGAGTTAAATGCCATTATGAATTCACTCCTGTCTTCAATTGCATTCAAGAGAATTCAGTGTCACCAATATTAACAAACATTTCCTTGTAAAGTGAAATATCGCCCAATCGTTATCGTCGTTTCTTTAGTAAATTACCTACAAATTAATTCTATTAATCCTTTATTTTAATTTTATTACTAAAACAAAGAAAACTTGTCTTTTAGCATAAACCTGCCTGTGAAAGGTTAGAAAAAATTCCAAATAGGTTCTAACATTTGAGAATAGTTGAGAAAATATGTTTTTATTTTTCTTTATTTACTTTATACATTATTTATATTCCTGAACGCGCTACCCATATGCCAAACACCATATAAATAAAGTGCACAAAACTATCTTTATTAATAACGGATGAAATAAATTCAGTCACTATATACATTATAAAAGATTGGTTTAAAGGCAAAATAGGTACACAAACCGTCTGGAAAAACGTGGTCTTGAGGGCACCATCAAAATGTACATGCAAATGCCAGCAGTCATTTTTCTATTCTGTTAACTTGGTAACTGACATGGGACACGCTGGCATGTCACACCCAATTGATATGCAGTGATGCGTGACATGCCAGAGGGGTTAAAGAGTTTAATTATAATAATTTTATATATATATATATATATATATCCTTTTTTGAGCGTCATGTTTGTCGATTAATTTTCTGATATGAATAAACATGACTTTAAACAGATACGTGATTTAAACAGTGCTTAGATGATAAGTAAAATCCCAAAGTAAATTTAACACGTATTTTAAGTAGAAATCTCAATTGCTTAATTCAACACCGATTTATAACATTTTCTTTCAGTTTTGGGACCAATGAATTTCCTAATCGCCAAACGAAGCTAATTTTCCCCATATCCGCCTGGATTCTTCTTTTGCCATCTCCAGGTGTCTTCGCCTGAAAAAAAAATGAGCAATTTAACAAGAAATTTGTTCGCCCTGGCTTTTTCCAGTGAATCCTCTTCCCAGCATAGGAAAATAATCCAACATGGCAAAATGTGTCGCGATATTACCCTACCTTCAATACTTGACAGTATTAACTTTGTAAGTTCCCCATTCCATTAAAATGATTTAATATTAGAATAATTTACAATGTATGGGTATACCTCTTCTTTCAGATTAGGGGTCATAAAACGCAGAATGAAATTCTAATGTATAACTGGCAAGTCAAATGCACCTACCCGAACTTTTTGCGAGGTCGTTCCTCAGGTGCCTTTATATATATAGGCGCCTAGTTTAGAATTTATTTTGCTATCTTGTGTCGTTTCTTCTAGCAATGTGTCCTTGAAAATTTTTATTTTCTTTACTATATACGCCTCCCGTTTTTGTGCTCTTATCCATGTATATCTTTTATGTTCAGTTTCCAAGTTTCAATTCCATAAATTAAGACACAAGATGCAATGATAAAATACTTAGCATTTTAAGCATTGAGGTGATTCGCTTCTTAAGATGTAGCAATCTTTCCTGTCTCTTTTTTTTGGCCTAATTTTCTTCTTCTTTTGACTTTCCTTTTCCATGCTTTTATTCGGGGTCATAAGCTGTTCAAACGATAGATTCTTCTACCCGACTTAAAAATATACCATTAATTCGGATTCCCTTTCGTCCCCATTCCATACTTCCGGAAAAATCACAAGCCGTACACTAAACAGTTTGGCCCTGATGCGACGCCCTTGTCTCACTCCTTTTATTTATTTGTATTTTATTGATGACAGAGTTCATCCTAAATAAGGATGGTACGTAAGTGTGCATATATGCAGGGAACATGTCAAAATATGTGTTATTTATTCCTTGCATCTGTAGTACATTTACAAACGAATCTGTCTTTACTAAATCAAGTACTTTTTCTGTCTACGAATGTCGACTAAAGAGATGTATTTCATGTTGATTTGTTCTCTGCAATAAATGTTGAACAGCCTGCAGATGACCGTAAGTAGTCTAGTTACTTCTGAAACCTGCCTGTTCTAGTGGTTGATTGCACTCGTGTTTTTGTTCGTTATTACTTGTCTAATTATTTTATATGTTGATGATGCTGATAAGAGACATTGTAGCAACAAAGACCACAAAAAAATCATTAATCATAAAGAAAGATAAGCGGGACTACGTGCGCTTCGCAGGAAGTAAAAGCTATGGAGAACGGAAAACAGGGGTAAAAATTTCCCTAATGAAACCCCCTTCCCACCCTTTGGGACTTCTGGGGAAATCTTCTGCCCAAAGCAGATAATAAGAACGCTACCATGGTCTATGCATCGGGCAAACAGGGAAGCACCATGAGGCAATTCATGTAAAGAGCAGCCTCTTATCCAAAGTATTAATTCTTCTACACTTCTTCCCCAAAACAACCTTCAAAATAAAAAAATAGTAACAAAATACCCCACAATCAATTTCTATCAAAGATCCGTGGGTAACTTTAAGGTGATGCATACCTTTCCCAGAATAAAGCGGCACCCTTTGCATAACGCACAAATTGAATATAAGGAAAAACAACGATCGTGCAGCATTTAAACGATATTTCTAGACCTTTCTTTTTCATTTCACATAAGCCATCTTTTTCTTCAAGTTTATCTATCACTGAATCACATTAATTCAACCTGAAGGCGATTCATAATTCTCATTTCCCAGTCTGGGTACTGGAAAATTCATATATGTCGTCTTGCCTTAGCGCTTAAATTTGACGAGATTTACAGTACTTGTCAATCTTCATTCGTGTTTACTACAGGTTGTGATTCTACTCAGTCCTTTTTATCCCCATCTGTGTCCTATTCCTCTCCTATAGCCTTATTTTCATCTAATGATAATTATCACAGCCCCTTCCCACCATACAAATGATCAAATTATGCTGACACTTCCCTAAACAACCCCTTTGAGCTTATCTCATTTACATTCCAATCAGTATTGAAAAGTCTACTTTATCTTGGACAATTTAATAATAATTAGGTTTGTTATAGCAATCCAATTTTTCTTTGGACTAAATTCTGTTTTGTTTATTCATTTGATTATTTTTGCTTTTCTCTTTTTCTACCTCTAATTCTAAACCTGTATAGACCAGATCGCAAATACTATTACCCTATACCACCCTTTCTGTTATATCTTCAACCTTTACTTATTTCTTAAGCCCATTGGACTAAGTAAACGATATCAGCAGCCACACGTCACATGTCTACTACTTACAAACTTAACCGTTTCGATACAACCATATTAAACTCATTCTTGTTCGCTTTTAATGACTGTGTTTATTTCTTTTACCATGAACAAGTTGCTTTCCTTGTATCCTCGAACCATGAAACTTACACATGTCTTCTAAAGTCTTGGTCGCGACCCATCTAAGCTCCTCATTCGCTCGATCACTCGATGCGACTACAGTGGCGATGTCTCCAGTTCGGCGGCCAACTACTTCGTAAAGGACTTCTTTCTCGCATACCCTGAAATACAAACAAGTTTACCCTGAAATACAAATAAGTTTCTTTCGTGTCTTATAAGGCAGACTTTTAGAACTAAAATCAAGCCCTTGTAAGTATAAGGTTTAAAAGTATATTGGATATGAAATAATCAGTAGTGTAGTAACTTGTGTAATAACTGTATATCAGAATTGCTTGAAAGAATTAAGGTAGAATGCAAAACATATGTGAGTCTAATAGTAATGGAATAATTAAACGAACAGACTGACCGAATCATTTGCCAATCGTGTGACAAATACCAATCAAGATGGGGAGTTTACACAAATTACAATTATTACATAAAACTAAGAAATGAAAACCAATGAAGTATCTCCGCCAGAAAGTATATAAAATCAGTAAAAAAAATGCTAGAGAAGAAAGAAGTGAAAATGTTCGGAAGATATGAAGATATACAATACTGTACAAAACTCGAAAACAATATACCAAAATCTATATTTTCTTCAAAATACAGTACTCGTTTGATTTTCATGAAAAATGCTCAGAATATTCTTTGAAATTTTCCTCTCATAGTCGATAAGTTTCATTTCCTAAACATTATGAGGAAAGTAATATGCATTTTATAAAAGGATGCGTCAAACCTTGAAATAATTAGTATAAATAACGCAATAACCAGAAATCAACAACTCTCCCAGACAATTGAACAAAACATTGAAAAGAAGTATGCAAGCCCTTGTTCTGAATGACTTGAGCACATCTTCGGTCGCAGGACTTCGCCGATTTGTCGTGTTCAGGTCTGATTTTATTCTATTCTTCTTCCAATCTTTGGCAGAGATCCCTAACATTCGTCAGTTACCGAAGAATGACCTTCCCTCTAAGTATCTTTCGAGAGTTTCGATATTTTCAGCATCCATGAACTGCTTTATCGCATTTATTATGTGGCATTGAGCACTGCTCTGCATAAAACAAGCTCACGTACCATCGATTTTCGATGAGACGGGGTCACATTTTTCTGAACTATATTCTTGTATAGCATAAGATTTACTTTGCCGCGTTGACGGACGAGCGGACAGAATCCAGCACTTGAAAACATGCCCCACATCATAACACTTCCTCCTCTAAATTTAAACCTCGTTTTCGTCCATGAGGAATTCAATCGTCTACATTTATGACGCCTTGCATGCTGCTTCCCATCCGATCCGAACTAATTAGATTTGCTTATGTCGCTGTGAAGCACTTTCTCACTTTCAGCACTCCTCAAGCACTGATTAATTATGAGAGAAGGCCAACCTAGCCTCATTATGTATTTAACTTAAGAGCGTTTTCTTAGTAGAGAATCGTACTATCAGCCCATCTCTTTCAAGCGACGTGAGACAGTGTGGCGAGAAACATTCCGATTCAGGCTCTCCTCAACTTGACATGAATTACCGGCTGCTGTCTTAAATCCGTCCTTCATCGACATCCGTGGCATTTCAGATCTTCCTTTGGAGTTGGAGTTGTACCACATGATATCCTCATGGAGCTTTATTGTGCATGAAATTACACTGTATGACCGAGTTATTTCTTTAAGCTCCACTGGACAACCTCCTTTCTGAAGGATTCGTCAACCATAACTCATTCTGATAAATGAGTAATATCATCATTAACAGTCTACACTATACGTGGGACAATGTTTTTGTATATACGTTACTAATATTTAGATGTAAACTAAAAGTTATGTTATGGTTCTCTAGTTTGGGATGCATCCTTTCTGCAAAAACACATTATATTCCTCATCTTTTTATTCAGTCGTTGTTCTATGAAATAAACCTGGGACACTACCAGAGGTAACTTTCAGAGAATATTCTGTGCAATCTTTATAAAAATTAAAAAAGTGTTTTCAAGAACAAGGCAGATTTTTATTATATTGTTCTCTAGTTTTGAACAGCACTGTATGGCCGCAAATCCACCAGCGGGTATTGGGGGGGTAGGGCCCGAAATCCTCCAGATGTCAGCTATAATATAGTATAGTATGAAGATATAGGCAATCCCCTCATGTAGTTGAACAATTTAAACAAATCAATTAAAAATACGAATATTATACCCATCATAGTAAAGTGTTTACGAATGGGGGTAATGTTTTTAGTTTACAATAAAATTCAGAGATTGCAATACAAGAGAGAATGATTGATTGGAATTCTAGGGCCCATACTTAGCACCTACTGTAGGTATCAGGCGCCCCTTATTTAGTTTGATTCGTCTCCAAAACCAATGAAGGCAATGAGCGAATCTCAGGCGAATTGACGAGGTTGAAAGTATACTCTTCCGAGGATGTAAGGAAAGAGATTGATTTGTGGTGCCTTATTATTCCCATACCGTGAATAGTATTGATTAATTATGCGAGAGTTATAACACTTTAATGAGTGAGTAAAACTTACAATTCAGGATACGCAAAGTTAATAGTTTGTGACAATTTGCTACTGCAAAGATGGTACGGATAATTGAGACAGGTGAATTAATATTCTTAATATTTCATCCACTGATAAAAAATGAGAAAGCATTTTCGTATAAAAATATTTAATTGGACTAGGAATAAACTAATGCACCAAACCGCGTATAGTACCTGATGGAAACGTAGGAGGAAATTTAAGTTGATCGCCGAGTAGAATTGCCTGCACAGGAAGGATTCTAACGTCGTATTCAGAGTGGCTCAGGAGATTGGAGCAGGTCAATGATATCGAGAGAGAGAGTGAAAATTGCTCGTTCTCTCTGGATGGAAAATCACCGGGAAAATTCTGCGTCTTGGAGAAAGCTTGACGAGATCAGAGGTCGTCTTTTTGCGGGATGATTTTGCAGGTTATCTCCCATCTCGGTGTTTTGCAGAAATGTTGGTCGTCCCAAAGTACTTTCACGCCATTTATAGCTATAGGATGATTCATGGCTATATATCTTCCTCACATTTTCGCTTTCTCTATCTTCACTACGATCTTTACAGATCTTATCTTACAGATTGTCTGCGTGAGTCACCATCGTTGTTTTTCTTTTTTTCCATTTTGAGGGAAAGAATTTCCCAAGACTAAAAGGCGAAAAGTAGCGAGAACACTTCTGCCTGTGAATTTGTGAGAGGTGGTTTGAAAATAAATTGCAGAAGTTTTGAGAGATGAAAATGCTTGGAAAAATTTAGAATTAGAGGATAATTCTGTGAGGGGGCCACTCGATCCCATCAGATTTTTGCTAGCAGCACTCAAAAATAAAGTTTAGAGGACATTTTTAATCTGTAAAATTCACACAAATGTGAATTTTAATGATGTAATAAGCAAATAACCGCACCGCACAAGCTTAAAACAGAAAAAAACAACAAATTAATACCAGGAATAACACATGATTAAATTTATATACAACCTTAAAGAACTGAGTTAAAAAAAAAGACTCTTTCCCCTCATTTTTTTTAAGAGTGCCAATCTCTCGACTGACAGCAATGGCACATCTCGTAACAATAAAAATTTCCGCTTAGTCCTAAGCAACTTTAAAATTCACAAAAACAAACAAACAAAATTCAAAGCAACAAACAAAAAACGCAAATAATAAAAAACAAGAAAAGTAAGATGAAGAAAGCACGATCCTGCGTATAAGCGAGGCAGGGTCTCCCCAGTGCAGGACTTGCGACAAGTATTAAATAGTTGGATAAAATGGATGAGACCAGTCTCCTCCAAAAAATAAAATAGTCCACAAGTCTGTGAACTTATCCGTTTCAAGTACGAGTACAAGGGATATACGGTAGCGAGCGCGCTTCTTCCGGTACCGGGACGGGTGACATGCACGAAGCTCAACCATAGTGAGACATATAAAAAGAATGCACAGAAGAGTCTGGGAGACAACCAGTCGTCGGAGTGAGGGTCATAGGAGCACTCTATCAACTGGCGACGAGTCCCGCCAGTGTGTCCAATTGGAAGACGATAGGAAGCGACCTGAAGCCGTAGCGGTAGGTCCCCTTTAAGTTCCCTCGGCCGTCCACGATCTTCTTTGCCAGGCAACACACGGGAATGATCTGATTCCTGCTGTGGAGTCGATGTGAAAAAGAGGAAAACGCCTAGTCCTTGCAGACTGTTTGGCACCTTCGTAATTTCGCCTAGTACTAGGATACATTAAAATAACAATATATAAAACAAAACAAAAAAGGAAAAGGGCAACAAGCACAAAGCACGCTCCGGCGTCGAGGGGAGGCCCGTCTCACTCCGCCGCAGGAAAGTACGAACTACAAAGAAACAACAACAAAATAACAGTTAAATATAGTGGAGGAGGCCAGCGTCCTCTATAAAGTGATAAAGTCCACGAGTCAGCGTGTACAAACCCGTCCCGAGTACAAGAGACAAGCGGTAGCGACCCCGCTAATCCCGGTACCGGGACACGTAACGTGGGCGAAGATCACCGAGACTGGGACATTCAAGAAGTCTGGGGGACAACACAGTCATCACAATAAGGCGCAGGTGAACGCTCCATCAAATTGCGATGCGTCTCGCGAGTGTGTCCAATTCGGAGACGAAAGAAATCATCCGGAAGCGGTTGCGGCATGGGAGGGGGCTAGGTCCATGGGAACAGTCGCGGCGCAATGGCACGCAAATTTAGGTTGCCCTCGACCGTCTCCCATCTTCTTTTCCAAGCCTGGAGGGCTGCCCGCATTCGTGCCGTGTAATCGGTGTGAGAAAGAGCGAAACGCTGGTCTGGTCCTTCAGTCCTCGTGGAATCTTTGGCGCCCTCATTCCCCGCAATTTCCACCTGTCCAGACATTTAGCAGAATATAATCTAGACATCCACCCGGGTCGCCAAAACCGTGGCGTCACGGATATTGCGAATCAGGGGATGCGGAGATTCCAATACCCCGAGAGCACTCAGGGCGCTTTGTGAGTCGCTGTAAATCACACTCTGGTCTCAGAACCTGGCACGATGCGCTATCTCTTGTACCGAGCGATGTATTACAACCAGCTCGGCCGTGAAGACAGACAAAGTGCCTGGCAGAGCCCCGCTGACTTCAAACAGAGGGGATACTGCATGGAAATTGATCCCATGTGACTTGGAATTACCTTGTACACTGGCACGGATCCAGCGTAACACGAGGTGTGCTCCACAAAGGTCCAATGCAATACTCACGGTGCTGTGGAAGCTTTAGGAGCAGAGGCATGGCGACAAATAGAAAAAGGTGGCACCAACCAGTGTTGCGTCCAGGGCGGGACTGGAGGCGACACCGGCCCGATAGCTACAGCTAGCTTTTAGAGGAGTTTCCTAGCACTAAACACAAAAGGCTTAAGGTTATGACTGGCGTCTCTCGGCCGCGATGAAAAGAACTTAACATCTGGCCAACTGTTCGTAGAAGAAGATTACTAAATATGAACCCACCAATGTATAAAAAGAATCGTGATGTCTATATTTTGATACAGGCGTTCTTGTATAGTAATCCCTAAATACTCTCAGTATAATTAAACCAGTCAATAGCTTCGCCACTCCTCCCTACGTGGGGAGCTTGCGCTTCGCTACTAAGATTAAAATTTAAAATCTAAAAAAAACAGCCATGGTTAAATTTTTATAAATTTTCTGAACTTCTCCAATTATAATAATAATATCATGTTGCTAAAATATTAAGTTATAGAAGATATAAAAAATAAATTTTCTGAACTTCACCATTTGTAATTCTTTGGGTTTTAAAAATAACTTTGATAAAAAACACATAAGTCATAACCAAACTAAGATGAAATTATTATTCAAATACTCAAAAAAATCCCGTTCTTAAATTATAGAGTTAGTGAAGTGATGATGATGATGATAAAACTGCAAACGAACCGTATAATTAATAACATTTTGCCCTTTTAGGATAGGAAAGAGCTCCAACTCACTTTGAAAACGCCTTGATCATCTGCAAGACCGAGACTCCTCTTCCCGTGCCCAGATTGTACGCCCTCCATCCGCGGTAGCCGTGGTCGCACATCTTGTCTAGAGCAGCCACGTGGCCTTGGGCCAAATCCATCACGTGGATATAGTCACGTACACCTGAAAAAAGTAAATGAAGGTTATGCACAAAGCAACCACGTGGCAGTCTGCCAAATCCACCGCGTGAATATAGTCACGTAGTTAGATAAGAAAAGAAGAAGTATGCAAACGGCTAATCAATAGCCTGTACGAGGCGCAGCTTCTGTTCCCATCATCCAGTTCAGTCTCATCTAGCATCCTCATCCATTAATCTAACCATTCTATTCTTAAAACTCTACAGGGAGGACGCTCCTATCACATGACTAATGAGCTATTCCATTCATCTAACCTTCGATTTGTAAGCTAATTTCTACCAATCTCTTTCCTAAACCTAAACTTGTCCAACTTAAACCCAATGCTAGGTGTCCTACCCAGTTCGCAAAAATTAAGAACCTTACCTTTGACTCTCCTATTATAACCTTTTACCCACTTGAAGACTTCAATCAAGTAATTACTTACACTCCTCTCAATAAATGCCAATACCCTATTAGCTTTATTCCTAGCACTTATGTAGTGCTTTCTAGGACAGAGGTCAGAACTTACTAGGACACCTAAGCCTCTTCACATTCTGACCTTCCTAAAACTCACTAATTGAGTTTACAATTATTTAGTGGATTACTGAGTACACCTACCTATACTAAGTAAACTACACTTGCTTATGTTAAATTCCATTTGCCATGTCTTTGCCCATTGGGATAGTATGGTCAATTCATCTTGTAATACCTCAGTCAGGCCTTATAATCCTACCTAACTTAGTATCATCGGCAAACTTACTCAGGTCGCTACTTATAACTAAGTCATGATCATTAAGATAATTCAAGAATAGCAACGGCCCCATCACTGACTTCTGAGGAACCCCACTTAGATTTAATCCCTTTTATGCTAAATTTTAGCTGTCTGTCACTAAGCCAGGACTGAATCTCCTAAAAATACTTAATGCATCTTTACATTCTTTCAAAAGCCAAAGAAAACCTTATAAGTGCCCGGTGTTTTAATAAAATTTATTTTATCTATTTCTGTTGACATTATCTCCTTTGTAATTAAAATATCCTCTAATTTCTCCTCACCATTACCTCGCAGGATCAAGCTCCCCTCAGGTACAACTAGAGTATCCTCGAGTGTAAATACTGAAAGAAAATACATATTTAACATATTTAACTCACTAACTCTATCTTTAATTTTAAGTGGGCTTATTTTATCTCTATTCTTAGTTCTATATAATTGAAAGAAAACTTTGTGATCCTCCTTTGCCATATTTGCCACTTTAATTTCATAATTTCTTTTTGACACCATAATTAAATTTTTAATATCCCGAGTTAACTCATTATATCTTTGGCTTAATTAATCTTCATATTTTTTAATTTTCCTATAAATGCCAATATAATGTTTAATTTTATCTGACATCCATTTAGGCTAAGGAAACCTAGCTCTAATCTCCTTATATGGAATGTTCATATTCTGCTCGGCAATTAACTGTTTAATCATTGTCTCATATTCCTCATCGAGACGATTCCTCTCGACCTGGGGATTATCTTCCCCCTCAACTGCCTTCATTGGCATCTCAGTTCTTGACCTGACCTTACACGCTAGTTCCCAAACAACTGTATCCAGGTACCTCATCAGACCACTATAATATGCTTTTCTTAGATTTTCACCTTTATTTATTTTAGTAAGAACACCGTCCTATTTTAACTAAATATAATTTTGCATTGGTCGCTATTTCCCAATTTTTCCCCAATCTCTTTATTGCCTGTTCCCTATTTGTTAAAACTAAATCCAATATATTATCACCCTTAATGGGATGGTTTACAACCTGTCTAAGAAAATTATCATACACCATATCCCCAAATTCATAGGCCTCCTAATCCCCTCCAATGCTTCCCAGTCTATATTTCTGTAATTAAAATCACACATGTTTACCTCTACATGCATGTTCAATATCATGGCACAGAGGACATGAAGCTTCTTTAATAAGATTTGGTGGTCTTTAATATAATCATATGACAAGCTTATCCGTTGTCTCTAAGCATCTAGCTATAATGACTCTGTGTTAACCTCTGATTTAACTGTAGTGGTTTCCCTACACTAAAGATTATCTCTAATATAAATAATCACCTTTCTTCCTTTCCTTCCCATTTCTATCTGTATGAAACATATCATAACCATCAATCTGGAGATCAGATCTAAAGTTCTTTCCTGCCAAATCAAGCTATGACTCTGTTATCGCAATAACATCAAAATTCTCTACACTCACTAGCTTTCTTAACATATCAATCTTATTCTTTATCTTCCTACTATTTGTGTAGTACATTTTCAATGTATCTCTCTTTATGGTCTTATCATTACTACACTCTACCTTCCTAGTCCTCTGCTCATTCCCCCGTCTGTTGCTGTCCAAATTCATCTAAATGCCCTAACCCCTACTTGCCTCATCCTACTTACTCTGACAGCCTATACGTATACTTCGCTCGAGAAAATCACTTAACACTTTCACTCCCTTGCGACTCAAGTGCAACTCATCCATTCCATATAAATCCTCTTTTCCAAAAAACTTACTTCATACATCCAAAAACACTAGTGCAATACTATCACACAATACTTTCAATATCTCATTTATCCCAACTGCGCACGAGATCCAATCACTGCCTACTTTAAGCCTAGGTAAAATTCCTGACACTACACATTTCCAAATACTATCCATAAAGTTTCCTAACAAATCCCTATAGCAAGATACTAGCTCATCCAACCTAGTTTTCCTGTCATTCACTCCCACATGAAGAACAACAACTGCATCCCTTTCAGCTCCGGCCACTATCCTTTCAATTCTCGTACTCACACCTGCTACTCATGCATCTGACAAACAAACCCCCATCCTCCTCTTGCACTCACGTTCACAAAAGTTTGTCTAAATACCTAACCTGCGAATCGCCGACCACAAACACTTCAGGCACTTCATTTGCTTCACCTGCACCTATACCCCCTCCCTTTCTCCTAAGACACCAAACCTATTAACTACAAGTAATAGGCACAGACCTACTCTTTCCACCTAAGTCTACTATCCCCACCCCTTTAACACTGGCATCCCTACTTCCATCTGTAACAGGATATGCCTCACTAGCTAGCGGATTCCTTCCTCACTTTACCACCCTTCACTCACTACTGTCTCACTAGTCCTACTCCTAGCTAATGTGATTTTTTTTTTAATTTTAAGAGCTCATCTGACGACTGCCTACTTGGACATAACTCGCCGTACTCATCACTGCCTAGTACTAAGCTACTTTAAAATAGCAACATGAAAAAAAACAACAACAATAAAATAAAAAAAGGAAGCAAGCAAGCTCCAGCGTCGGAGGGAGGTCCGCCTTCCCACGGCGCAGGAAAGTTCGACCTACAAAAATAGCAAAAAAACAAACAAAAACAACTAGTTAAATAAAGGGGAGAAGGCCGGCCTCCCCCCCAAAAGTCTATAAGTCCACCAGTCAATGTGCACGAACTCGTCCCGAGTACAAGGGACCTAGCTAATGTAGATGGGCAAACCTTACGCTTCCCAGAATTCCTCTCCGACCAAGTGCTGAGATCCCTACTAAGCTCAGTGACCAACTCTTCCAGCCGAGATTCTCTTCCCAAATCCCGCGCTCTTTCCTCCTCTAACTTCAACACACACTTTCGCCGCTCACATAAAGGCCCAAGCAGTCTCCACTCCTACCATTCCACATCTTGCTTAGTTGCTTATAGGTGTCCGTCGGCACGAGGGACGACCTCTCCCATCGCTCCTTTATTTCAACTCAATGCACTCAGCCATTATAACCTAATTAATATATAAAAAAAGGAATATACTCACGGTAATGAAAGAGCAGCATATAAGTCACACTTTAAAAAACACTAACTAACTATATGAGTTAACTTAGGTATCACGTCCAAACAACAGAAAACACTTAGCTTCCCAACAAAGAACAAATACTAAACACAAATGTATTATTCCCTGATAAAAATGTATTATTTAAATAAATAGCCAATGATACACGGGCAAATCAAGCCATGACTTCAAAGTTATGATGAATATCGAATCTTTCAGAGAGCTTCTTCAAATGCAACCTCCGAAGAGAAAGCCAAGTAGCCATGTTTTCATTCGAGAGGAGCTGCTTAAAGGGTGATATGATCCGGCTTTTTAAAATGTTTAAGCGGATTGATAAATAAGAAATAGGGAAGTTTTTCGAGCTGGAGACTGATGATAGGACAAAGGGTCAGGTTTGGAAAATTACAAATTCTAGATGTAGGCTGGAATTGAGGAAACATTATTTCAGTAATAAAGTCGCGGATTCTTGGAATGCATTTGCCTGGGGATGTTGTAAATGGCTCTAGTTTGACATAACTCAAAGAAATGCTAAACTAGTATATTAGGAGCATATATAAAGAGGTTTATTTTGCAGTCATATGTATATTATCACCCGCAGATCCTGTAGTTGGTTTCTTTGTATGTGACATGGACAGTGAGCCTTTAAATTGTGAGCGGGTAAGAGGATGTGGTATAAAAATTCCTTGGAAGTTCCTAGCTTAGGGAGATACTGGGTTTGATGGGGTAACGCTTTGGGTAAAATATAGTTACTGTGCCTGGAAGCTTAGTGGTAAAGCATCTGACCGGCAATCAGCAGACCCGGGTTCGAGTCCCGGCCAGGAATTCAAAACTTTATCCACTGGCGTTATTTCGGTCTTCTCGGTAAAGGATCGCCTTCACTGTGCCGCCCTCTGCTCCCTTTGATTCTGGATTCTTCTAATGTCCCTCTCTCTTGCCTTTAAAAACCTCCGGTTTCTTGTCTCATTTGCTCATTCGCGTCCAATTCTTATTTTCTTTTATATATATATATATATATATATATATATATATATATATATATATATATATATATATATATATATATATATATATATATATATATATATATATATATATATATTACTTTTCATGCTTTGTGTTTTGTATTGTAGGCTGAATACGATGAGCCAACTGGTTAATGGCTGGTAACGCAATCCAATGTATGCAGATTATACCATGCCATGGGGTTTGGGGGGATACCAGGAGTGGAAAGAATTTGATAAAACTTATCAGCTTTTTAACCTTTTAATTATGTTATGTTATGTTATAACACGAGGGTTCGTAGGCTATTAAAACCACAGTCGTACGAGATGCTCTCCTTCCACCTATCCCTAAGACGAAGGGCACCTGAAGGACGCAGGCCCCCTTCCAGCATCTGAGCATCCCTTGTAGTTTTTGTCTTTAGAGGCATTGGTTTTTGTTCTTTCCTGTTATTTATTTCTTTTTTGTTTTTGTCTTTGTTTTGTTTTTATAAAGGTAATCGAAAGAATAGGCTTGATTATCATTATGTAACACCTTTTTTTCTGGCGTGGAATTGTTATTTTCCAACGCCTTTAATTTCAAAACAATAGAAAATAGCCATTAACTATTTTTAACTTTGCCTTTGTGACTTTTATGATGAAATATTTACTAAAATAGGCATATTTTTTTTTAGGCTATTATAGGGGTAACAACAAAAACAGTCAAACTTACATATTTTTTAGTGAAACTTCCACAAGAAATACATAAAAACAAGTAAAAAGGTTAGAAGTGAACAATTTTCCTCGATTTCCGTTTGTAATGTAAATCACTTTTCCGTACAAGCCCCCAAATTTAGTCTCCCATCATGTTTTCATTGTAAACTCCTTGGTTTCTATGTTCGAAGTTTAGTATATCTTGATGGAAGCGCTTCCCTGGCTCCTCTGAGTATGGTCTCATACTCTCCTTGAACTTGTCAAACTAGACATCAAGGATACGCACCTTAAAGGACATCCCGAAGCCCATTTGGCTATAGTTTTTCATAACCAAAAGCCCTGAATGACACACCAAAACAAAACTTTCCAAACTTCTTTTTCCTTTTTAGCCAGCTTTTTAGAGAATTCAAAACGCTATGATTTTTCTGATTTGTGGTCCAACAATGACACCAGCTTTCACTTTTACCTCTGAGAGTTTGGTAATGAAATTTAGAAGGTACTTGAAGGTTGGAGACTATTTATTAAGAGCTCTAACAAACTGTTTCACGGAACCTAGTTCTAAATTCAATGAGGATCTATTAATTGTTGGCCATGCTTGACATTATGCCCCCCAACAGAGAACTCATTCCTTTTTGGCCAGTGTTTCTTGTGGTAATGTCCCAAAGACAGAGATCACATGGAAACTTGGTAAAACCTCCTTGGAGAACCATCAAAAATGCTAACATTTTGAACTCTCCAATCATTTCCCAGCCATATTCCTTATAAGTCAAAACTTGTGGCAGGAGCTTGACACTACATAATGTAGTCCTCCCTGCGATATGCTTATTCCAATTATGGAGAAGTACACCTTTAATGCTTCTTGAGGAGCTGTCAATGAAGGGCCTGCACTCATCTGGATTACATGTAATTCCAATTGCATCAAACAGACCGATTCATCATTGCAGTAGCATAGCTCAGTTTGATAAGCAGAGAATCTTGAGGAACGTTTAAGACGTTTCATTTGGCTTGTCACTTGCACATGTTCATCCAGTAAATCCCACTCTTTGAGCCTGGAAAACAAAATTTTGCTTTGGTAAGATTTTCGTTACAACTTGCAATTGCAAATTCAGATCATTAGATATATTCAATAAATCTATAAAGTTGGCAATGTCACATTTGCAATTAAGAGTTCTTTTCTCAAATAACCACTTTTATTCTCCTGAAAAAATGTATGATATTGTTGAAAAGAGAATAAAATCGCTTCAAACTGTTTCGTTTGGACAACCATCTCACTCCATTATATAAAAGGAGAAGATCAAATTCTTTACCATTGTTGTTGCAGAGTTGTCGAAAGATTCGGGAATTAAGGATAAGGCATTTTATTATATTTAGTGCTATGATAACACCAGGATATTTATGAAACGGATAACTCAAGTTCCTAGAATGAAAGCCTCAATTCCATCCTATTAATGATGGAGCACCGTCCGTTCCACAAACAATAATATCGTTCATATCGATTTATTTTTCTTTGAAAATCTGATCAACTTGAGTAAACATGGACTCACCTTTAGTGTATGTTTCAAGTTCCGTTGCAAACAATAATTCTTGCACATTTTATTTATTTTTAATAAAACTGACATTTCCTAAGATTAGTATTTCATTGTTAGGGAGAGTAGATTTGTCCACTTGTAAAAATATTGTTGATTTTCCATTGTTATATAGGGTCTCTTCAATGTCCACGGACATTTCATCAATTCTTCTTTGCATTGACTTATTAGTAAGTGGAATCGCTTTGATTATTCCATTTGTACCGCTACTCTTATTGTAGATAATTGAGTGTGTTTGTAGAAACATTAATATGGAATAATTTTTGAAAACTGGAAATAAAAATGGATAAATGACCAGCGCCTCCATGAGTACTTTCACCGTCTCCCAGGTGAAATATAAACTTACACCGCCTCCTTTTAACACAGCAATGCCCACAAGGGGACGCTAGCGCCCACGTTGGGAATCACTGTTCAACAACACTCCAATGTTTTTTCTACCATGCTTTAAAAAAATTAAAAACTTTTATACATTCTCATTCTTTTCCGAAATGAATGATATCATAGCATTATTTTCCAAATAAGCAAATTCAGAAATTCAGTACCTCCAAAAGCAAAGTTTGGGATCAAAAGCGTTTTTTTTTTCATTTAGTTTATTTACGAACATTTGACAAATAACACTTTTAACCTCAGAACAGTAAAAAATTGAAATTTTGTTGCACAGTGTTTATGATTTGGGCGGTTGTGCCCTTTCTGGCGGTTGCCAAAACTGACCTTTAGAAAATAAAATTAAGAAACAGAAATCAACACGACCGCACTGTTCTGGCCACTGTCACTAGATCGGCGTGGATATCCTGTTACATGTTTAAAAAACATCTATGAAACTTGAATCATATGAGGAAAAATAGTATCAAATCCAAAAATATATTATTAGCTTGCCACGAAATTGTAAACTTTGCAAAAAAAAAAGAAATTCCATGATTTAAGTAAGAACTTCGATGGAGGGAGCAGTTACCATTGCCATCATCAATGCTTTCAATGCATAACGAAGCGATGGATGCCGGACTTAAAAAGCAGTTAGTTTAGTCGAAATACACACACACACATGACACACTCTCTAGTTATCGAAATAAGCTGGTGCAAGATATGGAAGATAGGGTAGCTGTGGCAGAACTCCCCAACCGATGTCAATTATATTTTCCTTCGGCCCCCGTCCCGCATGAGAATGTCCATTCTAAAACAAACCGAAGGGATGCAGCTAACATCTGGAGGATTGTGTGCTCTCTCGGACTTAACTTCCGTAGGATATTCTGCTGCGATATATATTCCGCACATATTTACTTCCTCTTCATCACTTTCTTTACAGATTTCTCTTTACACACTTTCTGCGTAGAATCCTTCGTTGGTTTTCTCTTTAAAATAAAAACAAATACCATGAATAAAAATTAACCTCGCCTCCTGCTACCACAGATAAAGGATTTTAGCAACAAAGCTTACAACTACTGTAAAATACCAGGAGATCTTTGCAATAGTCTATACATTGGAACAGTTTACACTAGGCATCCCCAACCTCTCAACAACAACCTTGCCGTTGGTGAGAGAGCTTGCGCGATCTGCTTGAGTTAGGCTAGCTAAGCATGGGTGCCCACCCATGCCAGTAAGGTAGCTGTAGTAGGATCCAGACTAATTGTTGTCAAACTTCTCTACCACTTCTTTGATGCGTCTCCTTGCATCCCCCTACCAACCTCTTTGATTCTGTTAGTACTAAGTTTCACCAACTCTCTTCAACTGTCCAAAAAAACAAAAAAAAACAATAACAAAAAACAAACATTCATCTCTATTACAATAAGTTGTTTATTAATGAGGGCCTCACCAGCTCCCTTATGCTGCGTGAGAAGAGAGGCTTCCGGAAACCTCTTTAAATAACGCCTTGGAACACTCATAGGTTGCAAGAGACTGAGATCGAAGGGATCTCAGGCGTTTGGGGTACGATTAATGAAGAAATGCTAGGTACCCCTTAGAAGCTTTCTCCTAACGTGTAATTGCCTGACCAGCTCCCTGTGACAGCTACTTGGCGAATAAAGGCTCAACTGCTCTTTGGTGAGAGAGCTTTTGTGCCTTGCTGGTTGCGAGATCAGCTAAAGATCTCGGATGAAGTCCGTGGGCACTTAAGCTTTACTATTTGCCTTAAGTCTGGCCGTTTTTTAGATAGGCTCGCTCCCCCAGTTACCTTAG